>OZ024890.1:21761200-22439950 GCA_964017195.1 Siderastrea radians
TAAACAAAGTAAGACGCAAGGAACGTCAGTGCGTCAGGTGGACTTTACCGATTGTGCTCGCAAAAGTGGTATTTCATTCTTCTGGTAGTGCGCTTTCCCCCTCAAAATTAAGCTAAATTTATTCTCATGTGATGGCAGCTGCCTTACCAACGGACTCTCCTCCTTCACCGATCTGTAGGTTCTCGCCTAACAGTGGGGTATCTGCCATCTTACTTAAACTCCTGACTTGATCTGACTTCTGAGAATTGGAAATGGACCAAGCGAAACTTCTTCCGATGAGTCCCAGACTGTTAAGGTGGCTGGCAATAGCGTAAAATAATATCCAAGCTGTATACTTTGATGGATAGATACTAAAAAACTTTATAAGTTGATGCTACAATTATGGTATCTAACAAATGCCCAGTCAATGGTGAACAAGTTGTGGACATTTTCTTGATGTAACTGATTACCATAGTAACAGTATATCTTGTTACAAACAGCCTTAATTTCAGCTAGAAGTACTAAAAATTCAAAAAGGAGCTCAGTGACCCGTACTTTTTAGCGAGGTTTATAAATTTGTCGCGTGGGGTTCGCGCGAGGATCGCTTAGGGCGGTCAAATCTCGATCTGCCCATATATATTTCGATGGTGTCCGTACAGTTGCCTAGCAACAAAACCAAATCGCGACCGCTGACAGTTGTGCGCTCTCATGTTTCTTCGGCGTGTTTCTTCATTTCTTGCTTGCTTCGCTGCGTACATTTGCGTGCTGATATGTTTATTCATCGACTGTGAACAAGCAAGCAACGCCTGAATTAACAAGTGGCTGAAAATCCATTCCGGGGGAGATTTACAACTGAAACAGCGTGAACGCCGACTTGAAATTCAGCGCGAACAACAAAGGCGAAAGAGTCGACGACAAGAAAGCACGGGGTATAGAACATCGTTTTCCGATGATAGCCTAGCAAAGACTAAAGCCATCAGCAGGACACAAACAGGAGACTGGAATATCACAGGCGAGAAATCTTGGAACATACATAACGTAGCTTAAATTTAGCTTGATAGCACAGCGCTGCGACAAAACGAAATTCCCCAACAACGCGAGAATCGATACAAGGTCTTCGAATATTATAACTCAGTCACACCAATTGAATAATAAGAATGAACTCAGCGGCTACAAACTCTTCGAGAAAATGTGTGCTGAAACCGATCAGGACCGGTGACACCGACAAGAAGTGCTTTGACAAAATGATTTTGTTATAGAAGCAACAAGAGGCGAGAAAAAACACACGATCATCAAAATACTTTTGCTAGAAATATACCTTTCCAACGGACGGTGACTGAACAGGTTGGCTCAAAACTATTTCCTCTCTCTACCATTATCTTTACTCTTGATGTACCAGTAATTATTATTAACGTATATTTACTTTTCCAAGTATGATCAAAATTACAGATTACACAAGAGAAATGAAATTATTCACAAAATAGGTTTCAGTTCCCCAAACAACTTGCATATTTGTGTATGAGCAGTAAAAAGAATTTAAATTTTAAGTTTAGGACGTTCCCGAAAAAATATTTGAAAGAAATAATTCATATTGGATCAGTAGGAATTTATAAAAGTTTATGTTTTCCGTTATGGATATAATTTGACCCTGTTAATAGTAAAAAAAATACTATTCAGATGGATCAGAAAGGACAATTTCTGTTCACAATTTGGTTTGGAAATGCACTTACAAGTATTGCTCTGCCTGACAATTACCACTTTAAAATGTGTAGCGGGGATAGGTACATACCTGCAGGTATTTGATGTGAAACAAACATTACTGCTTAAAATTAATTATTGATAATAATTTCATGCTACATACAGTGACCAGCATCACAGCTCTCCCCGCAGTGCACAAACAAGCACCAAATTCATGGGAATTGAGATCCTGATCACCTTCAACATGATTTGTCTATGTGAAAGTTTGTCTTACTTCTGAAGGTTTCACATGCTATAATCTACACTCACCCTTTCCCTTAATTAGCTACTCTTGCTTTTCACACCAATTGACCTCCCTAAGCCCCAATGTAAACCTGCAAATTCTCCTTACTGGTCTTCATACATTTCTTGTAGTACTAGTGCAGAGAACTTCTTTCTACTGACATTAACACTATTCATGTTTGGTGATCAATTCCTTAATTCTGATGACCTAATTAAAACATTGTTATTGTAGGGAGATGCTGGTCACTGGGGCTTCAAGGGTTAATGTATTATTTTATTGTGACAATTATCTAATCCAATTTCTATAGTATGTTGGGGGAATGAATAAACATGTTACAACATCAATATGAAACTCTGTGCTTTGCTTGCCATTATTCTGTATTATTCTCATTTCAATTTTTTGGTAAAAATGGATAATTTTTTTAATGCGCCACATCACTGTTCAGCAGTAAGAGACTCCTGCTACAGTATCTCAACCAGTCAAGGGAAATAATGTATTGTTTTAGCTATTGACACTTGTCAATACCCAGTAAATAGAACAAAAACTGTACAACAGAATCCAAAGGAAATGGCCGGGTTAATGTTGGAGATAACAAGTTCCAGTTTGAATTTGAACTGCATTTCTGATAACCTACTCTCACCCAACCACCCAACCAAAATAAACAGAAACACCACACATATTGTCTTGGACAACAGGTTCACAGCAATTTATACTATACGTCCTCTCTAGAGAGCAATTTACCTTATGTCAGAATGAAGAGAGGTGGGGGGGGGGGGGCTGAACGTAATTTCGTATACATGACAGAGGATTGGATGCAAGTTACATGGAAGCGAATGGGAACCAGAATGTCGATCTTAACTCTCAATTGGGGACCATTGTGGCCACCCATCCACACCTCCAGTTAAAGCAAAATTCTATCCCCTCCCCACCCCCATCGCTCAATTTTGTGGTGTACCCGTGCCTGAGCTTCGCGAGGGTCTGCGAGTCACGTATTTGTCAAAATACACCTTTTTGCAAAATTTAAAAAAATTGTCTAAAGGGATTCAGAGACACCTTAAAATTTCAGAATTTTAAGGTATGAGCCACCCTTCGGGACCGTTTGCGCGCGGACCGCTCTGGTTTTTGTTGTTTTTATGAAAAACCTTATAAACTATACATTTTTTTGGCAGCTCAATAATTCCAGAAAATGACTTAATATTCAAAAAGAGGCAGAAGTTTAACATGTTCGGAAAAAGGGGAATGTTTTTTCACACATATATACATGTCTTCATAGGTTAGGTTCCACTCCCTCCAGAAACAACGAAAACAAAACGATTAACACTGCATTCTCATCTTATCTTGACACCAGTATGGCTAAAAAACCGTGTCTTAGATTTTTGGGAAGTGCGTTTGTTCTTATTAGCAGATGAAGTCAGAGAAGACAAATAAATTAGCACTTCGCTTGGATAAAAGGTCTAGCTTTAAAACAAAAAGAGGGATTAAAATTCGCAGACACGGTTTTGTAGAAAAACTATCTGGCAACAATCTCGCCAAATTTCAGCCAAATTCGTCGAGCGGCTGACGACTTGTAGCTAAAAACGTACGTACAACTCGCCAAAATTTGACTTTCGAGAGAAAAAAGAAAATGTATTTTCTGCGGCGTCTTGCCAGTAACTAGATTATGACACCAAAATGGCCGGTGAGTTCTATTTTGATCGATACCAGAGAGGGATCAACTTTCTCAAACAAAAGAACTTTGACAGGTAACATGTCGGCAGGAGTAATCTTAGGCGGCGAGCGGCAGAAAATAATTTATTAGCTTTCAACTCACCGCTCTTGGACGTGAGAAAACATTCGTCATTTTCGTTTTATTTACGAAATGTTTTCCTTATTTTAATCCGTATTTCATGTAACAATTGAAATTTGTTACGAGTATTTCCTGAAATTCTGACAAGATTGATAAAGATGCCGAAAAACACGGCAAAATCTGGGGAAATCATCGACGCAACCACTTCTCCTGTCGATAGTATGAACCCTGATCGCTCTCTGCCAATTCACTGCACATTCTTTGTCAAGGGCTTTCTTTTCCTTCAGTCTTGGTTTGGAATACGAAAACAGACACAACCGTTTTTTTTTTTTAAATGGCGCATTTAGGTGAAAGAAAACTCTCATTACGTCGTTAAAAAAAACTAATATAAACCACTTCGCAAGAATCGCTTAAAATGTGAGTGCAACCAGCACGCGCTTTCGATTTGACGTGATCAAGTTAATCAATTGTGACAGAACTTGTCAGCGATCAATTGCCATAATTAACAAGGAAAAATCTTTTACTCCTAATAACTCTCCACTGAGCCATTATTTTCTTCTAATTTTTTTGTTTGAAAGAAAGCTCTCGAAGAGATTTATCTGAGAGTGTAAAAATCTCTAAACATCTTCCGACAATTTTTTAAACTTTGCAAAAAGTGGTATTTTAACAAGCTAATTACAATTCCATAATAAGAAAATACGGGTCTCTGAGCTCGGTTTTGAGTTATAAGCACTTAAAGCTAAAACTAAGGGTGTTTTGAACAGGTTATACCGTTACTATGGTAATGTATTACGTCATGGAAATAAGCATATCTTGTTTGTCAATGGCTGGGCATTCGTCTGCTTCCATAATTCCATAATTGTAGCATTAACTGATAAAGAGTGGCAGTATTATTCCATTGAATTATAAGTGCTGGAAATTACTGGAAAATATTGCGAGCCACCTTAAGTGAAAATTTAACTCGTGAAAATTAGTCAAAGTAATTGAATGAAGCGACACAGGCTCTGAAAACCAATTTGAGAAACAGGCTATCAAACACAAATCCTTAGCAAAATACGACTTTAGGCTGACAATGTGTTTTACATCGGCTAAATACGCCCGACTATGCTAGCGGTGCTACTTTGTCTAAAAGTGCGAAAAAAATTCCCGTGTTGTCAAATTATGCTAAACGTTTTCGCACAATCGGTAAAAGCCAATGAGACAGGACTTCCAGCAGGTTTGAAAGGAGTTACTTCGGTTCAAATCTCGTCCAAAAATAATAATAATTAAATAAATAAATAAATAAATAATAAACAAATAAATAAATTTTATTATATTTTAGTTAAAGTGGTGAGTTTGCAATCCAACCAAAGTTGACGTCAGAAACCGTCAAAAAGTCTATTTTTAATTAATGATTTCTTTTGTAAAGATTGGTTACTTTGAATGAACCTGGAATAATGTCAGAAACATTGCTGTCAATACCATATTCATCTGAATGACAAGTATCCGTCTCTCGAACCGATTCGCCTTCTTTTGGAGGAGATGAAAATCATATTAACAACCACCCTGGTTAATGCGACGCCTGACGGACAGAAAATGTTTGTGCTGTTACCGATGACGGTTTTGGACAGATTATGCCAGGCTATAAAAACACACTCATAATTTTGTAACATAGGATATGTGTGTTTATCTTATGAAATAAAGACTTATTATTATTATTAAAGAGAAATAGAACAATAATGAAGTCAGAAAAATTTAAAAAGTGAAATTACTTGGAAACTGAATGTTTAATAGAGGGTCTTGACTTTTTCCGTTGTCAGGTTTTGCTTTCCCCTTGCCCTTTTCGTCACCAAGCATTTCGAGTGCCCGTGCTAACGGAGTAAATTTTTCATCATCATAAACTTTATTTAAGTGTCGAACTTCTAGCAAATTGCATAATTCCCTAATTGGGTACACTGTAAAAAAATACTCTAAAAAATGCTATATTAATACTATACTATAGAAATACTGTAAACATTAAAAAAGGCTGCCGCTGCTTTCCGACAAAATATACTACACTTTTACGTAGATTAATAATTTACAAATTAGAAAGAATGACATGCGACATTCGACGTGGTCGCATTAGTCTTAACTATAAGTATTACAGACCGGTTGTAAGGCCGGGGTCCACTGTAGACTAGTTGTACAAGAAACATGTTAAATTTGACCAGTGATAAGTAGCTGATAAGTTGTTAACGTGCAAAGGTTTTATGAGCCGAACTGAACTAACTTTATTTACTATATCTCAATCGCATTTACGTTCTCTGTGTTCATTCTTAGATTTTTTATGGTGAATTTTTTTTGACAGTCGCTCCTCGGATTTTATTGCCCTCTCAAGAAGTGTTGGTGGAGGCGGATCAAAACGTCACGATCGCCTGCAATGCTACTGGTCAACCGTGGCCAAGTATCTCGTGGTCCAAAGCGGTTGGTAGTTTGCCAAAAGGGAGAGCCGAAGTGATGAAAGGGAACCTGACAATCTACAATGTGGTAAAGAAGGACAGGGGAACATACATCTGCAAGACAGAGAACATTCTGGGATCAGTAACAGCTACGGCTCAGCTCATGGTATTCTCTCGTCTAAGGTTCAAAGTCCGTCCTCCTCAAGAGGTGATTCCTGTGATTTACTCAACTGTCCGTCTGCCTTGTGTGGCCGAGGGTGACCTGAGTCCTACAATCATGTGGACAAAGGATGGCAAGCCTTCGCTTCCTGTGGATTCTCATGTTCTACGGAATGGAACACTGGTTCTTCAGAACATCAAGAAATCCCATGAAGGATCTTACACCTGTAGAGCGACTAATGCTCTGACAACAATTGAAGCTAAAGTCAAAATCAATTCTCCAACTGGTGCTTCCTGTTCTGTGATAAGAAAGTACGTCAGCAGTGTAAGCGGAAATTACGTCATTGATCCAGATGGTGAGGGAGGTCTGGCACCATTTCCAGTATTTTGTGACATGACTGACAAGAATGGAGTTGGCGTGACAGTCATAAGTCACGACAGCGAAAGCAGAACATATGTGCAACACAGCGGTGGTTATGGCGGTAAAGGTAGCTATTCACGTGACATTCATTACACTGGAGCGAGTCTGTCTCAACTGGCGAGTCTCATCAGAGTCTCCTCACACTGTGAACAGTTTATCAAGTATGAGTGCCACCATTCAGTTTTGCTTTTTAATAACAATCCATACGGATGGTGGGTTTCACGTGATTCTACTAAGATGACGTACTGGGGTGGAGCATCTGTCAGTGGTAAGTGCGCATGCGGGATGACCAACTCATGTGCAGACTCCAGTTATGGTTGTAGCTGTGATAAGAATGACAATGTATGGCGTGAAGACAGCGGTCTCCTCACTGACAAGACGCATCTTCCTATGAAACAGCTCAGGTTTGGGGATCTTTATGATGCTACTGGCGAGGTCGGTTACCATACACTTGGAAAATTCAAGTGCTATGGCACAGCATAAACGCTAATAAAAGTAGTGCAGTACTGAGACTACACAACAATTATAAGCAGAAGCTCACTTGCGTGGTTCCGCATCGTTCTGTTTTAAGTTACTAAAAGAAGTTAAACCTTTGATTGAAGGAATTAAACTTTGAATGGTGTGATCTGTTCCTTTCTTAGACGAACTAACCGTAAAGCGTGATTAGATAGACCTCATAAATACTTTCCTTCCACACTGTTTTTCGATGTTCTACAAAAAATAATTAATTTCATTTTTTTTCGGTTTCCTTTTAATGATTCTGAGGCCGAAAGATTCAGGGAAAGCTCGGAACTGGAAATCGAGGAGTCGCAAAAATTATTTTTTTAGAAATCTGAGTGTTAAGATACGCTTGGTTTACGTTAGAATTATTCGCAAACTTAATATTGGCGAGAGTTACAAACAAAACGACTTAAGAAAATAGTTCGCAAAAAGCAGAAAACACAGAATAATTAACAATCATTAGATCATTTAAACGCGGAAAGGGGATTCCTTTTAATGATTCTGAGACCGAAAGATTCAGGTAAAGCTCGGAACTGGAAATCGAGGAGTCGGAAAAGTTATTTTTTTAGAAATCTGAGTGTTAAGATACGCTTGGTTTACGTTAGAATTATTTGCAAACTTAAGGTGTTTCGATACAGTTTTTTGGGGACCATACCTAACTTTTTGAATCGGCTCTTAGACAGTCTTCTCCTTGTCAGATCAACGTGAAATCTGCAATACTTGTTGGTTTTGGATTGAACTTTAGCGTGGTTTACATTTTGTAAAAATCGATATTTCCATGACAACGATAAACAAAAATCCTCGAAAACAGTAAAATTGAAATTTTGCACGATCCAGATTTCGCTTCGAAAAGCAAATACCAGCGTCTTAAACTGTGGTGTATGGCAAACAAAATATACAAGAACAAAAAAATTCTGTACGTTTGTTTTGAAGTAAATCGCAAAAACATTTTCAACCTTAGTTTTTGCCTAGTAATAGTAAATGCACCGAAAAATAATCAACGCTTTGACGAAATGGCTAGTAAATACAGTTAAAATGTGTCTTTTACTTACTATTTTACGCCTAGAAAGTTTTGTTGAAACTGGTGTTCGCGATCTCGAGAACGACTTGTTTTTCTAAGATCATTCGCGTAATAATTTTGTGGTAATTTTTTAATTTGAGCGCTTTTGCGAAAATCTTAAGAACGGCTCGATAGATTTTTTTAAAACACTAAACATGCATGCTTGACGATGAGACCAATTTTAGTTTTGAGTCTTATTGACATTGATTCACTGGAACACTTTTAGATTTAACGTTAAAGAGGATGTATGAACCGACGGAAAGGCTTGCGTTACATATAAACAGTTGGCAAGTAAATGCTAATATATTCAAAGTAATGCGCAATGCATTCTTCCGTGATTTTTACTTTTCGTTGTTATCTACAGTGCAACAAAGAACAAAGAAACCAGATAAAAATCACGAAGCAATGAAAATTAAAAAATTACAAAAATTAAAAAATTACCACAAAATCATTACGCGAATGATCTTAGAAAAACAAGTCGTTCTCGAGATCGCGAACACCAGTTTCAACAAAACTTTCTAGGCGTAAAATAGTAAGTAAAAGACACATTTTAGCATTATTTACTAGCCATTTCATCAAAGCGTTGATTATTTTTCGGTGCATTTACTATTACTAGGCAAAAACTAAGGTTGAAAATGTTTTTGCGATTTACTTCAAAACAAACATACAGATTTTTTTTATTCTTGTATATTTTGTTTGCCATACACCACAGTTTAAGATGCTGGTATTTGTTTTTCGAAGCGAAATCTGGATCGTGCAAAATTTCAATTTTACTGTTTTCGAGGATTTTTGTTTATCTTTGTCGTGGAAATATCGATTTTTACAAAATGGAAACCACGCTAAAGTTCAATCCAAAACCAACAAGTATTGCAAATTTCACGTTGATCTGACAAGGAGAAGACTGTCTAAGAGCCGATTCAAAAAGTTAGGTATGGTCCCCAAAAAACTGTATCGAAACACCTTAATATTGGCGAGAGTTACAAACAAAACGACTTAAGAAAATAGTTCGCAAAAAGCAGAAAACAGCGAATAATTAACAATCATTAGATCATTTAAACCCGGAAGGGGGATTCCCATAATAGTGATGTTGGCGGCGCTAGTCAAGATCTGAAATGACCTCCTGTAGAACTATCTTTAAAGCTTTTCGACGAAGTTTAGAAATGTGATTGGAAACTTAACTACGCGTCGGAATTGATACCTTTTAGGGGTAAAACGAATTAAGATACTTTTTTAGGGTCCATTTTCAATATTTCTGACTAGAATCATCGTCACGTTTATACGGGAATTCCTTCTCCCCGGGCATTAAAAAAAATTACAGGCTTTTTTCTTGACTGGCAGAGCAAAGAAGATAGAAAAACTTTCTATCAATGATAGTTTACTAGTATTGCAATTAGTGATAAATGAGAACTGGGACAGATATACGGTATTAGCTAGCAAGCAGGCGTAGTTGTAAAATTTGCTTTATGTTGAACTAAAAAAATTTGAGAACAGTTAATGTCCTTAGAAATAAAGAAAGATGGTGAATTTTAAGTTTCCGAGCTTAAAATTCACCATCTTTCTTTATTTATCACCTATAGGGCACTTCGACATTGCTGATCCTAGCATTATGCAGGACGCCTGTGTCACCACGAACTCCGTAAATATGACCTATGCTCGCCACGAGTCTCCCAGTAGCTCAGTGGTTAGAGCGTCCGACCGGTGTACGGAAGATCATGGGTTCGATTCCCGTCGGGGACTCAGATTTTTTCTTTGTCCCACGCTCGCGACATGTTATTCCATCTTTTCTTAGTTAATGTCCTGTTCGGGAGTTGATAGCCGTAGCAGCCTTAATAGTAGTAGCCACAATGTAACAAAACGAGAGCTTAAAGCAAGTTCCAACCTCTTTTGAATTCTAGGTTCTACATGACTGTTGCAGTCTTGGGAGAAATGTAAAAATTCTTAGCGCAATAGAGGAGTTAATTATAAAATGCCAAAAATATAGACCAGACGCCTTCACTGATGGCTCTCTTTGCTCGTTCCCTCTATGGATGCAAAGACTGCCACGCAGGTTCTTAACTAAGAAAGACTTAAATTTCCTTGGGCATGTGAACGCGCGAGAATGCCAGGTAAAGAAGCAAGACGCAGTCACACGTAACGCCGTAATAGAACACGTAACACGTAACACGTGAGGCCTGAGCCAAACTAGAACAAAAGCGTTGAGAATTAAGAGTTTAATTTTTAATATATTATTTTAAACGTGTGAGCAGATGCAAGCTCTTAGAGAACGCACGAGCGTCTCTGAGATTACAAGAGAAAAGAAAGCAAGAGTTTGAACTCTTGACAACTATTTTTCTTGTTTGGTCCGTACTCAACACGTGACCTCTTACCATTTTGCGCGTGCTTGGGTCTTTTCTAATTATTCTTAACTAATATAATCTCCTTTACAGCACAGAGCGAATGATTTCTTTCTTTAAAATCAACCTGATGGATTGTTTTCAGATATTTGGGATATCCTGTTAGTTATGTTTAGTACCGGGAAACACCCGATGGCATGATTTTGGTGACTGGTATTTTTGGTATTTTCTGCCTTATTTCTTGATACTATTGTCTCAAAAGAACACTAAAATTGATTTTTCATAATGGGGAAAAAACACTTAATCCATTGTTTTCTTTTTTTTTTGTTTTTGTTTCCTTTTGAATATTTGTTAATAACTGTACGATTTTTCCCCTGCTTAAAAGAGCGATTTCCAGGGTTTAGCGATGCGGTCGACTGCACGTAATAAGAGGAAAAAGTTTTCCTCATATTACGTGCAGTGGACCGCATCGCTAAACCCAGGAAATCGCTAAAATTCGCTGTTTAGAGGCTCAATGATGGCAAAACACAACGATTGAGGTAAGATTACGTTTATTTTGATCTTAAATATAAATATTCCTCGCAATATGTCACGTTATGAGAAACCTTTCGGTTTTCCTATCTGTTCCCTTATAATTTTGAAACTACAAATCTGACAAACGGTCACACAGTTTGTGTGGCCTCCCTGTGTCATTGTCTAATTGTAAACAAGATGAATGAGGGAACTATAAAGATAATTTTGAAATTCCATCAATTTTGAGAGGAGTGGAGTTACTAACTAAAGGCTCAAATTTGGGGAAACCCCACAAATTTACTAATATTTTAGGCCAGTGTGCGACTGAACCCAGTTGGTGTCAGAAACTGTCCAAAGGTTTCTTTAAATGATTTACTTTGTTTAAAGGCTAACAACTTTGAAAGGGCCTGGAACTTCAGAAAACCACTGCTGTCCATGCCGTCTTCTCAATTCGTTTCTCGGACCGATTCGCCTCCGAACGGATGAAAAAATATATTCATTACCATCCTGGCTATTATCCGAGGAAATACGATACGGTACCGTTAAGTTTTCAGTAAAGTTTCCCATAAAGTTTTCTATAAATAGAGCCTATCATCATCATCATCATCATCATCATCATCATCATCATCATCATCATCATCATCATCATCATTATTATAATTACCGGATCTCTGTTAATACGACGACTGACAGGCCAGAAAATACTTGTCCTGCTACCGGCGCCGGATTGAGTCAAATCATGACAGGTTACAAAGAGGACGTAGGAGAGAAATATACCCCGAGGGGTACTCAATAAAGTTTTTATACGGGAAGGCTCCGTCCGGAGTTTCAAACCCTTACCCTTTAATAGACTAATTTTGATCGAAACGATCTAAAAATAAACTGGTCCGTGAAAACGCCGCGACACATATATAAGGCAGTTGCACGCTCCGGGTATTGGGCTCTTGTAAATGTACAAAGAAAGTGACAGTTCGGGACTCTAAAAGGTGGTCGCTCTTATCCCATCAGTTAGCCAGGTGGTCACCTGAACGAAGTTTTCAGATAAGAAAATTATCGAGTTTAATATTTGTTTAGGTCTCAACAAAGTTGTCCTAACAACGACATGTTCGCACAAGAAATGTGTCAAATTTAAAGGGTGACAAGTTGTTAGCGGGTAAAGGTTTTTATTGATCAGTGAACTTATCTAACTTGATTTACCGTATATCAGTCGCTTTCGCCTATGTTCTCTGTGTCCAATGTTTTATTTTTATGGCCAATTTTTTGACAGTCGCCCCTTGGATTTTATTGTCATTTAAAGAAGTTCTGGTGGAGGCGGAGCAAAACGTCACCATCGCCTGCACTACTACAGGTCAGCCGCAGCCCAGTATCACGTGGTCCAAAGCTGTTGGTAATTTGCCAAAAGGCAGAACCGAAGTGATGGATGGGAACCTGGCAATCTACAATGCGACAAAGAAAGACAGGGGAATATTTATTTGTAAGGCAGAAAATATTCTTGGGTCAACAGAAGAGACGGCTCTGTTAATTGTGTTCTTTCGTCTACGGTTCAAAGTCCGTCCTCCTCAAGAGGTGTTTCCTAAGATTGGTTCAACTGTCCGTCTGCCATGTGTGGCCGAGAACGACCTAAGAACCACAGTAACCTGGGCAAAGGATGGGAGGCCTCTACTTCCTGTCGACTCTTACGTTCTACAAAGTGGAACTCTGGTACTCGAGAACATCAAGAAATCCCATGAAGGATCTTACACCTGTAGAGCGACTAATGCTCTGACAACAATTGAAGCTAAAGTCAAACTCAATTCTCCAACTGGTGCTTGCTGTTCTGTGATAAGAAAATACGTCAGCAGTGTAAGTGGAAACTACGTCATTGATCCAGATGGTGAGGGAGGTCTGGCACCATTTACAGTATTCTGCGACATGACTGACAAGAATGGAGTTGGCGTGACAGTCGTCAGTCACGACAGTGAAAGCAGAACGCTTGTTCGTGACGGCCTCGGTTGGGGAGGCAGAGGTAGCTACTCACGTGACATTCATTACAAAGGAGCGAGTCTGTCTCAGCTGGCGAGTCTCACCAGAGTCTCCTCACACTGTGAACAGTTTATCAAATATGAGTGTTATGATTCAATGATGTTCAGCAATGGATATGCCTGGTGGGTGTCACGTGATTCTACTAAGATGACCTACTGGGGGGGGGGGAGCATCTGTCAGTGGTAAGTGCGCATGCAGGATGACCATTTCATGTGCAAACCCCAGATATGGCTGTAACTGTGATAAGAATGACCATGTATGGCGTGAAGACAGCGGTCCCCTCACTGACAAGAGACATGCATCTTCCAGTAAAACAGCTCAGGTTTGGGGATGCAGGCGACAACACAAATAAAGGTTACCACACACTGGGAAAATTAAAGTGTTATGGCGCAGCATAGACGCTGACTCCTTTATATACCTGAATTTAAAAAGCACGTTGTAACCTTTTTGACTAAATTGAAGCAAGCTGGGAAGAATCGTCTATTTTAGACAATGCAAGGATTCAAGGAGCTTGGAATAGTCACAATTTAATCGATCACCAAAACGGTTCACGGAAAAATAAACGTAACCGAGGATTACAAATCAATAGAATCTATTAATGATCACAGCTTGGCTTGCTAAACTAGTAATAAGGATAAGATACCTTTCCCAGGTATTGAGAAATGAAGAACGAACGCGTCTAGCTATTAAAAATCTGTTGTGTTAATTTGTTATCAATAAACTATTCAAAAAGAGTTTTATTTTGAGTCTTGATCTATTTCGCATTTTTCTTTGCTGATGTTCTTATGTGGCGTTAGTGGGTGCATGTACACTGAATCGTTTTCTGCATCCTGCGTATTGAGGCCGCCTACGCCAAAAGGGGAAGGAAAGGGGAGATTTGCGAGCGCGAAGCGTGAGCAAGTCTATATCATGATACTACAAGGAGAAAAGCTTTTTCACAAAACAATTTGAACACACTTTACGAAATCACCTTTAACTCGTTTTTTGCCCCCTTTCTTGCAGCCAAAATTGTCACTAACGAAAGCTGGATAATTCGTGAACCCGCTTGCCTGTCATAAATCCTGAAAAGAAACGATTTCGGCTTGGCAGAATTTTATCTCCGTTTGGCTGTTGAACAAGAGTTTTTCTTTTCGTCAGAGCTGTGACCAGTTAACACGGCACAGTCACGTCAGATTTCACGCCATCAAGTGTGAATCAGTAATCTTCCTTCCCCAGCAAAGATATCTATCTTTGCTGCGGACAAGTATAAACGGTCACTCCCTCCCTGCTCAATCGAAAATTGTGCGCAGCCGCTCAGTTTCTTTTCTTGATCAGTTACCAGGCGATACTCCGAGCGATTTCGCGAAAAAAACCCTGCTAATAATTATGGTAAACATAAGGTAAGGAAACTTTATTTTATCTCGATTAGCAGGAACGGGGGAGTGAGGGAAGGATTTAACGCGGCTTTAGCCGCTATGTCCCGGGGGTAGGGGAGCCGGGATTTCAACTGACTGATTTGTAAGACATTAGCATAACTCATATCCGCTCGCGCACAAAACAGCTCAGCTCATTGTGCTACAGTGTTTAAAGAGGCCTCTGTTTTAATGGCGTTTGTGTGCGATTGGAATCATCAGTGCGCGACGAAACGTTCCCTGGGTCTCGTAGTACCTAAAGTACGCCCTTAATACGGCACATAAACGGAATAAGTGAACTTGTTTGAGAAGAAACATTATGGGAAGTCTGATGGAGAAGTAAAATGTGTGCGGGTGAGATATTTGTAGAGTCAAAACCAGCATGGAAAGAAATTTTTCGCACCATCAATTTTTTCCTCACTTTCCGTGAGAGATCCACGCTGGATCCACGACTGTCAAAGATGGGCTACTACAGTCAAACCTGTATTCAGCGGTCACCCACGGGGAATGGCTGAAGTGACTGCTTAATACAGGAGGTTCCAGAAAATTCCACGCAATATATACCTATCAAAAATAGCACAATGGTTCATATTTGATCACATAACGTACACTTCTATCACGAGGAAGCACTCACATGGCTATGTTAGAAACAGCAACAGTAACGATATGACTGAAAGAGGGAACAAATTAAGACGCTGTCTTGTAATGATGTGTACTGTATACATGTGGTCTTTTTACTATCTAGTCTTTGGCTAAATACTTTCAATTGCTTTAAATCAGATAGAACAGTGTAATTCAGTCATGAAAACCGCTTACTCGAGCTAGCTCGGGTATGCCAGTGCAATTAACAGTAACAATACCTTTTCGTGCAACTAGTTAAAAGAGGACCTAATGAAGAAGAATTCGACGGACACTGTTGACAATCAAGAGGTTATTGTAAACGATCTTGCGCCACGTTTTTTATATGCTACATTGAATTCCGTTGATTTTGACTTTGTCGGGAAACAATTTGCTTTCATTAAAGTATTTGTCATTTCTTATTACATTTGATTTCTTCGAATTATTTTCTTGTACAAAGTGACCGTTTGATGCAGGTCAAAACAACAGAAACAGCTCTGTGGGACCTTGTAGGTGGAAAGGGTGACCGCGACCGCTTAATAGAGGTTTAGTTTACAGTAATTAAGGGAAACGATTTCTGGGACTTTGTCAAAAGACCGTTTAATACAGGCTCGCTTAAGATGTATTTAAAGCGAATGATAAAAGACAAAAGCAGGCTTTTTTGTAGAAATTGTTCACAGTGCGCCCCTCCCCTATCCCTGATCATGATGGACCCTACAATCGTGACACTTGAGACACTTCCAAAAAACCTTACACTGCTGAAATGAACTTTCTGTTCCCCCTCCATGCAATTGATTTTGAGCATCATTTACGACTGAAATCATTCCCATGGCTGTCAATAATGACCGGAGCCGGGCGGGTAAGGATCTCAAAAAGCCCGGCACAATAGAACAAATTACTCTGAGTGCTACATGACGGTGTTAAAATTCGTTTTGGTTCTTCGTTTAAGTGTCCAAAAAAAAAAAATTGGCTAGAGTTGTAGAGTAACGGGGATTAGTTTTAGTAGTCCTCGGGCTCATATTCCGCGAGCTAAGAAGTGTATAATCTAGCATATTAACAGCATGATGCCAGAGTCCTTCGACCTTCATTTCGATTCACTTAAAATTAAAGGCCGAGCACTCTAACCTCGTTCACCAGATCCGACACCCTCCCTTCCTTTTTCAAATCTTTCATTACAAGGTCCGAGAGATTTTCGGTACTTAGACATTTAGAAGGGTATCACCTATTGTAGTTTGCTTGTATTGATGCTGAGAGTATGAAGGTACGGTGCAGGCACAAGTGGAAGTGGAAGTGGTGAAGTGCAGTCAACAGAATAGAATAACTATTAAGCGGAGTTTCTATAGTCTGCGAAAACAACAAGAGGCCTGAATAGAACTTATGTCAGGCAAGGTAGCAGGTTTAAAGGTCTGCAAGCCGGTTCTCTCTGACAGCCTCATCCGACAGCATGCTACAAAAAT
The DNA here is from genome assembly GCA_964017195.1 of Siderastrea radians. NCBI lineage: Eukaryota > Metazoa > Cnidaria > Anthozoa > Scleractinia > Rhizangiidae > Siderastrea > Siderastrea radians. Next base: position 21,777,839 of record OZ024890.1, read on the forward strand.
AAGTTATTAATCTTGGGGAGAAAAGAAGAAAGAAGACTTACTAGGGAGTGGAAGTTCCGGAAGACGACAGCTCGGTAATAATTCCATGTTTGACGTATTCTAATACCGCGTTTCTTGACTGTTTGTCGCAACTCAATCTGAGGAACTCAGTTACAAGGGTTGACACTGGCGGCTGAAACTGATTAACTTAGCTGTGGCTATGACAAGAACAACACATCAGGATTCCCATTTACCCACACTTTAAATGCATGGTGTACCGGCTCGAAAATATAACAAGTATAAGTTTTTAGCTAAACTATGAGAAGCAAACCTTGTTATATTTTCACCTCGTTACTTATCGCTAAAAAATCTGTCAGTGGGTAATTATCAGCTGAGAGATTTTAATTCTTTGTGACACTTTATCCAAGGGCTGAAAACGGATGAATTATTATTTTTTTTGCGAATACAGTAAAAGACCTGTTAAGCCAACCCTATCTTGGATTTAAGATTTTTTAACAAGCCGCCCACTTCACCCTTCCCTCATCGAAGTAGTAGGAATCAATAACACAGGCTGAAACGTTAGAATAGGTGGCAAAAGGAACACTTGAGTACTCAGATAGTCAAAACATGAAACATGACTTCCGTGTATGTAAGTCAAGTTTCAGGCAGACTTTAGAGATAGAGCATACTCTTTTTAAAACACTTCCCTTTAAAAACACTTTATATTTTTCAGATTGTAGAACAACCGAAATATTATCTGTTATAACCTCTCTTATAAGACCCCTTCTGCCTGAAATGAAATAATTCCCCCAGAGCTGAAAAGCGTTTAGCCTTCTGAACATAGAAACTGACTGAATCAAATAATAAAGACGTTTGTTTTCCTAATGCTTAATAATAGCGTTTGACCCCAGTAAGATGACGTAATCCTGATTTCCTGTGTCTCTGTCTTCCTGTGTCACTGGATCTTCAGATCAAGCATAGACAAGTCCTGATATTTATTGTTTCACCGGCACGTTTCAGCCGAGAATCGAACACAACTGATAGGCAGCTTGAAATTTTCTTTGCACCGCGAATTGAGCTATAAGAAGCTTAGGAGGGAAAAAAACTTTCTCTGCAAGTATTTGATTTTGTGAACATTGAACTAAGTTCCGGTAACAATGAAACAACAAGATGAAGACGACAGGCAAACAAACAGAAAAAAGACACTGGACAGCTTGTATTCCACGTCAGGTTTGCTGTTGTCTGTTGTGTGTTTTATCGCACTCATTCACGTGGAACTCAGAATGCAAGAACATCATCGACTGATTTCACACTCAGTAACATGCTGTGATCAGAAGGGGACAGAAAGAATTCGTAACGTACAAGAGAATTACAGACGATGGAAAGATATGAAAGGCAGCCATTCAGAAGGTCACTGGAAGGAGACAAGAAGTGAGTGTCGTTCTTATTCTTGGTAGTTGATATTTTCATTTCGGAATTAAAAGGCGATGGTATTCCTGTTTGTCTTAAGCCGTGAGTGCAGTTCTCATTTTCGAAACTCTTTTTCAACAACTCTTGCTTAAATCCTTAATTAAGTCAAAAAATCAAAGCGGAACTTTGATTAGCGAGAGTGTTAGCCAAGTCTGCCAACACAAGGTTTTTCTTGGCTCGGTTTTAACTGAAACGTTGTTTTACGGTGCTTTTTCTTTCTCTTTCATACGTTCGTTTCCACTATTAATGTATTTAATCAATGGTTTTGATTTTCAAGGTCATAAAGACACCATCTCAAGACAAAAGCGCTCTTCACCCGATAATTCACAACAGAAATCTGTCCAAACAGCCTCTGATGTTAAACTGCTGATCAAACAAGAATTTCGTTTGCTGCAAAACCAATTTTGTGCTAAAGATGAAACGCTCTGCCGCTCAGGACCAAAAGGTAACACAGGACGACGAGGAAGACCCGGAACCCGAGGGAAACCAGGTCCCTCAGGGAGATCCGGGCCGGAGGGACCTCCTGGGAAACATGGACCTATAGGACCTCAAGGACCGGTAGGGATAAAAGGGGATCTCGGAGTGCCGGGTGATCCTGGTCCCGCGGGACCTAGAGGCCCAGCGGGTGTGAAAGGCTCCAAAGGTGAGCCAGGCCAGTCCATCTCGGCTCCTTCTCTGCTGCAGTCGCCTGTTGGAATAACAGTCAATGAAAGTCAGACAGCCATCTTGAAATGTACAGTGGATGGCAATCCACCACCACAGGTCACGTGGTCTAAAATGAATTCATCGCTTCCTGTTGGACGTCACGAGGTAGAGTCCAGTGGCGCTCTGATTGTAAAGGACGTTAGACCTGGAGACGACGACGTTTACAGTTGCAGAGCAGAAAATTTGCTGGGAAGCGTCAACGCTACAGCTAAACTAACTGTTCAGTGTAAGTTTTATGCATTTTCCCTTCTCAGTCATGATGGGAGGGGTGTTATTGTGTCAGTGTAGCTGAAATAAGAAACAAACCTGGCATGTAGGTAGATGAGACTTTTTTTTAGAGGGTAACACGTAACAGTAACTAAAAATTAGCTACGAACTTCCTCCAAAAAACAACAATACAAATTAAATCAAAAACCCACACTTACTATTTACAAGAAAACATTTCTAGCAATCAATAACTGATAATAAAAGTTAAAATTGTTAAAAAATAGTCGATAAATCTAGATAACGATAATAAAAAGCTATCTATTTACAAAATTGATTCCATGCGGGTAATTAAAATTGGGTCAACAGCAAATATCGGGAATTTAATATCAATTATAATAATTCTGTCTTGAAGGGTTTCAAGAACTTCTTTGTTATTAGGTACTGGGATAAGCTGTTTCAATCTTTTACATTTCTTACCCCAAAGGTGCCACCCCCCCTCCCATCCGCGAGGTGTTTCTGTAATGGGGACACAATTAATTTAAATTAATACAATATCTAGTGTTTCTTGAGTGGGCGTCAGAGCTTGTATTTAGAGGTGCGTTTATGTAGACAGGTTAAATTCCATTGATCCTTTTGCAGGCCAGAGTACATCGATTGAAATACGCTTCATTGTAAAAAGAAAGAAAAACTTGATCTTTTTCATTGCTGTTTCTTGTTTGTTTGTTTCTTTACCGTTGGAATTTTTTGCACCATGTGTGATTACTGCTGGATTTTGTGCCACCATATTTGTGATGAATACTAGATCTGTTGTCCTTGTAACACCATGAGCTATAGGAAACATGGATTCTGAGTTCTCATCGAACGTTGTTTCAAGCAAACAGCGATGAAATATGTCGACTACTCAAAAAAACTATCACCTTACCGTCAGTTCTGCTGTCCCTTGTCTTTGATTTCTCCTTTATCTTCTGCAAATACCCCTGTTTCTCGAGTTCGATCCAGATATGCTTACTTTTAGCGCCCGCCATTTTGAAAAACCACTCATTCCCAGTTCTGCGCAGCCAACTAGAAAACCTCCTGAAGCCGCCCTCAAGCCCAATGGGTAGGCCATCTTTTCCAGGTTATGGTTACAAGCTCGTAAAAACATTGCACGACGGACTTCCATATATGGAAGGTCGTCGTGCAACGGATTAAGAGTTATAATTCAAATTAGGTTCTGTCGGGGGACTGGAAAGAACTTTTTGCTCTTACCAGCTGAAGGCGAATTTGAAAAACAATAGCGATTGTCTTTTCGGCCCTACGATTGGCCAAAGGCACAAATCTCCTAGCAACGGCCCAAGCGCTTCCTACCCAGTGGCTTTTGGGTGGCTTTAAGAGGTTTTTTAGTTGGCTGCGTAGAACTGGGAATGAAAAGAACTGGGAATGAGTGGTTTTTCAAAATGGCGGGCGGTAAAAGTAAGCATATCGACCTCACCGAAGAATTGGGGAGAAACAGGGATATTTGCAGAAGATAAAGCAGAAATCAAAGACAAGGGACAGTAAAACTGACGGTAAGGTGATAGTTTTATTGAATAGTTGACACATTTCATCGCTGTTTGCTTGAAACAACGTTCGATGAGAACTCAAAATCCATGTTTCCTATAGCTTATGGCAACACACGGGGAGGTTGCAAGGTGGGGTTCCACTTTGGTTGCACTAGAAATGTGTTCAGAATTGAAGGTGACAAGTTGTTAGCACGTAACTCGATTTATTGTTTATTGTTTATTTATTTAATGTTTTTTGGCGATTTTTTTGACAGTCGCTCCTCGAATTTTATTACCCTCTAAACAACTGTTGGCAGAGGCGGAACAAAACGTCACGATCGCCTGCAATGCTATTGGTCAGCCGCGGCCAAGTATCACGTGGTCCAAAGCTGTTGGTAATTTGCCTAAAGGCAGAACCGAAGTGAAAAAAATAAACCTGACATTCTACAGTGTAATAAAAAAGGACAGGGGAGCGTACATTTGCAAGGCAGAAAATATTCTGGGATCAACAAAAGAAACTGCTCTATTGATTGTGTACTCTCCTCTGCGTTTCAAAGTCCGTCCTCCTCAAGAGGTGACTCCTGCAAGCTTTGGTTCAACTGTCCGCCTGCCATGTGTGGCCGAGAGTGACCTGAGACCTGCAATTACTTGGACAAAGGATGGCAAGTCTTCACTTCCTGTTGACTCTTATGTTCTATTGAACGGAACTCTGATTCTTCAGAACATCAAGAAACCCCACGAAGGATCTTACACCTGTAGAGCGACTAATGCACTGACAACAATAGAAGCTAAAGTCAAAATCAATTCTCCAACTGCTGCTTCATGTTCTGTGATAAGAAAAGACATCAACACTGTAAGCGGAAAATACGTCATTGATCCAGATGGCGAGGGAGGTCTGGCACCATTTACAGCATTCTGCGACATGGCTGACAAGAATGGAGTTGGCGTGACAGTCATCAGTCACGACAGTGAAGCCAGAACACTTGTGTATCACAGCGGTGGTTATGGCGGTAAAGGTAGCTACTCACGTGACATTCACTACACTGGAGCGAGTCTGTCTCAACTGGCTAGTCTCACCAGAGTTTCCTCACACTGTGAACAGTTTATCAAGTATGAGTGCCACGATTCAGTTTTGCTTTACAATAACAATCCATACGGATGGTGGGTTTCACGTGATTCTACTAAGATGATGTACTGGGGTGGAGCATCTGTCAGTGGTAAGTGCGCATGCGGGATGACCAACTCATGTGCAGACTCCAGATATGGTTGTAACTGTGATAAGAATGACTATGTATGGCGTGAAGACAGCGGTCTCCTCACTGACAAGACACATCTTCCAGTGAAACAGCTCAGGTTTGGGGATCTTAATGATGCTAACAGCCAGTTGGGTTACCATACACTGGGAAAACTGAAGTGCTATGGCACAGCATAAACTCTAATTAAAGTAGTGGTTACAAAAATTACACGTTAATTATAAGCAGAAGCTCGCTTGCATGGTTCTGTTTTAAGTTACTAAAAGAAGTTAACCCTTTGATTGCTGGAATTAAACTTTGAATGGTGGACGAAACCGTAAAGCGTGATCAGATCGAATGCATTCACAGGGTAAAAGCGTTTTATACCCTGTCAAACCAAGGGACGCAAAAATCGTGTTATAATTTCTTTTCTTCTACACTGTTTTTTTGATGTTTTATAGAAATTATTTAATTTTAATTTTTTTTCATTTTCCTTTAATGATTTGAGCTCAATGGGACCGTAAGATTCAAGGAAAACTCAGTACTGGAAGTCGAAAAAGTTGTTTGTTTTAGAAATCAGTGTTAAGAAGCTTGGTTATAATTCGCAACCTTGTTGTAGGCGAGAGTTATAAACAAAACCACTTGCCAAAATAGTTCGCAGAAAGCAGAAACCAGAGAAAAATTAACGATCAATAGATCATTAAAACCCGGAAGAGGGATTCCCATAATAGTGATGGGGGTGCCAGTCATGGTTTCAAGTGGCTGAAATGTCTGATTTAGTATCACTTTGGTTGTTCTTATCTTTAATCTTTAATTGTAATAATTGCCACTAGAAAACTAATCCGGCAATGACAAGATCTGAAGTGACCTCCTGTAGAATTATCTTGAAAGCCTTTCGTCGAAATTTGAAAATGTGTCTGTAGACGTTTCTGAGCGTCCGAATTGATACCTTTTGGTGATAAAATGATTTAAGGCCGCGGGTTCGTTTTTAGGGTTCAAGCCGACAAGCATCATCGCCACTTCTATACGGGAATTCTTTCTTCCAGGCATTAAAAAAATTCAGGCTTTTTTTTTGACTGGCAGAGCAAAAGAAAGGAAGAAAAACTTAATCTATGATAGTTTACTAGTATTGCAATTAATAAATGAGAACTTGGACTTATAAACGGTATTAGCTAGCAAACAGGCGTAGTTGTAAAATTTGCTTTATGTTGAACTAAACACAATTCAGGAGAACAGTTAGTGTCCTGTTCGGGAGGTGATAGTCGTAGCAGCCTTAATAGTAGTAGTAGCGATAATGTAATAAAACGAGAGCTTAAAGCAAGTTCCAACCTCTTAAGAATTCCAGGTTCTACATGACTATTGCAGTTTTGGGAGAAATGTGAAAATTCTTAGCGCAATAGAGGAGTTAATTATAAAATGCCGAAAAATATAGACCAGATGCCTTCACTGATGGCTCTCCTTGCTCGTTCCCTCTATGGATGCAAAGACTGCCATGCAGGCTCTTAACTAAGAAAGACTTAAATTTCCTTGGGCATGTGAACGCGCGAGAATGCCAGGTAAAGAAGCAAGACGCAGTCACACGTAACACCGTAATGGAACACGTAACACGTAACACGTGAGGCCTGAGCCAAACTAGAACAAGAGCGTTGAGAGTTAAGAGTTTAATTTTTAATATATTATTTTAAACGTGTGAGCAGATGCAAGCTCTTAGAGAACGCACGAGCGTCTCCAAGATTACATGAGAAAAGAAAGCAAGAGTTTGAACTCTTGACAACTATTTTTCTTGTTTGGTCCGTACTCAACACGTGACCTCGTGCCATTTGGCGCGCGCTTGGGTCTTTTCTAATTATTCTTAACTAATATAATCTCCTTTACTGCACAGAGCGAATGGTGTCTTTCTTTAAAATCAACCTGATGGATTGTTTTCAGATATTTGGGATATCCTGTTAGTTAAGTTCAGTACCGGGAAACACCCGATGGCATGATTTTGGTGAGTGGGATTTAAAGGGGCAAAGTTTTGGACAGTTCACTGAGTCTACAGAATATGTGACGCACACCGATACATTGTAAGTTTCTCGCATCCTTAGCTCCATCGGCATCAGCCTTTGATACTTTGAAACGATTTTCAGAGATGTCGCTGCACTAAAAAATGCCAAATATACCCTATAAAAAATAACTGTAGTCTTGAAAAATCAACGCAACCGCCGCGTCTTCCAGCAGGAGGTTTGTAGGTGCATAAAAACAGGAAGAACAAAGACGGGTTATTTGCGCCGAGTTTATGTCAATTATTCAGAAAACAGTATAAATCTTTTTTTTTTCTGCCTAATTTCTTGATACTATTGTCTCAAGAAAACACTAAAATTGATTTTTCATAATGGGGAAAAAACACTTAATCCATTGTTTTCTTTTTTGTTTGTTTGTTTCCTTTTGAATATTTGTTAATAACTGTACGATTTTTCCCCGGCTTAAAAGAGCGATTTCCAGGGTTTAGCGATGCGGTCGACTGCACATAATAAGAGGAAAAAGTTTTCCTCATTAATTACGTGCAGTGGACCGCATCGCTAAACCCAGGAAATCGCTAAAATTCGCTGTTTAGAGGCACAATGATGGCAAAACACAACGATTGAGGTAAGATTACGTTTATTTTGATCTTAAATATAAATATTCCTCGCAATATGTCACGATATGAGAAGCCTTTCGGTTTTCCTATCTGTTCCCTTATAATTTTGAAACTACAAACCTGACAAACGGTCACACAGTTTGTTTGGGCTTCCTGTGTCATTGGCACCTTTTCTAGCCATGCTTTATGTTTTACAAAAAATTAAAAAATAAAAAGTCTGAACGAAATGCGATAATATGACAAGCTCACTCCATATTTTTTCAGTCTTAGATGAAGGGGCGCTTTCAATGATACCTCGCATTACAGGCTCGACTTGAACATTAGCCCTTAACTTAAAATACAATGATATGTAGGCACATTCGATAAAAGAAAGAAAACACACAACTTAAGCCCGGGCCAAACGAGTAAGAGTTGATGAGAATTGAGAGTTTCCGTCGGCTCCCATCGACTATCATCAACTCGGGCCAAACCAGAACGAGAGTTATCAACAGTCGGTCACGAGTGACGCGTTCATTTCGTTATGCTTTAGAGAAAACTCTCGACGACTCTCATGACAAATTCAATTAAGCATGTTCAAAGTCGAGGAGAGCACAACAGTTCAGGCCAAACCGCCCAAACGAGAGCGAGAGTTTGACCTCTCATAAACTCCGTAAACTCTCTTCGATTGACCAGTGCTTAAACCAAATAAAACTAAAAAGTGTAGACTTACGAGAAAAGAAAGCGAACTCCGACCATTTTTATGTTGGCAATAAGCTCGTTTACAACTTCAGAGCTGCAAACACGACAAAGAAAAAAGATTACGGCACGAAATTAAATAAAAATCGTATGTACTTTCCTCGTGCTTGTCCGCCATCTTGAATTTGGCTGCAGAGTTGTTATGAAATGCGATCCAATGTTTTGATCGATGACGTTTCGTGACGTAGAACAATTGTTTTCGTTTCTTCCAGAACTGGTATCCTCCCGAACTGATAATGCGAGGGAACTATTATGCGCCTAACATGGCTGCAACGCTTTTTCATACTCGTAGTTCAATTTATTTTTTCTTAGCTTTTTACCTCCTTGTGCACAGTCCTTTTGATCTCAGTCATCATGATACTGCTTTCCATCAACCGAGGACCGTTTTAAGTCTTTCCGCTCGGGGATCTCAGCACGTTGCAAGACAAAGTTTAAGCTTCCACCACTCTACACGTGGACGAAACATGGATATATCTGTTACTCCTTACCAGATAACCAGGATATTACAGTGCATATGGATGTTGAACTTAACCCTGGTCCGGATTCCTCAACTCAACATTACAAGCGGCGTACTTATCGAGGAAGAAGAGGTGGAAGAAAGGCCAAAGAGAGCGAAGCGTTGAAAGTGTTTAATATACAGTCCGCCATCACACCTTCATGCCTTCGCAAATTTGCATTTCATCGTAAGCCTAATTGCAGCAACCTTGTTTACATCCCACTGGACTTGTCTCGGCGAAACTTTGGGCCTCCCATACGTCTTGCGTTAGACTGCGAGTAGTCTCTAATTTTGGCGATGGCGATGGTGGGGCGGGCGAAATACACACACACGCGCGCGCGAAATTTCGAGAAGACGCGACGCGAGTAATGATATTTCGCGCCCGCGCGCGTGTGTATTTCGCCCGCCCCACAATCGCCATCACCAAAATTAGAGACTACTCGCAGTCTAGTTTTGCGTTATGGAATGCTCACTCTGTTAAAACGAAAACTTCTTCTCTTTGCGATTTGGTGCTATCCCATCGCCTCAACGTGCTGTCCATCACTGAGACGTGGTTAACTGGTGATCATCATTTCACGCTCGCTGATTTAATGAACACCTTGCAAGATTATTCGATCTACAATTTCCCTAGAACTACCTGTAGGGGTGGCGGAGTTGCTGTCGTTGCAAGAAAAGGTCTTGCCGTCAAACAAAACCAAACCACTGGTTTTTCGTCCTTCGAGCACCTTGACTTGGTTGTCACCTCACGAAACAAAAGCTTTCGTCTATTGACAATATATCGACCGCCGCCGTCCAAGAAAAACAAACTTACACCGGATAAGTTCTTCAGTGAATTTTCAATACTTCTTGAAGATCTCATCGCCTCACCTCACCACCTGCTTTTTTCAGGTGACTTTAATTTTCATGTCGATGATACTAGGAACTTAAATGCTATGAAATTTCACGACTTAATTACGTCCGCTGATCTCAGGCAACATGTCAATGGAGCCACTCATCGTCTTGGTCTTACTCTTGATCTGCTTATCACGCGTTCAGATGACAAGTTAATTTCCAAAGTGAGAACTTTACCAGAGTTACTCTCGGATCACAATGTTGTTGTCTGCGACATAAATCTACCTCGTCTTCCAGCATCCCGTTTAACTGTTAGCTATCGCAAGACTCGCGATATCGATCTGCAGGCTTTTCTAAGTGATATCAACAAATCTTTGCCAGACATTCCTAGTAACAACGACACTGGTGTTGATCAGCAAATCGATAGATATGAAAATATACTTCGTTCCCTGCTCGACAAGCATGCCCCACAAATAACCAGGACAATTACACTAAGACCACACACCCCCTGGTTCACGGTCGACCTGAGAGAACTGAGGCGGGAAAAAAGGCGCTGTGAGAGAAAATACCTGTCCACTCGCCTTACAGTCGACAAGTATATTTATCATGAGATTTGTCGTAAATACAACCGTTCTCTAAAAGCGACTGAGGTCAGCTATTACAAGAAAAAGGTCGAGGAGTCGAATCAGAAGCAACTTTTCAAGTTTGTCGAAAAATTATTCAACATTAAATGTGCTCCAACTTTACCAAAATATGACTCCCTCGAGACTCTTGCCGAAAGTTTTGCAGAGTTTTTCGAATCCAAAATTATCAACTTGAGGCGTGACCCCTCTGTGCAACTTGTTTCAAGACTTAACGTTGATCTAACGGCGGAGCCATGCCGGAGTTCTTTAACAGGCTTCAAGCCTATTAGCGGTAATAAATTGAAAAATATCATACTTTCTGCAAAACCTAAAACCTGCTCCCTTGATCCACTTCCGACTTGGCTTCTAAAGAGCTGCATCGATGTCCTTTTACTGACCATAACCACTATTATGAACTTGTCTCTTGTGAAAGGCTCATTTCCTTCGGAATTCAAGAAGTCGATCGTCCGTCCTCTTATCAAGGAAGAAACTCTCGACCCTGATGAGCTTAGTAATTACAGGCCTATCTCCAATCTTTCGCTCCTGTCAAAGACACTTGAAAGAATTGTCGCCTCTCAAATCGACGAATATCTCCATGACAACGGACTTTATGCCAGAATGCAATCGGCCTACAGGAAGTACTAGCACGGAGACTGCATTGATTCGAGTAGTTAACGACATACAGCGTGCTATAGTGATGATCAGTGCGAGTCCGTTTTGGTTTTACTCGACCTTTCCGCCGCCTTCGACACAATCGATCACGAGATCCTTCTTGAGAGATTACGATTTCGTTATGGCTTCTCTAACCTAGTTCTTCAGTGGTTCACTTCTTATCTTATTGACCTTCCTCAACGCATAGTGCTGGCTAAGTTTTCTTCCCAGCCTCGTCGTTTATCATGCGGAGTCCCTCAAGGCTCTGTTTAGGACCGGTGTTATTTTCTCTCTACATTGCTCCATTGGAAGACGTAATTATGGCCCACGGTTTAAACGCAATGATGTACGCCGACGATTCTCAGCTTTACATTATTATGAGACGAAGCTATCGTGCTACTGCATTAGATGATCTTACGCTTTGTATCCAAGATACCATGTCCTGGAATGTCTCTAACATGCTTAAATGTAACCCAAAGAAGACTGAAATCATTCACTTCTCCTCGCGTTTTTCATTGGCCAATCCAATTCCTTCTATCAAAGTTGGAGACTGTTCAATTACTCCGAGTAATGAAGGTAAAGACCTCGGGGTCACACTTGACCGCCATCTAACTTTAAAAACTCACATCAACAATATTTGTCGCTCCGCCTCACGTTCTATTCACCAAATTGGAAAAATTAGGAGCTTTCTATCCAGCTCTGCTTCGGAACGTCTTATTCATGCATTTGTTTCTTCAAAACTTGATTACTGCAACAGCATTCTTCTCGGTCTCCCCTCCTACGAGTTGGAGAAACTACAACGGTTGCAAAATACAGCCGCAAGGCTAACTGTTACAGCAAAAAAGTCGGCTCACATCGCTCCAGTTTTGAAGAGTTTACACTGGCTTCCGGTGAAAGAAAGAATTATTTTTAAAATTCTCCTGGTCACGTACAAAATCCTCCATGGCTTTGCTCCAGCCTATTAAATGAGCTGCTACTTAACTACACGCCTCATCGTTTACTACGATCAAGTAGCTTAAACCAACTGTCTATTCCAAAGACTCAAACGGTTACCTACGGTGACAGATCCTTCTCAGTCATTGCACCAAAGCTCTGGAATGACTTGCCCATTATAATCAAACAGTGTTCCACAGTTGACTCCTTTAAATCGAGATTAAAAACTTTTCTTTTTAACAGTGTCTATAGTTAGATTAGGTAAATAACTTGTTGTAAAAAGCATTGAGACTTCCATGCGTTGTAAAATGCGTTTTTTTAAGCACCTTATTTATTATTATTATTATTATTTTGAAATTCCATCAATTTCGAGAGGAGTGGAGTTACTAGCTAAAGGTTCAAATTTGGGGAAACCCCACAAATTTACTAATATTTTAGGCCAGTGTGCGACTGAACCCAGCTAGTGTCAGAAACTGTTAAAAGGTTTCTTTAAATGATTTACTTTATTTAAAGGCTAACAACTTTGAAAGGGCCTGGAACTACAGAAAACCACTGCTGTCCATGCCGTCTTCTCAATCGGTTTCTCGGACCGATTCGCCTCCGAACGGATGAAAAAATATATTCATTACCATCCTGGCTATTATCCGAGGAAATACGATACGGTACCGTTAAGTTTTCAGTAAAGTTTCCCATAAAGTTTTCTATAAATAGAGCCTATCATCATCATCATCATCATCATCATCATCATCATCATCATTATTATAATTACCGGATCTCTGTTAATACGACGACTGACAGGCCAGAAAATACTTGTCCTGTTACCGGCGCCGGATTGAGTTAAATCATGACAGGTTACAAAGAGGACGTAGGAGAGAAATATACCCCGAGGGGTACTCAATAAAGTTTCTATACGGAAGGCTCCGTCCGGAGTTTCAAACCCTTACCCTTTAATACACTAATTGTGATCGAAACGATCTAAAAATAAACTGGTCCGTGAAAACGCCGCGACACAAATATAAGGCAATTGCACGCTCCGGGTATTGGGCTCTTGTAAATGTACAAAGAAAGTGACAGTTCGGGACTCTAAAAGGTGGTCGCTCTTCTCCCATCAGTTAACCAGGTGGTCACCTGAACGAAGTTTTCAGATAAGAAAATTATCGAGTTTAATATTTGTTTAGGTCTCAACAAAGTTGTCCTAACAACGACATGTTCGCACAAGAAATGTGTCAAATTTAAAGGGTGACAAGTTGGTAGCGGGTAAAGGTTTTTATTGATCAGTGAACTATCTAACTTGATTTACCGTATCTCAGTCGCTTTCGCCTATGTTCTCTGTGTCCAATGGTTTATTTTTATGGCCAATTTTTTGACAGTCGCCCCTTGGATTTTATTGTCATTTAAAGAAGTGCTGGTGGAGGCGGAGCAAAACGTCACCATCGCCTGCACTGCTACAGGTCAGCCGCAGCCCAGTATCACGTGGTCCAAAGCTGTTGGTAATTTGCCAAAAGGCAGAACCGAAGTGATGGATGGGAACCTGGCAATCTACACTGCGACAAAGAAAGACAGGGGAGTATTCATTTGTAAGGCAGAAAATATTCTTGGGGCAACAGAGGAGACGGCTCTGTTAATTGTGTTCTTCGTCTACGGTTCAAAGTCCGTCCTCCTCAAGAGGTGACCCCTATGATTGGTTCAACTGTCCGTCTGCCATGTGTGGCCGAGAACGACCTAAGAACCACAGTAACCTGGGCAAAGGATGGGAGGCCTCTACTTCCTGTCGACTCTTACGTTCTACAAAGTGGAACACTGGTTCTCGAGAACAACAAGAAAACCCACGAAGGATCTTACACCTGTAGAGCGACTAATGCACTGACAACAGTTGAAGCTAAAGTCAAAATAAACTCTCCAGTTACTGCTGCTTCCTGTTCTGTGATAAGAAAATACGTCAGCAGTGTAAGCGGAAACTACGTCATTGATCCAGATGGTGAGGGAGGTCTGGCACCATTTACAGTATTCTGCGACATGACTGAATGGAGTTGGCGTGACAGTCGTCAGTCACGACAGTGAAAGCAGAACGTTTGTTCGTGACGGCCTCTGTTGGGGAGGCAGAGGTAGCTACTCACGTGACATTCATTACAAAGGAGCGAGTCTGTCTCAGCTGGCGAGTCTCACCAGAGTCTCCTCACACTGTGAACAGTTTATCAAATATGAGTGTTATGATTCAATGATGTTCAGCAATGGATATGCCTGGTGGGTGTCACGTGATTCTACTAAGATGACCTACTGGGGGGGGGGGGAGCATCTGACAGTGGTAAGTGCGCATGCAGGATGACCATTTCATGTGCAAACCCCAGATATGGCTGTAACTGTGATAAGAATGACCATGTATGGCGTGAAGACAGCGGTCCCCTCACTGACAAGAGACATGCATCTTCCAGTAAAACAGCTCAGGTTTGGGGATGCAGGCGACAACACAAATAAAGGTTACCACATACTGGGAAAATTAAAGTGTTATGGCGCAGCATAGACGCTGACTCCTTTATATACCTGAATTGTAAAAAGCACGCTGTAACCTTTTTGACTAAATCCCCGGAAGCAAGCTGGGAAGAATCGTCTATTTTAGACAATGCAAGGATTCAAGGAGCTTGGAATAGTCTTACAATTTAATCGATCACCAAAACGGTTCACGGAAAAATAAACGTAACCGAGGATTACAAATCAATAGAATCTATTAATGATCACAGCTTGGCTTGCTGAACTAGTAATAAGGATAAGATACCTTTCCCAGGTATCGAGAAATGAAGAACGAACGCGTCTAGCTATTAAAAATATGTTGTGTTAATTCGTTATCAATAAACTATTCAAAAAGAGTTTTATTTTGAGTCTTGATCTCTTTCGCACTTTTCTTTGCTGATGTTGTTATGTGGCGTTAGTGGGTGCATGTACACTGAATCGTTTTCTGCATCCTGCGTATTGAGGCCGCCTACGCCAAAAGGGGAAGGAAAGGGGAGATTTGCGAGCGCGAAGCGTGAGCAAGTCTATATCATGATACTACAAGGAGAAAAGCTTTTTCACAAAACAATTTGAACACACTTTACGAAATCACCTTTAACTCGTTTTTTGTCCCCTTTCTTGCAGCCAAAATTGTCACAAACGAAAGCTGGATAATTCGTGAACCCGCTTGCCTGTCATAAATCCTGAAAAGAAACGATTTCGGCTTGGCAGAATTTTATCTCCGTTTGGCTGTTGAACAAGAGTTTTTCTTTTCGTCAGAGCTGTGACCAGTTACCACGGCACAGTCACGTCAGATTTCACGCCATCAAGTGTGAATCAGTAATCTTCCTTCCCCAGCAAAGATATCTATCTTTGCTGCGGACAAGTATAAACGGTCACTCCCTCCCTGCTCAATCGAAAATTGTGCGCAGCCGCTCAGTTTCTTTTCTTGATCAGTTACCAGGCGATACTTCGAGCGATTTCGCGAAAAAAACCCTGCTAATAATATGGTAAAGATAAGGTAAGGAAACTTTATTTTATCTCGATTAGCAAGAACGGGGGAGTGAGGGAAGGATTTAACGCGGCTTTAGCCGCTATGTCCCGGGGGTAGGGGAGCCGGGATTTCAAGTGACTGATTTGTAAGACATTAACATAACTCATATCCGCTCGCGCACAAAACAGCTCAGCTCATTGTCAGCTACAGTGTTTAAAGAGGCCTCTGTTTTAATGGCGTTTGTGTGCGATTGGAATCATCAGTGCGCGACGAAACGTTCCCTGGGTCTCGTAGTACCTAAAGTACGCCCTTAATACGGCACATAAACGGAATAAGTGAACTTGTTTGAGAAGAAACATTATGGGAAGTCTAATGGAGAAGTAAAATGTGTGCGGGTGAGATATTTGTAGAGTCAAAACCAGCATGGAAAGAAATTTTTCGCACCATCAATTTTTTCCTCACTTTCCGTGAGAGATCCACGCTGGATCCACGACTGTCAAAGATGGGCTACTACAGTCAAACCTGTATTCAGCGGTCACCCACGGGGAATGGCTGAAGTGACTGCTTAATACAGGAGGTTCCAGAAAATTCCACGCAATATATACCAATCAAAAATAGCACAATGGTTCTTATTTGATCACATAACGTACACTTCCATCACGAGAAGCACTCACATGGCTATGTTAGAAACAGCAACAGTAACGATATGACTGAAAGAGGGAACAAATTAAGACGCTGTCTTGTAATGATGTGTACTGTATACATGTGGTCTTTTTACTATCTAGTCTTTGGCTAAATACTTTCAATTGCTTTAAACCAGATAGAACAGTGTAATTCAGTCATGAAAACCGCTTACTCGAGCTAGCTCGGGTATGCCAGTGCAATTAACAGTAACAATACCTTTCGACGTGCAACTAGTTAAAAGAGGACCTCATGAAGAAGAATTCGACGTACAATGTTGACAATCAAAAGGTTATTGTAAACGATCTTGCACCACGTTTGTTGTATATGCTCCATTGAATTCGGTTGATTTTGACTTTGTCGGGAAACAGTTTTCCTTCATTAGAATATTTGTCATTTCTTATTACATTTGATTTCTTCGAATTATTCTCTTGTACAAACACTGCACCGAAAAACGGATTTACAAGGATAGCAAAATCGCAACAAATATGAAGTAAATACCATAAATGATTAAATTTGATCATATTTGGTCAAATTCAAATGTCATGTTTGCACCACATTTGCATGAAAAGCAAATATGGTAAATACCGCGTTTACTCGATATTTATGCAACGTAGCAAATGTGAACAGGAAGTACACATTTGAGACGAATTTACTCCTACAGTAATTACGAAGTGAAGCTAATTATTTGCTGCCCCAAAAGATGGATTTGCATGGGTGGCAAATATGAACCAAATACCATGTTTGCTGTTCTTTGATAATATTTGCACATCAGTCAAATTTTGTGTTTGGAGCACATTTGCAAGCAAAGCAAAGATGGTAAATACCGCGTTTACTCGATGTTTACGTGGACAGCAAATATGAAGCAAATGCCATGTTTGCTTTACTTTGGTCATATCTGCACGCAAATCAAATGACGTCTTTGCACCACATTTACAAACAAAGCAAAGATGGTAAATACCGCTATTACTCGATGTTTACATGGATAGCAAATATGAAGCAAATGCCATGTTAATTTTTTCTTTGGTCATATTTGCACATGAATCAAATCTCGCGTTTGGGCCACAGTGAAGCAAAGAAGGTGAATACAGGTCTTTGCTCCATATTTACATACCGTAGCAAACGTGTTAAATTCGTACACATTTAAGACAAATTTACCCAAAAGTAATTATGAAGCACGGTCAAATACAGTGTATATGCTGCAGGAAAAGATGGTTTTACCTGAATAGGAAATATGACAAAAATGCCAGGTTTACTTTCCCTTGGTCACATTTGCTTGCTCTTTCAGGCAAAACTTAACAATAACATCGACAACAACTGTACTCTAAAGCATGTTCAGCAAAATGCCAATATTTATTCTTATTTCAGGGAGTGTTAGTCTTTTTAGAAGTAACAGTTAATTAGCTGACCGTAAAGATAATTTTAAGGGCTAAATACATGTATTATCACCAAAGCTTTTGTAGATCAACTAATGCACCCAAGTTCCCTATTTCAAGTACAGTTCTACTTGCAATTATTAATTCAAATGTACAATATCAAATCAATTTTTGTGGTCACAAAACTAACAGCACACTATAACACAAAACGATCAGTTTCTTGAATTGTAATCAGTGGTGACCAACGAATTCTTATTTTTTCATTACTAGGTAAAAGTGTCAAAACTAATCAATTTCTCTTTTGTAAAAACTCCCACCTTAAGTGTAAGAATACTAAAATTACACAACTAATGACACTTTCGCCAACAAAGTAAGGGTGGGAAAGCAGAGTCATATGTTTCACTGGAAAGCTGTTTGAAAGCTGGGTCAAGCTAACACAGGAGTAAAAGTTTTAACAAATGTTTCTTTGTCTCTTTTTTTGAAACCGTTTCCACCGCTTATTTTTAGTTGCAGTTTGAACAAAAAGAATTAACAGGTATCCACATCATAAGCTACAAACTTGAATTCAAAACTGATACTAACCCTGGGTTAGCTTAATCCTGTTTTAAGCAACTGTGCCCTGATCTATTTTCTGAATGTCTTACAGGTAAGAGATTCTTCAACAGAATGCACTTTTCACTGCTTACGACTAATATAAGTGCACCAGCAGCAATTAATTATGAATCAGTCATTTCCAGCAGTGCCCATTCCCCCCTTCACCAGGTCAACCCCTGGGCATTAGGGTTTTTAAAGAACAACCTGGCAAATGCCCTCAGGTAAGGTAAAAAAAAATACATGTGTGTTAATTTCTTAGTTTTTGGGCTTACCTTCATTCTAGTAATCAAAGCTAAATTGAACTTTCCCAATGAAGTTATCACTAAAAGGAAGTGACAGTACTGTGACATGAAAATCATGGGATGGCAAATGCCCTGGGGTAGACTAATGCCTGGCCCCCGTGAGGGAACATAGGAAAAATGCCCCACACTCATGCCTGGGAGTGGGGTGGGGGGGGGGGATAGGCACTGCTGGGACTGACTGATGCATTACATGTATATATAATGACATTAAATTTCAGTGGAAGAGCTTATTATCAGGCTAGTGTAGTAATGTAATGAAAAAACAGTGTCTCCAATAAGCACTCTGTGCTACATGTAAATTCCACTTACATGCTTGAATGATGTTATGACAAGAACTGTAAAGTAGGCAGCTGAGCAGTTAGTTTTTCATATGAACACTGATCCCAATGACCTGTTAACTGAATGAGAAGGCTGGGTGGGAAACATTTGATGGAAGGCCTTGGGGTTGACAACTGGGAAGCAAAGGTTTGTGCACCAAGATCAAGAGCCGTATATTTTCCCATCCAAACTGACCTTACACAGTCAATAATTAGTAACCATAATTTTATGCTTGATTTGATTGAAAAATTATGAAAACATCTTAGTGAATACTCAAGTGAAAATGAATAATTTTTGAATGTTCAGTTCCCTCTATAAACATGCCATTGGTGCATCATGGTAGTTGTATGCAGCAAAACAAGTCCAAAATGAGCTTACCCAGAGGTCTTATTCAGTACATGAAATGAAATCCAGTAGTTTGTTTTATGATTAAAAATCACTCAAATCTTTGGGTCTTGCAACCTACACACAGGAAATGAACCAAACATGCCACTTTAAATACAACAACCATGATACCTTCAAATTGTGATCAAAGAGGGAACTGGGCACAGCACATGTACACATGCTAAATGAACAAAAGAAATGTGTGGGCCCAAATCCAGCCCACACATGCTAGCTTATTACATGTAGGTTGCTTTCTATGGAATTGCATTGACAAGGCCAAATATTGACTACTTTAGAACCAATTTTTGTTGTTCAGCAGTTTTTCTTTGAAAATGTAAAGGGTTTAGCGTCTCCAGGAACAGTGCAAGCATAAGGATTGCCTTCTTTTCTTGGATTGGCATAGTCTGTTTCATTAACAATTGTAGGACATTTGCATGATGGCATCATTTGACTACAACTACCACAATCAAATTAGTTTTTCCTTTCTTATTAAAATTGTGTAATCCCAGTGAAGTTTAATGACAATGGACCTAATTTGGGTGTATGAACAATGAGTGAGTCAGTGAGGCATGTTTGTTAGCAAGCCAAGAGTGCAAGATGCAAGGCACATAGTCACATGCCAGGCACAATATAATATTAATATTAATCTACTGTAGTTTTCTTTCCCTATCTTCGATTACTCAGACCAGTGAGGCAGCAATTTCCTTTGATTATGAAGGTCATTTTGTTCTGGATTGCTCTTTAATTTATCTGTCTTTATCCTGGAATTGTTTTGTTTTGGTTTTGTCATGGCAACAGTCATGATAAAAGTGTAGCTTTGATTCACATAAAACAATGAGCGCAGTAGGCTTTTTGTCAGCATGTTGCATACAACAAACTTGTACTGTCTAAATAGGTGGATTTCCAGTGGTGCAACAGATGTAAGAATAAGTCAAAACATCTAAATCGAGCACGACATACAATGTTCTTACATGTACATGTACATGTACATTGCTGAACTCAGCAACTGTTATATGACAGTTTGCTTAGGCTTCCATAAAGTGTTTGACCGCTGTGGACTTGCTGACTCAATTGCATTTCTCAATTTTCTTCAGCATTGCATGCAAGAAACACTCCATTTCTACAGCTGTACCCTCAGCCTTTTTCTTCAGAATTGTGGACTTACATGTTTGTGTTGCTCGTGCGACTGGCCATGGCTGGCATGTTGGTAACCCTTAATCAGAAAAGAAAAACTGAAGGATTCTGGTAGTTGTAGTCAAATGTGTCCCATTCTGAGCTGTGCTAGTGCATAGTACTTACCCTTGTAAGATAACAATTCGGATCTTAAAATCATCATTGGTGTCTGCCTTTGAGACCTAATGTTCAGCAGATAATCCCTGCTTTCCATGCACTTGTTCTTCTTGTCCGTCTTGACTAATTTGTTGCCCAATGCTGTTGTCTTTTTTTTTTCTGTGAAGACACAACACAGTCAAACTAAACCATGATAACTAAAAGATACATGTCATACTATGGCATTTTAAGGCTGCAATTTGTCAGCCACGATAAATCGGGAAGCGAATTGGTTTATGTACAGTGCAAGCACTGCACATGCATTTTTTTATAGTAAAAGCTCTTTTATAAAACGTTTTGGAAAACAAAATGGTAGGTGCTAGATAGTTAGTTTGTTTTCAGCAAAATACTGTAGATATAATTTGTTTTGCCCCAATTCTTTTGTAGGTTGCGTTTTCGTTCTTAAAATCGAGCCCGACACGTGAAAATCTGTGAAGCGGTCAAAGATTTTTCTGAATCGGCCGGCTTGTCGGATTGGAGTCGCGCCCGCATCGGATTGCCATTCACAGGCCCTGACTCGCTCCCCGATTTGTCGTGGCCAACAAATCGGCCTGACAAGTCGCAGCGTGTAAATTAGCCTTTTAAGTTGCACACAAATATTTACTTTGCTCTGCAGTGGAGGCCGGTACTGTGGGAAAAACTAAAGTAGACACATTTTTAAAAGAGCAATTTTGAAAGTCACAAAACAACAATCAAGAGTAAACAAGTCAATGAATGATTTCAAATGATTTTAGCAATCAGTGAGAATCAATGAAGAAAAAGGTTTGTGACTTTTATTAATTCAGATTGCTGATAGCAATGAAGAATGCTTGTTATTAATTGCCATAGATCCCAGAAGTTCAGACTTTTAACAAACACACACAAATCAAAAACAAGGTCACTTCTTAGGGCTATCTTCCTTCCAAAATAAACATCAAAACATAGAGTCAAATTTCAATAGACAAAATTAAACAGTAGATTGAGGCAAAGACTATTATGCACCTGTCATTTAAAACCCCCCGAACTCCCCCCCCTCCCTCGGGCATGACCAGGGCATTCACTTTTTATGCAAATGAAAGCCAGTGAACTCCCCGGTCCCCGGGGAAAAAATGAATGGTGAACTCCCCACCCCCATACATGTATGTCCAACAAACAGGGTACCCCCTTTTAAATGTCAATTCGTAACATGGGATGACAAATATGATGATAGCCGTGAAATGAAAACATTGCGTGGCAACACTTGAAACCCCTCCATGGACAAGAAAAGACAACTATTTCAACATAATCTTTCTATTTTACATCTTGATGTCACAAAATGCAAGATCACAACAAATTACAACTCATGTTTTAGCAATACAGTCTTCTGAAGTTAGAATAACTCAAGCTTAACAAATGTATTTCTTGTCAAAATGAAAGTAGGTCATAAAGAAGCAATCCCCAGTTAGACACTAATCGAAACAGCACAAAACAATGCGTAACTTAAACATTAATATTAACATTGATAATAGCTTAACTTGTTCATCGATAGGTCAAGTCAGTAAGTTTAAATGCATAATATTTTGATATCTATACAGTATCACTGAAAATATGCCCACCTATACTTACTAGACTTGAGAAATCTTCGGCTACAAGATTTTTTTTCAAACTGGAAAGGCAGAAAGACGTTTCACAGAGCATTTCAATTTGCACATTTGTATCGCTTCACTTTGCAATTCGCTTCGATCGTTCAATCAAAGGAGTGATGATAATGTATGCAAAATTACTATGCGGCATGAAAATGAAAACCACTGACCATGGAGTAACTGCCCCGCTTATTCCCCGGCCAGGGAGGCTAAGGCCGTGATTTCTTGTGTGTTCCCCGTCTACCGGGGGATGAAAATGGAGTGAATATGAAGTGAAAGTCCCCTCATTACCCTGGCCATGCCTGAGGGGGGCAGGGACCAAGGGTGTCAAATGACTTGTGCATTAGTCCCAAGGGCCTCTGGCCCCACTTGAAGAAGGCAAGCTGTGCAACTGAAATCACTAACGATGGCTTTTTAAGTGATTGTTCTATAAGTTTGACTGACAAAACCAATTACTAGCAATCAGAAATTGATCATTAATTGATAATTTATCAATAATTATTATTTCTGATATCAATTTTTATTGAGTGACTATAGTTACCGGTATATTGTATATGTGCCTGGCAACAGCAACTGAGGAACATTATTTTTGTAATATTCAGTCTGAATGAAAAGCTTAACAACACAAAATAATAATCTCTGTTAGCCTGCCAGTCGAAGGGGTTTCATACAAATGCTGTATTTGTAAAAACATTACATGCACGTACGCCATACGCTCATTCACACGTCCTGTAGTTGCAGCAAAATAACACTTGTTTAAAACGTAAATAGGGAGCTGCACGATTTGTTGAGTATTCATGACTTGCTCTGGTTTTCAGAGAAACCGGTTGAGGTTAGGGGAAATCATTGAACACAATTCACACTAACCTTGAAAGTCTAGGTGTGGCTACCGTTGTACGTTGCGTGACATCCGGTTCGGATTCATCCGGGTTTGTTCAAATGTTACGTGAATCCCCGAGGGAATCGCACGTGCGAACGGGTAGAGTTTTAGTTTTGAGTTTTTTGCAGTTTATCGACAAACAGTTCTTAAACGTGCCTTTGCACGTTTTGTGCACCTTTTTTTTTTGTACTTTGACATTTTAAAAGGATCAGCTTATGGAAGCTACAGTTTAAGAACTGTTTTCGCATCGATCGTTTGCCGTCCTTGGTTCTCAGGAGTGTTTGGAGTTCGTTTGTCGAATCCATTGGACTGTTCCGTTCTCAGGGGAGAACTTTGCTTCGTGTTTGGATCGATTTGTGCGATTATTGGACTGTTCCGTTCTCAGGGGAGAACTTTGCTTCGTGTTTGGATCGATTTGTGCGATTATTGGATTGTTCCGTTCTCAGGGGAGAACTTTGCTTTGTGTTTGGATCGATTTGTGCGATTATTGGACTGTTCCGTTCTCAGGGGAGAACTTTGCTTCGTGTTTGGATCGATTTGTGCGATTATTGACCGCTGTTCCGTTCTCAAGGAGAACTTTGCTTCGTGTTTGGATCGATTGGTGCGATTATTGACCGCTGTTCCGTTCTCAAGGAGAACTTTGCTTCGTGTTTGGATCGATTTGTGTGAATATTGACAACTATTTGGTTCTCAGGGCGAAGATTGCTTCGTGGTTTGCATTGGATTTTGTTTGATTATTATTGACAACTATTTGGTTCTCAGGGAGAACATCGCTCCGTGGTTTGCACTGGATTTCGTCTGATTATTATTGATAATTATTTTGTTCTCAGGGAGAACTGTTATTGCTTTGAGCTCAAATAAGATTTCGTCGCTACTTCGTGTTTGGTTGTCGATTGGTTGGGATTTCGCCTGTTTAACTGACAATTATTTCGTCTTCCGGGAGAACATTGTTTGTGTTTGAGTTTATTCGTACATTGCAGTTGAAACAGAAATGTCTGTTCGATCACTGCCTGTTGGTGGCAAATTTGAACAAAGTGCCCGGGAGGCCTTGTCGGAAGCTGACATTGGAACTCATTTGAGAAAAAGTTCCCGAATTAAAGTACCTTCTACTATTAATTTTGAAAGCAGAATGGCAGAAAGGGCAAATACACTAAAAAATTCCCGTTCAGGTTACATTGCAACCCTTACCAGACTTCGAGGAAACATTAAAGAAATAATGGACA
The DNA here is from genome assembly GCA_964017195.1 of Siderastrea radians. Lineage (NCBI taxonomy): Eukaryota > Metazoa > Cnidaria > Anthozoa > Scleractinia > Rhizangiidae > Siderastrea > Siderastrea radians. Next base: position 21,802,010 of record OZ024890.1, read on the forward strand.
ACTGTGGAGATTTGGAGGATCTAAAATTAAATCAGGATACATATGAAGATGCTTGGCGGAAGTTTGTTAAAACCCATGAAGAGTACATTGAATGCCTTGATGTTCTTAGTCGTTGTGAAGAACTCGACAGGGCCAATGATAGCTACAAGGAGCAGATAGCGCAGAAGGCAGCATTTGAAACTGTAATTGAGTCTTGGAAGTCCAAAGCTATGTCTACTAAAAGGCGAGATGGTGACATAAAATCCCTTACAAGGAAGTTAAGCAAGAGTTCGAAAGGTGGGTCCTCTGGGTCAAGTTCAGCTTCTATGGTATTAGCAAAGAGGAAGGAACAACTTGCCCTCGCTCAGTTGAAAACCAAGCAGCTTCTGCGTGAACAACACTTGCAGCGTAAGATGAGTGAACTTCAATATGAAAGGGACTTAATGGAGGCTGAGATGGAGGAGGAGCGGGCTATGGCAAGCGTTAATGTTTATAAAGAGCTTGAAGACCAGTGCAGGGATAGTCAGTACAAGGAACGTTTAGCAGAGTTGATACCTGAGGAGCCTTTACACCCCACTCAGCATCAGACAAGAGAGGCAGCTCAGTCTCAGTTAATACAGCCACATGAGCGATCAGTGCAGCATTTGGAGCCTTTACACCCCTCTCAGCATCAGACAAGGGAGGCAGCGCAGCCTCAGTTAAACCCACTTGAGCAGCCAGTGCTAAGGTCTGAACCTTTGGATGAAGTTCCTGAATTTAGAGAAAATGACAGAATTAGGATCTCAGGTGTTAAGGCCTGTAAAACAGTCAGCACTCCAGCACCCAACCCAGTGTTTTTGGCAACTGGACGTACAGTTAATGCGGCTGAGGCTGGTACATGTACATATGCAGATCAACCGTACAATTTAAAGGACACTGAGCCATTGGGAACACCACCTGTCAGTCCACCAGTGTTAAGGAATGAATTGCAACAAGTGCAGGTGCCATTAATGCCACAGTTTAAACCCAAAGAGATTGCAGGGTGGCCAACCCAGGTGCCATGGTCCCAGACCCCTGGTGCATATCCAGGTGAATTTCAAGTGCAAGAACCAGCATCATTTACATCTGATGGCAGATTAGAGATGGTACAAGCACTGCGTCAAGTTGTCTCCACTCCGAAAGTTGAGTACATGCGTTTTGATGGAGATCCGATAAAGTATGTCTCGTTTATGCATAACTTTGAGACTTGCCTAGAGAAAGATAATCCTGACAACTCCAGAAGGTTGCAACTGTTAATTCAGCACTGCTATGGGAAAGCAAGAGATGCAATCGAAAGCTGTGTGAGCTTGCCTGTAGATGAAGGTTATCATGTTGCCAAGAGTACTTTACGTGAGAACTTTGGACTCCCTCACATCATAGCCAAGGCACACATCAGAAAATTGGAGAGCCTACCCCCTCTGAAGCAAGCAGATGGAGCAAGTTTACTTGCATTTGCCCGCCATTTAGATGTAGCCAATAGGACACTGTCAGGCATGGGGCCTGAATATGTCAGCGATTTGAATCACACAAATACATTGAGGGAACTGAATAAGAAGCTCCCATTGTTCATGAGAGTAAAGTGGACGGAATGTGCAGGAAGAATTATTTCACGTGGATCAAGACCAAAGTTTGCAGACTTCTTGCAACACTTAAAGGACAGAGCTGCACTTGTTAACAATGAGTTTGGAGAAGATTTAACTGCCAGTCCTTCGAAAGAAAGGGACAGTACAAAACGGAAGGATCCACCAGGTCGAGGTGCTCAGAAATGGACGTCACTATTTGGAGGTGTCCAAGGTCATTGGGGGCTGGCAAACAGAACCAGAAATTGCCAGCTTGCAGTGTGTGTCGCGGTCAACACAGGCTGTGGAAGTGTGACAAATTTAAAAATCAGCCTCATCAAGACAAATGGAAGGTGGTGCGGGACCAAAACCTTTGTATCAAGTGTCTACAGAGTGGTCATTTTGCAAGAGACTGCCCCAAAACTCAGTTCAAGTGCCGAGTGGATGGATGCAACAGGGATCACAACACACTACTGCACCCCCGTCCAGAAGATCCGAGCCCTCCAAGTGCTAATCCTAGCCAGTCGAGGGAAAGAGTGACAGGAACTAACACCAGCAGTGACACTAGTGGAGTGACTAGTGAAAGAAGTGCTGTGACTGCTGCAACTGGGGCCGGCGAGCGAGTCTGTCTTAGTGTTGTTCCAGTTAAGGTTCTGGCTAAAGGTGGTAATTCAATACCAGTTGAAACATATGCCTTGTTGGACAGTGGCTCAGAAATTAATCTTTGCCATGAAAGCTTGAAAGAGAGCCTGGGTGTAAGCGGCACCAGGTTGGACTTCACTTTGTCCGGGATGACAGGTTCAACCAGGGTAGAGAGTCAACAAGTAGACCTGATAGTGATGTCAATGGACGAATCAGTGACAGTGGAGCTCCCGAATGTCAGGACAGTTAAGCATATGCCAATTACTGAAAGCTGTATAGCTAAGAAGGAAGACCTTAAACATTGGCCACATTTGCATGATGTTGAGTTACAACAGTTGGACATTGGGAGTGTCATGTTGGTTGTTGGTCTCAAAGACAATCCAAGTTTGTTCTTGCCATTGGAGTGCCGTGCTGGTAGAGAAGGCGAACCAGTAGCAGTAAGGTACAGTCTGGGGTGGACTGTGATAGGTCCTGTTGGAGGAGAAAGCTGCAATTCTGAACGCTTAGTCAACTTCTTGCGTGTTGGAGACAGCTCTGTTGTCTGCACCAGCGGATTGGAATCTGAAGATTCTGTTCTCTGCGATGGATCCAAGGACAGTGTTGTGTTTTCTGAAATGTTAGACAATGGAGATGCTGTCAAGGTTAATGTTGAAGACGAAGGATGTGGCCTAGAACTAGGACCTGATTCCAGTGAAAACAAGATCCAGTTACAAACAGATGAAACTGAACGTCAAGCTCGAGATGAGGAGCTGAACCAACAGTTGGAGAGACTCTGGAAGACAGACTTTGAAAGCTCTGAAGTTGAGACGCGAGTGTGTGCATCACTGGAAGACAAGAGGGCCTTAGAAATAATGGAGAGAACACTTAAGATGGTCGATGGACACTTTCAGGTTGCCCTGCCTTGGCGACATGATCCACCATTCTTACCTAACAACAGGATAGTAGCAGAAAGAAGAGGATTCCTTCTGAAGAAACGACTTCTGAAAGATGAAGCTTTGTTTGAGAAGTACAAGACAACAATGGATGATTACATTGAAAACGGCCACGCCGAAAAGGTTCCCAAAGAAGAGTTGGAAGTAAAGGACAGACCAGTGTGGTACCTGCCCCACCATCCCGTTACACATCCTTTAAAGCCCGACAAAGTGAGAGTGGTTTATGATTGTGCAGCAAAGTTCGGACAGACATCTTTAAATCATCAGCTGCTGCAGGGCCCGGATCAAACAAATCAACTTGTGGGTGTCTTAAGTCGGTTTAGACAAGAAACTGTTGGAATGGTGGCTGATATAGAAGCAATGTTTCATCAGGTTTTGGTTGACCCAAAGGATTGTGACGCTCTAAGATTTTTATGGTGGCCAAATGGAGACCTGACAAAAGAGATGGAAGAGTATCGAATGGTGAAACATTTGTTTGGAGCAACGTCTTCACCGAGTGTTGCTAATTTCTGCTTGAGGAAGACAGCCCAGTTGTATCAGGAGGAGTTCGATGCAGAAGTGGTGGAGACAGTGAAGCGCAACATGTATGTAGATGACATGATGAAGTCAACAAGCACCACAGAGAAGGCTGTCAGTTTAGCCAGTCGGTTGCGCAAATTGCTAGAGAAAGGTGGATTCCGTTTAACGAAGTGGTACAGTAATGATAGAAAGTTGCTCGCGACAATTCCAGAGTCCGAAAGAGCCAAGTCAGTGGTTAATTTAGAACTTGAAAAACTTCCCACGGAGAGTGCTCTTGGCCTCAAGTGGAATACAGAGGAGGACAAGTTTGTGTGGGAGGTCTTGGAGAAGATACTGCATTCAGTAAATCAGAAACCAATGACGCGCAGAGGTATAGTGTCAGCTGTTTATTCCCTCTTCGATCCGTTGGGATTCATCGCTCCATATGTCATGAAGGCGAAGTTGCTTTTGCAGACACTCAGTAGAAAGAGGCTAGGCTGGGATGATCCTCTGGATGAAGCAGACAAAGGACAGTGGAAACGCTGGCTAGAAGATCTCCCAAAACTGCAAGAAATACAAGTAGAACGTTGTTTCAAGCCGAAGGGATTTGGTGAAGTTAAAGAAGTACAGTTACACCTCTTTTCAGATGCGTCTCGTCAAGGATATGCAGCCGTTGCATACCTCCGTTTGAAAGATGTGTTCAATCGAATTCACTGTGCATTTGTGATGGGGAAGGCAAGATTGGCTCCCGTACGTGAAATTTCAATTCCAAGATTGGAACTTACAGCCGCTGTCATCTCGGTAAAGCTCTCCAAGATTATTCGAGAAGAATTGGACATGACAATAGACCAAGTTCACTACTGGACTGACTCGACATCCGTGTTGAAGTGCATCAACAACGAATCAAAGCGATTCCATACGTTCGAGTCTAATCGTCTGACAGTGATACACAATGGGTCTAAACCCTCTGAGTGGAAGTACGTAAACCGAGATGACAACCCTGCTGATGACGGTTCAAAGGGACTGAAGATAGATGCCATGTTGAAGAATGATCGTTGGTTGAAAGGTCCCAAGTTCTTGTGGGAAAACGAGAGCCACTGGCCCAAAATGATTGAAATTCCAGTCTTAGAAGATGGTGATCCAGAAGTAAGAAAGGAGGGTCAGATTTATGTCGCCACTCTCCAAAGTAATGTTCTGGATGACTTGATTTCATACTACTCCTGTTGGTGGAAGTTGAAATGCACCATCGCATGGTTGCTGCGCTACAAACAGTACCTTCGAGTCAAGGTTCAATTGAGAAAGAACGCTGCAATCGTAAGTGATTCTCCAGTCGAGTCCAGTGAAATGCCACTGATGAAATGCGGCCATTTGACAGTGGCAGAGCTCCAAGTGGCTGAAAAGGAAATTCTCATACGCGTTCAAGAAGTAGCCTTTCCAGAGGTCTTAGATGTATTTTCAGCGACAGAATGTTATGAGGACAACGGTCACCCAAAGAAGATCCTTCGGAAGGCTGGAGCGTCAATACGTCAGCTGAATCCGCAGCTAAAAGAAGGCCTGTTGAGAGTCGGAGGTCGACTAGCTAATGCCCCTGTTGGGTACGAGAAGAGACACCCTGTTATCATCCCTTACAAGCATCATGTGACAGATCTCATTATCAAGCAGTGCCATGAAAGCTTGGGTCATATGGGCCAAGAATCCGTCTTATCGTCTTTAAGAGAGACATTCTGGATAGTGAAAGGGAGGTCCGCAGTACGGCGTGTGATAGGAAAGTGCATGAACTGTCAACGGCAGAGAAAGGCATGTCCAGGAGAACAGTTCATGGCAAGTTTACCAGAAGATAGGCTAATCCCTGACAAGCCACCTTTCACGTATGTTGGCATCGACTACTTCGGACCACTCGAAGTAAAGCAAGGTAGATCCCGAGTAAAGAGGTATGGGTGCCTCTTTACCTGTTTGACGACACGTGCAGTGCACATTGAGATAGCCCACTCCTTGGACACAGATTCGATGATAAATGCGCTTAGAAGATTCATTAGTGTCGTGGGTATCCAGAGCAGATAAGAAGTGATCGAGGCAGCAACTTCACAAAGGCAGACAAAGAGCTGAAAGAAGCCATTGAAGGGTGGAATGAGCACAAGATTAACAACTTCTGTAGACAGAAGAAGATTGAATGGATTTTCAACCAACCCTCAGCGAGCCACATGGGTGGTGTGTGGGAGCGGATGATACGTTCTGTGCGGCAGATCCTAAAGGCCATTTTAAAGGAGCAGCTGGTCTCTGATGAAGTACTCTCGACTGTTATGGCAGAGGCGGTAAACATCCTGAATTCCAGACCTCTCACTCACAACAGTGACAGCCCCCTAGATGAGCAGCCACTGACCCCTAACCATTTGTTGCATCTGCGTCCCTGTCCAGGCTTACCACCAGGAATATTTGACAAGGATGACCTCAGCTGCAGACGCGCTTGGAGGCAAGCCCAATATTTGGCCAATTTGTTCTGGCGCAGATGGACGAGTGAATACCTGCCAACTTTGTTAGAAAGAAAGAAATGGAACACACCAAGAAGAAACTTGGAGGTCGGTGATTTAGTCTTGTTAGCAGATGAATCATTCCCTAGAGGCAAGTGGCCACTTGGAAGAATCGTAGAGGTTATGCCTAGTCGGGATGGATTAGTGCGCACAGTAAAAGTGAAGACCAGTTGCACTGTGGCAACGCGTGCCAAACGACAGCGTAAAGGAGAACCAGTGAATAGAGATGGCACCACTGTACTTACTCGCCCGGTGACCAAGCTATGTTTGCTGGAAATGGACTGAACAGCCGAGATTAATTAATCAGTTCAGATACTTTAATGTGACTTATAGAGCCGAGTTGAACCGTGAGGAGATGACTTTGAACAATTGAGAACTTTGCGAACAGTTAGTTAAGTTATTATGAAACATTTATTCGCCTCGGTTATAGTCGGTAGCCTTTGTACTTGTGTGTGTAAATGAGACTGTTGTTTACAATCCCATTTAGGGGCCGGTGTGGCTACCGTTGTACGTTGCGTTACATCCGGTTCGGATTCATCCGGGTTTGTTCAAATGTTACGTGAATCCCCGAGGGAATCGCACGTGCGAACGGGTAGAGTTTTAGTTTTGAGTTTTTTGCAGTTTATCGACAAACAGTTCTTAAACGTGCCTTTGCACGTTTTGTGCACCTTTTTTTTGTACTTTGACATTATAAAAGGATCAGCTTATGGAAGCTACACTAGGTCGGTTGTTCGGTTCCATCGTTCCAGTGTCAACCGTGGAATCGCCAGGACACTGTGAAACAGTTTCTTAGAGACCCGTCGGCTTCAAAAAATGCTGATCTTTCATGTCTTGCAGATTTTAGTACAAACAGCTCTGTGTTTCATACTTTTCAAAGTTAAAGGCAATGAACAAGATAAGTGAAAAACAAAAAGCTTAAAGCCAGGAAGAAAGATCCAAAGTCAAGATCTCATTTGAAATCTAGAGAGAAACGTTTTGTAAGTGCAACATGTCATGAGAACGGAATTTCATTAGCCAAGTTGCATTGCAGTCACAAATCGAATGTGACAAGATGAGCAACATTTTCTGTTTGTTCTAGTATTCACTGTTGGGTTTTCAAACTGTGGTGAGGCAGTCAGTGAAGCCTATTGCAAACAAAAAATGCTGATCTTTCATGTCTGGCAGATTGTAGTGCAAACAGCTCTGCGTTTCATACTTTTCAAAATTGAAAGCAATGAATAAGATAACTGGAAAAAAAAAAAGCTAAAAGCCAGGAAGAAAGATCTTAACTCAAGATCTCATTTGAAATGTAGAGAGAAACTTTTTGTAAGTGCATTACATGTCATGACAAAGGAATTTCATTAGCCAAGTTCGTGCACCGCAGTCACAAATCGAATGTGACAAAAGATGAATGGCATTTTCTGTTTGTTGTAGTATTCCCTGTTGGGTTTTCAAAATGTGGTCATTTTTAGGAAACCCACTGCAAAGATGCAGTCATCTTTAGGCAGTCAGTGAAGCCTATTGCAAACAAAAAATGCTGATCTTTCATGACTGCAGATTTTAGTACGAACGGCTCTGTGTTTCATACTTTTCAAAGTTAAAGGCAATGAACAAGATAAGTGAAAAACAAAAAGCTTAAAGCCAGGAAGACAGATCCAAAGTCAAGATCTCTTTTGAAATCTAGAGAGAAACGTTTTGTAAGTGCAACATGTCATGAGAAAGGAACTTCATTAGCCAAGTTCATGCATAGCAGTCACAAATCAAATGTGACAAAAGTTGAATGGCATTTTCTGTTTGTTGTAGTACTCACTGTTGGGTTTTCAAAATGTGGGCATTTTTAGGAAACCTAGTGCAAAGATGCAGTTATCTTTAGGCAGTCAGTGAAACCAATTGCAAACAAGAAATGCTGATCTTCCATGGCTGACAGATTTTAGTACGAACAGGTCTGTTTCAGACATGTCAAACTTGAAGGTGAATGAATAATATTAGTGAAAAAAAAAAAGCTAAAAGCCAGGTAGAAAGATCCAAAGTCAAGATCTCATTTGAAATCTAGAGAGAAACGTTTTGTAAGTGCAACATCTCACGAGAAAGGAATTTCATTAGCCGAGTTCATGTATCGCAGTCACAAATCGAATGTGACAAAAGATGAATGGCATTTTCTGTTTGTTGTAGTATTCACTGTTGGGTTTTCAAAATGAAGTCATTTTTAGGAATCCCACTGCAAAGATGCAGTCATCTTTAGGCAGTCAGTGAAGCCTATTGCAAACAAAAAAATGCCGATCTTTCATGTCTTGCAGATTTTAGTACAAACAGCTCTGTGTTTCATACTTTTCAAAGTTAAAGGCAATGAACAAGATAAGTGGAAAAAAAAAAGCTTAAAGCCAAGAAGAAAGATCTTAAGTCAAGATCTCATTTGAAATCTAGAGAGAAACGTTTTGTAAGTGCATTACACGTCATGACAAAGGAATTTCATTAGCCAAGTTCATGCATCGCAGTCACAAATCGAATGTGACAAAAGATGAATGGCATTTTCTGTTTGTTGTAGTATTCACTGTTGGGTTTTCAAAATGAAGTCATTTTTAGGATACCCACTGCAAAGATGCAGTCATCTTTAGGCAGTCAGTGAAGCCTATTGCAAACAAAAAATGCTGATCTTTCATGTCTTGCAGATTTTAGTACAAACAGCTCTGTGTTTCATACTTTTCAAAGTTAAAGGCAATGAACAAGATAAGTGAAAAACAAAAAGCTTAAAGCCAGGAAGAAAGATCCAAAGTCAAGATCTCATTTGAAATCTAGAGAGAAACTTTTTGTAAGTGCAACATGTCATGAGGAAGGAATTTCATTAGCCAAGTTGCATTGCAGTCACAAATCGAATGTGACAAGATGAGCAACATTTTCTGTTTGTTCTAGTATTCACTGTTGGGTTTTCAAAATATGGTAATTCTTAGGAAGCCCACTGCAAAGATGCAGTCATCTATAGGTGGTCTCTGAAGCCTGTTGCAAACAAAAAATGCTGATCTTTCATGACTGGCACATCTGTAAAATGGTTTTAGTGAGAAACTGCTCGTTTGAAAAAGAATGAAAACGGTAAAGAAAGATACAGATTTCATTTGTCAAAGAACAATGCTTTCCAGGGGGTGGGGGGGGGGTACTTGACTCATGTTTGGTTGTAGGGGTACCGCTGAAGGTCTGCTACCCTGACCCTGTTTAGGACAAAAAGCTGTAAAATACCAATCCCGTTTAGGACAACATCCTCCATTTTAGGTCCCTGTTTAGAACAATTGAAAAAAGATGCACTTTCTTCACGTTCGAGACAATTTTACAGTATTTTAGAGACTGGGCGGCCAACGTCAGGTTTCCGATCTATGACTGGTTATGTATAAGTGATAACGATGACAATCGTGCAACCATACCTTGTTTAGGACGCGTTCAGACCCTGTTTAGGACAAACTCGCATAAAATTATATACCCTGTATAGGACAGAGTTGCCAAAAACCTTACCCTGTTCAGCGGCAAAATTTTAGATATGCTGAGTATCCTTCCTGGCTGACCCAGGTTGGAGTCCTGGCATAACATAATAAGCATTTTGAGACGAAAAGATTTAGGAAAATGGTTTGAAATATGCAACATAATTACCAGATTGAGACAAAATGTTAAGCAAATGTTGTGCATCCTTGCTAATTCAAACGTCGTGGAGTTCTTGAGTCACTGTATGTCTGGGCACTTCTGGGATATGTAATATTAAAAGTCCCTCTGACATAGAAAACATTTTTCTTTCTTCTTCTAAAGAATCCACCTCCAAAATCCACTTAGGGGTAGATTAGCACAAAGGACACGCGAGCGGGCGCGAAAATTGCCTGTGACGTGAAAACATAACACGCGTACGCGCGTGATCATTATCCCATTCGAATCCCATAGTGCGCTTGATTGACCTCGTTCAAGACAGAATTATCCAATGTAAGAACGAAAACTACTAAGATTTGCAATTTGTTTGGAGGGAAATAATTCGCCATTTTAAGAACGTTTTCAGCCATGATTTATATACTCGTGCACTTTCTTACAGAGGTCAAAAAGGATTGTTTAGCACAAATTTGCTGATTAATAGTACACGAAATATGACTTGAAAATCTTCGGGTTTCATGGAAAAAGAGTAGGTTGGCGAAAATGGAAATGATTATATTTGCTCCATATTTGCTTCTGGGGTAAATAAACCTAAATTTGCTAACTTGGTGTAAAGTTGGTGCAAATAAACAGAATTGCCATAAAGATAGCAAATGTAAGGGTAAGATATCCAAATTTGTTTATTTGCTACTCAAGTAAATGTGACAGTACTTCGATTTACGCAACTTGTTTGCGTGTTCGGAGATGAGTATGTTTGCTCCTTTAGTAAATATGGTGTAAATAAACCTAAATTTCCTGATTTGACCCCCGGGGGGGGGGGACTCCCATATGAAAGTGACGGGGATGCTCGTCGTCTCGCTTAGGGTTGTAAATTGCAGATTTTGGTCTCGCTTAGGGTTTTTAGGAAGGAAAGCCAATATTTTTACCCATTCAGGTATCGCTTAGGGTGTGCGTAAAGAAATATCTACATGAAAAAAACCAAACGACGTCAATCTTTAGCGTCAATCTTTAGCGCACTGAAGCTCTTATTTGGTTGTCTGTTTTAGCATGGTCTCGTTTAGGGGTCAAATAACGCCTGAACCACGCCCAGATTGGTCTCCTTTAGGGGTTTAATTCTAATTTTCCGACGAGCATCCCCGTCACTTTCATATGGGAGTCCCCCCCCCCGGGATTTGACCTTGGCGTAAAGTTGGTGCAAATAGGCACAATTGCTATAAATGGAAATGTGAGAGTAAGTAATGCAAATTTGTTTATTTGCCACTCAAGTAAATGTGATGGTAATTTGATGCAAATAAGTTGATTTTCACCGTGTTTGCTTAGATTTACGGGTTCCGTAAAAGTATTAATTTTTAAGGGTAGCAAAACTGCAGCAAATAAATGTGAAATTTGAAAATTTACCTTAGTGGCAAAACTGGCACAAATCTGATGCAAACTTCGTGTTTACGTTACATTTGCGCCTAATTCCAGCAGGAGCAAATGTGTGTCGTTGCTTCGACGGTGCCGCCTGTGCAAATTTGTGACAAATTTAGAACCCTAAATTTGCTACATATTTACTTCAGTTGCAAAGCTCGGTAAAGACAAAACCACGTTTGTTTGTAGAAATTGTTCAGAGTGCGCCGCTCCCCTATCCCTGATATAGGCCTACAATCGTGACGGTATCTCTTGAGACACTTACAAAAAACCTTACACTGCTGTATTGAACTTTCAGCTCCCCCTCCATGCAATTGATTTTGAGCATCATTTACGACCGAAATCATTCTCATGGCTGTCAATATTGACCGGAGCCGGGGACGGGTGAGGATCTCAAAAAGCCTGGCACAATAGAACAAATTAATCTGAGTGCTACTATAGGACGGTGTTTAAAAAAATAAATTTTGGTTATTCGTTTAAGGGTCCAAAAATAATTTGGCTAGAGTTGTAGGGTAACGGGGACTAGTTTTAGTAATCCTCGCGCTCATATTCCGCGAGATAAGAGGTGTTATAATCTAACAGTACATGTTAACAACGTGATGCCAGAGTCATTGCTACGACTCGAACCGTTCGACCTTCATTTTTAAAAAATTAAAGGCCTAGATCCGACACCCTCCCTTCCTTTTTCAAATCTTTCATTACAAGATCCGGGAGACCTTCGGTATTTAGATATTTAGAAGGGTATAACCCATTGTAGTTTGCTTGTATTAATGCCGAGAGTATGTAGGTATGGTGCAGGTGCAAGTGCACGTGGGAGTGGAAGTGAAAGTGCAGTCAACAGAATAGAATGAATATTAAGCTTTTTTAGTCTGCGAACATAACAAGAGGTCTGAATAGAACTTATGTCAGGCGAGACGGCAAGTTTAAAGGCCTGCAAGCCGGTTCTCTCTGACAGCCTCATCCGATAGCATGCTCTAACAGTAAGTTATTAATCTTGAAGAGGAAAGAAGAAAGAAGACTTACTGGGGAGTGGAAGTTCCGGAAGACGGCAGCTGGGTAATTATGCCGTTCTTGACGTATTTTAAAGCCATGTTTCTTGACTGTTTGTCGCAACTCAGTCTGAGGAACTCAGTTAAATTAGGGTTGACATTGACGGCTGAAAGTATTAACCGTATTAACTTAGTGTGACAAGAACAACACATCAGGATTCAAATTTACCCATACTGTAAATGGTGTACCGGCTCGAAAATATAACACGTATAAGTTTTAAGCTAAACTATGAGAAACAAAACTTGTTATATTTTTACTTCGTTACTAAAAGCTGAAAATTCTGTCAGTGGGTAATTTTCAGCTGAGACATTTTAATTCTTTGTGACACTTTATCCAAGGGCTGAAAACTGATGAGTTATTATTATTATTATTATTATTATTATTATTATTATTATTATTATTATTATTATTATTTTACGAATGCGGTAAAAGACCTACTAAGCCTACCTCATCTTGGAATTCAGATGCCTACTTCACCCTTCCCTTATCGAAGTAGTAGGAATTATAACACAGGTTGCAATGCTAGGACAGGTGGCAAAAGGAACACTTGAATACTCAGATAGTCAAAACATGAAACATGACTTCCGTGTATGTAAATAAAAATTTTAGGCAGACTGTTAAAGTAGAGATGCAGGTTTTTTTAGAAAAACTTCTCATCACTTTCTTTTTTTCAGATTGTAGAACAACCGAACGATTATCCGTTACAACCTCTCTAATAAGACCCTTTCTGCCTGAAATGAATTAATTCCCGAGAGGCCTAAACAGCGTTAAACCTACTGAACACAGAAAATTGAATCAAATAACAAAGGTGTTTCTTTTCCTAATTCTTAATAATAGCGTTTGACCCCAGTAAGATGACATAATCCTGTCTTCCTATGTCACTGAATCTTCAGATCAAGCAGAGACAAGTCCTGATACTTTTTTATTTGACCGGCACCGGTTTCACTGAGAATCGAACGCACCTAATAGGCAGCTTGAAATTTTCTTTGCACCGTGAATTGACCTATAAGAAGATTACGAGGGAAGAAAACGTTCCCTGCGAATATTTGATTTGTGAACAGTGAACCCTGCAACAATGAAACAACAAGGTAAAGACGACAGGCAGACGAACAGAAAAAAAGCTCTGGACAGATTGTATTCCACGTCAGGTTTGCTGTTGTCTGTTGTGTGTTGTATCGCACTGATTCACGTGGAATTCAGAATCCAAGAACATCATCGACTAATTTTACACTCAGTAACATGCTGTGATCAGATGGAGACAGAAAGCCTTCGAAAAGTACAACAAGAGAATTACGGACGATGGCAAGCCATGAAAGGCAGCCATTCAGAAGGTCACTGGCAGGAGATAAGAAGTGAGTGTCGTTCTTATTGTTGGTAGTTGATATTTTCATTTCAGAATTAAAAGGCAATGGTATTCCTGTTTGTCTTAAGTGCAGTTCTCATTTTCAAAACTCCTTTTCAGCAACTCTTGCTTATAACTTTAAGTTAAGTCAAAATCAAAATAAGTTCGGGAACTTTGATTAGCAAGAGTGTTAGCCAAGTCGGCCAATACAAGGTTAATCTTGGCTTGGTTTTCACTGAAACGTTTTACGCGGTACTTTTTATCCTTCTTGGTTTCTGTTTCATAAGTTTCTTTCCACTATTGATATTTAATCAATTGTTTTGATTTTCAAGGTCATGAAGACAGCATCTCAAGACAAAAGCGCGCTTCAGCCGATAATTCACAACAGAAATCTGTCCAAACAGCCTTTGATGTTAAACTGCTGATCAAACAAGAGCTTCGTCTGCTGCAAAACCAGTTCTGTGCTAAAGATGAAACACTCTGCCGCTCAGGACCTAAAGGTAACACAGGACGACGAGGAAGACTCGGAACCCGCGGGAGACCAGGTCCCCCAGGGAGACCCGGGCCAGAGGGACCTCCTGGCAAACATGGACCTATAGGACCTCAAGGACCGGTAGGGATAAAAGGTGATCTCGGAGTTCCGGGTGACCCTGGTGCTGTGGGACCTAGAGGCCTGCCTGGTGTGAAAGGCGCCAAAGGTGAACCGGGCCAGTCCATCTCGGCTCCTTCTTTGCTGCAGTCTCCTGTTGGAAAAGCAGTCAATGAAAGCCAGACAGCCGTCTTGAAATGTGCAGTACATGGCAACCCACCTCCACAGGTCACTTGGTCTAAGCTGAATTCATCATTTCCTGTTGGACGTCACGTGGTAGAGTCCAGTGGCGCTCTGATTGTAAAGGACGCTAGACCTGGAGACGATAGTGTTTACAGCTGTACAGCTGAAAATTTGCTGGGCATCGTCAACGCTACAGCTAAACCAACGGTTCAGTGTAAGTTGTTAGTGAAGTTTCCTTCCAGTTTTCTGTCCTCTCACATAACCGCTTTCTTTCTGAACTCTGTTTCTTGTACCAAATATTGTCAAGGTCGCTCCCATCAAACACAGTCAAAGAGGCAACTGAAGGTAAGCCAGTGCATGAAAAATCCGATCTGTGTTTGTTCTGTTTTTGTTGCAGCAATTTTCTCGCTGTACGACACAACAAAACGGGATACTTTGTCAATCTATGACCAATGGAATTTTTCTCAATCCTTTAAGAGAATCATTTATTTTGTAACGCTTTTTTTCCTAGAGAGCAACTGATAAAATTTCTATTTCTCAAGCCAGAGCAGTAAGTACCACATTCCCATTAAATAATCAAATAGTCATCTTTCTGCCCCCATTGAATGTCCACCCTCTTTTGGACCAGTTATGAAATGCAATTAGCCCCGCTGGTATGTGTTTAATTAAGTAAACTGATCTTTGCCAAAAACGAAGTTTTGAATTTGAACTTCCATGGATATCGATGATAGCAATAGCTTATAGGAGCGTTCACAGGTTTTAATGAGTGAATCGATTTTAAAATCTAATTCACCTGATGATGCAGTTGTTTACAGTCGCTCCGCAGATTTTTTTGCCATCCAAAGCACTGTTAGCAGAGGAGGAGCAAAACGTAACCATCGTCTGCACTGCTAATGGTCAGCCGCACCCCACTATCACGTGGTCCAAAGCCGTTGGCAGTTTGCCGAAAGGCAGAACCGAAGTAACACAAGGAAAACTCACAATTTACAATGTAACAAAGAAAGACCGAGGAATGTTCCTTTGTAAGGCAGAAAATATCCTCGGTTCAGCTAGTCACATCGCTCAGCTCACGATATTCTCTCGTCTGCGGTTCAAAGTCCGTCCTCTTCAAGAGGTGACTCCCGTCATTGGCTCAACTGTCCGTCTGCCGTGTGTGGCCGAGAGTAACCTAAGACCTATCATCACTTGGACAAAGGATGATAAGCCTTCACTTCCCGCTGACACTAAAGTTTTTCGGAATGGAACACTAGTTCTTCAGAACATCAAGAAATCACATGAAGGATCTTACACCTGCAGAGCTGCTAACACTTTAAAAACGATTGAAGCTAAAGTCAAAATAAATTCTCCAGTTACTGCTGCTTCCTGTTCTGTGATAAGAAAACACGTCAACAGTGTAAGCGGAAATTACGTCATTGACCCGGATGGCGAAGGAGGTCTGGCACCATTTTCAGTTTTTTGCGACATGACTGACAAGAATGGAGTTGGCGTGACAGTCATTAGTCACGACAGTGAAAGCAGAACATACGTGAAAGGATATATTGGTCCAGGTAGTTATTCATGCAACATTCATTACACAGGAGCGAGTCTGTCTCAACTGGCGAGTCTCACCAGAGTCTCCTCACACTGTGAGCAGTTTATCAAGTACGAGTGTTATGCTTCAGGGTTATTTAAGGACGGATATGGCTGGTGGGTGTCACGTGATTCTACTAAGATGACATACTGGGGCGGAGCATCCCCTGGCAGTGGTAAGTGCGCATGTCGAATGACCATCTCATGTGCAGACTCCAGATATGGCTGTAACTGTGATAAGGATGACCTTGTATGGCGTGAAGACAGCGGTCTCCTTACTGACAAGACACATCTTCCAGTGAAACAGCTCAGGTTTGGGGATACTGCCTACAGTAGATCAGGTTACCATACACTCGGAAAATAAAAGTGCTATGGCGAAGCATAAAAGCTAAGTAAACGTCTTTATTTGGTGATTATTACAAGAACAAAGTAACATTTTTGGCTAAGTCGAGGCAAGCTTGTAAGAATCATCTATTCTTAAAGTAGCTTTCGATAGTTTAACATATATAATTGATCGACAAAACTGTTCTTGGAAGCATAAAAGTAACCGACAACTGTAAATCAAAACAATCTTGATCATAGCTGTTCAACGTGGAAATAAGGGTAGGGAAGCTGTCTTACGGAACTTATATATAGAAACTATGAAACGCTTCCAGTTTGTAAACAACTGCTTTGTTGATTAGTTGAATTTAATGTAAACTACAGTGAAGTCCCGTTATCTGGATCTCGAACCTTCAGGGGACTGGGGAAAAGGTTCGAGAAAACGGGGATTCGAGATAACGAAGCTCGTATCAAAATTCATTCTTTTACAATCTTTAATAAAATATATACTGAGCGATTTGACTATACAGTCTATCTAAAATAAAACTTAATTGACATATACCGTCCTTGCAATTTGTGGCAGCAAACAATTTTTTCATGGAAGTATAAATATATATACATTGTACCACTCTGCCATCGGATAAAACATTTCATGTGTTGTCTGACAGTTCGAAAACAATGCATCTCTTGAATTGCCGTACTAACTTTATTGGCGAGAACGATTAACAAAGCAAAGAAAGTTTAGTTTTATGCATCTTCCGTCATTCCAATTTCTTCAGTTCTGAGATTTGCCCCTTTCTCAGATGCTCATTCGAAATTTTCTCTGGGGGAGGCAGACTTAGTTCGATTTAAGGTGGCTTCCTATAGTTTTATGACCACACGCGCGCTGATGATGCAAGCTGTAGGAATCTGCGCGCGCTCACATGAAATCGTAGGTTTTTCCTGATATTTTATGACGTCAGCATAGCCAAAAAAAGCAAAGTAAACAGGGAATTTTCTCGCGTTTCTTTCGGTGAATTTTTTTTTAATTTTGCGCATTTTGAGATATCAACGCTACCTTTCACATATTGTGTTTTGGAAAAATTCTGTCGGAGCCATTTACTTTAATGATTAAAAATAAGAAATCACGTGATATCGGTGAATCCGGCTGAACGACCCATATTTTTTCCCCCACAAAATGTTAGTCAAAATCATTTTCACAAAATAGGAAAGTTTGAAAACATTTCACCAAGGGAAAATTAAAATATTTAAGAAAAAAAGGCCAATTAATGGCAAATATCTGTCAGTCTTTGGACGCTTTGTTGCCATGACAACGGCCTATGCCTATGGAGCAAAAACTGGGAAATAAGGGTAATTATGTTGGTAACCTTACTGGTAAAATTCAGGAACAAAGATTGCAAGACAACGGAACTAGGGGTTCTTTTGCAAGTTTTGGCAGTTCGTATAGTCCTTTTGTAGAAACTCTAGGGAGCCACCTTAACGGGGTTTTCCAAATACCCGAGGTTCGAGATAACCGAGGTAAAATAACAGTATTACACTGGAGCATATTCTCGGGACTTCGCCTCAAGTTCGAGCTGAGATAATGGGAAGTTTGAGATACCTGGTGAAAAATTAAATTTTTAAGCCATTGAATGGAAGGCCTCCGCAGCTATAGTGTATAGTTTTACTGATCGCTTTTGTGCCCTACTTTGTGCAGTTCAGTTAATGGCTGAGTGACTCCACTTACGTGGTGAATTGTTTTCTGTATGCCCAAACGCCAGGCCCCGTACGCCTTTAATACGGCATACAGGTAAAGGACGTGGACTTCGTTGAAAAAGAAAACCAACAAAACAAACGAAATAAAAAAAACAAAGAAATTTATGTGTAAGGATCCTTACAAGTGATTCTTCACTTAGAATACCTGTATTTCTCAGACTTTCCAGGTGAACTCCTATCTTGAACAAAAATTTTAACGAAATTTTTTTTGGCAATCTGTAACCTCTTATCAAATTTCCTGCCTACCGTAGATCCCCTCGTTTACAGTGAGGAGGTTTATACCGCTTTTACTAACTAAGTGTGTTATGAATTATAAGCTACTGAGATATTAATCAGAGTGTGCCAGCTGTGTCTTAACGCTGGAAGTAAGGCGCCCGTCTTTGATCTTGTAGCCAACCGGTCAAGAAGAGGGATTATGTTGTAAGTCTGAGTTGTTACTGCGCAATACACCGCATGGTCGGTTGTTGACTGTAGACAATGAGCAGTCAATCTTAGTTTTAATTTCCCTCGTTGATCGATTGCCTAAGTCAGGGCGAAAAGAAACGATGACGAAAACGGACATTATTTATATGCCGGTTTTATTAATTCAATAAATATCCCGCCCGCAAACACACTGGGTTACCGTCTCGGTAGAAGACATAAGAGAGGTACTGCCTGAAGCATACATTCTTGCTCACAGCGGGAAAGCCCGTCGCTTATATCCAGTGGGGCCTGATTCAGCAGAAAAATCGGTCCTTTCTTACCATAAGATGTAGTTTCACCGATCACTTGTGCACTTTGCTTTCGTTGTTATTAACAACCTACAATCTAACCTGCAATCTTCGATAACAGTATTCAGACACCTCGTTTCCAGCGTAGACATTCACTACTAAACTAAAAGGCAACCGCGAAGTTTGCTATCCCCCTCCCCCTCGACAGTGTTGTTTTGGTCTTTAGAAATTCACTCTTGCAAAACACAAACTTCCGAATCAGCATTCAAGAGGGGGAGGGGGTACGAAATTATTTAAGAAGGGTAATTATTCGTCGCATTTTTTTGACCCTCAACTAGTTTTGTCGAAGATTGTAGCTAGGCACGAGGACCAGTTTAGTACAGATTCTTGCGCTTTGATTATTTAACAACACGATAGCTGAGACTGGCAGGCTTAAACCACAGACTTTCTGATTAAACGTTTGATTTTATCATCTCTGTCGACCAGATCCGGCACCCTGCCTCTTCTTATAGAAGCCCTTGAAGCTCAAATACTTCGATACTTAGATGGGTATATTTCCTTGCCATTGTAGTTTGCACAACTACCGCGGGAGTGTGACTGAATTAAGGTGCGGTGCAGGTGCGAGTAGAAGTGCAGCAAAAGACGCATTTCTGAGTATCGTCAATATCATAGAATAAAGATATTTAGCAGCCTACAATCTATTAATATTATTATTATTTTTATTATTATTATTATTATTATTATTATTATTATTATTAAGATAACACGAGGCCTGAACAGCTCTTATGGCAGACAAGGCGTGAAGTTTGAAGGCCTGCAAACTGTCCTCTGTAATAGCTGCATCAGTTCAGTAGCATGCTCCGTAAACTAACAGTTTTTGTGAAAAGAAGAATGAGACCTTGCTTCTTTATAGTAAAGGGTTGTAAATGTGTTGTAAATTGTTAATGTCAATGCTGTAAACGGTGTGAAATAAAGTTGAATTGAATTGAATTGGATGTAAAGTTCAGGAAGATGGCAGCTGGATAGTTATTCAGCGTTTGACGTTTTAAGCCGCGTGTCTTGATTGTATGTTGAAAATGAAAAGAAGCTCTAAAACAAGAGTTGACACGTAGAAAATGTAGGTGATACACCTGAATAACTGGACAGCTGATATCGTGACATTTTAATTTTGTGTGACATCGTGACTAAGAGCTGAAAACTGATATGATGATTTGATTTTTGTTTTTTTGGATTTTAGATTTTGTAAGTAGCACCCCTAGGCCTCTCAATTAACTAACCCCATTCCCACTACGAAGTGGTACGAATTAAAACACGGGTTAAAATGTTGGAGCAGACGGCAAAAGCAACACTTGAAAACTCAGCCTTAACATGAAACAGGATTTCTATGTAAATCAAGTGTCATACAAATTGCAGGAAAAAAAAAAACGTCTCTTTCTCTTTTCTCTTTTTCAAATTGTATTAGGACTAACTGACTATTAACGGTTAGCATATAAATGACATTGTAACTGTGATGCACAACGTTCCTGTTAGGTGTTATTTTTCAGTTAGTTTGTCTAATAAGACCCCTTCTCCCGAAAATGAAATAATCCCCCGACGGCTAAAAAGCGTTTAACCCAACAAAGAAAACTGAATCAAATAAAAAACAAGGTGTTTTTTCCTAATGCTTCTAAGCATTAAAATAATTAAAATAATAACGTTTGACCCACTAACCTCACAATATACTGACTTCCTGTGTCACTGAAATTCCAGAACAAGCAAAGATTAAGTTAGTGTACTAATATTAGTTTCACTCTCAGGATTCATTTCACCGCACGTTTCAGTGACTCCCGCTCGCGCCAGGCTGATAGGCAATTTGAAATTTTCGTTGCGCCGTGAATTATTCTATGAGAAGCTGAGGAGGGAGCAATCTTTCTTTGATTTGGGAACATCGATAGGTGAGGTTAAGATAAGTTGCTGCAAAATGAAACAACAAGATAAAGGTGCAAAGCGGACGAACAGAAGAAAAACGCTTGACAGCTTATGTTCCACTTCAAGTTTGTTGTTGTCTGTTTTGTGTTGTATCGCACTAATTCACGTGGAATTCAGAAAACAAGAACATCATCGACTGATATCATACTCAGTAACATGCTGTGATCAGATGGAGACACAATTCCTTCGAAAAGTACAACAGAGTTTCGGAGAATGGAAAGAAATGAAAGGCAGCAATTCAGAAGGTCACTGGCAGGAGACAAGAGGTGATGTGGTTCTTATTCTTGGCATGATTTGACATTTTCATTTCAAACTAAAGGCAGTTGTATTCCTCTTTGTCTTAAGTGCAGTTCTCTTTTTCAAAACACTTGTTTAGAAATTCCATTTTCAAAGAATAAATTTTAATTTACACAAAAGTCGAAAAATCGGAAATGTACAGTGGCTGCCGGCTAGCCAAGACAGCCAACACAAGGTTAATCTTGGGTCGGTTTTCACTCAAAGGTTGCTTTTACCGCACCTATTATCCTTCTTTGTTTTCGTTTCACAAGCTCGTGTCCACTATTTAATCAATAGCTATGATTTTCAAGGTCATAAAGACACCATCTCAAGACAAAAGCGCGCTTCACCAGATAATTCACAACAGAAATCTGTCCAAACAGCCGCTGAAGTGAAACTGCTGATCAAACAAGAGCTTCGTCTGCTGCAAAACCAATTCTGTGCTAAAGATGAAACGCTCTGCCGCTCAGGACCAAAAGGAAATACAGGACGACGAGGAAGACCCGGAATCCGAGGGAAACCGGGTACCCCGGGGATAACAGGGACCCCAGGGAGACCTGGGCCAGAGGGCCCTCCCGGTAAACATGGACCTATAGGACCTCAAGGACCGATGGGCATAAAGGGAGATCTCGGAGTGCCGGGTGACCCCGGTACCTCAGGACCTAGAGGCCCGCCGGGTGTCAAAGGCGCCAAAGGTGAGCCGGGCCAGTCCATCTCGGCTCCTTCTTTGCTGCAGTCTCCTCTTGAAACAACAGTCAATGAAAGTCAGACAGCCATCTTGAAATGTACAGTGGATGGTAATCCACCTCCACGGATCACGTGGTCCAAGCAGAATTCATCGCTTCCTGTTGGACGTCACCTGGTAAAGTCCAGTAGCGCTCTGATTATGAAGAACGTTAGACCTGAAGACGATGGCGTTTACAGCTGCAGAGCTAAAAATTTGCTGGGAAGCGTCAACGCTACAGCTAAACTAACTGTTCAGTGTAAGTTCTATGCATTTTCTTTTCTCGGTTATTTTACAGTGACAGCTGACCGGTAAACAAAGTAAGACGCAAGGAACGTCAGTATACGTCAGGTGGACTTTTACCGATTGTGCTCGCAAAAGTGGTATTTTATGCTCCTGGCAGGGCGCTTTTCCCCTCGAATTTATGCTAAATTTATACTCATAACGCGGCAGCTGCCTTACTAACGGACGCTCCTCCTTTATATATCGACCTGTAAGTTCGCGCCTAACAGTGTGCTATCCTCCATCTTACTTTGTCTCCTGACTTGACCTGACTTCTGAGAACTTCCATTGAGTGACAGACTCTTAAATGAAAACTTGACTCTCTTGGCTTTGAAACTGATTTGAGAATCAGGCTGTGAAACAAAAATCCATAAGTAAAATACGACTTAGGCTGAAAATGTGTTTTGCATCGGCTAAAATATGCCCTACTATGCTAACGGTGCTTCTTTGTCCAAACGTGCGAAAAAAAAATCCCTTTTTTCTAAATTATGCTAAACGTTGTTGCACAACTATGATCTGTAAAAGCGGACAAACAAACAGACAGATCTGTCTCGTTGCTGTTTTCATCAATGAGACAGGAGTTTCAGCAAGTTCGAGAGGAGATACTTTGGTTCAAATCCCGTCACCGAAAAAAATAAAGCCGAGTTGAGGGGTGTGCGATTCACAGACCAAGTTGGCTTCAGAAACCGTCAAAAGGTCTTTTTTATGATTTATTTATTAAGCTTAGCTACGTACTTTGAAAGAACATGGAATAATGTCAGAAACAGTGCTGTCAATACCATATTCACCTGAATAAATATCCGCCTCTCGAACCGATTCGCCCTCTTTTGGAGGAGATGAAATTATGCTAATGGCCACCCTGGTTATTATCCGAGGAAATGAAGTACAGTAAGTCTCTACTGATAGGACGACTGACAGGCTAGAAAATATTTGTGCTATTACCGGTGACGGATTGGAACAATTTATGACACTGGCTACAAACAAGACATAGGAGCAAAGAGAAATAGAAGACAGGAAATTAGCAAAATTTAAAAAGCGAAATGACCTCCTAACTGAATGTTTAATAGACAGTTTTAACTTTTTCTTTGTCAAGTTTTGTTTCCCCCAGTCCTTTTCATCACCAAGCATTTCTATTGCCCGTGCTAACGGAGAGAATATATAAGAAAGAAGACAAATTTGGACTCTAAAAGGTGGCCGCTGGTCGTATCGGTTAACACCAGATGGTCGCATGAACGTGTTTTTTGAGATAGTTTCAATTTAGGTCTCAAGAAAGTTATAATTGTCATAATTACGACATGGTCGCATTATTCTTAACTAAGTATTTCAGACCGGTTGTAAGGTCGGGGTCCACCGTAGTTGCACAAGAAACGTGTTAAATTTGAACAGTGATATGTAGCTGATAAGTTGTTACGTGCAAAGGTCTTATCGGGAGTGAACTGAACTAACTTTATTAATTATATCCCAATCGCATTTATGTTCTCTGTGTCCATTCTGAGATTTTTTATGGTGAATTTTTTTGACAGTCGCTCCTCGGTTTTTATTGCCCTCTCAGGAAGTGTTGGTGGAGACAGAAGAAAACGTCACCATCGCCTGTAATGCTACTGGTCAACCGTGGCCACGTGTCACGTGGTCCAAAGCGGTTGGTAGTTTGCCAAAAGGCAGAACCAAACTGATGAAAGGAAACCTGACAATCCACAATGCGACAAAGGAGGACAGGGGAACATACATCTGCAAGGCAGAAAATATTCTAGGATCAACAAAAGAAACGACTCTACTGATTGTGTATTCTCGTCTGCGGTTCAAAGTCCATCCTCCTCAAGAGGTGACTCCTACATTTGGTTCAACTGTCCGTCTGCCGTGTGTGGCCGAGAGTGAACTGACACCTGCAATTACTTGGACAAAGGGTGGTAAGTCTTCGCTTCCTGTTGAGTCTTATGTTCTGTTGAATGGAACACTGGTTCTTCAGAACATCAAGAAATACCACGAAGGATCTTACACCTGTAGAGCGACTAACACTCTGACAAAAATTGAAGCTAAGGTCAAAATCAATTCTCCAAGTGCTGCTTCCTGTTCTGTGCTAAGAAAATACGTCAGCAGCCGTGTTAGCGGTAATTACGTCGTTGATCCAGATGGCGAGGGAGGTCTGGCACCATTTACAGCATTCTGCGATATGACTGACAAGAATGGAGTTGGCGTGACAGTCGTCGGTCACGACAGTGAAAGCAGAACATATGTGCATCACAGCGGTGGTTGGGGCGGTCGTGGTAGCTATTCACGTGACATTCATTACACTGGAACGAGTGTGTCTCAGTTGAAGAGTCTCACCAAAGTCTCCTCACACTGTGAGCAGTTTATCAAGTATGAGTGCCATAATTCACGTTTACTTAACAATAACAATCCATTCGGATGGTGGGTGTCACGTGATTCTAATAAAATGACTTCCTGGGGCGGAGCATCTGTCAGTGGTAAGTGCGCATGCGGGATGACCAACTCATGTGCACATTCCAGTTATGGTTGTAACTGTGATAAGAATGACAATGTATGGCGTGAAGACAGCGGTCTCCTCACTGATAAGACACGTCTTCCTGTGAAGCAGCTCAGGTTTGGGGATCTTAATGATGCTGCTGGCGAGGTCGGTTACCATACACTTGGTAAATTCAAGTGCTATGGCACAGCATGAACGCTATTAAAAGTAGTGGATGCTAAGACTACACATCAATTATAAGGAGAAGCTCACTTGCGTGGTTCTGACCGTAAAGCGTGATTAGATAGACTGCATAAATCCTTTCCTTCCACACTGTTTTTCGATGTTCTACAAAAAATAATTAGATTTCATTTTTTTTTTCGGTTTCCTTTTAATGATTCTGAGGCCGAAAGATTCAAGGAAAGCTCGGTACTGGAAATC
Source organism: Siderastrea radians (assembly GCA_964017195.1). Taxonomy (NCBI): domain Eukaryota; kingdom Metazoa; phylum Cnidaria; class Anthozoa; order Scleractinia; family Rhizangiidae; genus Siderastrea; species Siderastrea radians. The sequence goes on from OZ024890.1 coordinate 21,826,850, forward strand.
GAAGAGTCGGAAAACTTATTTTTTTTTTAGAAATCAGGTTAGAATTCGCAACCTTGTTATTGGCGAGAGTTACAAACAAAACGACTTACGAAAATAGTTCGAGAAAAACAAAAAACCAGAGAAGAATTAACAATCACTAGATCATTTAAACCTGGAAGGGGGATGCTAACTTGTCGTGGCTTCTAGTGGCTGAAAAGTCTGGTTTAGTACCACTTTGGGTGTCAAGACCTGAAACGACCTCCTGTAGAACTATCTTTAAAGCTTTTCGACGAATTTAGAAATGTGACTGGAAACGTAACTACGCATCGGAATTGATACCTTTTAGGGGTAAAATGAATTAAGGTGCCCTTTTAGGGGTCATTTTCAATATTTCCGACTAGCATCATCGTCACGTTTATACGGGAATTCCTTCTCGCCGGGCATTCAGTAAAATAAATTACAGGCTTTTTTCTTGACTGGCAGAGCAAAGAGGGTAGAAAATCTTTCTATGATAGTTTACTAGTATTGCAGTTAAAAAATGAGAATATGGACAAATATATTAGTAAACAGACGTAGCTGTAAAATTTGTTTTTTGTTGAACTGGATGTACTTGGAGACCAGGAAGAGAGGTCCTCTCTTGAGACCAGTTTAATAATGTCCTGTTCGGGAGTTGATAGCCGTAGCAGCCTTAATAGTAGCCATAACGAAATTAAACGAAAGCTTAAAGCAAGTTCCAACCTCATTAATTCTAGGTTCTACATGACTGTTGCAGTCTTGGGAGAAATGTGAAATTCTTAGCGCAAAAGAGGAGTTAAAATGCCACAAAATATAGACCAGATGCCTTCACTGATGGCTCACTTAGCTCATTCCCTCTGTGGATGCAAGGACTGCCACGCGACAGGCTCCTAACTGAGAAAGACTTGGGCAGGTGAACGCGCGAGAATGCCAGGCAAAGAAACAAGACGCAGTCACACATAAAACATAACACGTAACACCGTCATGCAACACGTAGCATTTACGGTCTGAACCAAAGAAGAGCGAGAGTCGAGAGTTAAGGAGCAAGAGTTTGATTTTCATTTATTCTAATGGAAATCTGATCAGATGCAAACTTTTCGACTGACGCACGAGCGTCGCCGATATTACATGAGAGTTTCAGGCCAAACGAGAGCAAGAGTTTGAACTCTCGATAACTCTTTTTCTTCTTTGGCCTGTACCTAACACGTGACCTCGTGCCATTCTGCGCGTGCTTGGATCTTTTCGAATTATTCGTAGCTAATATAATTCTCCTCTACAGCACAGGTGCTAAAATAAAAAGTCTGGAAGCGAACCAGTTTAGTTCCGAAATTACAGTTTCAATTCCCTTCTTTTGCCTGCCCCCGCAATTCCGTACATTTGCCTACTCCTGGCACCGGATTATAGGGAAAATAAAGGAAAGGCGGAAAACAAAAGAGAAGCATCTGACAGCGAGAGAAAACCTCACGCATTGCATTTTCCCAATCTGTGTCACAGCAGGAGCAGCTTGTTAAAAGCTAAACAAGTGAGCAGCACTGTGCAAAGTTATATTGTAAAACTTGTTTATTCTCCTACGCGCTTCGTCAGACTAAAGCGGACTTTGTCAAGTGGTTCCCTCGGCTGACTCACTTAGGTGCCAATCTAAAACATTTTTGAATGAGCCGTCACCTGGAAACGAGTTTGCCGCTATTTGCCCCCAGATCCCAATCACACTCCCCAACTAGAGAAAGAGAGATGCCTGGGTCAAAGGATGGTGCAACTGGCGATCGAATTTGATTGGGACGCAGACTGTTCTTCCCTGCTTCCCACAATCTTGGGAAGCTTTCATTTGTATGTGGAAGTGAACTGCTGGCTGGATAACCTGATTTACGAGATGATCATATCAGGTCGTCAGATCTAAAAGAGGGAACGAAAGAGAAAGCGAAGAATCTTTCAGTGACTGTCTTATTATAATAGATTGGTGGCTCGGAGGCCTCAAGCTGACAGTGGGCAGGGCAGGGGAGGGGAGGCTCAATAGATTGCTTGCTCTCTCTCGCGAAACAATAATTATATATTTTTTTAGTATGTGTTTATGTGCATCGGAACAGATCTTGGAATGTTTGTTGCAAAGACCCGGTTTCACTTACTGAGTCAAGCTACAGGAAGCTAAGAAAATTCTTAGCTTGGAGGGCCACAGTTTTTATTTTCTAATACCTGATTTAAATATATTATAAATTATCTATTCAGACTAAACTGTATACTTTTTTAAGATGAAACTATTGCAAAATAATTACTTCCGTACTGAGTGTTGGTCGAGCCCATAAAAGCGGACAGGCCGTTGTACATCGTAGAGATTTAGTAGAGCAGTCTCTTTTTCCGCTCAAGGATAGTTGAGGAAAACGAACAAGCGAGCGAGCAAGAAATCCTCTGCCGCGTTGAAACGTGACGCGCGTGTTGGGCCGTTAGTGTAGTGAGCCTGCTCACTACACCAGCGGCTCGACACGCGCGTCACGTTTCAACACCGCAGACGATTTTCGCGCTCGCTCGCTTGTTCGTTTCGCTTAACTATCCCTAAGTGGAAAGAGAGACTGCTCGTAGTCTACAAAAACTCTGAGCTGTACACCCCTGTCCGCTTTTATGGGCTCCACCAACACTCAGTACGGAAGTAATTATTTTGCAGTAGTTTCATCTCAAGTATAGTTAAATCTGATTGGATTAATTTATATTTTTAAATCAGGTATTAGAAAATAAAAACTGTCGCCCTCCAAGCTAAGAATTTCCTCAGCTTTCAATAGATTTTTGGGTAAAGTTATGCACTCCAGAGCTCGAAATATTTAGAGCAGAGCTTTCATACACCCACTCAAGAAACGTGAAGTCATTTCAGAAACTTCTGAGATGAATTTTGATAACCAGTCTTATGTATTCAAAAGGGATCTGTGTAGGGAACCGACAGCTTGGATCTGCGTTCTACTGAGAATGCAAATCACAAAACTCTCTGAGGCGTAGCGGTATGAAACGGAGAACAAAATTTACATATTTAAACAGCCGGAAACAGAGCGAATGGCGTCTTTCTTAAAAATCAACCTGGAGGCTTGTATTCCGATATCTGGGGTATCCTGTTAGTTAAAGTAAAGGGAAACATCCGAGGACATGATTTTTGCGATTGGGCAGTCTTAGGGACAAATTTTTGGACGGGTTACAGAATATGTCATGTACACATACACCTGGAAAATTGGTCTCGAACATTCTAATTTTACCAGAATATTGTTCAGACTGCACGGTCTCTTGATTACAGCTTACATTATGCTTATCACGGCTTGTGGGTGTGCAAAGTTATTCTTTTCAATAATTTTGCTAGTGTTTTATTCAAACATATATACAAACAGGAATTTAGCAATCAAACAATTTCTTGTGAAATCGATTATGCTGGATGACCGAACCCAACTAAACGATAGGTGATAGAGATACATTAATAAACCAACATTCGATTGGATGCCCTGGTAATAGACGAATCCAGAATCAAAGGTTACAAGGCACTGGAATGGTTTCTTCGTAATAATCTTGATACAGAAACACCATGATGGACATCTCTTAACGCGTACATAACGCGAAATGTAAGGAATAAAAATGCAAACCCTGCTGGCCGTCTGTTTCAGTGAAAGCGGAAGTAAAATAATATCTGTGATCAAAATAAACAAAACGACCCTTGAGCCAATGGATTAAATATAGAATGAACAAGTTTGAAGAAGCAATTTTCGTGTTTGAGATGTTTACAGAAACAAGCCTATCGATGGCCCACACGCCAGAAATCCGCATCTTACGTTTCATTACTAAAAAAGAGTTCACAGCTTTTAGGTTCACCTTCGATTTCTTGTTCTTAAGCATTTCAGTTGGACAGATTTCATGCGGACAGAGGTAAGAGAATTATTGTCATGCAGGACAAAGTTTCATAACGGCGCATAGCATGGAAATTAATGCACTTACCTGTGAATACAGCGGTTAAAGGCCGCTACGGCGTTTAGCGTTCTAGCCGATACGCGAAAAGTAGCTTTGAGCGGGGTAGTTTTCGAAGGCTACCCGGAGAACTTTTGGAAGTTTCGATACTGTGCAGTATTCCTTTCGCGTGTTTAAGTGCTTTCAGTGCTTTTCAGTTAACATCAACTGTGCGCATTAAGTTTAGACGGTGGAAAATAAGCCTTCTCTTAAAAAAAGTTGGTTGCGTAAATAAGTTCTATGTCACATTACTCAGATTTGAGAAAGAGAGTGATTTTTTCAGTTGGCAGTCGACCGTTAATACGGATTATTTCTTTTAATCTGGCTGATAATTTCTCATTAACTACGGGATACCTTGAAACGAAACCAGCTCTAACCAGTTCGTCTCTTTTTCAGATTGGAGCGGACAGAGGAATTATGTTTCTGGATCTTCTGCCTCTGCTTTTGCTGTCGATCGTGTTTCAGCAAAAATGCGTAAGTACCCGATCGTGTGTTTAGCACCTTAAATAAGGCCGCTTCACCGTGAAAGTTTTATTGTTAGCTGCGCAACATATATAATACCAAAAAATTATTGTAACAAGGTTTCACTTTCTGTTAAAAACCGAAGCGAGCTAAACGAAATTTCGTTCGATTTTAGTCTAAACGGTTAATCTGCCAGTTGATCACTGTTGTAACAATTCAAGTACAAAGATTTCGGATTTTTTGAACAAAACAAATTTCGGGAACAATTTAAAAAGAATCACAAATGTGTATATTTTCGAACATTTAACTGTCATGCAAGTTTTCATGCAGTTTAATAAATTGCATTTTGACAGTTAATAAATCGCAAATTATTGTTTTTCACGGTTTCTTGATAGACTTAAGTCTCGAATTTTAGAAGTCATTTTACTCAGTTAAGATAACGAAACTTGGTAAATAATCCCTTAATTAAATCCCTTTTTGATCTTACCTTTTTCGTCACTCTATACAAATCTCCCACTTAGGTCAGTGTGATCTGACAGGCACTGAACTCCACGCAGAATCTATCGCTCCAAGAGAGGATATCACTCGCAAATTTTTCACTTAACCACTCGCACTTCACAGCATGGATTCATGATCAATAATACGTAACACTCACAAATGACTTTCAAACGGCGTGCAACCCAGAACGTCCCATCAAGAATGCACTGCACCCACACGGACACCACCAAAAATGAACTAAACCCACAAAGGACGGTATCGAGAACAATTTGAACCCAGACATAAATGTCACACTTCCAAAAACGCACCAAACCGACACATTAAACTACCACCCTAAACGCACTGAACCCACGCTTTACACTACAAAAAAATAAAACGCACTGAACTCACTACCAAAACGGACAAACTCCACGTATTACACTACTACAAACGCTCTGAAACCACACATTACACTACCAAAAACGCACAGAACTCAAACATTACACTGTCCAAAAACACACTGAACCCACACATTACACTACCAAAAACGCTCTGAAACCACACGTTACACTACCAAAAACGCACAGAACTCAAACATTACACTGTCCGAAAACGCATTAAACTTGCACATTACACTGTCCAAAAACGTTCGAAATCCACACTTTACACTAGCAAAAACGCACAAATTCCATATATTACACTACTAAAAGCGTGCTAAACCTACACATTGCACTGCCCAAAAAAGGCACTGAACGCAACATTGCACTGTTAAAAAACGCATTGAACCCACACATTACACTTACAAACACGCACTAAACTTACACATTACACCACCAAAAACGCACTAACTCCACAAATTACACTACAAAAAAGGCCCTGAATTCACACATTTCAATGTCCAAAACTGCTATGAACACATACATTACTCTGTACAAAAACGCACAGAACTCACACATTACACTCCAAAAAACACACTGAACTCAAACAATGCACTACTAAAAAAAGCTCTGTACTCACACAATGTACTACCGAAGACGCACTGAACCCATACAATACACTACCAAAAACGCGCTGAACCCACATAATACACAAGCAAAAACGCACTGAGCCCAGCAGTACACTACTCAAACGCACCAAACACGCACATCGCACTACCAAATACGCACTGAATCCACATATTACATTACCAAAAACCCACTGATCCCATGTATTTCACCGTCCAAAGACGCACTCAAACCATACAATGCACTACCAAAACCCCGCACATATTACACTACCAAAAGCGCACGGAACCTACACAAAACACTACCAAAAACGCACTAATATTACCCTAACAAAAACGCACTTAACCCACATATTACACTGCCAAAAACGCACTGAACCCATATATTTTACGACATAAAACGCACTGCACTCACACATTACACTGGCCAAAAACGCACTGGACCCACGCTTAACACTATAAAAAACGCACTGACCCTTCATATTATACCACAGAAAACACACTAAGCTCACATATTACAATACCAAAAATACAGTAACTCCACACATTACATCACTAAAAGCGTACTAATCCCATACATTGCACTGTACAAAAACTCACTGAACTCCCACATTACACTGTCAAAAAGGCACTGAACCCACACATTACACTGTCCAAAAACGCACTGTACCCAGACATTGCACTGTTCAAAAACACACTGATATCCAACATTACACTGTCCAAAAACGCACTGTACCCAGACATTACACTACCAAAAACGCACTGAACTCATACTTTACACTACTAAAAACGCACTGAACCCACACATTATACTACCAAAAACGCACTGAGGTCACACATTACACTGGCCAAAAACGCACTAAACTCGCATCGAATCAACGTATAACACTACCAAAAAGGTACTGAACTCAAATAACACACTGTCCAAAAACGTACTGGCCCCACACATTACACTACGAAAAACGCACTGAACCCACATATTACACTAGCAAAAACGTACTAAACTTACACCTTACAGTTCGGAAAACGCACTAAATTCACACATGACACTACTAAAAACGCAGTGAATCCAAATATTACACTGCCAAAAACGCTCTGCACTCACACAATGCACTACAGAAAACGCTTTCTACTCATAAAATGCACTTCTAAAAACGCTCTGTACTCACACGATGCACTACCAAAAACGCACTGAGCCCATACAATGCACTACTAAATACGCACTGAACTCACTACCAAAAACGAACCGAACCTACACATTGCACTACCAAAAACAGTCTGAACCCACACATTACACTACGACAAACGCACTGAACCCACACATTACATTAGCAAAAACGCCCTGAACCCATGTATTACACTGTCCAAAGACGCACTGAAACCATACAATGCACTACGAAAAACGCACTGAACCCACAAATTAAACTAGCAAAAACGTATTAAACTTACACATTACAGTTGCCAAAACACACGAAATTCACACTTTCCACTACTAATTGAATCGACTAGTGAATCCAAATATTACAGTTCCAAATCCCGGCGCTCTGCACTCACACATTACACTACAAAAAACGCTCTCTACTCACAAAATGCACTAATAAAAACGCTCTGTACTCACACACTGCATTACCAGAAACGCACTGAACCCATACAATGCACTAGCAAAAACGGTCTGAACTTACACATTACACTACGAAAAACGCACTGAACAAACATATTAAACTAGAAAAAACGCACTGAACCCGGCCACAATTACTACAGCAAGAAAAACGCACTGAACCCACCTATTACACTAGCAAAAACGCATTGAGCCCACACAACGCCCTACTAAAAACGCACTGAGCCTGCATATCACACCACCAAAAGCGCACTCAATCCACATATTACATTACCAAAAACGCTCTAAGCCCATGTATTACTCTGTCCAAACACACATTGAAACCATACAATGCACTACCAAAATGCTCTGAACTCACACAATGTACTACCAAAAAAAGCACAGAAGCCACACATCACTCTACAAAAAACGCACTGAACCCACACATTACAATGACCTACACTACCAAAAACGCACAGAAAACACACATTACTCTACAAAAAACGCACTGCACCTCGCACATATAACACAACCAAAAACGCGCTGAGCCCACATATTACACTAGCAAAAACGCACGGAACCCACACATTACACTACCAAAAACACACAGAACCCAAAAATTACACTACCAAAAACGCACTGAACCCACATATTACACTACCAAAAACGCGCTGAACCCACATATTACACTAAAAAACGCACTGAACCCACATATTTCACTACCAATAACGCACTGAACCAACCTATTAAACTACCAAAAACGAACTAAGGCCACACGTTACACTACCAAAAACGCGCTTAACCCACATATTATACTACCAAAAACGCACTAAACCTACATGTTACACTACCAAAAACGCATTGAACCCACATATTACACTAGCAGAAACGCATTGAACCCACATATTAGACTACTAAAAAGGTACTGAACCCACATATTACACTAAAAAAAACGCACTGAACCCACACATTACACTGCCAAAAACGTACTGAACCGACATATTACACTAGCAAAAACGCACGGAACCCACACATTACACTACCAAAAGCACACTGAACCCACATATTACACTACCAAAAACGCACTGAACCCACATATTACACTACCAAAAACGCGCTGAACCCACATATTACACTAGCAAAAACGCACTGAACCCACATATCACACTACCAAAAACGCAATGAACCCACATATTACACTACCAAAAACGCACTGAACCCACACATAACACTACCAAAAACGCAAGGAACCGACACATTACACTACCAAAAACGCGCTGAACCCACATATTACACTAGCTAAAACGCACGGTACCCACACATTACACTACCAAAAACACATCGAACTCACATTCTACACTACCAAAAACACACTCAACCCACATATTACACTACCAAAAACGCACTGAACCCACATATTACACTACCAAAAACGCACTGAACCCACAAATTACACTACCAAAAACGCACTGACCCTACATATTACACTACCAAAAACGCACTGAACCCACACATTACACTACCAAAAACGCGCTGAACCCACATCTTGCACTAACGAAAACGCAAGGAACCCAAACATTACACAAACAAAAACGCGCTGAACCCACATATTACACTACCAAAAACGCACTGAACCCACATATTTCACTAGCAAAAACGCACGGAACCCTGACAATACACTACGAAAAACGCACTGAACACACACATTACTCTGACCTACACTACCAAAAAGGCACAGAAAACACACATTACTCTACAAAAAACGCACTGAACCCACACGTTGCACTACCAAAAGCACACTGAACCCACATATTACACTACCAAAAACGCACTTGAACCCACATATTACACTACCAAAAACGGGCTGAACCCACATATTACACTAGCAAAAACGCACTGAACCCACATAATACACTACCAAAAACGCACTACACCGACACATTACACTACCAAACACGTGCTGAACCCACATATTACACTACCAAAAACGCACTGAACCCACATGTTACACTACCAAAAACGCACTACACCGACACATTACACTACCAAAAACGTGCTAAACCCACATATTACACTAGCAAAAACACACGGAACCCACACACTACACTACCAAAAACGCGCTGAACCCACATATTACAATACCAAAAACGCGCCGAACCCACATGTTACACTAGCAAAAACGCACGGAACCCACACATTACACTACCAAAAGCACACTGAACCCACATATTACACTACCAAAAACGCACTTGAACCCACATATTACACTACCAAAAAAGGCCTGAACCCAACTATTACACTAGCAAAAACGCACTGAACCCACATAATACACTACCAAAAACGCACTACACTGACACATTACACTACCAAAAACGTGCTGAACCCACATATTACACTAGCAAAAACGCACTGAGCTCACATATTACACTACTAAAAAGGCACTGAACCCACATATTACACTACCAAAACCACACTGAACCCACAAATTACACTGCCAAAAACGCACTGAACCCACATATTACACTACCAAAAACGCACTGAACCCACACATTTCACTAGCAAAAACGCACTAAACCTACATGTTACACTACCAAAAACGCACTGAACCCACATATTACACTAGCAGAAACGCACTGAACCCACATATTACACTACTAAAAAGGCACTGAACCCACATATTACACTACCAAAACCACACTGAACCCACAAATTACACTGCCAAAAACGCGCTGAACCGACATATTACACTAGCAAAAACGCACGGAACCCACACATTACACTACCAAATAAGCGCTAAACCCACATATTACACTACCAAAAACGCACTGAAAACACATATTTCACTAGCAAAAACGCACGGAACCCACACATTACACTACCAAAAACGTACTGAACCCACATATTACACTACAAAAAACGCGCTGAACCCACATATTACACTAGCAAAAACGACGTGAACCCACATATTACACTAAAAAACGCACTGAACCCACATATTTCACTACCAATAACGCACTGAACCAACCTATTAAACTACCAAAAACGAACTAAGGCCACACGTTACACTACCAAAAACGCGCTTAACCCACATATTATACTACCAAAAACGCACTAAACCTACATGTTACACTACCAAAAACGCACTGAACCCACATATTACACTAGCAGAAACGCATTGAACCCACATATTAGACTACTAAAAAGGTACTGAACCCACATATTACACTACCAAAAACGCACTGAACCCACACATTACACTGCCAAAAACGTACTGAACCGACATATTACACTAGCAAAAACGCACGGAACCCACACATTACACTACCAAAAGCACACTGAACCCACATATTACACTACCAAAAACGCACTTGAACCCACATATTACACTACCAAAAACGGGCTGAACCCACATATTACACTAGCAAAAACGCACTGAACCCACATAATACACTATCAAAAACGCACTACACCGACACATCACACTACCAAAAACGTGCTGAACCCACATATTACACTAGCAAAAACGCACTGAACCCACATGTTACACTACCAAAAACGCACTACACCGACACATTACACTACCAAAAACGAGCTAAACCCACATATTACACTAGCAAACACACACGGAACCCACACACTACTCTACCAAAAACGCGCTGAACCCACTTATTACAATACCAAAAACGAAGTGAACCAACATATTACACTAAAAAACGCACTGAACCCACATATTTCACTACCAATAACGCACTGAACCCACCTATTAAACTACCAAAAACGAACTAAAGCCACACGTTACACTACCAAAAACGCGCTTAACCCACATATTATACTACCAAAAACGCACTAAACCTACATGTTACACTACCAAAAACGCACTGAACCCACATATTACACTAGCAGAAACGCACTGAACCCACATATTACACTACTAAAAAGGCACTGAACCCACATATTACACTACCAAAAACGCACTGAACCCACACATTACACTGCCAAAAACGCGCTGAACCGACATATTACACTAGCAAAAACGCACGGAACCCACACATTACACTACCAAAAGCACACTGAACCCACATATTACACTACCAAAAACGCACTTGAACCCACATATTACACTACCAAAAACGGGCTGAACCCACATATTACACTAGCAAAAACGCACTGAACCCACATAATACACTACCAAAAACGCACTACACCGACACATTACACTACCAAAAACGTGCTGAACCCACATATTACACTAGCAAAAACGCACTGAACCCACATGTTACACTACCAAAAACGCACTACACCGACACATTACACTACGAAAAACGCGCTGAACTAGCAAAAACGAAGTGAACCCACATATTACACTAAAAAACGCACTGAACCCAAATATTTCACTACCAATAACGCACTGAACCCACCTATTAAACTACCAAAAACGAACTAAAGCCACACGTTACACTACCAAAAACGCGCTTAACCCACATATTACACTACGAAAAACGGACTAAACCCACATATTACACTACCAAAAACGCACTGAACCCACACATTTCACTAGCAGAAACGCACGGAAACTACAATTACACTACCAAAAACGCACTAAACCTACATGTTACACTACCAAAAACGCGCTGAACCCACATATTACACTACCAAAAACGCGCTGAACCCACATATTACACTAGCAAAAACGCACTGAACCCACATATCACACTACCAAAAACGCAATGAACCCACATATTACACTACCAAAAACGCACTGAACCCACACATAACACTACCAAAAACGCAAGGAACCGACACATTACACTACCAAAAACGCGCTGAACCCACATATTACACTAGCTAAAACGCACGGTACCCACACATTACACTACCAAAAACACATCGAACTCACATTCTACACTACCAAAAACACACTCAACCCACATATTACACTACCAAAAACGCACTGAACCCACATATTACACTACCAAAAACGCACTGAACCCACAAATTACACTACCAAAAACGCACTGACCCTACATATTACACTACCAAAAACGCACTGAACCCACACATTACACTACCAAAAACGCGCTGAACCCACATCTTGCACTAACGAAAACGCAAGGAACCCAAACATTACACAAACAAAAACGCGCTGAACCCACATATTACACTACCAAAAACGCACTGAACCCACATATTTCACTAGCAAAAACGCACGGAACCCTGACAATACACTACGAAAAACGCACTGAACACACACATTACTCTGACCTACACTACCAAAAAGGCACAGAAAACACACATTACTCTACAAAAAACGCACTGAACCCACACGTTGCACTACCAAAAGCACACTGAACCCACATATTACACTACCAAAAACGCACTTGAACCCACATATTACACTACCAAAAACGGGCTGAACCCACATATTACACTAGCAAAAACGCACTGAACCCACATAATACACTACCAAAAACGCACTACACCGACACATTACACTACCAAACACGTGCTGAACCCACATATTACACTACCAAAAACGCACTGAACCCACATGTTACACTACCAAAAACGCACTACACCGACACATTACACTACCAAAAACGTGCTAAACCCACATATTACACTAGCAAAAACACACGGAACCCACACACTACACTACCAAAAACGCGCTGAACCCACATATTACAATACCAAAAACGCGCCGAACCCACATGTTACACTAGCAAAAACGCACGGAACCCACACATTACACTACCAAAAGCACACTGAACCCACATATTACACTACCAAAAACGCACTTGAACCCACATATTACACTACCAAAAAAGGCCTGAACCCAACTATTACACTAGCAAAAACGCACTGAACCCACATAATACACTACCAAAAACGCACTACACTGACACATTACACTACCAAAAACGTGCTGAACCCACATATTACACTAGCAAAAACGCACTGAGCTCACATATTACACTACTAAAAAGGCACTGAACCCACATATTACACTACCAAAACCACACTGAACCCACAAATTACACTGCCAAAAACGCACTGAACCCACATATTACACTACCAAAAACGCACTGAACCCACACATTTCACTAGCAAAAACGCACTAAACCTACATGTTACACTACCAAAAACGCACTGAACCCACATATTACACTAGCAGAAACGCACTGAACCCACATATTACACTACTAAAAAGGCACTGAACCCACATATTACACTACCAAAACCACACTGAACCCACAAATTACACTGCCAAAAACGCGCTGAACCGACATATTACACTAGCAAAAACGCACGGAACCCACACATTACACTACCAAATAAGCGCTAAACCCACATATTACACTACCAAAAACGCACTGAAAACACATATTTCACTAGCAAAAACGCACGGAACCCACACATTACACTACCAAAAACGTACTGAACCCACATATTACACTACAAAAAACGCGCTGAACCCACATATTACACTAGCAAAAACGACGTGAACCCACATATTACACTAAAAAACGCACTGAACCCACATATTTCACTACCAATAACGCACTGAACCAACCTATTAAACTACCAAAAACGAACTAAGGCCACACGTTACACTACCAAAAACGCGCTTAACCCACATATTATACTACCAAAAACGCACTAAACCTACATGTTACACTACCAAAAACGCACTGAACCCACATATTACACTAGCAGAAACGCATTGAACCCACATATTAGACTACTAAAAAGGTACTGAACCCACATATTACACTACCAAAAACGCACTGAACCCACACATTACACTGCCAAAAACGTACTGAACCGACATATTACACTAGCAAAAACGCACGGAACCCACACATTACACTACCAAAAGCACACTGAACCCACATATTACACTACCAAAAACGCACTTGAACCCACATATTACACTACCAAAAACGGGCTGAACCCACATATTACACTAGCAAAAACGCACTGAACCCACATAATACACTACCAAAAACGCACTACACCGACACATCACACTACCAAAAACGTGCTGAACCCACATATTACACTAGCAAAAACGCACTGAACCCACATGTTACACTACCAAAAACGCACTACACCGACACATTACACTACCAAAAACGAGCTAAACCCACATATTACACTAGCAAACACACACGGAACCCACACACTACTCTACCAAAAACGCGCTGAACCCACTTATTACAATACCAAAAACCAAGTGAACCTACATATTACACTAAAAAACGCACTGAACCCACATATTTCACTACCAATAACGCACTGAACCCACCTATTAAACTACCAAAAACGAACTAAAGCCACACGTTACACTACCAAAAACGCGCTTAACCCACATATTATACTACCAAAAACGCACTAAACCTACATGTTACACTACCAAAAACGCACTGAACCCACATATTACACTAGCAGAAACGCACTGAACCCACATATTACACTACTAAAAAGGCACTGAACCCACATATTACACTACCAAAAACGCACTGAACCCACACATTACACTGCCAAAAACGCGCTGAACCGACATATTACACTAGCAAAAACGCACGGAACCCACACATTACACTACCAAAAGCACACTGAACCCACATATTACACTACCAAAAACGCACTTGAACCCACATATTACACTACCAAAAACGGGCTGAACCCACATATTACACTAGCAAAAACGCACTGAACCCACATAATACACTACCAAAAACGCACTACACCGACACATTACACTACCAAAAACGTGCTGAACCCACATATTACACTAGCAAAAACGCACTGAACCCACATGTTACACTACCAAAAACGCACTACACCGACACATTACACTACCAAAAACGCGCTGAACTAGCAAAAACGAAGTGAACCCACATATTACACTAAAAAACGCACTGAACCCAAATATTTCACTACCAATAACGCACTGAACCCACCTATTAAACTACCAAAAACGAACTAAAGCCACACGTTACACTACCAAAAACGCGCTTAACCCACATATTACACTACGAAAAACGGACTAAACCCACATATTACACTACCAAAAACGCACTGAACCCACACATTTCACTAGCAGAAACGCACGGAAACTACAATTACACTACCAAAAACGCACTAAACCTACATGTTACACTACCAAAAACGCGCTGAACCCACATATTACACTACCAAAAACGCGCTGAACCCACATATTACACTAGCAAAAACGCACTGAACCCACATATCACACTACCAAAAACGCAATGAACCCACATATTACACTACCAAAAACGCACTGAACCCACACATAACACTACCAAAAACGCAAGGAACCGACACATTACACTACCAAAAACGCGCTGAACCCACATATTACACTAGCTAAAACGCACGGTACCCACACATTACACTACCAAAAACACATAGAACTCACATTCTACACTACCAAAAACACACTCAACCCACATATTACACTACCAAAAACGCACTGAACCCACATATTACACTACCAAAAACGCACTGAACCCACAAATTACACTACCAAAAACGCACTGACCCTACATATTACACTACCAAAAACGCACTGAACCCACACATTACACTACCAAAAACGCGCTGAACCCACATCTTGCACTAACGAAAACGCAAGGAACCCAAACATTACACAAACAAAAACGCACTGAACCCACATATTTCACTAGCAAAAACGCACGGAACCCTGACAATACACTACGAAAAACGCACTGAACACACACATTACTCTGACCTACACTACCAAAAAGGCACAGAAAACACACATTACTCTACAAAAAACGCACTGAACCCACACGTTGCACTACCAAAAGCACACTGAACCCACATATTACACTACCAAAAACGCACTTGAACCCACATATTACACTACCAAAAACGGGCTGAACCCACATATTACACTAGCAAAAACGCACTGAACCCACATAATACACTACCAAAAACGCACTACACCGACACATTACACTACCAAACACGTGCTGAACCCACATATTACACTACCAAAAACGCACTGAACCCACATGTTACACTACCAAAAACGCACTACACCGACACATTACACTACCAAAAACGTGCTAAACCCACATATTACACTAGCAAAAACACACGGAACCCACACACTACACTACCAAAAACGCGCTGAACCCACATATTACAATACCAAAAACGCGCCGAACCCACATGTTACACTAGCAAAAACGCACGGAACCCACACATTACACTACCAAAAGCACACTGAACCCACATATTACACTACCAAAAACGCACTTGAACCCACATATTACACTACCAAAAAAGGCCTGAACCCAACTATTACACTAGCAAAAACGCACTGAACCCACATAATACACTACCAAAAACGCACTACACTGACACATTACACTACCAAAAACGTGCTGAACCCACATATTACACTAGCAAAAACGCACTGAACTCACATATTACACTACTAAAAAGGCACTGAACCCACATATTACACTACCAAAACCACACTGAACCCACAAATTACACTGCCAAAAACGCACTGAACCCACATATTACACTACCAAAAACGCACTGAACCCACACATTTCACTAGCAAAAACGCACTAAACCTACATGTTACACTACCAAAAACGCACTGAACCCACATATTACACTAGCAGAAACGCACTGAACCCACATATTACACTACTAAAAAGGCACTGAACCCACATATTACACTACCAAAACCACACTGAACCCACAAATTACACTGCCAAAAACGCGCTGAACCGACATATTACACTAGCAAAAACGCACGGAACCCACACATTACACTACCAAATAAGCGCTAAACCCACATATTACACTACCAAAAACGCACTGAAAACACATATTTCACTAGCAAAAACGCACGGAACCCACACATTACACTACCAAAAACGTACTGAACCCACATATTACACTACAAAAAACGCGCTGAACCCACATATTACACTAGCAAAAACGACGTGAACCCACATATTACACTAAAAAACGCACTGAACCCACATATTTCACTACCAATAACGCACTGAACCAACCTATTAAACTACCAAAAACGAACTAAGGCCACACGTTACACTACCAAAAACGCGCTTAACCCACATATTATACTACCAAAAACGCACTAAACCTACATGTTACACTACCAAAAACGCACTGAACCCACATATTACACTAGCAGAAACGCATTGAACCCACATATTAGACTACTAAAAAGGTACTGAACCCACATATTACACTACCAAAAACGCACTGAACCCACACATTACACTGCCAAAAACGTACTGAACCGACATATTACACTAGCAAAAACGCACGGAACCCACACATTACACTACCAAAAGCACACTGAACCCACATATTACACTACCAAAAACGCACTTGAACCCACATATTACACTACCAAAAACGGGCTGAACCCACATATTACACTAGCAAAAACGCACTGAACCCACATAATACACTACCAAAAACGCACTACACCGACACATCACACTACCAAAAACGTGCTGAACCCACATATTACACTAGCAAAAACGCACTGAACCCACATGTTACACTACCAAAAACGCACTACACCGACACATTACACTACCAAAAACGAGCTAAACCCACATATTACACTAGCAAAAACACACGGAACCCACACACTACTCTACCAAAAACGCGCTGAACCCACTTATTACAATACCAAAAACGAAGTGAACCTACATATTACACTAAAAAACGCACTGAACCCACATATTTCACTACCAATAACGCACTGAACCCACCTATTAAACTACCAAAAACGAACTAAAGCCACACGTTACACTACCAAAAACGCGCTTAACCCACATATTATACTACCAAAAACGCACTAAACCTACATGTTACACTACCAAAAACGCACTGAACCCACATATTACACTAGCAGAAACGCACTGAACCCACATATTACACTACTAAAAAGGCACTGAACCCACATATTACACTACCAAAAACGCACTGAACCCACACATTACACTGCCAAAAACGCGCTGAACCGACATATTACACTAGCAAAAACGCACGGAACCCACACATTACACTACCAAAAGCACACTGAACCCACATATTACACTACCAAAAACGCACTTGAACCCACATATTACACTACCAAAAACGGGCTGAACCCACATATTACACTAGCAAAAACGCACTGAACCCACATAATACACTACCAAAAACGCACTACACCGACACATTACACTACCAAAAACGTGCTGAACCCACATATTACACTAGCAAAAACGCACTGAACCCACATGTTACACTACCAAAAACGCACTACACCGACACATTACAGTACCAAAAACGCGCTGAACTAGCAAAAACGAAGTGAACCCACATATTACACTAAAAAACGCACTGAACCCAAATATTTCACTACCAATAACGCACTGAACCCACCTATTAAACTACCAAAAACGAACTAAAGCCACACGTTACACTACCAAAAACGCGCTTAACCCACATATTACACTACGAAAAACGGACTAAACCCACATATTACACTACCAAAAACGCACTGAACCCACACATTTCACTAGCAGAAACGCACGGAAACTACAATTACACTACCAAAAACGCACTAAACCTACATGTTACACTACCAAAAACGCGCTGAACCCACATATTACACTAGCAAAAACGCACTGAACCCACTTATTACACTACTAAAAAGGCACTGAACCCACATATTACACTACCAAAAACGCACTGAACCCACACATTTCACTAGCAAAAACGCACGGAAACCACACATTACACTAACAAAAACGCACTAAACCTACATGTTACACTTTCAAAAACGTGCTGAACCCACATATTACACTAGCAGAAACGCACTGAACCCACATATTACACTACTAAAAAGGCACTGAACCCACATATTACACTAGCAAAAACGCACGGAACCCACACATTACACTACCAAATACGCGCTAAACCCACATATTACACTACCAAAAACGCACTGAAAACACACATTTCACTAGCAAAACCGCACGGAACCCAGACATTACACTACCAAAAACGTACTGAACCCACATATTACACTACCAAACACGCGCTGAACCCACATATTACACTAGCAAAAACGAAGTGAACCCACATATTACCCTAAAAAACGGACTGAACCCACATATTTCACTACCAATAACCTACTGAACCAGCTTATTAAACTACCAAAAACGAACTAAGGCCACACGTTACACTACCAAAAACGGGCTTAACCCACATATTACACTACCAAAAACGCACTAAACCTACATGTTACACTACCAAAAACCCACTGAACCCACATATTACACTAGCAGAAACGCACTGAACCCACATATTAGACTACTAAAAAGGTACTGAACCCACATATTACACTACCAAAAACGCACTGAACCCACACATTACACTGCCAAAAACGTACTGAACCAACATATTACACTAGCAAAAACGCACGGAACCCACACATTACACTACCAAAAGCACACTGAACCCACATATTACACTACCAAAAACGCACTTGAACCCACATATTACACTACCAAAAACGGGCTGAACCCACATATTACACTAGCAGAAACGCACTTAACCCACATAATACACTACCAAAAACGCACTACACCGACACATTACACTACCAAAAACGTGCTGAACCCACATATTACACTAGCAAAAACGCACTGAACCCACATGTTACACTACCAAAAACGCACTACACCGACACATTACACTACCAAAGACGTGCTAAACCAGGGGTGCTAAACCCACATATTACACTAGCAAAAACACACGGAACCCACACACTACACTACCAAAAACGCACTGAACCCACATATTACACTACCAAAAACGCACTGAACCCACATATTACACTACCAAAAACGCACTGAACCCACACATTTCACTAGCAAAACCGCACTAATCCTACATGTTACACTACCAAAAACGCGCTGAACCCACATATTACACTAGCAGAAACGCACTGAACCCACATATTACACTACTAAAAAGGCACTGAACCCACATATTACACTACCAAAAACACACTGAACCCACAAATTACACTGCCAAAAACACGCTGAACCGACATATTACACTAGCAAAAACGCACGGAACCCACACATTACACTACCAAATAAGCGCTAAACCCACATATTACACTACCAAAAACGCACTGAAAACACATATTTCACTAGCAAAAACGCACGGAACCCACACATTACATTACCAAAAACGTACTGAACCCACATATTACACTACCAAAAACGTGCTGAACCCACATATTACAATAGCAAAAACGAAGTGAACCCACATATTACACTAAAAAACGCACTGAACCCACATATTTCACTACCAATAACGCATGAACCCACCTATTTAACTACCAAAAACGAACTAAAGCCACACGTTACACTACCAAAAACGCGCTTAACCCACATATTACACTACCAAAAACGCACTAAACCTACATGTTACACTACCAAAAACGCACTGAACCCACATATTACACTAGCAGAAACGCACTGAACCCACATATTACACTGCTAAAAAGGCACTGAACCCACATATTACACTACCAAAAACGCACTGAACCCACACATTACACTGCCAAAAACGCGCTGAACCGACATATTACACTAGCAAAAACGGACTGAACCCACACATTACACTACGAAAAACGGACTAAACCCACATATTACACTACCAAAAACGAACTGAACCCAAACATTACACTACCAAAAACGCACTGAATCCAGATATTACAACACCCAAAACACGCTGAACCCACATATTACACTACCAAAAAACGGACTAAACCCGCATATTACACTACCAAAAACGCACCGAACCCACATATTACACTACCAAAAACGTGCTGAACCCATATATTACACTACCAAAAACGCACGGAAGCCACACATTACACTACCAAAAACGCACTGAACCCACATATTACACTACCAAAAACGGACTGAACCCACATACACGGCAATCATGTAAAGCAGTTGTAATTAGTTTTAGTTATGTACTTAATTAAGATTAATTAACTGATGATTTTCCGTGTTTAAATAAAGTTTTACTACTACTACTACTACTACTACTACTACTACTACTACTACTACTACTACTACATATTACACTAGCAAAAACGCACGGAACCCACATATTACACTACCAAAAACGGACTGAACCCACACATCACACTACGAAAAACGGACTAAACCCACATATTACACTACCAAAAACGGACTCAACCCAAACATTACACTACCAAAAACGCACTGAACCCAGATTTTACAACACCCAAAACGCGCTGAACCCGCATATTGCACTACCAAAAACGCGCTGAACCCACATCTTACACTACCAAAAACGCACTGAACCCACATATTAAACTAGCAAAAACGCACGGAACCCACATATTACACTACCAAAAACGCGCCGAACCCACATACTACACTACCAAAAACGGACTGAACCCACACATTACACTACTAAAAACGCGCTGAACCCACATATTACACTAGCAAAAACGCAATGAACCTACATAATACACTACCAAAAACACACTGAACCCACACATTACACTAGCAAAAACGCAATGAACCTACATATTACACTAGCAAAAGCGCACGGAACCCCCACATTACGCTACCAAAAACGCGCCGAACCCACATACTACACTACCAAAAACGGACTGAACCCACACATTACACTACCAAAAACGCGCCGAACCCACATACTACACTACCAAAAACGGACTGAACCCACATATTACACTACCAAAAACGGACTGAACCCACATATTACACTACCAAAAACGGACTGAACCCACATATTACACTACCAAAAACGCGCCGAACCCACATACTACACTACCAAAAACGGACTGAACCCACACATTACACTACTAAAAACGCGCTGAACCCACATATTACACTAGCAAAAACGCAATGAACCTACATAATACACTACCAAAAACACACTGAACCCACACATTACACTACCAAAAACGGACTGAGCCCACATGTTACACTAACAAAAACGCACAGAACCGCTATCAAACGCGCACTAAACCCACACTTAACAATAAAATAACGCACTGAACCCATATATTACACTACGAAAAACGCACGGAACTCACACATTACACTTCCAAGCACGCACTGAACTCATACATTACACTACCAAACACGCACTAACTCCACACTTAACAATAACAAAAACGCACTGAACCCATGTATTGCACTGCCAAAAATGCACTGAACCCACACATTACACTGTAAAAAACGCACTGAACCCATATTACACTACCAAACACACACTAAACCCACATACCACACTACGAGAAACGCACTGAACCCACATATTACACCAGTACTACACTTACCAAAAAGGCACTGAAGCCACACATTACATTACCAAAAAGGCACTGAACCCACATATTACACTACTAAAAAGGTACTGAACCCACATATTACACTACCAAAAACGCACTAAACCCACATATTACACTACGAGAAACGCACTGAGCCCACATATTACATTACCAAAAACGGCGGGAAGGCGTCCAGACGAGAATTAAAAGTACAAGAGAAGTCACGTATTGCGTTACCAAAATGATTCACAGCTCTTGGTAAACTGAACCACACACAAACAAAACCTTAATATATAAATCTGACACATTACGTTGTTAAAATCCCACAAACTTGATACTTTTCTCTGACATAACTGACAAATAACTCTAAGAAAAGCTAAAAAAAACTACTACATAACACTTTCAAACACTCGTGGACTTCACACATTACTCTAACGAGGAAGCACAGATGTTAGGCATGAATCTAATACAAACTCAAAGAACTGACATTTTACAATACCAAAAACTAACAGATAACGCTTCCCGAACCACACAGAACGGACACTTTAAAATATCAAAAACTACGAGAACGGACACAGCGCACTACAACCTCAAAGAAATGAAACCACTACACTGTCAAAAACTCACTTGACAGAAAATATTACAGTACTAAACACTACCAGAGCGGTCACGTTTAACTACGAAAAACTCACAAACAACAAAAACTCATTGAACTGACATCACAAACCAAGATTCACAAACTGACGCCAGACCAACTACCAAAAACGTAATAAACTATCGCATCACTACCGAAATCATACAGATAGCCACACCTGACCGCACCAAAGTCTCCCAGAGCCCACACATTACACTACCAAAACTTCAAATTTAGCAACAGAACTGACACGTCCACAACATCTCACTGACTAAACAAACTCAAACATTATACTATAAAACATGATAGAACGCACAGACTGTACTGCCAAAACCTCACAACGCAATCACATTATTCCACCCACAAAACGTAAAAAAAACACACACACACACACACACACACACACACACACACACACACACACACACACACACACACACACACACACTATACACTGCCAGAACGCACTTGTTACACTTTCAGACACAGGCTAACAGAACTAGCCAATAAAGCAACCCAAAACCTTACAGAACTGACACAGTGCACTACCAAAACCGCACAGAAACCCACCTCACAGTATCCAATAACTCACAGAACTCACATGTTGGCCAACTTGTGTTGGTAAACTCAAATTGGTGTGTGTGAACGACACAGCAACGTGTTGGCAAACTGTTGGCGAAAAGTTGGTGAGAATAGAGACAACTTCTATTTGTTTCTTTGTTAATGCTTTTAGTTCTATTTTTAAGTTTGACGTGTGAGGGCCGCTTAACAAAAGCTCATGAAACTAAATCGGCCTTCACACGTCAAACTAATGTTGGCCAAATCGTGTTGGCAAACTCAAATTGGTGCGTGTGAACGACACAACATGTTGACAAACTGTTGGCGAGAATAGAGACAAGCTCTAATTGGCACGATTTGACCAACATTAGTTTGACGTGTGAAGGCCGCTTAACACGTGCCCGTTACGAAAACAAACTATCTCAACTGACAGATTATACAACAAAGAACAGAACGGGCGCATTACACTGCCAAAAACTCAAAGAACTGGCACGATATGTCAGACCTTAAAACGTCACAGAACGGACACACTGCTCTACTACAACTCATTGCAACATTACAATCCTCAAGCGAAGCTCACAGAAGTCACACATTTCACAACAAACTGAAGGATTGTGGTATTTGTAGTAGCATGAATCCATCGTGATAATGAAAATGACAAAACTCCTAGTTCCCAACTTTATTAATAACGACACAGGCAGTCCACAACTCGCATATACAGCTCCAAGATCGAGAGGTCAAGCTGTTGTTCGATTTTAGTTTCGATTTGTGGATTGCGAGTGGAGGGCTGTTTCTCACAAGTGCCCATTGTGATACACAAAAGAATTATGCACGAAAATTTGTCGAATTTTTGTGCTGTTCTTCTTTAATTATGGAGTATGGAAACAAATAGAAATTCAACGCTTTCAGCTACAATGTTGTCCTTATTTTGTCTCATGGGCATATTTCAACGCAAGCTTTTTTTTAAAGTTTGTTTTAGGCGAAAGGACGTCTTTTCAAACAGGAAAACTTAATATGTCGGAGAGTCTCCAGGGCTGGAGCTGCAGTAGTGCCTGTACACCTCCTCAATACTGTCATCTGCCACGCTGCACAAACGTTGCTTTTCCACAAACGTTCACTGGCTCAGGAAAGGTAGGCCATGCTTACAAGAAATTCATGCAAGTATCAATATACTAGAACAATACCACATCTCTCGCCAATTGTCGAAAACGTTCTGGCTTTTTTCACTAATAGTAACGCAGAATAGTTTGATCAGAAAAAAAATCAAATAGCTGGTTTCATAAATATTACTTTAGATGCATAGCTAGTTTCTGTATTAAAAAAACAACCCCTTTAGCTCCATTTATCCTCTTTATTTTTTTATTCTTTCCCCTTTGGCCATTGTTTTTATCTCGTAATTTTACCTTCGTTGTTGCTAATAATGCAGCTAGAAATTACTCATCGTTTTCATAGGCTAAATTAGACTGTTAGAACAGCTTCCTTACCTGTATTTTTAGGTCCAGGTTCACGTGTCAGTGAGCCATGGTGAGGAGTTTGCACGTGTTCACTCGCCTTCTGCTTTGTGGATTCAGTCCGTGAGTAGACGCGGGTTTGAAGCATGTGTGCGTGAGCCAGGTATTGTATCAAATGCAACTGGAGTCATAAACTGGATTGCTTTCCAAGATCAACCGCAGATAACACATGGAAGCGTTACTTTCAAAGGAATATGGACAACGGAGACCAAGTGCGACAAAGTTTCATTTGGAAAGGTTAGGCAACCACAGTGTTCACTCAAAGTAGGAAAAAATTCCACTTTCCATTAGCGTTAATAAGCCATTGTACATTATTAACAAGGATTTATGAAAATTTTATAGAGCTTTGGTGGAAGGCCTTCTGTGTTTGTCTCCGCTAAGTACGCTCGTGCCACAAAGCCGGACGACGCCATGTATTTTTGGTTGGAGAATGTGGATTCGAAAAGTTTTGAAGTATGCATGAGGGAATTCTTGCCATTTGAAGGCAGACACCAGGATACAATTGTGGTGAGTAGTAGTCTAAAGACATGATATTTCTTCTCTATGAGTTCAGATTTGTTGCCGTCGATAACTGGTAGTTGAGCGTATTAGGATAGTAATTATCCTTGGGCTTTTGGTGAAGTTCGCAAGAATTAAGCTCACAAAAATTAATGCAGACTATTTTTTGCACCTGAAGCTATATACTTTTTGGAATTTCGCGACTGTTTAACCGGTCTATATTGCGCGATTTTGGCAAATTTGGCGAAAAAAAAAACAAAACAAAACACGAAAAGAAACTAGTAAGAGTTAAAGCAAGCAAGGTATATTATCGTCACAATCAAGAACAAAACAAGATATTAACACTCACAAAAGATGTCTAGAGTGAAAAATGATGACTGTGGCAGTAATCTTTAATTTTCACATTGTACATGTCCTAAATATTGAGTTAATAACTTTTTTCTTTTTGCTAGGACTGGTTTGCTTTCATCGGCAATGGTTCTGATTTCAATTTCACGTTGACCGGAGAAGCGGTTTTTCCCAACATCGGCACTCCAAGAGCTAACGACAACTATGGATTCTGTCAAGTATTGTGTTTTGATAAGCAGCTGTCAATTATCACTGTTAATTAATTAAAAAATAGTTCTCTATTGAGTTTTGAAGAGAACTTTGAAATGTGCAACCAAAATATAAACTTCTGCTTTAATTGGATAAAGACATGGAATTTTAAATTCTCCATATAAAATTAAGGCTTGTTCAAAAGTGGCATTAGTAAGCTAAGTTAAAATACTGACAATTTCTATTTTCTTCCACAAAATCATGATCAAGCTTACACGTCATGAGAATCAAAGAAATGATCAGCAAAGAAAAAATGTCCTGACGTTTTAAAAAATTTTCCCATTTAGTAGCATAAGAAGTATTTGGAGAGCAGTGGGGAGAACTTGCATGTTGATACGGCCCACGACACAAGTATAAATCACACCTACAAATTGTAAGCGACATGGTACCCGGCCAGGGCGTGTCGTAAGCATGTCGCGGGTGAAACATTTGTTCCACTAAAATTGGCCCTTAATATGAGCCCTCGTTTCTTCAACACTGAAAGACGGCGAAATTAGAAAATCACATGTTAATTTACAAGCAATGTGTTTTTCCTCGAGTCCTTTGTTTAGCATGTCCTGAGGTAGATGCCCTGTTGAAAAACAAAATGGTATGGTTGCGAAACATTGTTATCCTGATATAAAAAATTTCAAATCCAATTATTTAATAGTAATAATAATAATAACAATGATAATAATAATAATAATAATAATAATAACAATAATAATTGTAATAATAATAATAATAATAATCATATAATAAAAATAATAATAATAATAATAATAATAATAATAATAATAATATGACTTTATTTAATGAGGGTAACATAATTTACTGGTTGCCCAGTAGTTTACAATATGGCCCTCCCTAATTCTACATAAAATAGAAAAAAGAAAAATATATATGACACGATTAAAACCGCAACCTAATTAACTACTGTACATACTATATTCTAATGACTAATAATAAAAATTTGAACTTTATACTAATAAGATCTAAAAAAGGCTGCTAACTTCAAAGTGTGACGAAGTGTGACAAGTAATCTCCCCAGCTAAAGACTAGCTTGTTTATTCATCTTCACAGCAAGTCCATTACAACACTACCTTTTACGCGTCACCAGCTGTCCTGGTTTCGGTTCATCATCAGTATGACCGTAAAGCAAAAACAAACATTCCACCAGAAAACAACATCATCACGGCATGGGTGGAGGTAAGATATTACTATTTTTTGCCGTGTGCGAGTCTTTACTTCAAATTCTCCTACCTTTTTAAGACTTTCACAACGAACGTCTCGAATCAATAGTTTTGCGTAAAAACAAATATTTTTTCAAAAACAGAGATCAAACTACAATAATAGAAACAAACACCCTAAAAATGTGGAAATTGGGTTAAAATGGACCGACCAACAGACAAAAATCAGGAAACTAATGACAGTTCTTTTCATTTTAGGACGTTGGTCTTACTTCAATGAAGGTTTGCGTTAAAGATCTGGGTGGGGCAGGCAGGAAACATGATCCGCTGTCTGTCAGTTATATTGTCATTGGAGGTGCGTTTACGTCATAGAATGCCAGTCGAGGTTCATGAGAAATTCGTCAACAACAAACTGACTAACAAGGAACTCACCCACAACAATCTCACCTACTAAAAACTCACCCAGAACAAACTTGCACACAACAAACTCACCCACAACAAACTCGTGCACAGCAACTTATTATTTTTATTTAATCGTATTTGCCGAAGAGTCTACACTCTGATATAGTAGCTAAACAAAGTCGCGCAAGAAACTCGCTCAACAAACTCTCGTAAAACAAACTCGCCCACAAAAAGCTCACCCAGAACAAACTCGGCCACAGCAAACGTGCCCACAGCAAATTCCCTCCCCCCCCTCCCCCAGATAAACTCGCACAAAACAAATTGTTAACTTACACTAGTACTAGTGTAAAATTCTAACATGACTTATTATACCACAGTGAATTGCATTCTGCTCTCTCTGTTCGTTAATAAAGTGTTTGCATCAAAAATAATAATAACTTCCAATGAAATGAACCCGTTAAGCTCTGACGAACACTTCATCTAAAGAGAGCCTAAGGTTGGCTTGGCTTGGAGGATTGCTATGGAGTAAATTGCTCATATATATATTTTTAATTACAATCAGACTTCATCCTTCTCTTTCCGCAGATCTCGATCCTTGCCTCAATGTTATCTGCCCATCGTTTGGAGTCTGTAAGACATACAGTGCTCATGAAGCACGCTGTGTGTGTTTCAAAGACTGCCCCTCTTATCAGGATCCAGTGTGCACCGCGAATGGAACAACATATGACAACAAATGCTGGCACGAGTTGAGCTACTGTAGAGGACTGGAGAATAACTTTGTTTATCACCCAGGAAGCTGTGAAGGTAAGAGAGGGACTCAAACACGGGTCCTTACATTAAAATAAACAAACAAACAAACAAACAAACAAACAAAAAGCAAAATAAAACATTACTTGTTTATCTTAAAACAAGCACATTTAATGCATTTCGAATATTGCCCAGAAAAACTGTTAGCGATACTTCGCTTTGATACAAGATCTCCAGCTTGTCAATTCACATATGAATTTCATATATTCATAATTTCATCTTCATCTTTCCCGGGTATATTACAAACTAATTTAATGACCACATCCCAGTTGGCTTGTTAGCTTAATTGGTTAGAGCGCTGCACCGGTATCGATGGGGTGAGGGTTCGAATCCCGGCAAGCCTGATTTTTTCAGGCTTTCTTTCGCAACTGCATAAGTTGCGTTAGTAACTGCGAGGGTCTTCTTTACATTTATTAGGCTACTTCTCTTAGTCATAATTTTCTTTTCTTGTTATTTTTCTTAAAGTTGAAGTCCAGGAAAAAGCCTTATCGCTGTTTTATTCTTTCTGCACAGGTTTCCCAACTGTTCGAGGCCGTTTGGATCTTCTCCGTGTTCGAAAATGGACCGATTCAACCTGTAAGACAGTCGCTTTCCCGCCATATCGCTTCTATCCGGACAAAAAGGTTTATGTCCAAGTCACTGTCAATCACATGAAACAAAATGACTCCGTGACAGTTCACGACGCCGTCACGTCATGGACTGAGAACGTCAACACGAAAAACTTCACCGTATGTGTGATGCAAGCTGGGAGAAACAGTGGAGATAACTTAAATCCCTTTGCGACCGTCGATTGGCTCGCATATCAAGGAGCACCGCCCGAAGGAATGACGGGAACAGTTAAGATGCAAAAATGGTGGTCTGGAACCAAATGCGCAGATGTGACTTTTCCTAAGGTAGGATGAGAAAATAACTCCAAGAGTGACCTCTTCGTGTACTCATATACTTCAGGATTTATGTTAAATACCAACCGAGGTGTCTATAAAATGACTACGTACAAAATGCCAAGTATATTGTCACAAATTACTCTCTAGAAAAAAATCGATAGAATTTGCAATATTTACTCAGAAAATGCCGCCCCCATATACGGCTGGTTTTCTTAAAATGTCATTAAAATTCTAAAACTTAAACTGAGGCCTTATCAAATCTCCTTTTTTAATATATTCTACAAACCAGTGAGATAAAACTTAAGGAAAAATTCATGTCGATACAAAAGCTTCGCTTTAGAAATAAAGCCTTTTGACATATGATTAAATTTGTGACAGCCCGAGACAGGTATTCTCAAAATTTATTGGCATATACAAAGCCAATATTTTCGTGCCACTTTTCAATTTTCAAATCTTCTCAAAAATTTCTGAAGGGAAACTAGGATTCTAATCGACCTTTATGACCGAAATGTTGGCGGACGCATCTTAGTTCTTGCAAATTTTTTAAAGAGAAATTTGCTTTCTCGATAACTTTGTTCTGAAGATTACCACAGGATCTGAAATTGCGCTAGTTGTTACTTTTCATCTATCGTTTGACTATAATGATTATGCTTCTAAATCTTCTTCATGCAAGAAATCTCATTTCATCATGTTGGTGAAAACCAAGAACTAGACTAGACTACGAGCAGTCTCTCTTTCCGCTCAAGGATAGTCGAGGGAAGCGAACGAGCGAGCGGGCACGAACATGGCCTGTCGCGTTGAAACGTGACGCGCGTGTCGCGTGACGCGCGTGTCGTAACTATCATCTTTAAGAGCGTGATTGGATGCATGCTCTGGATGGCTTAATTTCAACCCACTCGAAGTTTATTCAGTGAGTCCGTCAGTCAGCCAGCCAGACAGTCAGTCATTCAGCCAGCCAGTCAGTCAGTCAGGCAGTCAGTCAGTCAGTCAGTCAGTCTGCCAACCCATTTAGTCTGATGCCACTTGAGGAAATTGATGTATCTCTTTATTGGCACCTGGAGACCTTTTGCCATGCCGTGGCTGCCAGTATACCATATCAGTGCAAGGCAATGCCTTCCCTCACAGCTCAAACAGGTGGCACATACCCATATAGCTTCTTATGTGTGGTGTGGTCTCATTTAACACTGCTCTTAGTGATCTCTTGTGACAGACATCCACTAGTAACAAGTGCCCCTTCGTTGATAAAGTTTGAGTTATGGCGATGCACTTACAGTTTTGTAGAACTGAATTCAATACCATTTTTAAATTGGCTTTCGTATCTTATGCAGAACAAGTTTAAAGAGACGCCTGTAGTTCTTGTCACAGCAGAACATCTGAGGATTGGTAAGGAGTATGATGCCTCTCTTATCTGGACAGAGGATACAACCCAGGGTTCGTTTAAAGTTTGTCTTCGTGAAATGCAGAACTTTGATGGAAAACACGAAGACATTAACGTGGTATGTACCAAAAACCTTTTGTTTGCGAAACACTTTCACTGTGGGCTTGCAACTTCATGTTGAGGATCCACGATTTTAAGTTCGAAACCGGTAATGTTTTAAGAGCGACGCTGTTGTGGAATTGGGAGGGCGTGGGATGATGGGCTGAGAAAAGACTCGGTAACTTTTATTCTTTCCTCCTATCTGTTGAAACTGAGTGCTCGTGGCTTTTGATGCCCATCTTGTTGGGTGAACTTTCAATCTGTTATTTATTTTATCCAAAAAGTAAAAAAAATTACAAGGTAACCGTGTGAATACCGAGGCATAGTGTTTTCTACGTACCATCAGTTGAAATACAGTACGAACAACGACCATAAGTAAAGATATCTGGCCAATCAAATGCAAAAAACTCAAGAATCATTAATCGTAGCTCAAAATGAAACGTGCCACCGTCTCGGAGTCAAGCGTGGTGTGGGAAAGGCGTGGAAGCTAATTGTCCTGATTGTTTTGATAGATCCAATCGGATCATATCTCTTAAGAAATTACTAACTAAATACAAAATCATGTTATGCTGTGTTTTTGTTGCAGAGCTGGTTGGCCTTTTCTAAATTACACAAACCATTTTTTACTGAACATGGCTCCGTCGGGTTTCCAAACACAAAGCCACCAACAGATGAAAATAACAACGCTTATTGTGAGGTAAGTTTACAAGAAACAGGCATTGTAATTTAACCTGTTAAAAGGCTACATTTTCGCTGTCCTTACGCTACAGCTAACATGACAGTGGCCAACTCGATGGCGCTCCTTTGGCCTCTGTGCACGTACTTCCTCATATTGTGGTTTTCTTTTACGCTTCTTTATAGTAAATGGTTGTAAAATAACTGTTAATGTCAATGCTGTAAACAGTGTGAAATAAAGTTGAAAGTTAAGCAGAATGCATTTTAAAAAACCCAATATAATTAAAATCTTAATTCGTTATCTTAATTGATAGTTTGTCAAGTTTGAAAGAAGCTACAACGCAACACCAACAGTTTTGACATCAGCCAATCACAGCACAACAGCAACTGGAAACTCAGCACCAGTTCACAACGGGATTACCACGTGGATTGAGGTAAAAATTTGTTCCCAAGAAAAATTATACAGTGTATTCTTTTAACGGGACACTTGCTTTTGCAACCGTCGGTAAGGCAGTGTCTCTCGATCTTGGAGAAAGATAAAATAGAGGACTGAAATACAACGTGGACGACAGGGACGAATTACACTTGACAGTGTAAAAGAGGTATCCGTCTTAGTGAAGCGGTTTTTCTTAGAGAGAGGTAAAGTTAAGGACTTGACGTAGGACAGGAACAATTAACAGTGACTCTAAGAGGTAGAGTTGTATATGACCTAATCGCCAACGAAGCGGACAGTGGGAGAAGAATAAAGGAAGCAAAGTTTTTTCTGTTTTTTAATTTAAAACCTTGGCTTTCCAAATAAGGTAGTGATGGTGTTATGTCAATATGACAAGAGAAGAAAGCCAATCAGAAGGCTCACAGAAAACTGCAATATCTTACGATAGGTAAAACACAGTAATATAAGAGATGATTGTCTCTAAGAAAAGATTTTACGATGCTAAATCATCCAAACAAGTTGAACCGGACGGAATGTAAAATTATTGTACCGATTGATTTGCAGAATGTGAATGCCTCGGGATTTAGAGTCTGCGTCAAGGAATTGTATGCGATCAGATATGATCCCGTGTCAGTGAACTATGCTGTTCTAACAGGTCAGTGTGTTAAAAAGCAATGATAGCAATCATAGGTTTTTGTTTTGACTGTCTAGAATGAGCTTTGAATTGTTTTGGGTTAGCATTGTTTAATTGTTAAAAACGCGGCAGAAAACCATTCAAAGCAAACATGGCGTTTCTTTCAGCTTAATTCAGGAAAACTTTTTGTTGCAAAAGGTCACACGAGATTGATGTGGTAATATAATCAATATATAATTCCATATATGTGAACTCTGCTCTTTGCGGCAAATCAGAATTTAGCAGTTTGACCTCAAGTGTCACTAAGGCGCGGAATTGCAGAGTATCAAAATATCATTGATATTCTTTGATATTCTCATAAGCCAGTATCTTGATAATAGAAAAATATCATGACATTCTGATATTTTGATGAACAAGATATGCTCATGCATCCCTGATCAGAAAACATTTGATATTTGGAGACTCTGAGCTCATGATGCTTTGATAAGATCAAAAGATATCATAATAGCAACCTAATATCTGTTTGATATTTTTAGCTTCTCATGATAATTTGATAAAATCATAAGATCTCAAATAAACCACTCTCGAGCTAAAGGTTCTCCCTCACGACCATTTGAGATTTTGATATTCCTCTGATATTTTAAGATTCTCATGATGTTTTGATTACATCAAGAGATATCAAAAGTAACATTCCACCACAAGGCATTGGAGATTTTGATATTCTATTTGATATTTTGAGATTCTCATGGTAATTATATAAAATATCAAAATATCAAACCACTACAGAGCTACATGATGTTCCTCCTCAAGACAGTTGAGATTTTGACATTCCTTCCGATATCTGAGACAAAAGTAGTGGGGAATGTCAAAATAACACTACCCACTCTCACTATTAAAATATCATGATATTATCAAACATCATCAGAGGAACTGTATAGAAAAAATATTTGATCTAACAAAAATAATACTTGTACTTGATATTTTGAATTCCGCAATGCCACACCTTGCTACAAAAGAAAAAATGAAGTCTTGTACAAGAAAGCACAACTTCAACTCAAGAGAAGTAAGATATAGCTCCTCCAAACGTTTGATTTAACGCGTCAAATTCACCGATGAAAGGACAAAATGACTGTAAACTTTTTCTCTCAAATTAAAAATTTTCACAGATATCTGTGATCCTGGATGGAGCTATTTCAATGGGTTCTGTTACTTCACGAGTGCAAAATGTGCAAACTGGGCTACAGCTCTGGCTAAATGTCGACAGCAAAACTCCGTCCTTGTTGATGTCACCAACAGTGAAGAAAACGTTTACATACAACGTCGCCACAATGGTTACAAATCCTGGCTGGGTTTGAACGACTTGTCCACGGAGGGTAACTTTACTTGGGCAGATCGCGTAGCTGGGAACTTTACAGCTTGGGCCAGAAACCAGCCGAATAACGTCAACCAAGAAGACTGTGTACACGCGCTTGGTGTGAAATACAACTATGAATGGAATGACGTGAAATGCAGCGACTGTCATCAGTTTACTTGCAAGAAAGGTAAGATAGTTTCTAATTACAAAATTTTATATCACTGTTGATCTATTGGATTTATCACAGAAAGAAATGAGGACCTGAAATGAAAGGAAAACGAAACGCCAAAGTATTGAAACTTCCGTGTTTATTGAGAGAAGCATAGCTGGTTAAAGTTGCAATAAATTATCTGTAAAAATGGAAATAGAGTAATGTACATATGTTATTCACCGGCAGGGAAGTCCTATAGGGAAAACTGTGCCCCGGGTAAAGGAAAAAGCTGGACAAGTCACGTGCATGTAGTTACCCAATCTGTTTTAACACTAGTTAGGAATCCGGACCGCTGAGATGTCTGGCTTCAGAAAAAAATAAAAAATTAAAAATAGAAGAGAAGGATATTAATTATTGTAGTTGTACAGAGTGTGTGTAGAGTGTGTGTACAGAGTGTATTGTAGTTGTACAGAGTTGTACAGAGTGTTTCAGCATACTTGCTTACTGATATTCATCACGAGGTTGATATATAAAAAGGGGAGGAGAACCAGGCTGTAATTGCAGATCATATTTCGGGTTATTTTCTTATAAATTCCAGTTCAGTCATCCTTAATTTCATCAAACTTTGCTGGGTGGCTATGGAATCACATTTAAGTAAGTAATCCAAGAAGTACAACTACATTTTATCACAGAGAGCCCGGCCGTCTGCAGCTTAAAATTAATCCGGACAATATTTGCGTATGAGAAGAATATTTCCATTTACGTTCTGAATAAAAGTAAACTAAGTTACCCTCGACTTTGTGTTTTGCCGTTCTCGGGGCTTAAAACAGCGAAATTAGTGATTGTAAAGGCCTTTTTATTTTTCACAGTAACAGCCCTTGTAATTGGGTTGATCGCGTTTATCCCATTTACACAACCCTAACAATTCAATACATTGTTTTCAAAAAGCTTACTTAACGGCCGTCTCATATTTTCAGATCTTAATGAATGTGAAAGAAAGACATACAACTGTCCCCAGTTCACCAGCTGTACTAACAAACGTGGATCCTATTGGTGCAAGTGTAACCCTGGAACCGTTAAAGATGGCTTTGGATGCTATCATGCTAGTTCCTGCTCTGTGATCAGAAAAGACGCCAGGAGTGTCAGCGGAAATTACGCCATCGATCCAGATGGCAAGGGAGGTCTGGCTCCATTCAAAGTATACTGTGATATGACCGACAAGAATGGAGTTGGCGTGACAGTCATTAGTCACGACAGTGAAAGCAGAACACATGTCCAGGGATATGACCCCCAAGGTAGCTACTCACGTGACATTCATTACACAGGAGCGTCACTGTCTCAGCTGGCGAGTCTCACCAGAGTCTCCTCACACTGTGAACAGTTTATCAAGTATGAGTGTTATGATTCGGTTTTGCTTCACAATAACAACCTACACGGATGGTGGGTATCACGTGATTCTACTAAGATGACGTACTGGGGTGGAGCATCTGTCAGTGGTAAGTGCGCATGCGGGATGACCAACTCATGCGCATACTCCAGTTATGGCTGTAACTGTGATAAGAATGACAGGGTATGGCGTGAAGACAGCGGTCTCCTTACTGACAAGACGCATCTTCCTGTTAAACAGCTCAGGTTTGGGGATACTGGAGATCGCGGCGAGCAGGGATACCACACACTGGGGAAGTTTAAGTGCTATGGCGTAGCGTAAACCTGATACTTATGAAATTAAAAAAGGCATTAAAAGTTTTTGATTGAACTGAGGCAACAGTCGTAAGAACACTTTTAGGCACTGCATAAGAAGTGTAAGGTTCTAAGTAGTATGCAATAGTTGGTTTATATTTCGAAACAATGGTGCACTGATAAACCGCACATTTGGAAAGCTATGCTTTTATAAAAATAATAAAGTGGGTACCTTGCATTCAACAGTGGTGTAAGATTGTCTAAAATCAATTTTAAAAACTTGGGCATTCAATTACACAGATGACGGTAATAGCGTGGGAGTGCATTCGATGCAAAATGTATCTATTTTTAAGGGGTTACAAAAACACTAAACCGGAGTTTGGAAGAACGTGAAACTGTTAAAGAAATACCATTCTCGTCCCCAGAGATCCACGGATTGTACACTGAAAACCCACAAGTTCTGTTTTAGCAAAAAAAAAATGGGCTTCTCGGTGAGTAATAGCCTCTAGCAGGGTACAATCAGTCTGAAATAGATCTTTTGAAGTTAGTGTTTGCTTTGGGCACCGGATAAAGCAATACGAGCTCTGTTGTTAAGTTTTGACTGCTGTTTTGAGTTTTACCAAGCGTTTACGAGTGTTTCTGCGAACACTATAGAAAAACGCCTTCTATTTCGTTTAAAATCTAGCCATTGGAAAAAAAAACACGATGGCCGCTTGAGAACACGGGAAAAATTTTCATGACGTTTAGATCATGTAGGTATTAAGACGAGCGGGAAGCTTATGTTTTGACTACATTTTCAGTGTTTAATTATAGTGTTCCATATATAAAAAGAGTTTTTAACGCTTTACTTCTTTACTATTTGTTCAAACTTCTACTTTGTGCTGAGATCAGGTGTGCATAAAATTTTTGCTGATACATGTACAGTATTTAGTAGATCACAAACTCGTCATTTCTTTCAATTGACGTTTTAAGTTTTGTCTCTCGGAACACACTTCAAAAGCTCTGAAACAATGGCCTCAGTTTCTGTCAGTGAGTGCAGCTGATCTGTATTATAAATTGTTGTAGTCGCCACTCAGAGTCAAAACAAAGGGAAATACTGATTACATGCTCGATATCTTCGATGAGCAAATCCTTTCAAATTATTGCATGCCGATTTCAAACCAGTACATCACGCATGCTTGGATTCAAATGTCAACTGAGCGCGCAAAAAATGAACCTCTCATGAGCTCCAATCCCGTTCAAGCCTCATTTGTTTTCCAAGCTTTCTTTTCGCAACTGCTTTAGTTGGGTATAAAACTGCCCTGGTCTTCTACCTAGCAAATCTTTATTCCACAGTACAAGTGTATGACTTGATTTATTCTCTTTTATATACACCTTATTGAAAATATGTTGTCGGGTTAAAAGCATAAACCATGCCAGTGGTTTTCTGGGAATTAAGCAGAAGAACCTGCTTTGATTTTTAGACACCGTGCACATCATAATGGCACGGAAACGGATATAAAAATACCTTGAATATCAAAAAGTGGAATGGAGTAACAAGATTGCCGTGTTGTTTTCCCAGAATTCCATTCCTAGTGGGCTTAATAGCTCCGTTGGTAAGATCGCTGCACCGATATCTCAGGGTCAAGGGTTCGAGTCCCGTTCAAGCTTTTTCGCAACTGCTTCAGTTGCGTGTCAGGGACCGCGCTGTGCGCGGGGATGGGCGAAGCGGATTTAGCCCCCTTCCCACTTTTTGGTACCATTGAAGAGAAGCAAATGAAAAAGTTGGAAAATTCATTAGTTTCAAGGTAAACCAGTTCTCAAGTTTTCCCCATGCAGTTTAACCTTTCACTGCTCACTTTAAAAAAACGCATTTTTCAACGTTGAGTGCTATGTTGCCAAATAATAATAATAATAATAATAATAATAATAATAAGCATTTATTTATACGCTATGAAAACTAATTACAGCAGAGCTGATGTGGTCGTGTGTAGAAAGAAAAAACATGCCAAAGAAATGCCACTAAACTTTGCTACAAAAACATTTCTTTACAATTAAGCTAGATTTTGAACCAGATTCTGTTGTAAACTGTACACTATTTGCTCGAGCGCATGTGCATAAGCCAAAATTAGGTCTTGTTTCTTTTTTTTTTTGGCTGATTCATTCCCAATTTTTTTTTTCTTGCTTCTTTTCCTTCCCTTTTTCTCTTCCTTTCTTTTCTCGTTATCTTCTACCTTTTATCTCCTTCCTATTCAATGGAAAAGTTTTGGCCTCAGCCCTTCAAAAAAAACTGGAAATGGAACATTGATCAACTATAGGTGACTTGGCCTATTTTACCACCAATTTTGCACCCAAAATTGGAAACGTTTTTCTGGAATAGCTCTGCCAGAATTGGGTTGATGTTGAAAATCGACACACGTATGGATGGATCTGTCCTTGCTGTGTTTGCTGCTTATCAACCTCGTACCCAGGGTCCTCTCTCTTCCTCCCTCGAGAAAGTACCCTGGTTTCGGCTGGTCACGTGTCTCCCTTAAGCAAACAGCTCCCCACCAGGGTGGACTTGCTTTTCTTCAAGAAGCGAAGGGAAAAGCGAATGCAAATCTTTTCAAACTGGCACGAAGACAGAGGAATGGAAGTCATTAGCTCACTTTTTTTCAAAGACAGGGATGCTGAAAAAATCTACAGTCTATTATCTGCAGCGTTTCAGAAGCACACATAATGCAGATTTCCCATCAACAAAATATTTTACGGTAGGCTCGATCTGTTTTGAATTTGCCGAAGGCGTTTGATAAGAAGCTGCTCGTATTGCCCGAACAAAATGTCACACACTCATTTGTTTGCTATATATTTTATTTATTGGCCTAATAATGCAAGTAAAATTCTGATAATAAAAGCCCACGCTGCACTTGTGTATTTTTATCTGCAAGCTTCAATGTAATTGTAAAATCCTGCAGACCAGAGTACAACCTTCTTGTCAACAAAGCTCTTAATTATAAATGTTATTTAGTTTAGCACATTTTTCATTTTGTCATGTCACTGTTTTGTGGTGAAAAAAGTTTTTTTTTTTTTCGGTCAATCGGCGGTGTGAGAGCAATTTCGCCTACTCGACAGGAATAAAACAAATTACCTTCAAATTCTTACAAGAACGGTGGTTTCAGTCGGTT
Source organism: Siderastrea radians (assembly GCA_964017195.1). NCBI lineage: Eukaryota > Metazoa > Cnidaria > Anthozoa > Scleractinia > Rhizangiidae > Siderastrea > Siderastrea radians. Next base: position 21,866,404 of record OZ024890.1, read on the forward strand.
GGCGCGGCGTATTTTAACCTGATTTTACCATCGCGCCGTTTGTCTGTCTTGCGTACGGTTGCCGAAAATTCTGCTGCTCCTTGGAGATGCCAAAAATAAATTAGTCCTTCCTAATCCTTAACAATCCATTTCATTTCGAGCTCCGTAAAGTATGAAGCCGATGGCTCTCCTTGTTGTAAATTTCTTATGTTGTGACTCGTGCCGGCTTCCGTTGACTATGGCGATGGTTAGCGACAGTGTTTTGAAATTTAGAGACTTGTAAACGAAAATAACATGGACCGCTTCGATGTCAAATGTTCGTATGTAATGAAGAAATACTTGTCTATAAAAGGAGTTCTTATCACCACAAATATTCCTGAAAAAGCTTACATCACCTCCGGTACTTTCCACCATTCTGACACTAGTGACAATCTTACACTTTGCTACCCCTCCCCTGTGGCACATTCTTGTTAGCAGCCAGATTTTGGGTACCACGTGACCAGCCGAAACCAGGGTAATTTCTCGAGGGAGGAAGAGAGAGGACCCTGGGGACGAGGTTGGCTGCTTATCAAAACAATCTGGTGACGTCAAAAAATGATGACGTCACAAGTGGTTTAATGTCCACTTCTCGAAATGTCGACAAAAGTCGACTTTCGCAGTAAAAGTGTTAATATGGACCAAACAGGAACGGAATACTCGCAAAGAGTTTAAATCGCCTTGCCCTCAATTGGCTTGTTTAGTTTAAACTCACGTGCGCTTTAGGGTACCCTCAAAGAGTTTGAACCTGCTGAGATTTCAATTACAATCGGTTGAATTCTCATTGACTCTCTTCTACTTTTAAAGAGTTTAAATTCTTTTATTCACTCTCGTTCTTGTCTGGCCCGGGCATTACAGACTGAAGTGCGTCTCCAGATAGGATGGTCGGTAACATTTTGCTTTGATATTCGTTGAAAATCGACGTTACTTCTTCAAGCTTCTCTATGCATGTAAACTTTGCGACAAGGATAGTTGCCCAAAGATCTCTTTCGCTCCTAACGATGACAAATAAGGCGTTGGGCAGTCAGGACATACCGATAGACTGACTTTGGTGAAATCGTGGTATTTCATGACACTCACCCCAGTTTTCTCAGTTTGCCAGCTGGTACAGCTTTGCCTGTACAAGTTTTAAAGAATAAAACTGTTTTGGAGTTTGAGTCTTAAATGCGAATACGTCGACATTCGTACCTTACTGGATTCTTAAAAAATGTGCGTAGAGATCGCTATTCCTATTCCGGTTAAGGGATAACAAAATATTCAAAATATCGACTTCCTAAAACAATGTAATTTTGCCCATTGTGAGTAAAGCAAACATTCCGACTATATTACTTTTTGTTTTGTTACTGGGGGTAGATTACTCGGCCGGGAAAGGAATAAGTTCAAAACTGAGAAAACAATAACTGCAGACTGTCATTTGATCACTGGTTAGTCGAAGAGTTTGATACCCTTAGCATAGCTTTGATCCTTTACTTACGGGTCTATATGATCGGTATAAACTCAGAACTTTTGTCACACTTGGCCGCTCTACATCCGTTATTAGTCTTTTAGACAAAGAAAATTCAAGTTTAAATGTGAGGCCCCCCTCCCCCCATTCTTCACACTTGAGCGATCGAATTAGCCATCCCACTTTAAAATAGGCTGCCACTCCCTGCGTATACAACAGCGATGGTCTTCTGTCTTTCAAAAAAAATGACTGTCTGAAACGGGTGCACTCAGACTAACATATCCCACCTGTCATATCCACTTTTACTGAAGAATTTGCTTTTTCAAGTGCTTTAAGTAAATCTCGATTGAAGGCTTCAAACGTGTTGTATTTACAAAACTTTACTAAACTTTTCTTTTATTTCTTTCACGATTACTTGAACGATTAAAGGTAAAATTCCTTTTTTCTTCAACAATGATGAAATGAAACAACTGGCGTACAATGGGTGTTTTCTTATAGAAACCATGGCAAACGTTTGGGTCGCTTTTTTGGTTATAAACACGTATCCTCTTGTGTTGACATTTAGCCGTTCTCAGGGAGTAATACAGCCTAAACGTGAACTTCTTAACTGTATTATTTTATGAAAAGTATATTTTTTTCTTTTTGTTGGAAATACAAGCTTGGAAGAATCAAACTGTTCGTGGAAGTAGAAGAGTATAAGTAAGGATTAAACACTGCCGAAAAAAGAGAAAATGGAACGTTTAGCGAATAGTCGTCCTGCATACCAGTCACAACTTAAGAATCTAATTAAAAAGAGTATTAATTTATTCCACATTCAGTTAAATTTAGATTAGTTTAGTTTCCATTAGAATAATAGTTACAAAAAAGCAACAACAAACAAACAAACAAACAAACAAACCAAAAAAACCTAATGCCAGTTAAAGACACTCGGGAAGCCGCAGTTGGTGAATCCCTTTCGTTCTCACTGATCGCTTTTGCGCTTCAAACATTCATTCAAGTGTTTAATATATTGTTACCGGCAATAAGCACTGTTCTTTTTTTTAAAGCAATTTACTTAAAATACGTTGTCCTTGCTTGGCAGGTCATTACCAACATCTGTCTTACTTGAGTTAAAAACTTCTTACACCAATTTCCTCACCCTATTTTCTAATCACAGTTAAAACCTAAGTTTTTAAACTGAAATCAAGTCCATTGGTGGAGGAATCGTGTGAAGTTACTGGCCCCGATGCCTCCAGCTCTGGCTGAATTGCTTTCGCCAGCTGTTTGCCTAATTCCACTCTGCAAGAAAAACGTGGTGGGTGGTAAGAAAAAAAACGTTAAACCAACTTTTTGAGGAAGAAAGTTGAGATGCACGTCCTTAAAGGTGGAAAATCTCGAAAATTCATCAAGTTTTAGGCCGCAGTCAAATGGATTTAAACATCATTCAACATTGTTTAACACAACTTTGTTGTACGATGTAGAAAGAGGTGGCCAAACGAATTCATCACCTCGATTCAACATCGTTCAACTTTATTGAATTTATAAGGTTGAACACGTTTGACCACCCTGCTGAATGACGTTGAATGTTGTTGAATTATGGGAACTGCTTTTTCATGCAAATGCACGTGTCCAACATTGTTGCACGTGACGGCCGAACAGGCGGACAATATTGAAAAGTGTTGAATGGAAATGTTGAACGCCTTACGTGCTCCGCTACTCTTGGATGGAGTGTCACTAACAAAGTTGACAGGTACTGATCAAAGTTCATCTGACTTACCCCCATTGGTCAAACGAGTTTATGTCCCAGATAACGCCTTGACAAAATATCTTGTGCTCGTACATAGCTAAACAATAAAGCGTAGTATTAGCAACATGGTTTTTACAAATAACAAATCTTGGTATCTCAAGTCAAGATACAGCTAAAGAATAAGGTGCACAGTTAGCGGCATGGTTTTACGCATAATTTAGAGATTTGCTACTAAACTGAAGTTGATTCTGTTGGGACTAACAAACTTGAAGCTTCTTTAAAGTCAACGGATTTGAAAAGGGTCACCCCAACCTCCAGAACTACCTCAAACCGGTTTTGGTTTATTGGGTTACATGTAATTCAAATGTCCTGAAAGAAACAAGAACAGTCTTCTAACCGTGTTTGGTTTAAACAGATGTCAGTTATCGAAAACCGAAAACATTTTCCCGCTTAACAGAAATGTGCTAACACATTCTGTTAAGCACAGGAATGTGGCACTCAGTTGCCCCGGCATTACTCTCGGTTGCCCCGGGCCCCCGGCATTACTCTCGTGTCACGCAACTAAGGTTCAAGTGAACGTTAGCTGCGTGACAGAGTAAATACGTCCACCGAAGTAATTGTCGATTGAAATGGTCGACGAACCAAAGCGACCTGAAACAGTGTCTTCCACTTAAACAAAAAAAAAAAAAGAAGAAGAAGAAAAACCTCAACAGATTCAGCAAACCAAAAACGATTCACCCTATGAAATTCAACCTATAAGAAACAGAAATTTAGTTAGGTAAACACATGCTAACAAGTTGTCCGAAGGTGACGGAAAAGATGCCGTTGTCTTCTTAGAGAATTGGCAAGAAAAATGCAAACTACGCGAGGCAATTTTCACATGCGCTGCTGTGTTCTGTTCTGTTTTTCGATCGGCTAACCTGAGAGAAAAGGGGGCCTGTTCTTAGTCTTACAGCAATAATTAAAAGAAATATCCTCCATCATTATCCTCTTAAACTCGTTCGTTCCCGCGTGTGTTTTTTCGTTCGTTCATTTATTTATCAATTATTTCTTTCTTTACTGACTTAGTGATCACAGAAGCTACTCACCAATCAAAGCACCCAAGATGAAGGGAGTCAGTTTTTGAAATAATATGGAGTTGGTCGGCTTATTTCCAGCAAAAACCTACAATAAATTGCATAATAAATTGTTGTTAATACGTTTACTTATAGAAGCGAAACTAACCATTTCATAAGCGAAGCCAAACCTTCACGAAATGTGATTTTACTTTTGGTTCTGTGGGAGAAATTCTTAAGTGTGACCACTCGGATGCATACTAATGAGCACTATTATTCAACTGTATTAGTTATGGTAAGGAAAGCGCGCGAAACGAGTACAAATATCCCACGATATTGTACAGTTGGTAATTGTACAGTACCATGTACGCGCTCATCCTGTTACACTTGTAGTTTTCTTTCAAGTTACCGAAAAAGGTTAAAAAAGGTTAAGTTAATTTGTTTTATTTTTAATAGTAATTTTATTTGAAAATATGTACATAAATTACAGAAATATTTGAAACAAAAATTAAGCAATATATAACCTAACTACTATAGCATGAATCATAAAAATTGGCAATGACCTAAAACAATTTCTAAAATTAAAGTTAATTGTTAAAGATTAAGTTAATTGTTTGTATTTTGACTCGCCCTGCGGGCTCGTCAACATACAGCACAACTCGTAAAAATATACAGCGATACTTCGCACCGAAACATCTAATAAGATATAGGTACTTTACTGTGGCACTATTTACTGTGCTTTGCGAGATGGTTATAACTTCATAGTCTGTGGATAAAATCCTCAAGTGCGACCATTCAAGGAAAGCTCAGGGGGCACGAAGCTCTTTAGAACCTATTAGTGGACCGTGTTACCAATTCCTTGAAGCGTTCCGAGAGTTTTGTGGCTCCCCAGAAAAGCTCTCCGGCTGTGCTCTTCTGTTGCATTGTTCCTTTTACAATATATACTCAAAAGCAAAATTTTCGACTTTTGTCTAGTTTTAAAAATTGCTCGTCCTCGAGAGCAAGATAAATAAACTGACCCACTAATTTATACCTTATGCGGCAAACTTTTTTTAAGTGTATCTCCTGTCTTCCCACTCTTCTCCAGCTCGGCCCGGGCCTCCTCCCGGACCTCCTCTGGTGTTTTTCCTTTCATCAAAGCCTCGGGTTGGGCCAAGAAATTGGCTAAAAGGATCTGTGACAAAAAGATTACACACATTATCGATAAAAAGTGTCAGTTATACGCAGAATTTATCTGCAAAGGACAAACATTTTAAATAAAGAGTACTGTTATAAAATAAGTGTAGGCTAAATGATCTGATGGACGCCTACATGTACTCTTTAATAAACAACTCTTGTCTAGTAACTGCTCCCTCGCTCCATTTTTGTATAGATGGAATGACTAACCGCTAGTAGACGATTATATAATGCTACCACTAAATGTTTATCAGTTATCCTTAAGCCAAAAAAAAAGGATAAGGTCGCACCCGGGCCAAGGAGGCCCACACGGCCGGAGCTTATCCCGGTTTCCGTAGCATGAAGCAACTGAGAGTATTGTTACTCCCCCCTGGACGGGATGCTAGTCCATCGCAGGGCTACTCCCCAGCAGTATGTTGCCGGTACCCATTTATACACCTGGGTGGAGAGAGACAATGTGGGGAAAAGCATCTTGTCTAAGGAAACAACACGATGGTAGGGCTGGGCCTCGAACCACCGATCTTCAGATGTGAAGTCCAACGCGCTAACCACTACACCACCGCGCCCCCAGTATCAGTTATCCTTAAAGCAAATAAAACCCTTTTTAAAAAAGACACGGTACCGTGTGATGCAGTCCACACGAAATAGGATTCTGCGTCTCGATGGGCGCCAAGAAGTCTGCTGGAATTAATTTGGTACCTACAGAGAAAACCAAAGTAGGGTTGACTTAAAGTGTACCTAACCCCTAAATTTCTTTTTCGGCTAAATTAATTCTGTTATCATCTGGAACATTTCTTCGCAAAAATTTTTTGATTTGGTTAAATTCTCGATTTTCTGTGCCCTGTTAAATTCAACAAAAATTTAGTTCAAGTCCGAGTAAGAGGAACCTGGGGCGAGCCGTAGTTGTGACGTCAGATCAAGAACCAAGGATTCCACGCCGCTTAGTTTTTAGCTGTGTTTCTCTGACTTTATTTGTTGATCGAAGCCATCTGACCTTCTAGCTAATTCGAACAAAGTCATAGTATAACAAATTCCAATGTTGTAATCCAAAGCAGATACTGAGACGAGCTACGCGGATTCTGCTGATTTGAAGATGAATTTTAGCTCTGAATACGAGATAGATGCGGAACACGAAGTCGACAGTACATCGACAAATGATGAAGAAAGTGCCGTCCTGACCATATCTGCTAATAACCCGCTAACCAACCAAGAATGAATCGCTCAATGCAAAAAGGAAATAAAGGTAAACTAAGAACTGGAACAGCAAATAAAGCAGCGATTGGCCTTGGAGGGCCGTGAAGAAGCCGGAATGATGAGCTTTGCCCGCGAGTGTTTACATTTTATTTCGCACGTTCGGTTTTCACGTTTGGTCTTGGTTTTCCTGCTCTCCGCTTCTCACATTTGAGATTTATATTCAAGCTGAGGGAATCTCTTATAGAAATAAAGATTTTAATAAAGCATTCCTTTCTTCATTTATTTATTTTACATAGAAGTAAATGTGGAAACTACGATATTACTTACGTCTTGTCCATTTCTGTAACCAGCATTGACAATAACAACAATTTATAACACTAGTGAATCAGGAAGGCAATTGACGAGAATTATAAGCACGAGAGTTTGTTAATATCGGTTCAACTGAGATTATCTTACCAATCGTTTTCCTTGCTTCAACGTGCGAGCAGTTTCCTCAGATCCTACGCGCGAGCGGAAATGTACAAATTATGTAAATCAACCGGCCCTCGCTTCTTGACTCGCAACTCGAGGCTTCGCCGCTCATCGCTCGCACTTCGATCTTCCTGCGGCCTTTTTTCGCACAAAGAAATGGTAATAAAAGAAGAAAGAGACTGCTTGCAGTCTACTTCAACGGAGGATATGTACAAGGGATCTCTGCACAGTAATGTTTTGTTATGCTCGAGTGATTTAAAATGATTCAAGATAAAATTCTTATAGCGAGGGATAGTAAGGCACGTTCCTAGACTAGATTAAGGAATAATGGCAATGGTTTGTTATTGTGGAGAGAGCGCGTTCGGTTCCGCTGAAGGAGGACTTTCTATAAATACGGTCTTTAATTTTAAACCCCTGCTGTTTTGGCCACCGCTTACATGTAATTATTTAGCGCTTACCGTGTAGCCAACTTGAATAATTCGCAAAGGTAATAATTTTCTGTGTACTACGTATCGCGTAGAGGGCCCCACAAAAAATAGTTCATGTGGCAGGGTATTCTGTGGTTAATCGGCCGTTGAATCACTGGAAATCACAAAAAGCTATCGTTTGATCGGATACCTTCTTCTGCGACAAATCTTTGCTGAAAATGCATTGAGCGTAGTATCGAGCCTGTCGAGTGCTTGGAAGGCTGCCGCTTTGCTCGCTATTGCTTTACAAAATCCATTAATTTCGTCTCTTCACCTCCGGTCCCTCGTCGTCAAAAAATGCTGTATTATGTAGTGATACGTCTTGTGATTCGTTTCTTTGGTTACTACGTCTCGGAGCAATGCGAACGGTCGACAGTTTTCTGTACATCTTCGAGAGCTCAAGAGAAATATAGCTCCGATAGAGATAGCGGGAGACTGCGAGTTCTTGATTTGACGTCACAAGGTGACTAGTCACATGCCCTCACTACTCGACCCTGAACCAAAATGGTGTCTATTTTCAACCGATTTTCCGTACTTCAACCGCGCACAGAAAATCAGGATTAAACCAAATCAAAACATTTTTGTGACGAAATGCTCCAAATGATAACGAATGACAATTATTTGACGGGGAAAAAATTTTTGGGGTTAGGTGCACTTTAAGGAAAATAATCAAACAAAATTTGGGTGATCGTGCTAAATACAAACGTGTCTTACCCGACGATGATCAGCACCCAATTTCTCCTTACATTCCATCCAATAGATTTGCTTGGGTGCGAGTAGTCGAAATGTTTCACTTGACTTAACATTTCCCCAGCTTAAAGTGGGATATTTCCAATGACATTTCCTAAGTGCTACACCCAGTTTTGAAAGCCTGACTTGATTTGTAACACGATTCGTTAACCCAGCATTAATCTAGGACTAACGTCAACTCTGACCTCAAAAACCTCAACTTCTCAGTGTATACTATTTTTCTTGCCTTCAGTTTTGAATTGCCTGATTCCAAGTTAAAATTTGCAACTTGAAACTTGAAAGATTAATTTGTATCTGCCAACAACCGGACAGACATAAACAGACATGGCAACGTTTACTTTTTGTACATAAAACACCTATGTCCGAGAGACTTGACAAACAAAGTCTATAGGGGGGCACCAGCTTACCAGAGGTGCTTGTAAAAATAGCACGACAATAAACTACTGTAAAATACCGGTGTAAATAAAATGTGCAGATATAACTATGGGCAAAACAACAAATGGCCAAAAAGCATGGTCGAATCATCGAACGTTCGATTTCAAGTACAACAATCTGCCTTCTTGACCAAACACTGCGCATCTCAAGGGAAGGATCGGGAACTAACCTTGATGTATGAGCTGATAAAAGGCGTGCTGTCCATTAGTGCCAGGCTCTCCCCACACGATAGGACCAGTAGAGTAGCTGACATGCGCACCAGTGCGTGTCACAGACTTTCCATTAGACTCCATGTCACCCTAGTAAACAGCACGTGACAAGGTTGTTTCTTTTTTACATGAATTTTTACCCTTGAATTACAAACCCATAGAGCAGCAGAAAAGGGAACCAGTACGACTTTTTGAACCTAGTGCGCCTGCCGAATATTATGATGTGTAACACCAACCTTGTCCCTAGAATTTCATTCTCTCTGGACGAGGGAGGAGCTATTATAGGGCTCTCAGAACGTGACCGGTATGAATTTTTTAAGTCGTACTTGTATACATTGCATAGAGAATCTAGTTTCCGTAGAAAGCACAGTCTTAATAGAAGTACTTATTTTACTATTTCTCCACAATGATGTAAAGTGGCGAAACTCTTACACTTATTGACCAAGGACAACAATAAAATAGACTTACTTGCTGGAAATAGGCTGCAAAACGATGCATGTACTGAAATCGAAAAAAGAACAGTTCACATCAAATGTTAACAGTCAGGCATAACGACCTGCGAAAATCATACAAAAGTATCCACATTTTACGCGCTTTGCGAGTGTCCATGTTTTTGCCGATTTGCAACTCCCCCTGTACTTTTTTTAGGAGAAGAAAACAGCTGGTTTGCAGTCTAAGTGCTATGCGCAAAAAACTAACTTGTTTCATTAAAACGATTAAAACAATATTGCACGAAGAAAAAAAAATGAAAAGAGAATAGCACTCCACTACCATAGTCAATGCAAAGAGTTTGACCAAAACAAGAACATTACTGACCTAGCGTAAGGAGTGTACTGGTCTCATTCCTTTTTCTGGCACGTTCCATGAACAGGTGTACAAATAGTGTAAGCATTAAGTGAGAAGGGGCTTACCTGATCGTACGGAAAAAGGCCATGCGTCTGGGCCCCAAAGAAGTTGTTATACCAAACTCCTAGCATCGCGAGAATAATAGGAACCTGTTTACAGGCATTTATGTTTGGTCAGTTAAAGGAGACACTCATCTTAATTCATTTTTCCACATAGAAAACCATAAGGTGTGTTGGTGATTACTAGTGCTGAGTTTCGAAGGACATATGTACTATTGTAATTTAACAGTCACTCATAATTGTCTATTGCGAATACGCGAATCTGATTGGCTCATTTACCATTGTCTATTCCCTCATAAACAACGATCGGCCTAGCTATCTCCTTGGAAAGTAATCTTCCTTTTGATTTTTGTTTATAACTACGACCGCAATATCTGTGTACAATAGACATCTCAGATGTGAAGGCTGACCATTCGCTCAGAGAAAAACTGCGTCTCGAAAATGAATTGTTAAAAGTGAAGGTTAGGGTTTTGAGACTTGCGGGAGTTTTCCCTGCGCACTTTGCCCGTGTAAGGCCACCTGCTCTTTTAGAGGAGAGCGAGTGGCTGAATTTACCTACGCAGCCAATAGATTTTTTCATTATATTGTAAATAGTTTATCTTAAATGCATCGTAGGCTAACTAGTATGTGACCCCAATTAGTCTAACTAGGGTAAATACATTTAATAAAGGTTCTTATCAATATCTCTTATCTCTGAATATGCACAGACTGCTGTGCACTTTCCAGAAGCACTGAAGTGAAAAAAGCAGTATTTACGTTACTTATCTATTGTAACTAGATTGCAATTTTGCATATTGTTAACGTTGCCTGTGAAATTTCTTTACCATGTCGTTTTATTTTGATTTTTGCGGAAGGAGATCAAAACCAAGACTGGTTCAACTTTACATTACTGATTACATGCAAAGTACGCTAGTAACTTTGACTTCAGTATTAGGCTATGTTATTTTAGAATGGAAACTATGTAGGTATGAAGGTGGGGTTGCAAGAATCATGTTTCAAATCACACACAAACCCACAAGCCAATTGCTGGTTTGCATGTGACGTCATAAAATTCTAAAATCAAAACTCCCTTGGCCTGCTGAATTTTTATCGTCAACAGGTGTAAGATGACATTAAAATATATCTTTTTACAAGTTTCCAGCTCGGTAGCGTCCTTCGTTTTTAAACTAGAGCATTTTGAATTTTCGAGTTCTCCGCCGTACGTGACATCAAGATGGCGCCGTGACAAAGCTGTCTTGTTTGAAAAAAAGGCCTCTCCTTAGGGTTTTTAGCAGTTTGAACATTTCAAGTATTAGGTGAGGTGTTAACGTGAAAGTATACTAGCTCATGAGCGAAAAGTAATCGCTTTCATAGCAAAAGTGAATTCCAGGTGTTTTCTTTGATATCCGGGCGCCATATTGGTGTACCACGGCGGTACACCAATTTGGCGTCGGCATACTGAGCTCTATAAATTTGGGTGGAACGGTTTGGCAAACAACTCAAGAACGCTGTACCGCACAGACCTGACACTTGAAGAAGTTGTTTATTTATTAATCTTTGATAACATTTGAAATTCTTGGCTTCTTTTATTAAATGGTTTCGAGTTTAGTTTTTTATGGCGTGACAGTGCAACCTGGCAATATTACGTTTCGGAGCGTTTCGTAATGGAGTAATCACTCAGGAAATTATAACGAATATATTATGATATTGCTTCCTCCCACCCTACCTTTGGAACCATATATTAATTTTACGTGTCTATAATGTCATGCCGGGTGAAGGTTAAAATCGTCCTTTTGAGATATACAAAAAAGTGTGTCGCCTGGAATTTCATAGGATAATAATTGTTCCTTTATTTTCAATTAGCATGATCATGAAATTATAGAACAGATACGTAAAACCACCAAAGCGTGTAGCGACCAAACACCGTCAATGCACCCCCCTAGCCAATGTGTAAATTCCTCAAATTCTCATCAAATACAAGGACATTTGCATAGTGCTACTGTGGAATTCAGATAACAACAAAGCCGTGTACAGAACAGAGTTTCGATAGTACATCACTTTCAAAAAATATATTGTCCAAACCAAAACCGCCCCAGCAAAGTAAAATAGCGCAAAGTATGTGTAAAAGATTCAGTTTCATGTTCCGGTAGTTTTATTCAGTTCGTCCGGTTAGTTTTCTTATAATTCAGAAAAACGTGAATTTGGCGACTTCGTTATATTTTGGTGCAGAAAGTGAGTTTATAATAGCCGCCCAAACTTTTTCATCGTTGCGGATAGCCAAATGCGGTTTGGAACTAACTATAGCGATACATTGAACTTACTTTATCTGCAGTTATTACGCTTTTCAGTCAAATTTGGAAAGCGCTGGAGCGGTCCAAACTTTGAAGTCCGTCTGGGGTTGTTATTTTGACGTTCAAATTGTGCCGGGATTTCTGTTCCTACGATTTTGCGGAAACTTGAAGAGCCAAGGTAAGATGTTATTATAAGCTGATTCTAGAAGTTTAAACCAAATCGTAGCGCCGAGTTTTGTTAGAATAGCAATTTTATCAAAAAAGTAATGTTCAATAAAAGCAAAATCACGCAAAATTAACGACAATACATCTACGTGTTGACGTACGTATTATTCCTCGATAAATTGTGTAAAATGCGAAAGTTTCAAGGCAATCGAGTAAGAAATGACGATGTTATTAGAGTTTTTAGAGAGGCATAGAGCGCGTCATTTATTTCGATTGAGTCACAAGGCCAGTATTTCAGGGAGTTAGATTGCACCAATTATTTGTTGTCAGAGAGTTATGATCAGGGAAAGGGTTACATTGTGTTGGTATTGTTTAGTAGAGTGCTGTTGGAGTACTCCCCCTGCCTTCAAACTTGTGTAATCATTCACTGAAAAATAATTATGGTGCCACTGAGCAATAATTGTTACACTAGTGCTTAAAAGACATGTTGACCAAGCATTCTCTCACAGTTAAAACAAAGTTGAAGTCATATGTTGGCTGACTCAGTTTCTAATTCTGACAAAACTAATTGATGCCCCACTGCCACCTAGCTAATGCCTACACAACCCAGGTGGTTCTACATGAATCACAGTTACTGAAGGGTCATCAGCTACCTTTGATTAAAGACCTGCTAGGAAGAGAGCGAGTCACAGGAGCAAAGATAGCCTGTTCCAGACGCCAAGATAGAAGGAAAACCGAATAAAGAAAGAGCCCCCCTTTTCTGCAAATCCTGATCAACTTATTTTTGGGGTACCTTTCTAATTTTTGCCATCCCTACTATCTGAGAACCTGGAACTTAACAGGCTAGGGAAAAGAAGTGTTTGCAAATGAGCCCTACCATATTTCTCATTTTAATGTTCAGGGCCCTGAAAAAAACTGGGATGCTGAAGTTGAGAGTTAAATAAATTAGAAAATGCAGTATTTGCGTTGCCATACTGTGCACATCATTGAAATCTTTTCATTTGCTCTGGCAGGCCTGTCAACCAGTTTCCATCGCCGTGCACTCACAAGATTTCAAGAGCAGTTAACAAATATAAATTAAAGCACAACTAGCATTCAAGATCACTTAATATTTTGGATGCAGTGATGTTCGGTCATACTTTTAAAAATCTCTAATGCCTCCAAAGCATATAACATTCATGAATTGAATTGTATTAAATTCATTGTAATAAAATGTTACCCACACAAAAAAGAAACATTCATTAGAACTGACTTTACTGGTTTCTCTATGGTTTCACTAATCACGATCGATAAAATTGTGGCACATTGAAACTGTCATACTTGAGGTTCATAAAGTTAGGCACTTACTTTGCAGAAGATGTTGATGGAAACTGGACAATTTTTTATTCTAACAATTAACTTCAAACCAAACTTTCATACAGTGGACGAGAAACATCAGTAACACTGTGAACAAAATAATATGACCAAATGTAAGCCTCTGATTACACGCTTAAAACGTTTTGTCATGCATAAACACGCGAAATATATAATCAAAACTGAGCCTCTGATTAAACGCTTAAAACATTTCGTTACATACAAACGCACAAAATATATAACCATACTTCTTGTTCAAAAATTTCAAGTGTCTTCAATCGTGTGTAAGGATCAACTGTCCACGGATCGCATGGCTGCCCTTTTACGACATTTGACTTCCGTTTTGAACTTAAGCATGCGCACTAAAACTGGAATCCCACGATTTGTGGGATAAAAAGTTCCACTATCCCAGAGTCTCTACTGGCGACCTCCCGCTGACCAAAAAGCCAGTGGACTCTGGGTACGAGATTGGGAGCCTTCATAATCAGCTCTGAGACGAACGTTTCTGATACTTGTGCAAATTCCAGAAACGCCGTTTGACAAGTTGGAGGCTGTAAAACAGTAGAGAGATCCATGGTAGAAAATTCACTCTGCTCAAGTTTCTCACGCAGTTTTACAATCTTAGAGTGATAAAAGCCACTGAAAGTGTCTGCGAGGGGGGGGGGAGAGACTCGTGTGAAGGTAAAGGCGGGACGGCTTTCACGCGGAATACCCCATTTATCATTTTGAATAATTGGTCGTTACTGGCGCCAGATATTTTCTCTTTGTAACAAGTGGTCTTTGCTGTATTCAAAGCATTAGTGTAAGCTCGACACGCGTGTTTGTATATCTGGCGATGAACTTCAAGGTTGGTTGACCTGAATTTCCTCTCACATCGACGTTTCTCCGGCCCTCTTTAGCTCCCGCAAACTATCAGTAAACCAAGGAGAGTTAGGACGTAGCCTCACAGAACGTGTCTTTACAGGTGCATGTTTATCGAGAAGTTCTCGCAGAACACTGTTAAAATGTTCAGTCATTGAATTCACGTCAGAGTAAGAGTTGCAGTAGAGCAATTCAGTTAAATCGTTGCACCATTGTGTTTGCTCCAAACGGCGCAGATCACGACGTGTAATGGTTTTCTTAGTAGAGCAGGGCTTTGGGAAGTCAAGCGAACCAACCACGCCAAAGTGATCGGACGGTAAGTCAGTCAGTATTTCAAAAGGTGACAATAGCCGACTCCCCTCCTGGCGGTCGCTAACCAAGTCGAGAGTGTGGCCACAGCGGTGAGTTGCACCCGTAACCCTCTGAACCTTAGTCTCGCTCTCCGCCTTTTCCTTCGTGTCTTTGTCTTTTAAGATTCTCCACGTAATCTTGAACGGAAATACTGAAGTTTAATGAACGATTGTCTTCCAAAATGGGAGAGAACAGAAACAGCGTTGAATGGATAAATGAAGCGAGCGGCCGCCGAGGCGAAATACAGGCGGCGAGGAACCCACTGAAGCGAAGAAACATCTTTCGGGGCCTTTGATTGGACAGAACCCATTTGAGAACGAAAATTTACTAAGTATCTCTCAGTATGTATACAATAATTGAATTCATTATTTCTTAGCATCCGCAACATTGTTATTCTGATCAATCATAACATTGTGTAGGCATCTTGTCATTGTCATCCACACGCATTTCTTCTAGGTTTTGCTTAGGTTAAGGGAATTTGATATTTCCATAGTATAAGGACTACAGATTAAACCTGTGTTACAACAGTTACAACTGAATTCAGTACCTCCGGACAGCAAGAGGCTTGTTACTATTCCTTATTCATGTTTGTTTAGTAACTCATTGAGCCGCACTTCATTGTGAAATACCAAAACGTTTCATGATGATTTATGATGATGGAATAATTTGTTTCTCTGGTTATAATAAACTATCCAACTTTTCGGATTTGTTGAAACGCCGGGCAGCAACTCTTGATATGAAATTAACAGCTTTAGCCGACCCCGATGGAACAAACATATACCTAGTAGCTTTATGAGACAAAATAAACTCTATATAGTCACTCGAATGTAAATTATCATCAAAACTCTGAAGCATATTGATATGAAAGAGCAAACAGATGAGCCTTTCACATTCAAAGTGAATATAATTATTTAAAGCCAAGAATTGAACTTAACCCTGATCAACCCAAAGGCTTGCATTTAGTATCTAACTGTTATTTATCGGAGGGCTTTAATTGATGAGGGCGAGTACTTATTAGGACCGCTTGCAATTGTGGCTACATGTGCATGTAAAAATCACATAACCATCGGCAGGAGGAATGAAGATATATAGTGAGAAAACAGGAAAGTGACTGCAGTATCAAAATAGCAAATTGCAAGCACTCAGCACCAAATACTTGGTTCTTTTCTCAAAAAAGTTTATACCGGGAGAAACACATGTACCGGTTAAACTTCAATTTCACAAGGTATGAGCCAAAATTCATGACATCCAAGAACTGACAGCCGTCTTGTCAGACTGAAGCAGAAGTAAAACGTTTTAATTGTCTGCCCTTGACGGAATAGACACGAATAGAATAGACACGTTCGAGGACAAGATTTTCGTGTTTGAGATATTTAGACAAAATATACTAATCGATGTTCCACATGCCAAAAGTAGCTTCGATTCCTTCAGTTCCTTCTTCTTGATTTGGTCAAAATTTTTACGTTAACATTCAGGTAAGTAAATTCTTATCGGGCGCGGAACAAACTAATGCGCACTGAAACGTTACGGAAAGAAAATGCACTATTAAATATGTCTACTGAGTGCAGCGAACGTTCTCACCGTTAAACAACGTGGAACCGCGAAGTTTGCTGTGAACGAATAAAGTGCATTTCAAACACGTTTTTGTTGAACTAAAATTATCGCAGCGGAGCATGCGTTTCTTACAACAATACTGCTAAGCTTAGGACTGAAGTGTAGTAACTTTGCACTGGTAAAATTTTTTCTTTTAAATGGTTTCTCAACCAAGATGGGAAGATTTCTTCTAATAAAATGACAATTTGTTGTTTAGGCTATATATTGAAAGAAAACCAATGCTTACCAGTTGTTCTCTCTTTCAGACTTGGAACCTTAGTGGACACAACGATATGTTGTGGAATCTTTTCTCCTTGCTGTTGCTGTCGTTTATGTTTCAGCAAAAATGCGTAAGTATTCGACCTTGTATTTGTTATTGTAAACACGGATTCACTAAAAAAGGTTCCGCGTTGTTAGCTGTGTACTATTATACCTGCAAAATTGTTGTAAAGATTTCCCAAAATCTGCTTAGAAATTTCGTTTGCTGGACTAAATGAATAAATAATCCATCAATCTGTCAAAGTTGAAACAATTGATCATAGATTTCAATTCAGTAAATCGCTAAAGGAAGATTTTATGTCAGTCTCTTCTCAACTGAATAGCTTAGTTTTGAAGATCATTTTTCGGGAAATTCGAAAATTTGGTCTGATGAATCCAATGCCGTTTCACCTGTTTCACTTTCTGCTCATTTGTCATTGTAGAAGATCAGTGAATTCTTTCAGTTAGGTGGAAGCTAATTGAATGATCGGTTCACGTTCAATGATTTGGCACACTGCTCTACTTTGAGACTACCACTTCCTAGAAAGCGAAGAGGAAGTAATTGATCGTAACCTGTTTATTCTTATTCGTACTAACTAGCCAAATGGAACGCGCAACTCCTAACTCGCAACTTATATTTTATCTTTTACAATCCACTATTCACCACTTGCAACTACTCATTCACATCTCAAAATTACAGCGCAAATTTAAACATGGCAAACTTTACAACATCGCAATGGAGACTCACAAAACCTTCAATCATTCTGCCTAATACTCTGAACACAGAAACCACACAGTGCACTAGCAAAAAGTAACAGAATTCACACAGTGCGTTACTAGAAGTCACAGAAAAAACAGTGCTCTACGAAAATTATCAGAACTCACACCGTTTCGCTAGCAAAAACTCACAGAACTCACAAGTCCGCTAACTGAAAAGAAAAAATGCAGAAATCACAAAGAATGCTACTAAAAATTCAAAGAGCTGAAGCAGTTCGCTAACAACTGACAACAACAACGACAATACAGAGAACTCACACAGCGTGCTGTAAAAAAAATCACACAGTGCGCTACCAAGAAATCTCAGAAATCATACAGCCGGTGCGTAAACAAAAAAAATTATTCCACAGTGCGCTACCTAAAAATGGCAGAACTTACACAGTGCGGTAACAAAAAATAATCCAACAGACACATTGCTCTACCAAAAAATCACAGAATGCACACAGTGCACTGCTAAGAAATCCCAAACCTCAAACAGTGCGCTACCAGCTAATCACAGAAAACACAGAACTCAAACTGTGCATTATCAAAAAATTGTAAAACACAGAGCGCTACCAAAAAAATCATGCAACTGAGACAATGTGCAACCCAAAAATTACAGAACTAAGACAGTATGCTCAAAAACTTCACAAAAATCGCACCGTGCGTTACCAAACAATCCTAAAATTAACACATACAGTGCGCTACCAAAAAATAACAGAAATCACTCACTGTGCTACCAAAGACTCAGACACAGTGCACTATAAAAAATATACAGAAGTTACAAAGGGCGCCAAAAAATCACAAATATAATGTACGCTACTTAAAAATCAAACAACTCACAAATGTGTACAACGAAATAAACACAGAAATGACACAAGTGCGCAGCCTAAATAATCACGGAACTCTCACACGTACGCTACCCAAAAAACACAGAACTCGCAAAGAACGCTTCCAAAATATCTCAGAACTCACACAGTGTGCTTTCAAAAGTCATAGAACTCACACAGAGCGCTTACAACAACAACAAAAACAACAACGAAAATCACAGAACTCAAGCAAAAAATTATGAATTAAGATGACACCGTGCGCTACCAAAAGTCACTGAAATAAAAAATACAATACGCTACAAAAATATTTACAGAAAATACAAAGCACGCTACCAAAAAATACACAGAACTTACTCATTAGTGTCATAATGTTCGCTACCAAAAAAACAAATAACCCACAAAAGTGCACAACGAAATAATTTCAGAAGTCACAAATGTGCGCAGCTAAAATAATCACGGAGTTCGCAAACGTGCGTTACCCAAAAATCATAGAACTCACACAGAGCGCTACCAACAACAACAACAACAACAACAACAACAACAACAAAAATCACAGAACCTACTCAGTGTGCTGCCAAAAACTCACAGAAAAAAACTGCGCTATTAAAAAGAATTCACAAAAACTCACACAGAGCGCTACCAAAAAGTCAGGCAACGCACACAGTACTCGCTGCCTCAAAAACACAAAATTCACAGAGAACACTACCAAAACGTTATGGAACACACAGAGTACGCTTTCAGAAAATCGATTGAAATTACTCACACAGGGCTCTGGCAAAAAATCAGAGAACTTATAGAATGCGCTACTAAAAATTCACAGAAATCACACAGTGTGAACACTCACACACAAAGTGGGCAAAAATCAAAGAACCCACAGAGAACGTCCCCCCCACCACCCCCCCCCCCCAAAAAAAAACCACGAACTCACAAACCACGCCACCGAATATTAAAGGACTCAAACAGAGCGCTACCAAAGTTCATAGAAACGGCACCCATTACGCAAATATTACCAAATATTACAGAACTCACAAAATGCGCTATCTTGTAAAAAGAACTGTAGAACTCACAGCGCGCTCCTGAAGAATAACGGGACTCATCTGACAGCAAGCTGAAAAAAAAATCACAGAACCCATAGTGCAGGCTACTAACAAATCCCAAATTTACAAATTGCCCCATCAAAAACTCACAGAACTTACACAGGACAACTCATAACTCTCACAGTGCAGAAAAAAATCACAGAAATCACACAGTGCGTTTACAAAAAAAAATTAGAACTCGCCCAGAGTGCTACCAAAAATACAAAACTCACACTTAGTGCACTACCACGAAGAACAGAACTCGCACAGAAGTCTAGACAGAAAAATCACAGATCTTACACGCAGCTTACCCGACTCGCTGTAAAAAAAAACACAGTACTCACATAGTAAACCGAAAAAACGTCTCAGAAGTTACAAAGTCAGCTACCTAAAATTCACAGAACTCACAGAAGCGAAGTCACACACGCAAACCACAGAATCCTAACTAAAAAAGGA
This sequence comes from Siderastrea radians, assembly GCA_964017195.1. NCBI lineage: Eukaryota > Metazoa > Cnidaria > Anthozoa > Scleractinia > Rhizangiidae > Siderastrea > Siderastrea radians. Next base: position 21,886,220 of record OZ024890.1, read on the forward strand.
AGGACACTATACCAAAAAAATCACAAAACTTACACTGTACTGTACAACCAAAAATTATGGGAACTATAAGGACGATAAGGCGCGTTACCCAAAAATCACATACCTCGAACAGGGCTCTACCAGCGCTACCAAAAAAATCACAGAAATTACACAGTGCAATACCAAAACATTACAGAACTCACGCACTGCACAACCAGCCTGACCAAAAACATCAACAATTATAAGTCATGATATCTGGAATAAAAACGCTAAGGACAAAAATGTGGAATAAAGATTATATTTCACGAGAAGCCTTTCCTTAAACCAGGTGTCTAAATTCTCAGAACTAGCAGTACTCTGAATAAGAATCACTGACCTCACACAATGTGCTCAAAACAAGAAACAGAACTCAGAAAGTACGCTACCAAAACTCGCAGAACTGACACGGTGCGCTATCAAGACAATAACAGAATCCACAATTCGCTGCCAAAACTAACCCTAAAACTCACACAGAACACGACTGAAAAATAAGAGAACTCACACAGGAAGCTACAAAGTAAATCACAGAACTCACAGTGTACGCTACCAGACACTTACAGCATTCAGAAATTACCCTACCAAAAAAACTTACAGAACTTATACAGTACGCTGCCAAATCAATTACACAGCTCACACGGTGCAGTGCCAAATTAAAATTCGTAGGACTCGGACAGCGCGCCACCAAACTGAATATCACATAACTCACAAAGAGCACTACGAAAAATAACAGAAGTCGCAGAGAGCTCTAACAAACATCTCTGAACTAACACACTCCGCCATTAAAAATCCCAGTTCTCACATATTCGGCTACAAAATGTTAAGGAAATTACACAGTGCACCACCAAACTGAACAATCAGAACTCACTTCGCTAGCAAACTTTTGTTTCCAGAAATCACAGATTAAGCTGGCTAAAAATCACATAAATCACAAACGAGGCTAGAAAAGAATCATAGAACTCGCACAGGGGGCTACCTAAAAGCATCAAACTCGCACAAAGCGCTATCCCCCTTATAAAATCAAGGTATATGACCGAATTCACACCGGTCCTCTATATAGAAAATCGCAGTACTCAGTACTCAAACATTAGGCTGCAAAAGGTCAAATAATCACACTCACACAGCTGTGTGCTATCAAAAAGGAATTTACACGATCCTTTATTAGAAAAACGCGCCACTACTCATATGTTAGACTATACAACGTCACAAAACGCGGTTCAGTGTGCTACCAAACAATAACAGAACTCATACTGTGCGTTACCTTAAAATTTCAGAACTCAAATAATACGCTACCAAAAAATCAGAGAACTATCATAGTGCGCTATTAAAAATTCACAGAATTCACACAGTGCGTAACTAAAAAATCAGAACTCACACACTGCACTGCTACCAAAAACTCATAGGTCTTGCACCTTAAAAACACCACGGAACTCACAGAGTCGTCGGCTAACTAAAAATCACAGAGATCACAAAGTACGCAACCAAAAACAGCCACAGAACTCACTCAGTGCGCTACAGAAAAATAGCAACTCACACAGCAAGCTACGAAAAAAAACACAGAATCCACAGCGTACGCTACCAAAAAATTACAGAATTCACACATTGCGCTACCAAAAACTCACACAACTTGAACAGTACGCCACCAAAAAAATCACACACCTTACAGTACCGAAAATCATGCACAGATCTCGCACAGAGCACAACCACAAAATCACACCTACAACGCAGTGCATAACCAGGAATCATAGAACTTGCGCAGTGTGGTATCAAAGAAAGCATAGAACTCATACTGTGCTTTATAAAAACTCACAGAACTAAGTACGCTACCAAAAATCATAATACTTACAGAGTGCAGCCTACCAAAAATCAGAGTGCTTACACAGTGCGCCAACATAAAACACAAACTTTACGCAGTGCGCTGAAATAAACCGAACTCGCGTGGTACACTAGGTTAAAACTACAGATCTTGCACAGTGCGCTACAAAACGTCACCAAACTCACAAAGTACTCCAAGAAAAAATCACAGTATTCGCACAGTAAAGATAACAGAAATGACATACTGTGCCACCAAAAACATCACAGAAATTACATTTCATGCTGCCGAAAATCACAGAACTTACAAAGTACGCTACTATGATCAGAACAGTACTTGTGACCCAGTGTGCTACCGAAAAATCGCGCAACGCCAGCAAAAAAATTCCCAGAAATCTTACAGAGTGCATCCCAAAACATCACATCTCTCATATGGTGTACACAGAAGTCAGTATTATAAATAAACAAGCATAAAAAAGCCGAGAGCAAACTCTTCAGTTTCTGCCACAGCACATTATATCTTTTGAATTCTTGACCATGTCTTAAATCGTATCTGAAGGGGTTTTTGTTGTTGTTAAAGTTTGTTTCAGGTCAAAGGACTTCTTTTCAAACAGGCAAGCTCAACATGTCAGAGACTCTACAGGGATGGAGCTGCAGCAGTGCTTGTAAAACACCTCAACACTGCCATTTGCCACGCTGCACAAACGTTGTTTTTCCACACAAGTTCAGTGGATCCGGAAAGGTAATTTTGCCACAAAATAATACTCAAAAGAAATGAAGAGGAAACTAGGGGATAAACACATCACATTCTGTTGAAGAAATCATGATGGCAGGAATTGTAACTATACTGACATAGTATAAGATAACAAGGACAGATAATTCCCCTTCTTTTATCCGTAAATTTTCTCTCGCTAAGGCCACAAAATACTTCGATCATAACAAATAGTTGACTTCTTCTGTCTTTTTGAGATACCTAGCGTGTTTCTACAATAAAGCGGCCATTTTATTTTTCAGCTCTCAAAGAATTCGTCTTTTTACCTGGAAAAAATTAAACCATTAGCCTACTAATTTTACTTTCCCGCGTCTTTTAGGTCCAAGTGCACGTGTCAGTAAGCCACGGTGAAGATTTTGCACGTGTCCACTTTCCCTCTGCCGTGTGGGCTCAAGCTGTTAGTACGCGTAGGTTTGAGGCCTGCGCACGTGAGACAGGCACTGGCAGAAATGGCACTGGTATCATAAGCTGGTTTGCGTTCCAAGATCAAGCAAAAATAACACATGGAAGTATTACTTTCAAAGGAAAATGGACAACAGAAACCAAATGTGAAAAAGTAACGTTCAAAAAGGTCAGTAACAGTTTTTATCCAAATTTAAAAACATACGCACCACGTTCCTCGTGTTTTCAGCTCGGGTTATTCACCGAATGAAAATTAATGAAAAGAAAATGGAAAAACATACGAGGAGTAGGCCATTCATTCATTCATTCATCTATCCGTCCATCCACCCTCCCTCCTACCCACCCACCCACCAACGCTCACTCTCACTTATCCTTCCGTCCATCCGTCCCTGCCTCCCAACCTCCCTCCCTCCCTCCTTCCTTCCTTCCTTCCTTCCTTCCTTCCTTCTTTCCTTCCATCCCTGAGCCAGCCAGCCAGCCAGCCGGTCAACCAGCCATACCTCCCTCTTTTTCTTTCCTTTTCTTTCTCCCTCCCTCCCTCCCTTCCTCCTTCCTTCCTTTCTATTTCGCCGTTTCGTTTTTTTTCGCTTTCTTTTCGGCTTTCTGTTTCCATGCTTCGTTCTTTTTATGTGGAATTGAAGACGATAGACTGGTCACATGGTATCCATCGTAGATTGTACTACATTGTCAGCATTGTTTTTAGAGCTTTGGTGGAAGGCCGTCTGTGTTTGTGTCCGCTAAGTATACTCGAGGTACAAAGCCGGATGACGCTATGTATGTTTGGTTGGAAAATATAAGTCCTGCAAAATTTGAAGCTTGCATCAGGGAATTCTTGCCATTTGAAGGAACACACCAAGATACGATTGTGGTGAGTAAACGGACTTGGAAATTTTATTTTATATTTTTAAGCTTAACCCTCGGGCGTAAAAAGGGGGGGGGGGGTGGATGCCATTCCCCATAAGGTTTCAACCCCCCTTGTACCACGGTGGGGGTGTAACTTTGCTAGTGCGTCTGAGGGTTAAGTTTTATCTTTTTTAACGTCCAAGCGAAATGAGACTGGCAGCTAAAATCTAAGGCTTGAAGGACTAGCGAGAGGCAATTCTAGCTAGGTTTGTTATCATAACTACAACGGAACATTCTAAGTAGGCAAAACAAACAAAGAAACAAAAGAAGTAAGAGGCCTAAAGTCAAAGCAACCTAAATTCATCACCATGACAATAGAAATGAGTAAGATGTAACTTCACAACAGTTTCATGATTTTTCTTAAGAATTTTTTGTCTTTTTGATAAAAAGACACTAAGAGCGAAAATTGATGGCTGTGTTGGAACCTTACTGATCAGTTGCAAATTTTCACTGTCCTCAATATTGATTTGATACATCTGTACTTTGTTTTTGCAGGATTGGTTCGCTTTCCTCGGAAATGGCGCTGACTTCAATTTTACCTTGACAGGAGAAGCGATTTTTCCCAACATTGGCACCCCAACAGCTGAGGACAATTATGGATTCTGTCAAGTATTGTGTTTTGACAAGCAGTTGTCAATCATCACCCTAATAAATAATAGAATCATGTTCTTGAGTTTTTATGAATCTTCGTCAGTGTGCAGCGAAATCGTAATCTTCTGTTTTGATTGGATATTGACGATTGCATAACAGTGTTATTTCAGTAAGCTAATTATATAAGCATATAAGTCACTTGTTCAAACGTGAGTTATCGGACAAATAGCACGCAAACTGTTATTTCTGGAGACTTTCGTGTGACATTTCCTCACATAGATTATCTGAAAATTACAATAAGAAAGAGAAAATCAAAATCGTCCCACTGCAAAAAAAAAAAAAATTAACCTGATTGCAAACTGTAATAATTTGAATCTAGTTCGATATTAAAAAAGTAAATTACCCAACTACAATTAACTCTTGTTTATTCATCTTCACAGCGAGTTTACTACAACACCACTTTTTACACGTCACCAGCTGTTCTGGTTTCGGTTCATCATCAGTATGACCGTAAAGCAAAAACCAACATTCCACCAGAAAACAACATCATCACGGCATGGGTGGAGGTAGGATAACATTATCCGTTTTCCTATGCAAGTCTTTACTCTGAATTATCCTCCTTTTTTAAAAGTTCCATCAAGAAATATTGTCGAATCTGTAAATTTATTGAAGCATTATTACCCTTTCCTATTCGAGAGGAACTGGATGCAGACTGAAAATAACAAAGATTTCCGTTCTTAAAGATGATCAATTTGGAGGTCTCATGTTTCCTTAAAAATACTCTGCAACTGAACGACCTAGAGTGAAGCATGCGCTCTTCAATAAACGTTTATCGTGTGTATATGTCCCTTTTAGGACGTTGGTCTAACATCAGTGAGGGTATGTGTTAAAGATCTCAGTGGAGCAGGCAGCAAGCATGATCCGCTGCATGTCAGTTACATTGTTATCGGAGGTTAGTCAGTAAATAGTGTAAGCATTATCGGATCAGCTGATCGTGATATGATATTTTTAAAATGAAATGAAATAAGTGGTGATACTAAGTTTCACTACTTAATTCAAAGACAAAACGCTCGGCATAAAGAGAAGAATGAATGACTAGCTAGGAAATCGGTTTTTGTATTATTTTTCTTTTAACGTTCGCGTAAAAATGATGTCAAAACGTTGGTTGATCCCTAGAGCACCACATTTGAAGATTCAGTTTTGACCTCTTTTGACATTTAGTTTTTTTGTAAACGAGCTGAATAAGCCACCTGTTAAAAACTGTTTCTACTTGAAAAACTAAATCAGGACATCACGATAAAGCGTTGCTGCTGATAGAATTAACCTGCTCACATTAACCACAATCAGAACACCTGATCAATCTTATTTACAGACCTTGATCCTTGCCTCAACGTTATCTGCCCATCGTTTGGAGTCTGTAAGACCTACAGTGCTCATGAAGCACGCTGTGTGTGTTTCGAAGACTGCCCCTCTTCTCAGGACCCAGTGTGCACCGCGAATGGAACAACATATGACAACAAATGCTGGCACGAGTTGAGCTATTGTAGAGGACTGGAGAATAACCTTGTTTATCACCCAGGAAGCTGTGAAGGTAAGATAAGGCCCCAAACTGAGAACCATGCACAAATAACAACAACAACAACAACAACAAACAAACGAACAAAAACAAACATAATATTAACAAGCAAGGAAGAACGTGACATCAAATGGCTTGCATTACATTAAGCAGAACAGCGGTTAGCGAGGCTTCACTTTTTGACAAAATCGCCAGCTGGAGTCTTCACCTTTTACACCAGTTATTAATTAAACTGTCCCTCTTACTCACACCACATTTTTCTTCTTCAATTTCAGGCACACTCGGAACTTTTATTTCCGCTATATTTTTTCTACTTAGGTTTTCCAGTTCTTCGAGGCCGTTTGGATCTTCTTCGTGTTCCAAAATGGACCGATTCAACATGTCATACAGTCATTTTCCCGCCATATCGCTTCTATCCGGATAAACAGGTTCATGTCCAAGTCACTGTCAATCACATGAGACAAAATGACTCCGTGACAGTTCACGACGCCGTTACGTCATGGACTGAGAACGTCAACACGAAAAAATTCACAGTGTGCGTGATGCAAGCTGGGAGAAACAGTGGAGAGAGCCTAAATCCCTTTGCGACCGTCGATTGGCTCGCATATCAAGGAGCACCGCCTGAAGGGATGACGGGAACAATCACAATGCAAAAATGGTGGTCTGGAACAAAATGCGCAGATGTGACTTTTCCAAAGGTAGGACAAGAAAGTAAACCGGATAGTGACCTCAATGCTTAATTTATATTATAAATTCAGCAATTCCTGTAAAACATCAACCCAAATCTTCGATAATAAGGGCCATAGAAAGCCGACTTGTTATGAGGAAAATTATTAAATGAGAGATCGTTCTTAATTACTACAAACACACAATGGAGTGTGTCCTTTGTTAATGTTTTCAAAGAAATTAATACCCTGTTCGGCATAAATAATGCCCTGTGATCCATTAGAAAAATTTGAATAAACCAAGTCATCATAACTAATCATCAGTGTTTCTAATTAAAAATGCAATCTCGATTGGATTGGACTCGCCAGCTCCTAAGTTAGCCGTCATTTCAGACCTAGTGCTATTACAGCCATAGATTTCTTTCTTCTAAATTCTTAAATGGAACCTGTCACGAGGTAGCGTGTGCACATGAAATTACACATTGCCCTTGTACTTACCATTGGTAATCATTATTTTTGTAAAAATTTTTTTAATACTTTATTTAGCAAACAACACACATTACATTACAGTTGATAACAAAAAAAAAAAAAACAAAAAAAAAAACGGAAAAGAAAGACAAATTACAATTAAGCCAGGATCTTATACAGTTGGTTGGGATTACAAATTACAAAAACACGGAATACGCTTTACATTATTGTACTTACAGGTATAAGACTCGAGGTAAAGAGAAGTTAAGAGACGATGACCATATAATGCAATTTTCGCTTGTGAGAGAACGGACCAATAATTAACGAACAGTACACTTTTCAAGATGCCACTGTAATACAATTTTTTTCCCGAATTAGAAAAGATCGGATTTTTTTTCAAAACTTTTGCATGTGTAAATGTAACGCTTCAAATTTAAAACGAATAAATGTAAACTGACAATCGCGTTACGGGGGTTATGTCGTCGAGGGTAATTTGTTTATTTGAGAGGTAAATGTTAGTATCATAAGTTTAATTAAACCTGGAGAATGCTTCGGAATAAAAGGATGTTACAACATTGCAGTCTAAAAAGGTGTGTTCAATCGAGTCTGGGTTTGAACAAAATGTGCATGCTGCGTCATTAACTAAACGAAATTTGTTGAGTTCTTTTTTTTTACGATTGTTCTATGAAGTAATTTAAAAGAAAATTGTCTCAATTTATTATCTTTTGATGATCGATAGATGTGTAAGAATTTATTGCTCCAATCTACGAAATCATTAGGAAATTTATCTTTCCACTTCTTAACTCCCGTTGGTTCAATGACACAACTTTCGTTAAAAGGTTTGTGGTAATTTTTGCAGCCCATGACGGATAGATCTAAATTAGTTTTTCCTGGAAAGGTGGATATCATAGTTGTCTCCAGTAAATCACGCGTAGGAGCTGCATGAGTCTTGGCTTTCTTTTTTAAATCCGAGGGTATAGCTGCTATCAATTGAAAGTATTGTAAAAAGTTTGTTTTAATCTGGAACTTGGTTTGAAATTCATCAAGCGTCAAGAAGTTTCCACTGGAGTTTAGAATATCTTGAATAAAGTAAATTCCACGCTCAACCCAGGATTTCCAATACAACGAATGATTTTCAATGGTTATTGGTTCATTATTCCAAAGTATAAACTCACCACAAGAAAAGATCTGGGTCACGCTTTTCAGTTCCTTAAAGTATTGCAGTAACTCTCGATAAAAAATAGGCAGGCTATTGTTTATGGAAGCAAGGTTGTAGTTACAACGGAGAAGGAAAGATAATCCTCCGTATTCTGAAAGAAAGTAATTTGGGATCGCTTTCCACAAATCGTCGGTGTCACTCAATATTCTGCTAATCCAGGCTAGGCGTGGAGACTTAACCATGGTTGCAAAATTTATAAAATTAATTCCTCCATTCGCGAGTGGTTGGTACATGACTAGCCTCTTGATTTTATTTTTTTTTATTATTCCACAGAAACGAGAATAACTGTGCTTGAACGCTTTTAATGAGCGTCTCAGGAACAGAAAGCACAGACGCAATATAAATTAACTGGGATACTCCTAGTGCTTTAGCTAATAAAGATTTCCATAAAGTGTAAGATCTCTTGACAGCCACACATTCAATTTTGTTTTCATTCTTCTGAACCTAGTGAGGAAATTTAATTCAAAGTTTTTGTCTGGGTTATAGGATAAAAAAGCTCCTAGGACTTTGATCGGGTCTTTCGTACTTTTAAATTCTAATATCTTAGATTTGTTGTGTTTCATGGTTCCAATCCACATTGCTTTGGTTTTCTTTTTATTTAATTTAAGTCCGGAGAGACTCCCAAACCATTCAATGATTTGTAGGTACGATTTAAGAGAATCCGTATTATTGCTGATGATAGTAGTGTCATCCGCAAATTACGAAATTTTGGCCTCATGATTGTTAGGTAACATAATGCCTCCACAGGTTGTAGTCTGGGAGCATATGTTGGATAATTAGCTCCCGTGGGCATTTTGAGAAGAAAGCAAACCAGTGGCCTAGTAGTGTTAAGTAGGCCATAAGGAACCAAAAAAATATTGTTGACATCTTTGTAGAGCGTCAAGAGAGTATTAATAGGATGTTTTAAAATGACCTGTGTGATCCAGCATGGGAACGAGGCTGAAAAGCTGTAAGTGGCCAGAACTTCTTTCTAGTTTGAAAAAACTCAACCAAACTCACCAGAAATACTAAGTAAACAACACTCAAGCTAGTACAATAGTTATTGCCATATATGAGGGTCACGTGATAGCTCCAGCATGAAATCGAGGCTAGAAAGCTACCCATCAAAAAAGGCTCGATATATATGGTGGAGGGAACATACTTGCTAGACAGCCCTGAACCCAGCAAATTGCTTATGTTTTTTGGTAAGCTTAGCATGGAAACGAGGCTGTGCAAGTCTTGCTTGATGAAACGAAAAAATGTATTTAGTCCTGGCCAAAATCCCAACATTTTTTAAAAAAAATATCTAATTATATATATTGTTGAAGTTATGAATATATGAAATTCATATATTTGAACTGCAGAATGAAGAAATAAATGTAAAGAAGATCCTTGCAGTCATTAATGCAACTAATGCAGTTGCGAAAAGAAAGCCTGAAAAAATCAGGCTTGCCGGGATTCGAACCCTGACCTCTGCGATCGGTGCAGCGCTCTAACCAATTGAGCTAACAAGCCAACTGGGAGCTGGTCATTAAATTGGTTCGTATTATACCCGGGAAAGATGAAGATGAAGTTATGAATATATGAAATTCATATATTTGAACTGCAGAATGAAGAAATAAATGTAAAGAAGATCCTTGCAGTCATTAATGCAACTAATGCAGTTGCGAAAAGAAAGCCTGAAAAAATCAGGCTTGCCAGAGGTCAGGGTTCGAATCCCGGCAAGCCTGATTTTTTCAGGCTTTCTTTTCGCAACTGCATTAGTTGCATTAATGACTGCAAGGATCTTCTTTACATTTATTTCTTCATTCTGCAGTTCAAATATATGAATTTCATATATTCATAACTTCATCTTCATCTTTCCCGGGTATAATACGAACCAATTTAATGACCAGCTCCCAGTTGGCTTGTTAGCTCAATTGGTTAGAGCGCTGCACCGATCGCAGAGGTCAGGGTTCGAATCCCGGCAAGCCTGATTTTTTCAGGCTTTCTTTTCGCAACTGCATTAGTTGCATTAATGACTGCAAGGATCTTCTTTACATTTATATATATTGTTATTAACATTCGTTCAATTAGCAGTATAAACTTCAATATATCAATAGAAAAGATTCATCGTGTGTTAGTTTTTATGAAAGGGGACTGGGACCTCAGTTCTGCCAGTACCTACTGATCAGCTGACGTTTTCATCAAAGTAGCAGTCCGCCAGATTGAACTTCCAGATGATGTAGTGCTGCAGAGATGTCGTTTAACTTCAGTCTTTGTTTAATATGCCAAAGGGAGAAAAGTGAGCAGCTTGTTCACAATCCAAGTTCACATGAAAAAGTGTTAAAGTTTGTAGAGGAATGGGCTAGATACGGCGATTTGCGATATTATGATTTGTGGTCCAAACTTAAATTGGTTTCAATCAGTGAATTAATAGAGACGAAAACATCATGGTACAGAAGCTGCTATCAGGAAACTGTGCACACTGGACTTCTTAAAAGAGCCAAAGATAGGTATGTTTTCATTATATTACTATTTGTAATATAGCAACTAAAGAACTTTAACATTTAAGAGTGATGCACCATGATTGTCTTAATAACGTTAAGTAAGTATATGCTATTTTCCAACTCAGGGGTTCGTATTTGGAACTCACCTAGGCTGACAAATAACGTTGTTATTTTCCCTAGCTTTAAATCTTTGTTCACCTGCATGCATTCAATGTTGCATGTGTAGATCGGCAGGTAAGATCTGATAAACGATAACATTTGCACTCAGGTACGAGAGACAACTGGAGGGACCTAATGAGGCAAAAAGAAAAGTGAAAGATCCTTCGCAGCTTACTCGCTCCCAAACGTCACCGTATGACAAAAGTGTTTGTTTCTTTTGTGAAGAAAAAGAGAATGCAAAACAACCTCTGCACAATGTCAGCACGTTTTCTGCTGGTGAATCCCTGAATGAAGCCATTAACCTATCAGGAAATGATGTATTGCGAGTCAAACTAAGCACTTCAGTAGATGCAACTGATGCACACGCTATTGATATAAAGTATCACAAGAACTGTTGGCTTAGAAATGTTACGAATGTACTAAAAAAAGCAGCGTTATCTGATAAATCTTGCTCAGATAGTGATTTGGTTTGTGAGGCAGCAGCGAGAATCGAGTTCCTCGCCATGACGGAGAGTGCGTTAAGGGAAGGGAAGATCCTTTCAATGTCTGACCTGCAGAGCATGTTCGACGAGGTTTTAAAAGCAAATGATGTATACAAAGCAACGTGCAGTCGAAAAGCATTAAAGCTTTTACTTCAGAGTGAAATTCCAGACATAGAATTTCACAAGCCAAAACGAGTTAACGAGGCTGAGCGGGTCACCATAAAGGAAACTCGAGATGAGGCGATTCAGTTGTCCGAGAGTATGAGAGTTAAGTGTAGCGAGGAAATGAAAGTGTTGTTTGATGCTGCCATAACTTTAAGGAAAGCCATTAATAGATCCAAACGGTGGGAATTCACTGGGACACTAGAAGACGCCAGTGGTGATATTGTACCAGAAGAGCTCTATCGATTCTGCATATGGCTCATCCAAGGTCCCAAAACTGATAGGTTGCGCAAGGAGAAGACAGAAGACGTGAAGAAGCGTGCAATGAGTTTGTCTCAAACGGCAATATCAATGTGTCTTACAGAGAGGCAGAGTAATAACAACAAGTCTAAAACACTACGTCTATCGAGGGAGATGCCACAACAGCTAGCTGTTGGACTAGCCATTCATCAGCTTACCCGAAGCAAAGAGCTAGTGAATATGCTTCATGGATTTGGAATGGCAGTCGAGTATAACAGAGTAATGAGAGTGGAAGCTCAGATAGAGGCTACTGTTCTTGAGCGGATGGAACAAAATGGAGGAGTGTACCTTCCACCTGATATTGTCAAGGGACGACATGTATTTTTTGCTATAGATAATGTCGATTTTGCTGAGGACACGTATGATGGACAGCGCACTCTTCATGGAACGACCATGGCAATTTACCAGAAAAAGGACCCACACATTTACCAGAAAAAGGACGTTAAGCAGGAATTGAGGTAAGCAATCAAGTCGTTATTTTTTGGTTAAGAGAGAATGGGGCTCCGTGTTATAGGCCAGATGATATTCATTTGAAATTTGTCTTCTTAGAAACCAAAAACCTATTTTATGTGCCACATCATTTTAATATTGCTGACTCTTCTATTTTGTCTCTGTGGTCGAGACTGCAATGGCATGTTAAAAGTATTCAAATGTCAGGCTGTTATTATGGAAAGTTTACTTTAAGTTTGAACTGCGTTCGTCTAAATGGGAGTATTATAATTCGTTCTTTAAAACAGGCTTGTTGACACCAAAGACCAGAGTCGTTCAGTAAAGGATGTTCCGGAAACTATCACAGCCTTATTGGAATGCCCGAATCCTTGCCCGAAGCCAGCAAATCCAGTTTTCTCTTCATTTGATGCCAGTCAGCTTCCCATCACCGTCAGTTTGCAAGATTTCGCATGGCTCTTGGCGCGTAACTTTTCCAGCCAGCGACAGATAAGAGACGAGGTACCACAGGGTGAGAGGGATGGAGATATTCAAGCAGAAAGAGAAGAGTGTCCTGGAAGAACAGGAATACCTGTGTGGTCAGCATACAACTCTCTCATTGGTAACCCTATCGAAGTGACGAAGGTAGGCACCCCGCCACTGTTAGCTGCACCAGCCCATGAGTGGCCGACGCTGTTGACTATTCTAATGCAAGCGCAGAATATTAACACGAGTGTTGTTGGTCCAGGCAGAAAAACTGTCATCTCTCTGGATGTTGGCCTTTATCAGCCAGCGAAAAAGCTCCAGATGGCAAGAAACGATCTTCAACATCTCATTCTCCGTCCAGGGGAATTGCACATTGTTATGGCGCAATTGCGCACCATTGGCGCATTTATCGAAGACAGCGGTCTTGACATGTGCTGGATAGAGGCTGATATCTACGGCCCAGCGACAGTGAAGCAGATACTTGATGGGAATCATGTCAAGCGAGGTGAAGTGGCACATGTTGTTACTCTTCAAGCGCTATTTGCGCTGTATCAGAAGGCATTCTTTCAGAGCTCTCAAGAAGATTTAAAGAGCATCGCAGATCTCTCACAAGAAGTTGCTGAAGCATGCACCCTAGCATCAAATGTTGAACTGAAGGAAGCAAACACTAAGCTGTTAGAAGCTGTTGAGAACCAAGATCTTCTAAAGAAGATGGCAGAGTTTGACGCAACATGAGATCAGCACCCATTGTTTAAGGTGACGAGAGAGTACATGCGTATGGTCATGGAGATGCTCCAGTTTAGCAGAGCAGTACGTACAGGTGATTGGAAACTTCACCTTCAAGCCCTTCAAGTCTTCACGAAATACTTTTTTGCACATGATCGCCTGAATTACGCCCGTATCATGCCATTGTATCTTGCAGAAATGGATTCCCTATCAACAACTGATCCAGACGTCTATGCAGAGGTCCTCTCGGGAAACTGGATAGTGAACAAGAACTCCAGCATTCCATTCTGTGCACTTGGTGCAGATCACGGACTTGGGCATGTCAATCGCTCGATGAAAGTAAGCGGGGGACTGGTAGGAATCACCCTCAACCAAATTGCACGGACCAAGTTTTTTCTCATTGCTCCCGAAATGGCAAATCTTGCAGAGCAGGCAAAGGGTATGGCAGGTGTAGCTTCCAAGATCCAAACTCGACATCACCACCACACTACAGCTGTACTGTCCCGAGAAGACAAGAATGTCAAAGCGTTGATGGATACTATTGAGACCTTTACCAACCCTTTTGCTGAGGAAAGCTTGGATCTCTTCAACCTTGTGACCAAAGTTGTAATGCCAGATAAAGTCAAGGAAGACTTGTGCAACCAGACTGCCATAGGACAAACACTGTTTGATACGTTTGTGAAGGAGCGCATTCAGTCCGAGAAAGTCAACATTTGGTCTACAATGAAGAAGCAAAAGCTTTGTACACGGAAGAGTAATGCGAAGAAGGTGAAAGTGTCCACAAAGGAGAAGATGATTGAGCTGCGAGAGGACCGATCCCTTTTTGCCAGGATGATGATGGTATGCCGCAGCCGCCATGACATGGACATCAAGGAGACGATCGGACTGTATGAGTTCGCATTTGTACCAAGGTCCATGTTTGCATCAGATGGGTCAATGCTGCACTGCTCTTCAAAAAGTGCACAAGAAGATACTGCTCTTCAAAAGTGCACAACAGATACCGCTGCACCCCATTTGAAAGTCACCATCATTGACGGTATGGCAGAGCTGCAGTGCCTGGACAAACCAGATTGGGTGAAGAACTGCACCCAGCTTGCAGATCATTTCGTTGAAACAATAGAACAAAAGTATGGAAGGAATGACGAGGTTCGCCTGATCTTCGATAGGTACGACATAACTATGTCCTTAAAAGAAGCCACAAGGGAAAAGAGGCAAGGAGGTCAGGATGCCGTCTACTATCGAATCACAGACTCCACCAACATCTCAAAAGTGTCAATGAAGAAGCTTCTGTCTCACACTAAGACGAAGATGGAGCTCACAAAATACCTGGCAGAGAAGGCGATGAAGTATTTCAGGATACAGCATGGAAGGCGCTTTGTTGTTGCGTGGGGTAGTGAATGCAAGGCAACACACAAAGATGTTGAAGATCTTGAAAGCAACCAAGAAGAAGCGGACACCAAGATCATTCTTCACGCTGTTGACGTGACATCAGATGGCGCAACAGAGATCCAAATCCACTCCCCTGACACTGATGTTTCGTTTGTTACAGGGAAAGGGCGCAACCGCAGATCGATCATGCTAAAGCCAATAGTTCAAGCTCTCGGGGAAGCAAGAACAGCTGCTCTTCCAGCGTTCCATGCACTTAGTGGAGCAGATAATACCGGATGTTTTTCAGGCCATGCAAAACCTTTGTGTTGGAAGGCATTTCTAAATGTCGATGAAGATGTTGTCAGAGAGATGGCAAAGCTGGGCACAACACTAAGACCATCTGACGAGACCATGAAGGCTATTGAGAAGTTTGTATGCGAACTTTATGTTCCAAATACATCACTTACCACAGTGAAAGATCTTCGATGGTGGTTATTTCGTAAGAAGCAAGCCCAATCAGAACGACTTCCACCAACCCAAGGTGCCCTACATCAAGCTGTTCTACGCGCCCATTATCAAGCTATGGTGTGGAATAACGATGTTGTTGCAAACCCTGATATTCCATCTCCTGAAAACTATGGCTGGGAGAAAAATGACAACAGATGGCTTCCAGTGATGACAAAGCTACCACCAGCGCCAGAAGCTATCATTCAGCTAGTTAAATGCGGGTGCACGAAGCAGTGCGCAAGCAACCGATGCCAATGTCGTAAGAATGGACTAGCGTGCACAGACCTTTGTGCATGCTCTGATGAAGAAGATGAACCCTGCCAGAATGTTTTTACTGAGGTGGTAGACGACGATGAATACAATGAGGAATAAACTGTGGCGAGATTTAAAGAAACTGAACTGATTTGCTTTCATGATAGTCAGCTCATATATGTTTATATGTTTCGCCATAAAAGGAGTATTCTTAGTTTGTAGGTTAGAACTGCCATCGATGTCGGAGATATGTAGAAGTTACGAAGTGACCTTTCATGACCTCATGAAGATGAGTTTGATTTTCAAGTGAAGAGTAAATAAATCATTTTGGAGTGAGAAGACACAGTGCTTCTGCTGTTTCTAAACCATAGGTATTTTCCTTTGTTCGACAAGCCTAATTTCTAATTCACTAAAAAGAATTACAGAAAACGCGTAGCCTTGTTTTCTATTAATTGGTAGCGTGACTATCGATTGAATCAATCTGTACTACTTTTGTGGTTCTAGAGGATGTGGCTTGTTATATTTGTCAATTTTGAACGGGATGATATACATTTTTTTGTTTCATCAAGCAAGACTTGCCAGCCTCGTTTCCATGCTATATGTAAATCACGTGACTCTTATTAATAAATATAAGCAATTTGCTGGGTTCAGGGCTGTCTAGCAAGTATGTCCCCTGAGTTAGGTCTCGCCTCCACCATATATATCGAGCCTTTTTTGATGGGTAGCTTTCTAGCCTCGATTTCATGCTGGAGCTATTACGTGACCCTCATATATGGCAATAACTATTGTACTAGCTTGAGTGTTGTTTACTTAGTATTTCTGGTGAGTTTGGTTGAGTTTTCTCGAACTAGAAAGAAGTTATGGCCACTTAAAGCTTTTCAGCCTCGTTCCCATGTTGGATCACACAGGTCATTTTAAAACATCCTATTAATACTCTCTTGGCGCTCTACAAAAATGTCAACAACATTTTCTGAGTTCCTTATGGACTACTCAACACTACTAGGCCACTGGCTTGCTTTCTTCTCAAAATGCCCACGGAAATACATCAGCTCCCAGACTATTGGTTCATTTCGAATCTTTAAAGCCAGTAATTCTACTGTAAGGATGAAAAGGAAAGGGCTAAGAGGACAGCCTTGCCTCACACCTCTCGATATTTCAAAATAGTTGGTTGTATATCCACCATTTAAAACTGAGCTTTGGGTGCCATTGTAAAGAATGGAGAACCAATTTCTGAATTTGGGTCCAAAATTAAAAACTTCTAGTGTTTTTGTTATAAAATTCCACTCTAAAGTATCGAAAGCTTTCTCGAAGTCAACGAAAAGGAGAATTCCTGGAAGTTTTTTTATAATCAGCGTAATCCATTACATCGCTCAAGAGCCTTATATTTTGACCTATGTATCTTCCTTTAACGAACCCAGTTTGATCAGTATGAATTAAATTAGGTAGATATCTTTCCACTCTCATCGCCAGCAACTTGGACAAAATTTTGTAATCGACGTTAAGCAAAGATATAGGTCGCCAGTTCGTTAAATCAGTTAAGTTGGTATCACCCTTTGGAACCAGTGTTATTATACCCGTTCTCTGAGAAATGAAAAGTGATCCCTTTCTAAAAGCTTCGTTGTATGAATTGAGTAAGTCTTTCCAAAGAAGATCAAAGAAAGCTTCGTAAAATTCTTTTGTAAATCCGTCTTCCCCTGGCGTTTTATTATCAGCGAAGCTACTTAATGCGTCTTTAAGCTCTTTGCAGGTCAAGTCCTGATCTAAGTGTTCTTGCTCTTCCTTGCTTAATTGGGGGATATTAAGGCCTTCAATAAAGTCTTCAAAGGGTATATTTTGTTGCGATATTCGGGTTTCATCAATCTTTGAAGTGTACATGTTAGCCTAAAAGCTTTCAATTTCTTTCTTTATTAGTGTACGGGATTTGATGTAATCTCGTCATTTTCCAACTTTAACTCGCGAATGAGTTTTTTTTCATAATGCGATTTTTCCAAGTTGAAGAAATATTTTGTTGGTTTTTCGCCTTGTTCTATCCATTTCATTTTTGACCTGAACATAGCCTCATGTCCCCTTAATTCGTGCATGCGTTTTAACTCCTCTTTGGTGGCCTCGTAACTATCTAAGATTTCTTTATCTAAAATGTTGCTGTTGCAAATTTTATTGTCAAGATCTTGTAGCCTAGTTTGAAGAGTGATTTCAATATCTTTAATCTCTCTTCTTTTTCTTTCGAATATTTTATAGTTTATAGCGCAGTTCCATTTTTATTAGTTCCCATAGTAGTTGTTTATCTGTTACTTCCGAGTGTTTTTCGACAATTTGCGGATAATAGAACATGATAAGTTCTTTGTAGTTCTCATCCTCTAATAGGTATTGTCAAATTTCCATAAACCCGGTCCTCTTTTGAATTCACTTTTAATTTCAACACTTAGAAAGACTGATTTGTGGTCAGGTGCTATTGATGTGCGATCTCTGCTTTTAAAACATCAAAAGATATCGGGCGAGACACAAGGAAAAAATCAATTCTTGATTTTAACTTTAAGGTTTTTGACTCGTAAGTAAAGGATTTGGTTCTTGGGTGTAATTGTCGATATATGTCGGTAAGATAAAGTTCATCCATAAGGTCAAAAACAGCGTTTCTATAAGTTGTTGCTTTCCATGGTTGACCACCTTGTTTATCAATTCGATTCAGCATTAGGTTCCAGTCACCAGCAATAACAACCCTAGAAGTATTTGTTTTTGATATGATATATTCACTCAATGTTTTGACGAAATTATCTTGGTCACGATAGTCATTTGGCGCATAAATATTCACAATGAAAAAATATTCCTCTTCAACTTCAATTTTTGCAATAACAAATCTCCCCTGAGAGTCCGATTCAATGGTATGAAAGTGGTATGTTGAATTGGGATTTAATAGGATACAGGCTCCTCTCGAGTGTGCCGTTCCATGTGAATAAATTATTTGTCCATCCCATTCCGAAGACCACACCTTTTCATCATTTGCTAAAGAATATGTTTCTTGGAGACAATAGATCGTTGCTCTTTGTGATTTCAAATAGGAAAAAATCGCTCTTCTTTTGTTTTGATTGCGAAGTCCGCTCACATTTAGAGAAAGCAATTTTAATTTACGCGACATTTGTTATGCCATAAGTTGTTTCCAATGCTGATTTCTCTTTATCACGGAGTTTAGCTGTGTATTTCACGTCCCGATCGATATTTATTTTGATAAAAATCCAGATTGGGTCAACGTCAAGAACTAGCTCTTTGGTAGCTATCTCTGTTGATTGAACATAAGCAGTTTTCCGCGTATAGAAAACCCTTCCTTTACTTAGGACCATCGGTATACTGGCTTATTGCACTCACAAGATTATGCTGTTTACAAAAAATAATAACCATAAATGAGCGAAACAAAAATACTTAAATCTAGTTGGGATTGTCCCTCTTTCACGGTCCTTGTAGCAAAAAACCCTCCCTCACAGAGTATTCAAAGATCGTCTAAATCCTCTCCATGGTAAATTCTTACCGGTGTTCCAGAAGGTGAAGTTTTCACAAACACCTTTCCGTCCATAGTCCACACACTAGACAACAGATCATCCTTTCTCATGTTATTAGCTTTCGTTACAATGCGTCGACGGTAGGCTGTAAGATTTTCGTTTAGAAATTAAACAGACGGTTGTCTCGGCCGATTGCTGTGGCGTAACTCGTTGTAGGGATCAGATACTTTCACATTCTTCAGCTCAACACGCTTTTGTATAAATTAGATTTAACCTTATGACTTAAGAATTTTACAATAATTGGATTGTTACGCGCCTTGAGTTTGTGTGAGATCTCGATATCATCAGGTTGAATCGGCACGTTTAAGGCTTTCCCCAGCTTTAAAACCACTTCCTTAGTTGTTGTACAGATGTTTTCAGGAACACCATAGATTTCAAGCGAATTTTCCCGTGTATATTGTTCTAAGTCATCCAACTCTTCGCTCAGGCGTTGTGATTCTTCGATTTCGTCTCTTAGATCTTTTTTTGTGGCTTCAAGTTCTTGTTTAAGCGCTTGTTTTGTGGCTGCAGACTTTTCAAGCGTGGTCTTCATCTTGTCCAGTTCCTGTTTCTGAGATTGAAATGCTACCTTAAGTTGAGCGATTTCATCTTTGAGGTTTTGATTTTCTTGTTGAATAAAGGTTACTTTTACTTGAATATCCGCTAGAATTGCCTTCAACTCGGCGCGACTTGGTTTGGGTGGCGGTTGGTCGGGTGTTTCCTTTTCTCTATTCTCCGCCATATTTGGTCGCTCTTTTGAGTTTTTTTTCTCGGTGTATATCATTTACTGATTTGTTGTCTTTGTCTCGATAGAACAAGTTTAAGGAGACACCCGTAGTTCTAGTGACAGCAGAACATCTAAGGACTGGTAAGGAGTATGATGCTTCTCTTATCTGGACAGAGGATACAACCCAGGGTTCATTTAAAGTTTGCCTTCGTGAAATGCAGAACTTTGATGGGAAGCACGAAGACATTAATGTGGTATGTAACGACTTTCAGTGCTTAACTTGCTCCTTTATAAGGGGGAGTGATCCGTTCAATGCTTTTGATTCAAAGGGGAAGAAAACTGGAAATGCAACTTTAACCGTACGGATATTGTGGTATTGTTTTCTTCAGATATCATTTGCTGAAATGCAGTTTAAGCAATGACAACATTAACTAAAGGAATCTGGCCAATTAAATGGAAACAACGCAATAAGACAATAATATTATTATCATTCAGAGTAAAACGTGCAACCAATGCCAAGGCCAGGAAAATGTGTCTGAAAACCACGTCACGATTAGGTTTAGTCCAGGAAGGTCACGTCAGGAGGTCAAAATGCTTGCAACAGAATTTTTGTTTTCACAGTACTTACTTTTGAGGCACGTACATTAACATACTAAAAGTCAACAAAAATCAACCCAGGCAAAACACGAAAAAATATCAATAGGTTGATGAGCGCCAGGTTTTTATGCTAATTAGTCACTTAAAAAAGCTTAGCAGCGAAACTTTGCATTTTTTTTATTACAATTAACTCTAAAATTGGTGAAATTAACCCTTAAGGGGGTAATATACCTGGATGCCTTTTTCCCTCAACGTTAAAGTATTTTTCTGCATTATTTCTGTGAGGCTTCCATCTAAATTGGAGTGGATTTCAACTAAACTACTAGCACACAACACAACCTCTCGGTCTTGTAGCTTGAACAGTATAATGTCCCCGAGAAGCTTGCTTCTTCCTACAAACAGGATTTGTAGAAGGAGCTTCAGGCTGTCTGGTAAATATGTCACTGCCTTTTCAGTAGTGGGGCATTCAATCAAATAATCGGGTGCATTGTACTAGCAGTTTGGATATTTCTCCTTGAAACCTGTCCGCCGTCATCACACTTTGGTAGCTGATAGTTGTCATACAACTGATATAATATGGAGGAAGCAATGTAACTCCATGTCACAACGTTTGCCTTGCCTTCTAAATTGATACTGTCAGTACGGTTTCTGCAGTGAACCAGTTTCCCATATGTATTTGGTTAGTTTAGTAACTGTTATGTGCTCACCATCGTTTTCTTTGCAATATTTTGCGACAAGACAGAAAGATTCGTTTGCGTGTTTGGAAAGCATGGCAAGCATTCCAATTTTCGTACATGGGCGAGACAGTGCCCTTGGAGCTGATATAGCGCCCAGCTATCTGAATAGGATTATCTGGGGATTCACTGTAGTCGGAATCTCTCGCTGGGGGCCGGCGCAGCAGTGCAGCAGGGTCATTGCCAAAGCAAACGGGAAACTGGTTGTAATACGTAGGTCTCTGAAGCTCTGCAACCCTTCCGTTAAAGAGAGTACCTACTATTCTTTCGTCGGACCGCCTCCCTGAAGTACGCTTTTGCAGCCTGAGCAGCCTGACCTCTGCTGATACCAAGGTGTCGTGGCTGGAGCAGGTGCAAAGGAACGCAGTAAGATTAATTCGTTTGCAACAGCTACAATAATGACAATGTTAGTTCATCTAAACTAGTTCTTTCCCTGGGCTGGGAAGCACTAGGAGTCAGGCGATCAATCTGTTTTATTTCATAAGTTCTACAATGGCCTAGTTCCATGTACGCTTCCTAACTGTATATCTGACTTAGGTAATACTACATCTATTCGAAGCCACATTTACAGTTTACAACAATTGCACACCAGTGCCTTGGCTTTCAGTTACTCTTTGTTTACCAAGATGCATCAGGATGCAGAATTTACTTTCTAGTCAAGTAGTTAGTGCTACATCTCTAAATTGTTTTAAAGCAGCTACCGGGAGTCTGAAATTAAAGTTTGAAGTAAACCAGCGCATCTTCATAGACTGTAATCTGACCGCCACCCCCTCCATCATTATAGGGCAAATAACCTATTTCGAGAGGTAACTTAATTTTTCTAAGGTTGCTTGAGATTTCTCGGGTTTTTTTCCCTTTTTTCAGGCTCAGAACAGTTCACGTTTTACTGCTGTTAAATACCTCTACCATGCAGTTTTACTGCACTGAAGGCAAACTGCATTTTCGCACAAACGTTATTCTCCTTCCACGGTATTACGTTCCCCTATTTTAATTTTAGCCTGAATGGAAATGAGGCGTTGATTTGTACCTTGCTTCTTGCAGCTTGGATGTGGTAGGTAACGCCCCATTTTGTTCCTGCATTCCGCTTCTAGTCATATTGTCCTTCCTGGGTGTGTTCGTCACTGCCCCTTCTTCGCTTTTGGCTAACAGTAACACCGCCTATATTGCGAATGATAATAATGTCTTCTTGTGGATACCCAGGCATTTCCTCGGCTTGTTGCGCAGAACGCAAAATCTCTCGCAGCTGGTTGAAGCTTTTGCAACTGGAGATCGGTGTAGCATAGACACCATGACATGTCACGCTTTTGTTAACTTGGTCATACTTCTCAATAAAATTTTCATTAGTATTTTCGTTACTTTAGATTTCCCGATTTTATATGTTGCTGCAGATATCAATGTACTACAGAAACGTATCATATTATAAAGGGAACTACAGTTATTCAACATCTCTGTATAAGCTATGATTACGGAAACT
Organism: Siderastrea radians; assembly: GCA_964017195.1. Taxonomy (NCBI): domain Eukaryota; kingdom Metazoa; phylum Cnidaria; class Anthozoa; order Scleractinia; family Rhizangiidae; genus Siderastrea; species Siderastrea radians. The sequence continues at coordinate 21,909,041 of OZ024890.1, forward strand.
AACGGTTGTCAAGTGGATCAGCATAAGCCGTTCGATCCTCTCGTTCTGTGAAATATACTTTGATTGTCAGTCTAGTGTAGCCTGCGTAGCAAGCGTTTCGGTAAGGCTTTCCTTACGTTCGATGCACTTTTCGCTTTTTTGGCCGCGGGAAAATTGGGGCGGGCGCAAAAAAGCGCTCGCGCCAATTTTTGCGCAGCCAAAAAGCGACAAACGCCTCCAACGGGCGGAAAGCCCTACGGAAACGCTTGCTACGCAGGTTAGGTTTTGTACCAAATTGTTTTATCCCTTTAAGCCCCAATATTAACATCCATATTCTCCTCACTATTCTACTTATATTTCTTATGTTACTGGTTGGGAGAATTTGATCAAGCCAAGACATTTCATCATTGGTTGTCATTTCCTTTATTCTCATGAACTGTATGTTCGATCAAGTAGTAATACTGTAAGGAGAACTTAGATGTTTGTCACTATTGGGGCTCAAAGGGTTAATGGTCCAGTTGGAACAATTAGCGCACAAATTTCTGGGGCAAAATGCATAACCGGAGTCACACCCGGTTGAAAGTAAACCAAACATACACAATAATGTACCCAGCTCTATTGTACTTTTCTTGCAGAGCTGGTTGGCGTTTTCTAAACTTCACAAACCTCTCTTCACTGAACATGGAACTGTCGGGTTTCCAAACACAAAACCCCCCACAGATGAAAATAACAACGCTTATTGTGAGGTAAGCCCCACTATATAATACTATTTTTTTTTTAATTAACTAACTTCTCATTTTCCTAAGTAGAGTACGGTAAGGAAACAATATGATTAAACGTTACACTATTTGTTTGAATTGACAGTTTGTGAAGTTTGAAAAAACCTACAACACAACACCAACAGTTTTAATATCAGCCAATCACAGCACATCGGCAAGTGGGAACTCGGCACCAGTTCACAACGGGATTACCACATGGACAGAGGTAAATTTCGTCTAAAAGTACCATTTTAGTGAATTTCGTTAAGAAAGGACACGCTTATGACTCAGTAGAATTCCTGACTTTCGGCCTGACTGAACTGCAACGGGCGTCTGTTCTACGAGTCCTTGCATCTAAAATATATAGGTGCTTTTTATATATGCTAACAAAGAATTATGGAGGCATTATTACGCCACATGCTTAGTTGAGGGATTCCTTGTGAGACCTTGCAATTTATGTTGGAAACTCACCATGTTCGTAGACAATCTCAGTTTAATTTTGCGTTCACACACTGTACATGAACAATCAACGGACACGTCAGTCTGTAGGTGAGTTTGCTTCAACACCATATAGAAACCTGACTATGTACGTTCATCTTGACCTTGATTGTAAATAAACGAAAAAAATAATTCTTGTCACAAGGTCTGAAAAATTTGTAAGCGAAGCTTTCGACTGTATCGCACAGTCTTCATCAGCGATTAAAGTGAGCTCACGTTGTCACGTGAATGACAACGGACGTGAGTGACAACAAACCTGTTCTCTCCTGTGCTGTCTTGCTTTGCGCATCATAAGTTTTTTCCGGATGATGTTTTCTCGTAATTTTAAAGAAAATATCGTATTGAAGATGTAGAACTACTTATTCAATGATTCCACTTTTACATTATTTTTCTTTTATTTTACTTAACGTCCGGCTTCTGGCAATGAACGAACTATTAAAAAAACATGCAAGTAATTAACTTGACTTATATATTTTAATATTCTTAACTGATTATCCCAGAAATGTTTACACATCAAGAATAAATAAAGAATATTCACGCATAATTCATGATGGAAACAGTGTTTTAGAATGCATCATGTTCACAATCTACAAGAGAATATAATAACAGTTTATTGTTGATCTAGAAAAATCGCGTCTAATGTCGAGTTATAATTATTCAGCGTCGTTCCCAGTCGTAATCGGCGGGAAACTGCAATGTGACGTCACCCTTCCTTAAGATTTGCCTTGCCCTCGCGCTATCGTGTTCGGCCCCAAGCCTCCTGCTATCACTCGATAAGCGCGCAAAGGCCTAGGGACGAGTCTGATAATTACTTATGATTTTCTTATGATTAAGATTAAACACAACATTTTAGAACCAAAACAAAGTATCTGTACATTTACATTGCAGAACATGAGTGCCTTAGGATTTAGAGTCTGCGTTAAGGAATTGTACGAGACAAGATATGATCCCGTGTCTGTAAGCTATGTCGTCCTAACAGGCCAGTATATTCTTACCTTGACCGAAAAGTAATAATCACAAGTGTCGAAAGCAATGGTGCCTGGTTCTGCTGTTCGCCCAATACAGGTTTTTCAGCTTGAAAAGAATTGGGTCGCATGCAAGAAGCCATTCAGTGCAACCATACTACTGATTTCTTTCAAGAAATCAGGAAAATTCTCTTTTCTAACGTTTCTTTGGTATAACGACAATCAGGTCGCGACATTGAAATCCTCTCCATGCGGCAAATTAGTAGTATACTGCACTGGTTTTTAAGTTTATTATCCAGGAACAACAACTATACGTTCTGTGCATGTGTTTTTCAACACAAATTAGCTGAGATAAATCTCCTCTTAGTTAGTTGCGTCAAATCTTAATGAAATTATAAAAAGAAAATTCAAAAGGTTTCCTGCCTTGATTTCCGGTTATGAAACTGCGTTGACGAATGTGGTTTGTTTCAACGAAGTCAAAACTATATCCCCTTTCTCCCATATTTGACAGGTACTTCTTGTTTCACATTTTCGCAGATATCTGTGAGCCTGGGTGGAGCTATTTCAATGGGTTCTGTTACTTCACGAGTGCAAAATGTACAAACTGGACTACAGCTCTGGATAAATGTCGACAGCAAAACGCAGTCCTGGTTGAGGTCAGCAGCAATGAAGAAAACGTTTTCATACAGCATCGCCATAATGGCGAGAAATCGTGGCTGGGATTAAACGATATCTCCAAGGAGGGTATGTTTACGTGGGCGGATCGCACAGCTGGGAACTTTACAGCTTGGGCCAAGAATCAACCGAATAACTTCAACGAAGAAGACTGCGTAAACGCACTTGGTGTGAAACACAACTATGAATGGAATGACGTGAAGTGCAGCGACTGTCATCAGTTTACTTGCAAGAAAGGAAAATGAAACGATAAATTATGTGCAAAAACGCAAACACGATGTGTTTATCACTACCCTGCGAGCAGAGGCCCTTCGATCTTCCTAGATAAGTCGGGAAGAGGAAGGGACCTCTGCCAGCCGCCTCGACTTTCTTTGATTTGCCGCTCATCCACCGAAACGGATGAGTCAGTCCGGTTTGAAACCTGTTTTTCCCGTTTTTGCTCAGTGCGCATGTGCCTTGTTAGAAATTGCTGACTAAATATGCGCCCACGGTACGTTCGGTGCGCTCGTGAAGTTCACGGCAGCGGACGTTTCTCTTTCGAAAGATGCATGTCTTCGATAAAGCCGTGAAAAGTGCACTGGGAAGAGTGAATACTCATGGAGTAAGCAATCTCACACAACACCAGTCGAAGGCCTTGCTTTGTTTTCTGTGTGGTAAAGATTCTTTTGTCTGTTTGCCAACCGGCCATAGCAAATCGCTAATTTATGCGCCGATCAATTCGAAACTTCAACATCCGCCCCCCGGGCGTACCCCGGGCATTTGACTGTGCATCGTGCCCGGGGAGGGGGGGATTTGAACGTTGCGTTTGAAGGGTGGGGAATTTGAACCGGATTTATCTCTTGTTCTGATGTAATACGCCCGTGAGTTTTTCGGTTTTTTGCAGGGTTTGACGGATTTACAAGACAGAATTTCCCCTTTGTCAGTGAATAACTCTTTCAAAAGGTTCTTTAAAAGAAGTTTGAAGGTCTCATGACGGCATATCTCTCTGAAAAGCTTGTAAAGTGTTTGATTGAAGACGAAATTTGTCTTTGAGGAGAGGTATTTTAGGAGTAATTGGTGGGGCATTTGAACGGCTTTTTTGCCCCGAGGGGAGGGAATTTGAACAAGCCAATCTTCAAAAGTTCAAATGCCCGGGGGGTTGCCCGGGGGGGGGAATTTTCTGTGATAAATTTTAGATAAAGTCACGAAATTTGTTGATTATTCGTCTAACCGTTTAAAAGTTATAAGTCAGCGCGGGCACAATGTGCCCCCACCTCAGGCTAAATAGGGTTAACATGTCTCCATGATAAGAAATGTTTAGCTTAAAGCAAAGTTTCATGCTTAGAAACTTCTTTGTTTTCAAGACACAGTGTGAATTATCGTGCCCAAAATCGGCCCGAAAAGTCTCGGGGCTTCCGAACGCACGCCTGGACCATTCACGTGCACGTAGTTACGCAACCAGTTTCGACAGTTTAGGATTGCGCCGCTAGGAAGCTTCAGAAAAAAAAATAAAAGAGAAAAAATTAAACTGAAGTATATTATCGCAGTTATAAAGAGTTATGGATTATGACGAAGACAAAAAATATGCTTCCGCTTACTTATATTCATCAAGAGATTGATATAAAGGGGAGGAGAACCGGGATATAATTGCAGATCAAATTTCCTAAAACAGTCAATTCATACAAATTCCAGTTCAGTCATCCTTAATCTCATCAAACTTTACTTGGTTGGCTATGAAATCACATTAAAGCACGTAGTGCGAAGAACAGCTATATTTTACCAGAAAGAACCCGGCCGTCTGTGGAACATGCAGCTTAAAATTACTAGGCACTGTATACGTATGAGAAGAATATTTCCATTTACGCTCTCGTTGTTGGGGCTCAAAACAGCATAATTGACGTTTTTAAGGCTTTTTGTCATTTACAGCGACAGCCTATGCAAAAAGGGGTCGATCGCGGTTACGGCTATTTACACAGCCCTAACAAAGTTATTTAAAAGCTTACCTATGAGCCATCTCATATTTTCAGATCTTAATGAATGTGAAAGAAAGACATATGTTTGTCCCCAGTCAGCCAGCTGCATTAATAAACGTGGATCCTATGCGTGCAAGTGTAAGCCTGGATACGTTAAAGGTGGCTTTGAATGCTATCATGCTAGTTCCTGCTCTGTAATCAGAAAAGACGCCAGAAGTGTCACCGGAAATTACGTCATCGATTCAGATGGCAAGGGAGGTCTGGCTCCATTCAAAGTGTACTGTGATATGACCGACAAGAATGGAGTTGGCGTGACAGTCATTAGTCACGACAGTGAAAGCAGAACACATGTCCAGGGATATGACCCCCAAGGTAGCTACTCACGTGACATTCATTACACAGGAGCGTCACTGTCTCAGCTGGCGAGTCTCACCAGAGTCTCCTCACACTGTGAACAGTTTATCAAGTATGAGTGTTATAATTCAGTTTTGCTTTACAATAACGATCTACACGGATGGTGGGTGTCACGTGATTCTACTAAGATGACGTACTGGGGCGGAGCATCTGTCAGTGGTAAGTGCGCATGCGGGATGACCAACTCATGCGCATACTCCAGATATGGCTGTAATTGTGATAAGAATGACAATGTGTGGCGTGAAGACAGCGGTCTCCTTACTGACAAGACACATCTTCCTGTTAAACAGCTCAGGTTTGGGGATACTGGAGATCGCGGCGAGCAGGGATACCACACACTGGGGAAGTTTAAGTGCTATGGCGTAGCGTAAACCTGATACTTATGAAAAAAAAAAGGCATTAAAAGTTTTTGATTGAACTGAGGCAATAGTCGTAAGAACACTTTTAGGCATTGCATAAAAAGTCCAAGGTTCTAAGTAGCGTACAATAGTTGGTTATATTTCGAACAATGGTGCACTGATAAATCGCACATTTAGAAAGCTATGCTTTTATAAAAATAATAAAGTGGATACCTTGCATTCAACAGTGGAGTAAGATTGTCTAAAATCAATTTAAAAACTTGGGCATTCGGTTACACAGATGACGATAATAGCGTGGGCGTGCATTCGATGCAAAATTTATCTATTTCCAAGGGGTTTACAGAAACACTTAACCGGAGTTTGGAAGAACGCGAAACTGTTGAAGAAAGACCATTCTCCTCCCCAGAGATCCGGATTGTACACTATAAACCCACAATGTCCACAATTCTGTTTAAGCTAAAAAAACGTTGGGCTTCTCGGTGAGTAATAGCTTCTAGAAGGGTATAATCAGTCCTGGGGGCACTTTGGCATTTTGGGGCTGAAATAGATCTTTTGAAGTTAGTATTGGCTCTGGGCACGAAGATGAAAAAACACGAGCCTTGTTTTAAAGTTTTGACTGCTGTTTTGAGTTTTACCAAGCGTTTACGAGTGTTTCTGCGAACACTTTAGAAAAACGGACAAAAAAAAACCCTTAATTCTATTTCGCTTAAAAACTAGTTTTTTTTTATAATTTTTTTTGTTATTTATTAAAGAATACAAAAAAAATTAACAATACAATAGATAAACAATTACAAGAGTACTTAGCCTGCGTAGCAGGCGCAAACGGGAAAGGCGAAGGGGAGCGAGAACGCGGGAGAAAAATGGGGTTCCGGGAGCCACGGACGAGGGAACGCCCGCCACAAAGACTTAAAAACTAGTTGATAAAAAAAAAACCAAAACAAAACAAAAAAAACACGACGGCCATTTGAGAGTACAGGAGAAATTTTCGTCACGTATAGATCATATACATATATTTATAAGCGGGAGGTTTATGTTTTGACTACATTTGTTTATAGTGTTCCAGAAAAAACATTTTTCAACGCTTTACTTCTTTATCATTTGTTTATCAAACCACTGCCTTGTGCTGAGATCAGTTCTGCATAAAGTTTCTGCTGATACAGTATTTAGTACATTACAAACTCGTCATTTCTTTCAACAGAACTTATAAGTTTTGTCTCTCGGAACACACTTCAAAACTGACACTGAAACAGTGGGCTCAGTTTCCATCAGCGCGTGCAGCTACCGGCGGATCTGTATTATAAATTGTTATAGTCACCACTCAGAGTCAAAACACAAGGGAAATACTCTCCAAGACGTCAAATCACCTTGTCCTTATTTGTGTTGATTAGTTGAAACTCGCGTGCGTTTAAGGGTACTCTCAGATAGTTTGAACCTGCTGAGACTTCAGTTACATTCGATGAAAGTTGAAACTCTCGTTCTCGGTTGAAATCTCATTGACTCTCTTCTGCTTTCAAAGAGTTTGAATTCTTAATACCGACTTGTCTGGCCCGGGCATTACGCACTGTAGTCTGTCTCCAGATGGGATTATCGGTAACATTGTTCTTTGATGTTCGTTGAAAATCGACGTTAACCTTTTCAAGCTTCTCTATGCATGTAAACTTTGCGACTAAGATAGTTGTCGAAAGATCTCTTTCGCCCCTAACGATGACAAAACAAGGCGTTGGGCAGTCAGGACATACCGATAGACTGACTTTGGTGAAATCGTGGTATTTCATGACACTCAGCTCAGTTTTCTCAGTTCTCATTTGGCCAGCTGGCACAGCTTTGCTTGTACAGATTTTAAGAATAAAACTGTTCTAGAGTTTGAGTCTTAAAAGCGAATACATCGACGTTCGTACCTTGCCGGATTCTTTAAAAAATACGGTGTGCAGAGATCGCTATTTCTATTCCGGTTTAGGAATAACCAGGAGCCATAATCGGGGACGGAGACCGTAAGCGCGGGGTCCACGCGGCCCCATCGAAAAAGACAAATGTGCTATTTTTAGAAAAAATTGCGCCACCCTCAACGTCATAAACGTGCGTGGCTACACGCAAATTTGCGTTCAACGTGGATATGACCAAGATGGTTATGATCATATGATATCCAGTATGCCCGAGTACATAATGGTTTTTATTATTAAAAACGCAATCGCTAATTGCTATGAAATCAAGAAAGAGAGAGAAAAAAAGAGAAACTCCGAGATAAAAGGGAACAGGAATCGATCACGATCACATGACTGACCGAAAAAGGCGCCAAAACCTTGCGAAGTGTTGCAGCGTTTCTTTGCGGAGCTGAATGAATCAATGAAACTGCTCCAAAGTGAAAGTACAAGCACAAGGTTTGGGAAAAATCTTCCAATTATGGGCTCTGAAATGTGGCACGTGTTTGAGTTTTCCTGAAAATTGTTGGAATCGTCGTTCAAAGCGGATTGAAGCTGTACGATCTCACCGTTATGGCTGCTGGAGTTCAAATGAAAGAGGTTGTAATCGCTCCGTTCGCACAACGCTGAGAACGGAGCCATCATGTGTTTGTTTGATCGAACTAAAGGCAGAATTAATAATCAAGCTTGAACGATAATTTCTATGCAGCTCACTGAAACAAGACTACAGAGGTGAGGAACATCAGAATTCACCGTCTTACTTTTTAAACGCAACCACAAAACGCAATTGTTCTCAGTTTAGAGCCCGCGGACGGAATGGTAAAAACAACACTCAAACAACTGTGAAAGCGATTCAGCGTATTTTACATGGCATCCGACTTGTGTCTAAATGTCTGGAGCTGCTCAAGGGAACACAGATAGAGCCACAACGAGTACAGGTAAACCAGTGTCAATTTTGCGTGGTATAGCCAAAAAGTGTCGCCTTTTCTGGTACTGAATTTGTCTAATGCTTTTTGTTCAGACTGATGCATGATTTTTGTACTGACTCGCCATAAAAGTGTGACAATTTTTATTAAATACTTCTTTCCTATTTTACTGTGCTTATTTTGTCTTGTCTCGATATTTCCGACTCAAAGCCTTCCGTATAAAACCTACTGTTTGTGAAATTTTAAGAACAAGTGATTGAGTTGACGATGAAAGAAATTGTAAACACAGCGCTAAATGCTTATATTTCTATTTCTACAGTTTCTGTTCGTCCTAAGAATCAAGCATTTGTGTCTCAGTGACGTTCAGTTGTAATTTCGCCTTAATTTTGCTTCGATACAAAGTGATTTTTCTCGCCGGGTTGCTGGCGGACAAAAAATCAAGCTCACTCTGTCGTTGAAACCCTTGCCATGTCCACTGCGCTATGTATCCCTTCTAGGTTCGTAAATTACCCAGTAAGTCATATTCAGTACTAGGGCAGCATAAAGTTTCACTTCATCTTTCTCCTTCTCATCGACGGAAGTAGTTTTTTCTTGGTGTTTTTCCAGTTCTCTATTTTGTCGACGATTGATAACGCACCGCGAGAGTATTTGATTGAAAACAAAGCGCGCTTTTCACTATTCTTTGTCTTCATTATAAACATTTCGGTCATTTCGGTAAAGGCGGGCATTATTTCAGAAAACATACGCTGCGAAATCTCGGCAAACGTTTTCTTTACTGATTCGGTATTTGAATCTATGTTACTATTTTTCTTGCTGGGAAAATAGTGACAACGATTTATCAGTGCGTTACTTTTCTTCACAACGTGCTTGGAAAATCATTTTACAGTCTTTGCGGCTGCCCTTCAATCTCTGTACGTCCTCAGAGGAAATACATTTTCGGGATGTATTTTCCCTTTTCCTGCCTGATTCGCCTTCAACTGATTTTTTCGTCGTTCGACGCCTTTTTGGCCCGCAAAACGTTTGTTCCGTCTAACGGGGAAATCCTCGTCCGACATGTCCGACGCATCTTCGCTACAGGATTTTTCTAAAATATTCTCACTGCCATCATCGGAATCACTTGTACAATCCTCATATCCAGAGTCACTATCCAAAAAGTTCTCCTCAAGGGCTTGCCTTAGATTTGGAATTGTCACTGATGACAAAAACTGGATTTCTTCATCTCCAACGAAGGTAATTTCCGACGCCATTTTGTTTGTTTTTTCTTTGCACGGCATCCTCGCAACATACACGCGTGTTTCACGCGCACGATGGCGCAATTTTTTCTAAAAATAGCACATTTGTCTTTTTCGATGGGGCCAGCCCCATCACTGAAAATGGTATTCAGTTACGGTCTCCGTCCCCGATTATGACTCCTGGAATAACAGAATATTCAAAACACCGACTTCCTAAAACAATAGGGGTATAGAATGGCAGGGTCGTAACGAGGTATGTGGGATCAGGGATCAAAGGGGTGGGATCACGGATCAGAAGGGTGGGATCTGGGATTACAGCCCTGGGATCAGGGATCACAGACCATGGGATCGGGATCAGCAGTTTTTTTTAGGGATCAGGCATCAGGCTGTGCCGTATTTGTGGGATCAAGGACGAAAATTGGTTACGCTTTTGGAATCAAGGATCAGAAATTTGCGTACAAAAATGGGATCAGCGATGAAAAAACATACCTCGTTACCACCCTGAGAATGGTCAAATCCGAGACTCACCGAGACGCCGAGACCCATGTTTTAAAATGCGAGCCCGAGACTTCCATCGGTTTGTAAAATCCGAGCCCGAGACCGGGTCCTCCGCAAATACGAGCCCGAGACGCCGCTGAACCAAAAATCCAGCTCAATAATCTGATAAAAAGCAATAAAAGCGGCTCTCACACGCTTTCGGGCTTTCGGAACTCACAGAAGCTCACAGAGAATCTTGTTATCAAATTTCTCACTAAACCTTTTAACCTGGTGCTTTTTTTAAAAAAAGTTACTTAACTTATAGTAAAGCGAAGTAGCTAACCGGTCGCATTTATCAGATAACGTACCACTACTTATTATCCAGGCTAGTTACTTATAAACTAACGATTCGATCGTCAGGTCTGGTCTGTTTCTAATAACTCCGGTTGAGTCGGTTGGAAACATATTTAGGAAGTTTGGAGTTCTGCTTTTGTACTCTTTTTGTGAAAGAGACGGTGAGTTACAATGGAAGAATAAAGCGATGCGGAGTCAAAGCGGCGAAAGCGCAAATACGGTAAATCTAGTGTAGCTCATTACTGCAGTGTAATTATAGCTGCCGCTAGCTTTTCTGGTTTTATTATTCACAGATTCCGGGAGTAAAACGATCAAAAAATTTGTAACTTTTTACCCGTCCTAGTGACATAAGACTATTTAATCAAGAGGGATAACGCTCTGGTAATGAATTCGAAATACAGTCGAAGCTCTCGTAAACGGCCACCTCGGGAATTCAGAAAAGTGGTCGCAACTAGAGCTGGTCGCTTACGAGAATGGGCTCTTGTAAGCGACCACGTAATAAAACAATAGAGGGTGGTCGCATACGAGAGCTTTTACCAGAAAGCTCGGAATACGGTGTTGGTTACCCAGGTTACCGATAGTATTGTATTAACAATGTTTAATAGTTTTTTATTACCTATCACAAAAGATTAGCGCTTATGCTTTGTATTACTCTAAATTTGATCAAGAAGCAGAAGAAGAAGAACGAATGGTATCCCACAATCCTTTGCCTCATGGAATTTCATGAAGATGGCGAATGTCTTGTGACACACGGCGGATTTTGCCTGTTTTCGCTTTGGATTTTTTCACAGATAAAGCGTTTCGCTGAGGATAGCACACTTCAAAACACAAACTTGCAACTTTCATCATGAAATAGGTGTTGTTTCTTTTGAATTTAGCACATTAGAAATAGGTTTTTTAGATAATTTGAATAACAAAGTCTCACGCCATCCGTTACCATGCTTTTATTTAAGTGTTGAGTGAGTGGTCGCTTACGATAACTTAAAAACAAAGGAAAAGACCAGCTGGTTTTTCACAAAAGTGGTCGCGGTCGCTTACGGGAATGGTAGCTTACGAGAGCTTTCAATTACAGAGTTTAAGTGGCAATTCAAACGGGGTTTCACAATGGTGGTCGTAACTAGAGCTGGTCGCTTACGAGAGTGGTCGCAAGGAGAGCTTCGATTGTACCTTCAACGCACATAACCTACGGTCAGCATCGGTACTACAGCGGACCTATGAGGAAATAGGTCCTCACAGTAAAAAGATTCCGCAATCGCAACTAGATAACTATATGTGGTCACAGATTTATAAACAGTTGACTAGCTATACAGACAAAGCTGTCACCGTCGTGACTACATCTCGTGGGACAAACGATATACAGCCAAAGTGGAACAAAGTGTGTTATCTAAGGCTGTAAAACAAAATTAAAGGGGGGACTTGTGACTTACTAACTACGTACTATGCCATCGTGCTTTCACATAAATGTTTCCATGACATGAAGCAGCTGTAGGTGCCTGTACTGTTACTAGAAGGATGGCAGTCGCGGCCATCGGTGATTATGCGCCGATCAATTCGAAACTTCAACATTCCCCCCCCGGGCACACCCCGGGCATTTGACTGTGCATCGTGCCCGGGGAGGGGGGAATTTGAACGTTGCGTTGAAAGGGTGGGGAATTTGAACCGGATTTATCTCTTGTTCTGACGTAATACGCCTGTAGGGTTTGACGGATTTACAACATATAATTTCGCCTTTGTTAGTGAATAACTCTTTCAAAAGGGCCTTTAAAAGAAGTTTGAAGGTGTCATTACCGCATGTCTCTCTATCTCTCTATCCCTCTCGTGCAAAGTGTTTGATTGAAGACGAAATTTGTCTTTGAAGAGAGGTAGTTCAGTACTAATTGGTGGGCCATTTGAACGGCTTTTTGCCCCGAGGGGAAGGAATTTAAACAAGCCAATCTTCAAAAGTTCAAATGCCCGGGGGAGGGGGGTGGAATGTTGATTAAACTTTCGAATTGATCAGCGCATTAAATCTTTCTCTAAAACTTCGTTGGTACAAAATGTACACTTGGGTGGAGAGTCAACGAGGAGCATGGTTTCTTAGCTAAGGTCAAGCCGGAGGCAGCACCAGGGGAGGGATAGGTGATCACCAATCAAAACTCAGTGGAAAAGGGCAGAGGTGGTGGAAGTTAAACTAAGTTACTAAGTTAAGAGGGTCTGAATGGGGTGTCCACATGTCGGTTGTCAGTTAAAATTTCATTACTTTGTCGGTTGTCAGTTAAAATTTTTGATCTTTGTCGGTTGTCGGTAAATCCCAGTTAATGAGTAAACATGCAAGTTAATTATTCATATTCGTTATGTAATTCACGCAGTTTTAAGATTTTAACTCTATACAAAGTGTAAAACTTGTAATAATGTATCATCTGATTGCACTTGAACCTCATTAACTCTGGTTTGTTTGAGCAACGTGATCGTTTATTCCACCTTTGTTTGCAGATCTAGTACCGATAAAATCACCAAAGCTTTCATTCTAAATGTGAATCTTTTTTTGCTGTCGATTACAGGGTACCGAAGTGATCAAGAAAGGTTAATTGGACAGAGAGGAAAACGCCCACTCTAGCCTTTGGAATACGTAAATTATTTTTAAGAAATGATAAAATGATACAAATGATACAAATTTCCGACTGCAGGGCATTTAGTCCATTTGAGACCGTACCCGGCAGTGTGAGCAGAAATTTCCTAAGTGCCATGATGATAGTGAAGTTATGGTGAGCCCAGGCTCAGCCAATTCGTCAACTGAAAAACCAAATGATCTTTGGAATCGTTTGTCATTTCTGAACGAAGATGGAAAACGTTTAGGAGGTTTAGGAGAGGCTTTCTGTGGTATTTCTTTCCAAATTTCCGACTGCCGGGCATTTAGTCCATTTGAGACCGTGCCCGGCATTCTGGACAGAAATTCTCTAAGTGTCAATTACATAGCAAATTTATTGTGAGCTCAGGTTCAGATATTTCTTCAACTAAAATACCAACAAGATGTTTGGAATCGCTTGACATTTCTATTAGAACATCTTACACTCTCAAGCCGTTTGTATGAGCTTAGCAGGAAATTCTGTAACACTTTCCGACTGCGGATCAATTCACCTTTTCGAAAGAAACTTATGATGACTTTTATAATTCCACTCCTGGCTGGACCGCATGAATGAACAACGCACAGTAAAAATTCTACAGCAGGACGTCTCGTGGGCTCGATTACCAGCCACTGTTCTGGAAATGAGTCCCCACTCCTCCCCGAAAAGGAGGATCCCGGGGCCATAAAGTAATTTGATGACAGGAAATTCTATAATTAACTGAATTTGGAATTTAATGTGGTTACCTCTAGTGAAATAGAGCCCACCAAAGGATCTGGACATTTCCTAAGCTAGAAACCAATACAAAGTGCTGTTCTTTCCGAATACAAATATCCCTACAATGTCGGACCATGTCGGTTGTCGGTTAGTATTTACTGTCCCTAATCGATATTTTTTTTCTCGTTTTGTCGGTAGTCTTTTATATTTTTCGCCCTTTGTCGGTAGTCGGTTAACCCCATTCAGACCCTCAGTTAAACAAATTCAGAACAGTATGTAACTAGTCTGTTGGTCTTTAACAGCGTGAGATAGCTTGGTTTGTGCAAAAGTCAGTAGAGCTCAAAGATTCAAAGTAACTGAGCTCGGAGAAAATTGTTTGTGGATAAAAGTTTAGCTAAATTTCCCAACTTGCGTCTAATTTATCTATTAGCAATTATCTTAAATTTTGAGCTTTGACATTTAGTTTATTAGGTTATTAATAACAATAACAACAACAACAACAAAGTAGTTTATTAGGTACAAAAATACATAAAAGGAAACGTCAGTTGTTTAAAAGGCAGTATATGAATCGCCCAGTTAGAAGCATGTTTAGCTCGATGTTTAAAACAAATGGGACACACCAGTGCTTAGCGCCGAATGGAAGGACTGAACAATAATGGATAGTCTGCAACGTTGTCAGCAAAGCCTTGAACTAGGTAAGTAATAAAAACGGCAATGTAGACTCAATGTAGATCTCCCTAATAACTGATTTAGCTTAAATATGTACGGGTGTTTTCCAGTGTTTTCATTCATTAGTTGTTGGTCATGTGTCACTGCTTACAGAAATAAACTTAGTACTTGCTTTGCTTGCTCGTTGAACTGTGAACTCCGTGCTAATATAGCTTAATATCGGGTGCAATTTTCGAGATTCTGAGATCCAAATTATAAAAATTCGAGACTTCGAGACGGTTTAATGTGTAGCGAACCCGAGATTCCGAGACTCTTATTTTGAGCGCCGAGATTTTGAGACTCGGCTGGTATTTTCCGAGACGCATCATTTTGGATATACCATTCTACACCTCTATCAATGTAATTTTGCCCATTCTGAGTAAAGCAAAACATTCCGACTACATTACTACATTAGTTTTAACTACATTTGTTTTGTTACCGGGGGTACATTACTAGGCCGGGAAAGGAATAAGTTCAAAACCAGTAACTGCAGACAATCTGTTCCGGCTTAGCCCATCAAAAAGTGCCCTAAGTATCGACATTATTAATCACTGGCAAGTCAAAGAGTTTAATACCCTTAGCATAGCTTTGATCCTTACCTTATGGGTCTATATGATCGATATAAACTGACAACTTTTGTCACACTTGGCCGCTCTACATACGTTATTAGTCTTTTAGACAAACAAATTCAAGTTTAAGTGTGAGGCTACCCCCCCCCCCCCGCCCCTTCACACTTGGGAGATCGAATTAGGCATCCCACTTTAAAATAGGCTGCCACTCCCTGCGTATACAACAGCGATGGTCTTCTATCTTTCAAAATAATGACTGACTGAAACGCTGCACTCAGAGTAACATATCCCACCTGTTATATCCAGTTTTACTGAGGAAATTGCTTTTTCAAGTGCTTTAAGTAAATCTCGATTGAACGTTTCAAACGTGTTGTATTCACAAAGCTTTTCTTTTATTTCTTTCATGATTACTTGAACGATTAAAGGTGAGATTCTTTTTTTCTTCAACAGTGATTGTTCAGAAAACTGAAACAACTGGCAAGGAAAACATCAATTTAAGGACGGTGCCTCCACTGCGCATGCGTCCTGCGCATCTCGGGATATTCGGGTCTCGTAAGGAACTTGCCCTTTAATACAACAATATTATTGCGCGGTTTATGACTATGTGGAAAAAGCAGATCTTAGCAAGGGCTATCAGAATCCAAAAAGAAAATTGAGGGTAACCACGCATTTTTCAGAGATAATTGAGCTTAAATTTGGAAAGAAATCGCCATACATTCTTTGTATTTTAACACTGTTTTAGAATTATGGTTGCTTAATTATCTCTGAAAAATGCGTGGTTACCCACATTTTTCTTTTTGGATTCCATTAACCCCTGCTAAGATCTACTTTTTCCCCATAGTCATAACCTTTGCAAAAATACATGTGTGTTAGGAGGCACCATCCGTGTCCTCGTTAGGCGTACAATGGGTGTTTCCTAAGAGAAACCACGACAAACGTTTAGGTCGCTTTTTAGCCAATGACGTCACGTTAGTGACGTCATATGGCTACTGTCAGAGCCTAAAAATCAACGATAGACGTTGTACGTACGTGCGATGTCTGTCTTACGATTTGTGAGGCTGGGGGGATATTCTGTGAGACGATGGGTGGGGGTGTGCACCGGGACACTGAAAGTCTTTATCAGCGGCACAAACCCATACAGCTAATGTTATGGGAGTAAGATCCCCGGGCTTTGAAGTGTTTTGCATTCGCAAGTGTGGATCTACTTCGAATGCCTGTTTTGTGTACGTGAGGTCTGGCAGGATTTTATTCGCGTTGTAGTCCTGTGTTTACTTAGCTGAAGTACATTTTTCCACAGCAGCAAATACAAGACGGACTTGCCAATTTGAGATGTTGTATGAACAGAACGTGGAAATTAACGTTACATCGATCCCTAATTAACAGTGAAAGAAACAATATTTAAAGCCCGAGTTTATAACGATAGTGAAAAGAGCAGAGTAAAACAGCATAAAAGTTTTCGGGATTATCTCTCGGTAACAGCGAATCTAAAATTTGCAGTGTCATTTTTGTGTGCGTGTTATAAAACATGAACCCAATTAAAACTAAATCGGAAATTGCGCGGCTTGTTGCTAGCTATTCTTAAAACTGAAAAATTTGAATGAAACTAGTATTAAAATCCAAGTCACAGTGGTGATCAAGGAATTAGAGGATGGTTGTAGTAAAATCTTAACAAGATACTAAACGTTATTTCGCGGTTATTCATAGCTCAAAGTGTAAAGCGTATGTTGAGAAATTTGCATAGTTGACAGCTGTAATTTCAGCCTTATAAGGAATGTAACGCAACACTTGAAACATCTCGAACCGACCGAAACAGTACCGAAAGATTAACAACAACAGATATGTGACAAACCATTCCAACAGAGACCTGTTGGATCTACTGGAAAGCGAGCTGAATTTGAACATTTTCGTACTGTTCGAAGGTAAAGCAAACGAAATTTATTCGGCTGTAGGTTGAGACTCCAAATAAACACGTGAGCTAAAAATAACTTTGTACCGTGGGAAAGTTACAAATGCAAACATACTTTGGTCGATTTGTGAAGCAAAAAGACGAAAATTATTATAGCCGACTTGACTACAAAGCAAGCAACTTCAAATAACAGGGGAAATAAATATAGTTGCAAAACTATTTCAGTCGTGTTTATAAACGCTAGTTCAAACCGATTTCGAACGAAAATATTGTGGATACAAGAAACGCCGTTTGATGGCAGACTCCTGTTTTGACAATACAATGTACTAAGAACGTAAGTGGTTGCCTGAAACCTTACAAATTAAACAAAGTAAAGCGAGTCGCGTGTCACGCAAATCACGCAGAGCGTCAAAACGGCACCCTTTAGAAAGATGACCGTTTATGAGCACTGAAAAGTATTGGATATTCGCCGGTAGAAGTAAGAAATTAAAAGGTTCAACTGCAACTTGCATTTATTTCTGAAGTAAAATTGTTAACTTTCCACTGATCTTTGCCTAAATTATGTATGCAATATTTTTCGACGGTGAGTTTAAGTTTAAGTTTACTTGTTTTTGTCTGTGTTCTTTGAAGAACCGTGAAACAAAGAGCTTTCTTCGGTTTTTTTTTTTACTCCGCGTAGTCACGCTGCTGAATCATTACCAGGTTTTATAGTGGATAACCACAAGATCTTTCTGATGGTGGCGGTGGGGGGGGGGGGGGGGGCTGAGGGGTTAGGGTGGGACTTACCGGAGGTGTAAAGTCCCATAGGTTGTCAGGATAAATTTCACCATATTGTGAAAAAAAACGTCATTGGCTCTGCGCGTATTGCGCGCCTATGTTTTGGTTATGAAAACATATCCTCTTGTGTTGACATACAGCCGTTCTCAGGGACTGATGCAGCCTAAACGTGAACTTCTTCTCTGTATTATTTTATGAAAAGTATAATTTTCTCCTTTTTGTTGCCGGGAAATGCAAGCTTGGAAGAATCTAACTGTTCGTGGAAGTGGAAAAGTAAGTACGGATTAAACATTGCCAAGAAAAGAACCGCTAATGGAACGTTCAGCAAATAGTCGTACTGCATACCAGCCACAACTTAAGAACCCAATTAAAAAGAGTATTAATTTATTCCACATTCAGTTTAGTTTAGATTAGTTTAGTTTACATTAGAATTATAGTTTCAAAAAAGAACTTAAGACACCCGGGAAACCGCAGTTGGTGAATCCTTGTCGTTTTCACTGATCGCTTTTGCGCTTTATTTTCCACTGTAACTAGGTTATTAAAGCGGTTTTTAAAATCGTTTTCTACGTCCCGTTATATCTAGAAATGTCAAATGGCCCATGGCTACCCTGCACAACAACCTTTCGATGCCGTTTGGCATAACTTTGGAGAGAAAGCTTCACCTCCTTCTACATCATAGTTCGCACCCGCAAGCAGTCATAAGAAATAAAAGTAGTTATAGAACTAGACTTAACTCAAATTTGCGTTCTTGATTGTCGATTTTCTTTTGAAAACACCTCAAATACCACCACCGTAAACAACATCCTTCAGTTAACGCAAATGTGAGATAAAACATTTAAGTGATGCAAACATTCAAGTGATTATATTGTTACCGGCAATAAGCACTGTCCTGTTTTTAAAACAACTTCCTCATTAAACTACGTTGTCCTTGCTTGGCAGGTCATCACCAACATCTGTCTTACGAGAGTTGAAAATTTCTTATACCAATTTCCTACCACTATTTTCTAATCACAGTTGAAACCTTAGTTTTTAAACTGAAACCAAGTCCAAAATTCTCTCAAAGCCAATATTTGGGAGAGTGCTTCTTAATGAAGTTGATCAGACCATTGGTGGAGGAATCGTGTGAAGTTACTGGCCCCGATGCCTCCAGCTCTGGCTGAATAGCTTTAGCTAGCTGTTTGCCTAATTCCACTCTGCAAGAAAAACGTGGTAGGTGGTAAGAAAAAAACGTTAAATCAACTTTTTGAGGAAGAAAGTTGAGATGAACGTCCTTATTAGGCGGAAAATTTCGAAAATTCATTACGTTTTAGGTCACCGTCAAATGGATTTAACATTAATTTTATGCAACTGTTGTTTACTACAATAATGATAGTAAAAGTGATGATGATGATGATGATGATGATGATGATGATAACAATAATAATAATACAATTGTTATGCGATGTAAGAAAATAGGGGACCGAACGAATTCAACATCTCGTTTCATCATCGTTCAACATCGTCCAGTTTATCTTGTTGAACGAGATTGGCCACCCTGTTAAATAACGGTAAATGTTGCTGAATTGTGTAAAATGCTGTTTCCTGCAAGTGCATGTGTCCAACATGGTTGACCTGCATGCCGGACAAACATTATTCAACAACATTCAAAAGGGCGAACAAACGCGTTTAAAGTGTCATTTTCAATACTGAAGAAGTAAAGTTAAAAGGACTTAAATGTAAATCTTGAGCCCGTTTGGCCGAATGCTTACGTCCTCCACTACTCCTCCGCTACTCTTAGAAGGAGTGTTATTAACAAAGTTGATAAGTCTTGAGAAAGCAAAGACCAAAGTTCGTCTGACTTACCCCCACTGGTCAAACGAGTTGATGTCCCAGATAACGCCTTGACAAAATATCTTGTGCTCGTACATAGCTACAATAGTAAAGCGCACACTTAGCAACATGGTATATTACAAATAACTTAGACCTTTAACTGATATCTCAAGTCGAGATCTTGTACGCGTACATAGCTATAGAGTAAAGTGCACAATTAGCAACTTGGTTTTACACATAACTTAATATTTACTAACTTTAACTGAAGTCGATTCTGCTGGGATATGGTTAAGACGTCCTGAAGGAAACAAGTAAACTCCACCAACCGTTTTTGGTTAAAACAGATGGCAGCTCTCGAAAACCGCAAATAATTTAATTTCCTGCCCAACAGAAATGCATGCGTTAACATACTCCGACCTGTGCTAACACAGGAATGCAGCAATTACCCACAATATTCTCGTGTCACGCAACTTACGTTTGCGTGACCGTTAGTTGCGTGTCACGAGGTATATAGGTTAAATAGGTTCAACCATTTCACAGGACGTCTATGTCGTTAAACGAAAGCAACTTTTAAAAACTAAAAACCAAAGCAACTTAAATCAGTGTTCTTCACTTGCACAGAACACGAAAAGCCCCAACAAACTCAACAAAACCATCCCCATGGAATACGACCTAAGAGACAGCTAAGTTTTCTCGCAAAGTTTTTTATTCGTTTTTAATCATTTTATAGTTCATATTTTTTGTTAAGCGGTTTAGAGCCTTAGTATAAAACGCTCTAGAAATAACAAATTAGTAAAAGTATTCATACAGAACTTTGGCCAAGTAAGCATGCAAATAAGCTGTCCGAGTAGCCAAGAATTTTTAAGCAAAGAAAGATGCCCTTGTCTTCTCTAGATGGCGAGAGGAAATGCAAGGCACGCGAAGACATTTTCGGGTGCATTCGCGTGTTTGCTTCTTGCTCGACTAACCTGAGAAAAGGGGACCTGTTCTTAACCTAGGTTCATAGTGAAAAAATAATAAATAAATAAATAAATAAATAAATAAAATAATAATAATAATAATAATAATAATATATATAATAATAACAATAAATAAATAAAGAAATAAATATCCTTCATTGTTGCACTCGTTAACTCCTTCGTTCCTGCGTGTCTTTAATGTTTCGTTCGTTCGTTCGTTTATTTAGCGATTGTTTTTTTTACTGCCTTCACTGATCTATTTACGTTGTTATTTACCGACTGAAGCTACTCACCGATCAAAGCACCCAAGATGAAGGGAGTCAGTTTTTGAAACAGTATGGAGTTGGTTGGCTTATTTCCAGCAAAGACCTACAATGAATTGCACAGTAAATTGTTATAAGTACGTATTTTAGAGAAGCGACACTAGCCCTTTCAATACCGAGACAAACCTTTAGGAAATGGGGTTTTAACTTTTGGTTCTGTGGGAGAAATTCTAAAGTGTAACCATTCAAATGCACAATACTGAGGAGTTATTTCACAGTACTTTACCATGGTACTATTTATTTAGCTTTCATCATGTTCATCGCAGATGTTCTTAAGGTTCGTCCCGCAATGTATTCTTCCCCCACGTGACGAATACGGGAACGCGTGACGAGCCCAAGAATGTCTGCGCTTAAGGCTACTATTTATTAAATATGTATGAGTGCTAGGAAGTGACCAACATTGCCCTACCTAATTTCCCCTAGCTACAGACCTTTAAGGCCGCGGGTGACAAGCTGCTCATGAATAAATTTATAAGGCGAAATTTTGGTGGAGGTCTTACTTTATATCTTTAACGTTTGGGAGCCGATTCCGTTGAAACTTAGCAGAGAGCTTGGGGAATGGTGGAAGTGCAACAAGGTTGTTTTTGGTTTGAAAGATTGCGCTTCTTTGCGATGCTATGAGCTCCCAAAGTTAAGATTTCGTAAAACGCGACTCCGTGTCCAAGTTTTCTCCTCCTAAAATCACTTGTTGACTTTACCACAAATTGATCAGTTAAAACCTCTATTGTGTCACAAGAGAAGCCGATTATAGAATTTCGAGTTCCTTTGAAAGTTGGAAGCTTTTAAATGAGTAAAATCATCATTGTTTAAATGTGAAGCCTTCAATATTTTGTTAAAAAGCCTGCTTGAAAAAATTGCTTCTGTTGTGACAATCTACAATAGACCTAGCTTATCTGCCTGTCAGTATTCGTTCAGAAAATTCTATATTCGTGCTGTATTCTTGGACACCAAATTGGTGGTTTTAGGGCTTCCGAAGGCTTACCGAATAAACACGTATGTTCAAGGTTGAAGATTATGCTAATTATGGAAATTAAATTCTAGCAGCTATTGTTCACTGTCCAGAAAAGAGCAATACGTTGCAATTTAGAGATTGAAAATATTTGGATTGAAGAATATAGCATTTCCGAAGCTCCATGTTACAAGCAATTGCAAAAAGACTTGAGACACTCGCGATATTTCCGGTCAATTCGAACATTCTCATAGTCAATACACATTTACCCCCCCCCTCCCCCCCTAATCAATGTTGTTATGGATTTAGTAACAATTTTCAAAGTAACAAGCAACAACATTGAAAGGGGGAGGGGGCTTCAGAAATGTATTAGAGTTTTCCATTTGTTTTCAACAGTGCGTTTTCAGATGGTAATCCAATTTTTTAGGAGAATGTCTCCACAATTTTGCAATTGTTTGTAGCTATAAGAATTATTATTTTAGCTTTTGTTTTGTTTTGTGGGAAAACTTCTAAAAGGTTTCTGTTAACGTTTGAACGTAAAAAAGGCCGGACTTCGAGAGTATTTTTTTTATTTAAAAATGTTTAGAAGTCACAAGATATCCGTGGCACACGATTTGACGCACGTGCAATTATTGACTTAGAAACTGAAAGTTTTACTGAAGAGCCTATTCATGAATATTTCGCGCAATGTCGCGACCATTCGTCGCACTGATGACCTTGACGAATACTGATGAACTTGTTTCTCACCCGCGGCCTTAAAGAAGATCTGAACCCACGACCTTCGTATCAGATCACCGTCGCTCTGATCCAGAGGTCGTGGGTTCAGATCCCGCTGGGACAAAGATTTTTCTTTGTTCCTGGTACTTATTGGTAATTTCTTCTTTAAAGGCCTGTAGCCAGGGGAAATTATGTAGGGCAGTGTTGTTCACTTCCTAGCACTCATACATACACTTTAATAATTAACAATGTCATTACAGAGTGCTGCGCCGCACATCACATTAGTTACTATACTGTTTATTATGCTTTGTAAGATAGTTGTAACTTTTATGTCTGTAGATGAAATCCTTAAGTGTGACCAGACAAGAAAAGATCCTGAGGTGTGCTTTTCTGTGGTATCGTTTGTTTTACAATATACTCAAACACAAAATGTTTGAATTTTGCCCAGTTTTTATTTTGTCCAGTTTTCAAATTGCATGCCCTAGAGAGTGAAATGAATAAACTGACTAACTAATGATACCTTATGCGGCAAAATTTTTTCGAGTGTATCTCCTGTCTTCCCACTCTTCTCCAGCTCGGCCCGGGCCTCCTCTGGTGTTTTTCCTTTCATCAAAGCCTCGGGTTGGGCCAAGAAATTGGCTAAAAGAATCTGTGACAAAAATAAATACACGCACTATCAATAAAAAGACTCATGATAAAAAGTGTCAGTTATGTGCAGAATTTATCTGCAAAGGACAAACATTTTGAATAAAGAGTACCGTTACAAAATAAGTGTAGCCGAAATGATCTGAAGAGCGCCTACACGTACTCTTTAATAAACAACTCTTGTCCAGTACCTGCTCCCTCGCTTCATTTTTGTATAGATGGAATGGCTAAAAGCTAGAACAAGATTACACACCCGTTTGAAAAAAGGTTGTCGGGTGAAAAGTATAAACGATGGACAATGCGACACAATGGAACTCTGGGAAGATGGCAGGGGGAAGTCTGTTACTAGGTTTCGTTTCTTGATGTTCAAAATACTTTGTTTCCAAGATAATTTAAAGAGTAAATTAAGGCATGCTGTGTTAATATAATGTGCACGTATCTAAGAAGAGAGGCAAGTTTTCAGGCTTCCCAGAGCACCACTGGGTCGCATCGTCAACGATTCATGCTTTTTACCCGACAACGTTTTTTCAATTGGGTATATAACGCTACTCCTAAATGTTTATCAGTTATCCTTAAAGCAAACAAAACCCTTTAAAAAGACACGGTACCGTGTGATGCAGTCCACATGAAATAGGATTCTGTGTCTCGATGGGCGCCAAGAAGTCTGCTGGAATTAATTTGGTGCCTACAGAGAAAACCAAAGTAGGGTTGAGTTTAGGAAAATAAACAAACAAAATTTGGGTGATCGTGCTAAATACAAACGTGTCTTAACCGACGACGATCAGCACCCAATTTCTCTTTATATTCCATCCAATTGATTTGCTTGCGTGCGATTGGTCGAAATGTTTCACTTGACTTAACATTTCGCCAGCTAAAAGCGGGATATTGCCAATGATATTTCCTTAGTGCTATACCCAGTTTTGGAGGCCTGACATGATTTGAAACACGACTCCGTAAACCCAGCATTAATCCAGGACTAACGTCAACTCTGAACTCAAAAACCTCAGCTTCTCAGTGTACAACTGCAGAACTATTTTCCTTGCCTCCAGTTTGGAATTGCCTGATTCCAAGTTGAAATTTGCAACTTGAAACTTGAAAGATTAATTTCTATCTGCCAACAACTGGACAGACACAAACATAGACATGACAACGCTAATTTTTGGTACACACAACACTTAACTATGTCCGAGAGACTTGACAAACAAAGTCTGTAGGGAGGCACCAGCTTCCCAGAGGCGCTCGTGAAAATACAACAACAATAAACTACTGTAAAATGCCGATATAAATAAATGTGTAGATATAATTATGGGCAAAACAACAAATGGCCAAAAAGCACGGTCGAATCATCGAACATTCGATTTCAAATACAACAATCTGCCTTCTTGACCAAACACTGTGCATCTCAAAGGAGGAATCGGGAACTAACCTTGATGTATGAGCTGATAAAAGGCGTGCTGTCCATTAGTGCCAGGCTCTCCCCACACGATAGGACCAGTAGAGTAGCTGACATGCGCACCAGTGCGTGTCACAGACTTTCCATTAGACTCCATGTCACCCTAGTAAACAGCACGTGACAAGGTTGTTTCTTTTTTACATGAATTTTTACCCTTGAATTATAAACACATAGAGCAGCAGAAAAGGGAACCAGTACGACTTTTTGAACTAGTGCGCCTGCCGAATATTATGATGTGTAACACCAACCTTGTCCCTAGAATTTCATTCTCTCTGGACGAGTGAGGAGCTATTATAGGGCTCTCAGAACGTGACTGGTTTGAGTTTTTTAAGTCGTACTTGTATACATTGCATAGAGAATCTAGTTTCCGTAGAAAACACACTCTTAGTAGAAGTACTTGTTTGACTATTTCTCCTCAATGATGTAAAGTGGCGAGACTCTTATACGTATTGACCAAGGACAACAACAAAATATACTTACTTGCTGGAAATAGGCTGCAAAACGATGCATGTACTGAAATCGAAAAAAGAACAGTTCACATCAGATGTTAACAGTCAGGCATAACTGCCTGCGAGGATCGTACAAAAGCATCCACATTTTACGCGCTTTGCGAGTGTCCTTTTTCTTGCCGATTTACACCTCCCTCTGTACTTTTTTTAAAAGAAAGCAGCTGGTTTGCAGTCTACGTGTTATGCGCAAAAAACTAACTTGCTTCATTAAAACGATTAAAACAATATTGCACGAAGAAAAAAAATGAAAAGAGAATAGCACTCCAATACCATAGTCAGTGCAAAGAGCTCGACCAAAACAAGAACATTACTGACCTAGCATAAGGAGTGTACTGGTCTCATTCCTTTTTCTGGCACGTTCCGTGAACAGGTGTACAAATAGTGTAAACTAAGCATTAAGTGAGAAGGGGCTTACCTGATCATACGGAAAAAGGCCATGCGTCTGGGCCCCAAAGAAGTTGTTATACCAAACTCCTAGCATCGCGAGAATAACAGGAACCTGTTTACAGGCATTTATGTTTGGTCAGTTAAAGGAAGCACTCATCTTAATTTATTTTTCCACACAGAAAACCATAAGTGTGATGGTGATTATTAGTGCTGAGTTTCGAAGGAAGTATGTACTATTGTAATTTAACAGTCACTCATAATTGTCTGTTGCGAATATGCGAATCTGATTGGCTCATTTACCATTGCCTATTCCCTCATAAACAACGATCGGCCTAGCTATCTCCTTGGAAAGTAAACTTCCTTTTGATTTTTGTTTATAACTGCGACTGCAATATCTATGTACAATAGACATCTCACATGTGAAGGCTGACCATTCGCACATAGAAAAACGGCGCTTCGAAAATCAATTGTTAAAAGTGAAGGTCAGGGTTTGAGACTTGCGGGAGTTTTACCTACGCACTTTGCCCGTGTAAGGCCACCTGCTCTTTTAGAGGAGAGCGAGTGGCTGAATTTACCTACGCAGCCAATAGATTTTTTAATTATATTGTAAATAATTCACCTAATGTAGCCAATAGATTTTTTTTATTATATGGTAAATAGTTTATCTTACATGCATCGTAGGCTAACTAGTATGTGTCCCCAACTAGTCTAACTAGGGTAAATACATTTAATAACGGTTCTTATCAATATCTTTTATTTCTGAACATGCACAGGCTGCTGTGCACTTTCCAGAAGCACTAAAGTGAAAAAAGCAGTATTTACGTTACTTATCCATTGTAACTAGATTGCAATTTTGCATATTGTTAACGTTGCCTGTGAAATTTCTTTACCATGACGTTTTATTTTGATTTTTGCGGAGGGAGATCAAAACCAAGACTGGTTCAACTTTACATTACTGATTACATGCAAAGTACGCTAGCAACTTTGACTTCAGTATTAGGCTATGTTATTTTAGAATGGAAACTATGTTGGTATGAAGGTGTGGTTGCAAGAATCATGTTTCAAATCACACACAAACCCACAAGCCAATTGCTGGTTTGCATGTGACGTCATAAAATTCTAAAATCAAAACTCGCTTGGCCTGCTGAATTTTTATCGTCAACAGGTGTAAGATGACATTAAAATATATCTTTTAACACGTTTCCAGCTCGGTAGCGTCCTTCCTTTTTTAAAAACTAGAGCATTTTGAATTTTGGAGTTCTCCGCCGTACGTGGCATCAAGATGGCGCCGTGACAAAGCTGTCTTGTTTGAAAAAAAGGCCTCTCCTTAGGATTTTTAGCAGTTTGAACATTTCAAGTATTAGGTGAGGTGTTTACGTGAAAGCATAATAGCCCACGAGCGAAAAGTAATCGCTTTCATAGCGAAAGTGAATTCCAGGTGTTTTCTTTGATATCCGGCCGCCATATTGGTGTACCACGGCGGTACACCAATATGGCGTCTCCATTCTGAGCTCTATAAATTTGGGTGGAACGGTTTGGCAAATAACTCAAGAACGCTGTACCGCACAGACCTGAGACTTGAAGAAGTTGCTTATTTATTAATCTTTGATAACATTTGAAATTCTTGGCTTCTTTTATTGAATGGTTTCGAATTTATTTTTGTATGGCGTGACAGTGCAACCCGGCAATATTACGTTTCGGAGCGTTTCGTAATGGAGTAATCACTCAGGAAATCATAATGAATATATTTTGATATTGCTTCTTCCGACCCTACCTTTGGAACCACATATAACGCAAGAATTCAAGATTGGTAAATTGCACTGAACTGTGGCACGCATTTCTTTGTTAGCTACAGGTAGTGACATCAGTGCAACAGTACAAAATTGTCAGTGATAACTAGCTCCTTCTCTGCGACATTTGGTAGGTTGTTTCAGGGTTGTTTAATTTTACTTGTGGTAAATTTGTCTTCAAGCTAAGGGGTACTTTTTGGCGCTTCGATGTGAGTTGTTTACCAGATAGTCAATATTTATTCTCTTGATTGAGTAGAAGATTTTCAGTGAATTCGCCAAGAAATTGATGCTAGTTTCTTCTAGTTAGATATCTGCAAGTTATTGTCGCAATATTCTTTTCTACTGATCCGTAGTATCAATTGAGCTAAGCTTGAAATCTGTTCAATTTTTCTGATGCATTGCTTTAAGTTTGTCCATTACAAGATGTTGGATGGATTTTGGCTTTATACTGCGACGCATTCTGATGTACCTTTCTTTAATGTAGATAGTTTGTTCTTTGCATCTAACTTGAATATTTTATAGTCTGAACAAAGGATGAAACTAAGGGGTTACTTTTCCTCATGATAAGAGATATAATCAGATAATAATGATTTCAGTGCACTCTCACTACACGAAACGAAGACCTTTTTAGTGGATACTGTTTTACAGTTATTTTACTACAGTGGTTAATTGTCACTATAATTTCGAAGGTTTTTCTTCGTCTAACAGAATCTCACCATGGGAATGACAAACTTTTGTGCGTTCAGTTTGCTGTTGGTGTTGTTCGTGATCCCGGAAGTGACGTCAAAGTCCTGTCACGTGCGCTACAATGGGTGTTCTATCCCAGGAAACCTTCCGTTCTTCTACAAGACGACGTTTACACCAGCCTGTAACAAACACGATGTCTGCTACTTCTGTGTAAGATTCAAATGCTTTTGTTGTGTTGGCTTACGTTCCTTTAGAGACAGCCTTTCTACTCAAGCATTAATTAGTATAGCATGTGTGAAACCGTTTATAGAGTAACTTCACGTTGCTGTCACTAGCGACAGCCGTAGACAACACAAGCGTCAGGCATCTCTAACCTTCCTTCTTCCACAGACCATCAGAAATCTACTGAGATTCTTCGGAGTTCGCACGTATCACTCCTTCGATGACGTCACAGCAAACTCGGACCCATTGTTCCATTGCTCGGAAATGGCCGAAAGAACCGCCAAATTTTGAATCTTTGGCAGGCTGTACAAAATAAAGGGAAAACGCTACGAAGAAGTTCTTTTCGGGAAGTTAATGAGTGAATTACAAAGACTTTTTCAGTGAAAAAAATTTGTGGGGTTAGTTGCACTTTAATTTGACAAATTGAGCGTTCTCATGTAAAATTGTTCAGAAGCGCGGTACATCGCTGAATTAAACAGAAGCTAAATCTTCAAGGGGGCGGAGATGAGCTTTCTCCCAAAAAAGGTGTGCATAGGGCGGAGGTTAGATCATGGCTCGTAGTAAGTTAACAGTCGGTACAAATGGAAAGGAACGCCTTAAGGTATCGTCGCACGCTGGTCGCAGTGAGTAGCCAACACGGCCGGGCTTAACTCCATGCAGTTTCTGTCATTAAGAAACTAAGAGCATTCATAGCCCCCCCCCCCCCTCCCCGCCTCATGAATGGGATACGATGCTAGCCTATGGTGGGGTAACCCCAGAATTTTGTTAGGTTTTCCACAACGGTTTATCGGACTCTTTTCTGCACATGCAAAGTTTCATACTCAGAAACTTCTCTGCGTTTGTGACATAGTGTAAATTGTCGTGCGTGAAATTGGCCCCAAAAGGTTCGGGAAAGGGCACGCCTGTGTGTAGAGAGACACATAGAGGAGTACAGTTTGTTGTCTGGGGAAACAAAACAACACGAAGCACAGACATCAGTCCGATTAAAAGTCCATTATGTGCTATACCCCACTATTGCACCTCCAAACTTTTGTTAAATCCAAATTTGATGCACCCGTCTCGTTCTAGTGCCACCAATTTAGGCCTAGAGGACGTAAGGTTAACATCTATATAACCCTCCTCACAGGGTCAACACTATGGGTGGAAGCGAAGCCAGTGCGACAAGACATTCCACCGTGACATGAAAAAGTTGTGCAACTCCAAGAGATTTTTCAAGGCGTCATGTCTGAAGTTTGCAGAAATCTACTACAGTGCTGTTGCTTGGTTAGGAAAGAAGGAATTCAACAAGACTTCCCCTTTATGGTGCCGAGCTACTTGCGTCAAACGTCGTGGTGATCCTGCTAAGAATCTTAGAGGTTAAAAAGACACAACGAAAGTGGACTAATGGAACGGGGGGCTTAGATGGAAAAGTGACAGGGTGGTATGAACAAAATCTGAACCCCCCCCCCCCCGCCAAAAAAAAACAAGGGCGAAAAGTATAATAAAAAGACAGGTGTTTGCTTGTTTGCTTTTTTTCATAACCACAGTATTAAACTTCAACTTTAACATAAAAAAGTACTTGCATGATGCACCTCCTCATTTGTTTTGATCCCTTATGCATCGGATTGTACAGTGTCCTTTTGACCGGAATGTGAATGGCGCATGTAAGGCCATGAAGTGTGCATGAAGAGCTTTTACAAGCAAATAATCGCTGATAGCGGACCGCTGAAGCCACACACGAAAGCCCCGATGAAGTAGTGGGTTGCTTTTCATCAATAAATCCTCGATAAAAAACAAGCAAACAAACAAACAAACAAAACAGACAAAACGAACAAAAAGTCCGTAATGTCTTTGTTAAATGGCCAGTATATATTTTCAACGAAAAGACATGTTGCGAATGTTTTTATTTTTTCGTTCACCCGTTCGAAATAATAGGCATCTTCCTAGACACGACTGCAGTACGCCCAGTACTACTTATACTATTATCCATTTAGATTAACATCGATTACCGATTTTATCGATTGGTTATAGCATAACTTTATACAGTTTCATTTTTAGTCTTAGTAATTTTCAGTTCTTTTATTTTTAATTGCTTTCATAGTTGATGCCCCATAAGTTTCAATGGTATTTTTAATTCAATTATTGTAATGCGCATTTGAAATCTCCTTGTTGATACTTGCGCAATATAAGTTGTATAACTTGATTAATTAATTAGGCCAAGATTGCAATGATGATTTGCCAAGTAAACTACAAGGCCGAGGCTTCTATGAGCAAATAGTCAGCAAAGGCGACCGCTCATGGAACACGCAAATGAGAAATCTGATTGTATTAGTAGACAACTAAATAACTGCAATTGGAAAACAACACTTAGGACATGATTATTTACAAAAAATGTCAAAAGAATATTAAATTTACTTTCCAAGGAAGTAGCATGCGATCAGCTTCTACAAATGAGCAGTCAATAATGATTACGCCAATCAGTTTCACATACTTGCATTCAAAACAAACCACCTTGAATGACAAAACACCTGCTGCATATACATCTCTTTGATAAAACGTTGTCGGGTGCAAAGTATCAACGTGAATCATGCGACATGATGGAATTCTGGGAAGACCTTGCTACTCAGTTCTATATATTGATATCCAAGAAATTTTCATTGCTATGAAGGTTTTGGGGTAGATTTGGATATCCTGCGTTGATATTATCCCAACAGTGCCTGAGAAAAGAAGCATTGGGTCGTATCATTCAAAGCAAATGCTTTTTACACGACAACGTTGTTTCAATTAGGTGTATACAATAACTAACTTTTTCAACAAAAACAATGCTACGTGGTCTGCGATAGTGTTGAACGTAGATGTATGTGTGCCTCCTTTAAGCCTTCGCGCAGTTTATCTTATCCAGTTATTATAATTAGTAATGGCCAATACATGCTCACCCAACCTCGCGTGCTTGGGTGAATTTGTGGGTTGATCACAGCCGCATAAGACAGAAACTACTTGACTTTCGGTAAACAACCGAGATACTCACATTTTTTTCCAAGGGAGCTGAGCAGAAGTGGTTATCCTAAAACGAATTTTAAGAACATAAATGAGTTTTGGCAGACAAAGTAAGTGACAGATCTTCAACTGTTTATAACAACAGTAATGAAAACAATTGGTCAGTCAGTTTTTAAATAAAATTATTGCATCGCATTCACTATAAATCTTTAGTCCACTAACCATAGCATGTGCCCCAGAAAGGAGAGCTTCAAAGTTATCCATTCCTGCAGCCAAAAGAGTTATGAAAAGAAAGGAAGTTACATCCAAGTTTGCTTATTCAAGCACTGGTGTAAATCAAAGAAAAAAAGAAAAGAAAAGAAAAAGAAATAAAGAAACTTTTCTGTGGTCTTGTTTGTGGTGTGTAACGAAATTGAGAGGTTTCTCTCCTTTGGAAATTTTTTCAACAACAAAATGACAGAAATTTCAGAGAAGCATATTGGCCTCAGTAAAGAATTTAACTTCTTTTTATACAGAGACGCTACTTTGTTCTCCATTCTGTGTGTTACATTTTTTTTTTCAAGCACACAAAAGAACAAAAGCTAAAAATCGAACGCTGTTGAGGATTGGTTAGTAAAATATTAACTGATAAAAAAAATTGCATCGATTTATTTCATTGGCTAATTGATCTATATAACCATATCTACAAGTGAGAACGTGATCGTATAAGTCCAATATTGATATTTAGAAAGGACGGGGTGGAGGGAAAAAAGGAGGATGGAAAGAACAATATATAATGAGGGGATAATGTAGATTTTACTTCTCACCAATGTATACAGCAATAGACATCCCAATAGCAGACCAGAGAGAGTATCGTCCTCCAACCCACTGAAAACATAACCATCATGTTACATATTACCGCGTGGCACTAAATTTTTGCGGGTTCTAATTTTTGCGATTTTTGCAGGTTTTTTTCACGATCCACAAAAAAAAAGGTGCCGAGAAAAAAATGTCCCGCAGAAATTTTCTCCTCAAAAATTCCCTCCCCTGTCGACATTATACACAAACAAATGCCTTTTACATGTAATGTAAAATCGTGTTAGTGCCCATTTACTTAAACCGTCTCTTTTGTTCAGAAACAAAACGATGTTAGAAACAAAACATTCAGAAATAAAACGATCTGAAATTGCAGTTGGTACACTACAAGTACTTAAATGATTAACTGATTAACGTGTTACACATCTGCATGTTGTTCACCCGTATTCGATTTTTTGTACTCAAAAAACAAGAATGTTATACTTCCAAACAGAAGGCGACATCCAGAAAATCGCAAAAATTAATTCCTAGCAAGAAAAAACAGTTTTTCCCAATCGCAAAAGTTAGTTCCCGCAAAACACAAAAACTCGCCCATTCGCAAAATTAAACTCCCGCAAAAATTTAATGCTACACGGTAATAAGCAACCTCTGAGAGATCTACAAATACACCTACTCTTGATGTTATACTAGTTGTCAATGTGTAACTCTGCTATTGTCAAAATCGATTTCTCTGTTAATGATAATAAAAACTTCTTTTTACCATCTGTCCATCTCTACAATTTCACGTTTACTTCGTACAGTTCAAAAGTAGATTCTCACTACTAAATGGGGGGAGGAGGCTTAACAGAGGGAGGAGGATTGGTTCAAACTCTACTGACCAAAATCCAAGGTATGGGGGGAGGGAGGGTGAGGCTCATAAGAGAGGTATCTTAAAAAAGTCTGGGGCCTTGAAAGGACTTTTTTGGTAAATTGGAACTTGTGTAACATGGGGGCAACATCCTGGCTGCAGTTTTACAAGGATTTCCTTGACTTTTGTCATCTGCCTGCTCAATATTGTATTCGGCTGTCTAAGGAGAAGCTACTTACATCCCAAAAGGCAAACATGTTTTCCTTGAGAATTCCAAATTCTTTGACCTTCTCCTGTGAAAGAAAGTAACAAGCATGTTAAGATATCAAAAACCTCTAACACAAAGTCTGACCACCTGCAAAGTATTATTACATAATTATCAGGATAATAAAGGTTTACCAGGAATATTTTTCGAATTACAGTACCAGGGTATTGACATGTGCAAGCCCACTGGGGTTCCCTTCAGAAATTTAGCAGGTCCATTTTTCATGGATATTTTGAGATATCAAAAATATTATAGGTCGCTTTGATGGTAGAGCAAATGTGAAGTAAAATCTACATTACCCGTGCAAAAAAATGTCCTGCTCGGGCCAGCCCAGGCCGGCCTGGGCTGGCCTTACCTGGCCCAGGCCGGCCTGGCCCTGCCATAGCTGGCCTGGGCCAGCCCAGGCCAGAAAACTGGCCTGGCCCAGCATGGCCTTGGCCGGCCCGGGCCGGCTAAGGCTGGCCAACTTCAATTTTCTCTGGCTATTCACTGGCCTGGGCCGGCCCAGGGCGGCCCAGGCCAGTCATGGGCTGGCTAGGTTGGTCTGGTAGAATAAAGGCAATAATGACTGGCAAATGTCAAGGCCAGCCTGAACAGTTTTCTTGGGTAGATGACCTGAGCCATTTCTGTTATAAGTCAGGTCAGGTCAGATATGGTCAGCTAACAGTTTTCGGATTAGAACACTGGATAAACAGTGAATTAATATAAATGATTTTTAGTTTTAACACTGAGTCTCAGGCAACAATTTAAGAAGTTCAATTGGACTCATCCAGTTATATAATCAATTCATATAGATCTAATGTTCCAACTTGAGCAGATAGTTGGCAGTCCATTTAAGAGTTACATTCAAAAGTCAAGACTTCTTGGCAGGGTTTTTTGCAGACCAGAGAATCCTTAAAAGTCATCAAGTCTTGTAACTGTCAAGTGACTGTGAAACAATAACTGAAAGCCAATTGTCTCAGGAATGAGTGCTTAACCCCACATAATGTAGAGAGGCCCCATGGCCTAAATACGTGCCGAAATACTTACAACATGCAAAATTATCGTCTGTTAAATAATATATTCAAATATGTAAATAATACATTCTGCATTCTGAACCCTCTCTCCACCAAAGGATTATTGGTATAGGTGAATGTCCCATGATAAATTTCCCAAAGAGTACATCAGTCTATGGAAACTCTATGGAGCTTTAAGATCTTTAAAGTTCTTATTACTAACTTTTGTGGCCATGCTCACTCACCAATTTGCTCAAATTTGATTTTGGCATTTCCAGTTGTGTAACTACAATTTTTTTGTACCAGTCAGGTGTGAGATGAAAGTGCTGCCCTCATTTGCATGTCCAGTAAACATGCTTCATTTAAAGTTCATTTATCCAGAAGAGATTTTGTTCCTTTCTTGTTTTCTGTTTGAATGCTCTCCTTCTCCCAAGTGGAAACGAAGCTTCATAGCCTGGGATTGACATGCTACATTATTTTCTTTTTTGCTAAATATAAGAATTCATAATAATCGACAAACCTAGTCACAACAATTCTGTAATTCTGGTAGATGAAGTCAAAAATGTGTGTTGGATAGGACAGCAAGTGCTTCACTGTGTATAATACAAAGCTACTGTAAATGGTTTGAACCCAGGAGTCATGTCATAATTCGGTAACTTGTGATCGTCCGGGTGAGCGTAGTCCTGAGAAGGACTGTTTGAGGTGACACTGATGTCACCTCAAACAGTCCTTCTTAGCACTACACTCACCCGGATGATCACAATTTACCGAATTATAATACAAAGCTACTGAGAGCTTTATGTGTATAGCGGTTTGTCTGGTTTTAAAACAATATCATGCAGTGTCAAGTGTGCCCCTTGTTGTGTGAATTTCAGCTTAGCCTGTGAACAGGCTCTGCAGTGGGGAAAAGCGCAAACATAAATCAGCAAGTGGAGCAAGTGGAGCATAGACCCCTCCCCATCTCTCTGTTTGTTCTTGCCCTTTGTTTTCTTCGCTCTTTCCCCGACCAGAGAGCCTGTTCACAGGCCTATTTCAGTTTCATCATAAGAAATCATTCTGTAACAAGTAAAGATTACATAACAGAAGGGTTTCCCAGCTAACAAAAATTGTTGGTGATCTGGAGCTTGACTTAAAACATCAAACAATTGAAGTGTTCCCCAGCTTGTTCATAGCAGCCTGCACTTGGGTGGCTGTACGCTTTACATGCCGCAGGCCAGCATTTGCTGTTTGAAAGGGAGTGGAATATTGAGAACTTAAAAAAGGTTTTCAAATTAAGGAACAATCACTTTTGTGACAGAAAAATTTATTATCTTTTACCATTAATACAATCTCATCCATTGAAGCTTAGTCAGCTTAAAAAGTCATCAAAAGTAAACTTATCATTGGCAAAGTGTACTGTTGTTCTGCTGAGCTCACCTTAATCTTTGTTCAACGTATTCAGTTGAGTGTCATTTAAGACTGAACTTTTGTCCTCTTTACAAATGAGTTCCACTGTGAGATACTTGGTCCTGTTATCATTGTTCTCCTTTTTAAAACTCTCTTTGTTCAGTCCTTCATGCTAAAAGGACTTGCTTCTGCTAAGTGAATTTTCTTCAGTAGTGACAACACGTGTTTCAATGTCCGCTGTAGTGTTCGTTGCTTTCCTATCTGTTTCCCCCCATAAAAGACTTGTAAATGGATAACTTTTCGCATGGAATAACAAATACAAGTTTCTCCTTGTCGCTTAGCTCTTGTAAATGTTAGAATGTTGCATATCTTTTGTGTAACGACCCCTTGTTCTTCGTGCTGAACGTTGAACAGCACTAGTTCGTCCGCCATGTTTGATTTTGAGCATGCTAGATCCCAGGGAGGCCGTGAGATCACACACGCATGCGCATTTGTAGTTCGCCATCACGTGTGTCTTTGAAAGAGTTTGGGCGCGTGGTTTTGAATAGATCGAGTCTGTTTAGAGTAGAACTGCATTTTACTGCTTAATTCTACGTTTTTTCTCTGAAACGCTTCAGTTATGGAACAATTTCGAGTGGTTGAAGAAGAAGCAATGACCCAGGCTGTCTGAAAAGAGGTAAGAGTGGGAAAATGTTCATATTTTGGCATAGAATTCGAAGCTCGCAGATATTTCTCACTTCAATCGCCCAAGCGACACTGTTAAAGTAAAAATCCTTATTTCCAGAACATTGGTCTTGAATTGAGGATTGTTGTTCTCACTTTAAGTACATCAAAACTAGTTTTAAGGTATGTAAGATCTTACAAGAAATGAAGATCACAGTGTTCTTAAAACAAGCACCATTGTGATCTAGTTTCAAGAACTTAAAAACTAGTTTTAAGCTTCTAAGATCTTACAAGAAATGAAGATCACAGAGATCTTAAAACAAGCACCATTGTGATCTAGTTTCAAGAACTTAAAAACTAGTTTTAAGCTTCTAGGATCTTACAAGAAATGAAGATCACAGAGATCTTAAAACAAGCACCGGATCGTGATCTAGTTTCAAGAAATTAATCTCGTTACTTAAGTTGAAATCTAAGAAATTACAGATCTTCAAGTGCCAAAGGAAATGCCTTTATTTTCATCAGTGGTCATTGCTACAAGTCAATGAAAATGAAAATTTATTTAACAACATGGCATTAAGTCAGAGAAAAGGATGACAAATTAATGACAAAAACAGAAACGAAATATAACTCCAATGCAAAAGTTTAATCAACAATGTATAGTAACCAAATTTAGTTGCAGTATTACAAAAATTAGGAACTAGAGACAAACATTTAAACAGTAACAATGAAATAACTACAATTCAGCATAGTAAACTTGAAAACTAAATTACAAGTAGGTTAAATTTTTACATGTTTACAAGGATATACAAAATGGATCCATTATTGGATTAATTTGCAATATCGAAAGGCTTGCACATGCATATCTGACCTACTAATTTTCTTTAATTTATGGTTGCAAAATAAATTTTGGGCTATATGCAAATTATTGGGCAATTTTGAGTGAAATAATGACCCAAAAATCAATATAGACTCAGATAAATACTTAACCCTTTACAAGCCTTAATAGCTCTAAATTAATTGTTATTGAAGATTGAACCCAACAGTAAAAATCTGAAGAAGTGTCATATCATCGGATACATTAATTCTTATTAGCTGTCAATAGTATAATTGATTCTTTGAAAGCTCAACAGGCCAAGATGCCTTCCATGACCACAATGTACTGTTCATGTCCACCTCTTGGCTTATGAGCATGGTACACTTCATAATATGAAAGATCAGCATGAGATATAATATCATATCCTTGTGCTACTTCTGGCTCTGAAATCTCAAATGCATTTAACTTCTCACAAAAAGAAGAAGTTGTCATAGCCATGACAACAAAAAAAGGTCCATTGTAAGGAACAAACCAGATTTTTTCCAGTTTTCCAAACTTTGGTAGTCCTATATCATCCACACCTATGAGGAGAAAATTATTCACACCTGGCTTATAACAAGTACCATACACCGTAATGGAGTTATATTGCAATACTTGAATGGTGTCACTTACTTCATAAAACCTTTTTATCATATTGACAGCATATTCTTTATCATGGTCAAGAAGTAGTTTCCCTTTCCCAAGCTGTACATCTTTGTCTATCATTTGACATGAATCAGTATCACTTCCCTCATTAATTTGAATAGCTGCTGCACTTTCCATTCCCTGATGTCTTTCAGCAAGAGATAATGGTAAGTTCTTAAAATTTTTAATCTTGCGGGCCATATCCTTAAAGTAGGAGTGTTTAGCTTCAAATCTCATGCACCAGCTTCTAATGAGTGGCCCAAACATCAATATTTGTGTTGGCAAATGAACTAAATAATGTTGCTTAGGTAATATTCTTGCATTGGGATATACCTTTTTAAATGAGCTCAAATGCTCCTTAACTAATTGTTTAAGATTAATCACAGAGTTTAGGCTAACTTTATGAGCAAAACAAATTCCCATAATTTCAAGCAGGGATAGGAAATTTTTCCAATGTAGATCTTCACTATTTACTTTATCAACCAAAATAAATGGAAGAATGCCAGCCAGCAACCACATTTGACTTGCACTTTGGCCCAGATTTGAAGAAGACTTAAATTCAAGGTCAGCTTCTTTGATTGGAGCAGGTTTGTCATTTGTCTCTGAATAACCATAAGAAAAGTGGTCAATGTCTTGGTTCAGGTCTTTAAGTGTTAAACGCTTGTTATCAATCAAATATTTGAAAAGGAATTTCATTTCATAGCTTAAAATGCCTTCAAGGAAAATATGCATGATATCTTGAGGCAGCTGCTTAGTAACATCGAAATGTGGGGCTTCTGAGATCTTTGCTCTGTTGTTTATTCCGTACTCTTTAGAGAAATACTCCCTTAAATACTTCGACCCAGCATTTTCTATTGTATAGACCTGTTTTTCATGAAGATCACTACTGCGTAGAACAAATTCCTCTTCCGTAAAGTGTTCCTGCATTTTTTCCCATGTTGTCATGCAGTGTCGGCACTTCCTCATAGCACCACCAACGCTTTCTTTAAAACAGCCAATGGCTTGGCTTGCTGGAGTGTCAGCTATGACGGCAAGAATTGCACCTCGTAAATATACTGTTCCACCTGCTATGTTAAAAGGATAACCAGTTTCACTTCCGAGTTCTTTGAGGTCTTCCACTAAGGGCTTTAATATCTCATTTAATCCAAATTCTTTTATGTATTGCTTCTTACAAATAGCAAAAAGGTGAATCGATTTTAATTTCCCACGGTAAACAGGATCTATATTTGCAAGCTGATAATAAAATAATCCTACTGGATGAATTTTGTTTGTCATGGGGTTTGCAATATTGCAATCATCATAATAGATCAACAACTTAAGGGCATTGTCATCCGTGGAAAACAAGGCATGGTTCCGCACAAAGAAACCATCATTGAAGTCATGCAGGTAGTAATTACTGTTTTCTGAATTAATAGGCTTTTTTCTTGAGTATACCATTTTTAGGAGTGTTTTGGATTTGAGCTGTTCTTGTAAGGTCTTCAAAATGGGAACATAATAGAATACTTTGTCCACTTGCAGACGTCTGATCTTTCTTCGAACTCTTCTAAAAGTTCTTTTACATTCCAAAACTTTCCTCACAGGTCCCTTAAAAAAGAGAAAATTAGATTACAACAATGCTTTTGACTAAAATTTCAAAGCCCCCCCCCCCCCACCAACCCACAACGACCAGTACTCGATATTACAATTGTATGCGTTCCTTGAATTGAAAAATATCTTGAGTACTCGTTTCAAAAGTGAAACCATTGCTGCTCAAACAATGTGTAAGTAATTGATCAAAAATTAGTTGAATAATCAAGATAGCATATGCATAAATGGCAAACTCATTAAAGTGAGAAAAATATATGAATCATGCACATACTACATAAGGCAGCTTGTCTCGTGTAAATTCAGGCAACATCCACTTAGCATGGAGCTGTTCAAAGGGAGTCATAACTTCTTCAAATACAGCATCAATTCCAGGTAATTGTTCTATATTTGCCTTGTTTAGAGCTTCGTCTACTTTTTGCTTAAGTCTCGTACAAGCAACACTGAAGAGGTCAGAGGTTGCTTGGGCAACTTTTTGCATGGTAGATTGGGTCAGCCTGTTTTCCTCTTTGATTTTCAGAATGTACTTTCCAGCAATATTAGACAATGGCTCTTCACTGTGGGTCTGATTTGGGGGACCTATCTCTGAAGATGTAGATCCATCATCTGAAAGAGGGAAATTTGCATCTTCTGGAATAGAATCCCAATAATCCGGATCCTGTGCCTCACTTGAACCACTGCTGGGTATATCTTCATGAAGTGAGTTATATTCTGGCCATGGTTCACAGACAACCCAGTTGCCTGAAATAAATTATAAAATAGAGAGACTTTTATTGGCATTCTTTAATAAAATATACTGCTGAGGGCACTATGATTAATTCAACTATACTTAATAAATAAACCCTTTGACAACTTTGACACTAAATAATGAAGTTGAATACCCTGTTTAAGACTCAAGACCACCCAAACCATACCCTGTTGGGCAGCACATACCCATTTAGAACAAATAAGGGGTTCCCCCATGGGAGGGGGGCTAAAGACACGCAAGAATCATACTCCATGCCCTGCCTGAGAGTATGATCCGGCCGACACTTTTACAAACACAAAGGAAAACTCACCAGTCCCATTCTGCAAAGTTTGCAGGTCAACGTCGTGTCTGTTACTGTAAAGATACGACACGTGCTTTTCCCTCACGTGTCTGGCAAAGCTGTTGGCTTTTTGGAACCTTCGGTCACATCCATCGATTCCACAAAACGCAAAAACGCAATTCCAGGACATCATTTTCAGTTTCATTTTCAGTAGCTTCTGTCATTGACCTTCAAACAACGTTTATTACAACGCTTTTTATTGGGTTATGAAAAAGCGCGAAAAATCCACCTCTTTCATTGGATAAAAAAGGTCATGTGACAATCGAGTACTGCGCGCAGTAAGTGTGTAGTCACAAACATGGCGGAAGACGAGGAGGTTGAGATGATTATGTTTCCTCCAAGCAAGGATCAATTACAGGCCTTTACGGGGAAAGAATTGTCACAATTTTTGAAGAAGAAAGGTTTTCCTGTAGACCAGTGTCGCATTCTTGAAGGTATGTTCTTTAGCCACTCTGTTTTGGCCGTTAATTCCGTGTTTAGTGACAGGATTTTTCCCGCCCAAATTTGGCGCTCATTACGCACTCATCCTTACATCGATATTTTCAGAAAAGCTTCGCTTGCAGAAGAGTTAACACAATAGTTCACGGAGTTGCAGTTTTTCAGTGCTTTTAGTTATTGTTTTGGACGTTATTGTTGTGATTTTATACTTCAAATGTAATATTCCATCCTGGTTGTTTACATTAAATTCGAGTCCAGATGTACCTGTCACCTAATGCACCTATCAAAATCTTTTCCTGGGGGAAAATGACTCGTTTCTCGATCGATTAGTCGACAGTGGCTTTGTGTTATTTTGCGGATATTTCTGCGAGTTTTTGTAAAGTAAATTTTCATTCATTTGCCCGCCAAAAAGTTAAGAAATTGAAGTTAAGAAATGCAAGTTTGATGAGATAACGGGTAAAATATGTTACTGAATTCACATCTGAGGCATCTTATTTTTCTGGGCTTCAGGTAGGGCAAGACTTTTTGTGGGATATTGGGGGGAGTGTTGTTTGCTGAGGGAAGGGAACTAACTTTTGCATTTCAGGCATAAAAAATAGGTGAGAAGGGGAATTTTATAAGCAAAAGTTTCTCTGGATTCCTCCATGAGTAAAAAGTTGGGTGATTGTTCTTTTTTCTGTTTAATGGTTTGTTTGATTGAGGGTCAGTATCTACTTTAAAGCAGATTTTTATATTCCTCTTAACATAGAAAATCAAGTGGATGGAAAACCGTTTGTCAAACTGTCACGATCAGACTTAAAGGACCTGTACCCTTCAGATTTCTCAGCACGGAAGAAGTTCTGGGACTTTCTGAGTGAACTGGTTAGTTTTCAGTTGTACTTTTAAAATTCCCACATGCCAACAATTCAGAGGTAATTTCATAAAAATATTGCAGTGGCCAATTAAATTTATTTCATATCAGGAAACAGACAGGGTGGTCTGAGAATTACAACATTAAGGTAGCCACAATTTACATTCACTTCAATCTTTTTTACAACGTAACCCTGAAAGATAGTTTCAAGCAAGGGGTAGGAAATGTTAAATATCATTTTTTTTATTGCTAGGCCTCCTCTGACCCTTGGTCACCAAGAGAATCTTCAACCCCGAAGTCAAGTGTGTCAACTTTGAGTCCTTGCAGCAGTTCATGTGAAGAAGATGTGTCTCTGTCGCAGTTCATGTCTGCCTCTGATTTCCCTTCACTGAAGAGAACAAAACAAAGAGAGTTTGTACACAATGTGCCAGCAAAGAAAGCGAAGCGCTGTCTACTTGAGACAGACTTCAAATTTCCAATCTCTGCAAAAGTCAAAAAGTGTGTGCAAAACAAGAGCCCACTTGACGATAGTGATAGAAGGCAGTTAATAAGAGAGTCAGTCACCTGCCTACAAGCTTATGTTGGTGATCAGCACATCAGCTCTTCCTGCTTTGAAGAGGCTGCTAAGCAACTCTGTGACAAGGTGCCTCTTTTACGGGATGAAAAGCCTCCCTTATGGCCTCATGATGTAGAATTTCAGTATTGGGTAAGTTAAAACTTGTACCAAGATTGCAAATAGACTTGCTGTTCAGACCAATCACCAGTTTTACTTGATAGTGGTTCAGAAAACCAGTTTCTTTGGCCCATGTTATTGTATTGCATGGTTGATAAAAGGTTTGGACAATTTCAGGTAGCATTACAGTGTAATTATGATCTTTTGCAAGTTCAGTTCTTTCGAGCAGCTGTGGTTAGGTGGCACTTTAAGACTGGTCAAAGGTGTTGTGAAATACTAACATACTGTGTACTTGTTTTATTCCCACTCTGTAAGGAATCCACCAAACATCTTCTCAAAAAGAGATATTCGAATGTGAAATCCATGAATGTAAAGGCTAGCAAAAAGGTTTCTCAACTATCTGACAGCAGTATAAGTGATGTTGACATCGAAAGCCAGAGCAAAGCAGATTTGGAAAAGCACGAAAAGGAACTTGCAAAAGAGCTTGGAAAGAAGGTCATTAACTGGAAGGCTGCAGAGCAGTTATTAAATCTCACCTTTGATAACAGAAGAGAGAGGGTCTCTAAAATTACTGGGCTTAATGCTGTTCCTAACATGCTGCAGCAATTTCCCTACTTTGAACATGAAAAAGTGGTAAGTGACCATTCTCCAGTGGTACCTACAAGTGTTTGATCAGTGGTTTCTGGATGAGGCATTTAATTATTTCAATGTTGAGAACCACACAGTTCAAATGAGTCAGCCCTTTAGTGAAACCAAATGTGCAATATACTGCTATAATCAATTTCTTTTAGTCAGCAGGGGGGGGGGGGAGGGGGGTTGAGGAGGAGTGATGGTGTCTTTGTTAATCTGTGGTGAAGTACTGACTACATCTCTTTATTTGCAGTTATTATGGGAATTGGAGTTCCAAATTTCAAAATTGACAAAGAAAAAGTGCACCAGTGACGTATTTATAGATCGCTGGAAGGCACTGTCGACTTGTTTTCTGGATGGTTCAGACATTAACAACGGTATGTCAAAGAATATGAACTCTCCATCCATGCAATGACAATTTCTGGCTGATATGCCAATGTCGAAACACCTTGTGAAAAATATTAGAGCAACTTAATGCTGAAAAATACTGCTGACAGTGAATTGTGATATCTTGTAAGCCATACATGGCTTGTTTGTAAACCGCTTGAGAACTTTATGTTAAGTGTGGGTCCAAAAACTATCCATACCTCCACCATGGAAGGGATTTTTTATAAGAACCCCCCCCCCCCCACCTCTTGGAAATTCCAGTTAAACTTGTTACATTTCTTTAAATTTCTTGGTCTTTGAGAACCCCCCCACCCCCCAGGAATTTCCAATCCCTTCCGTGGGGGCAGTATGGACTTATTCTAGAACTACACAAAGTAACAATGAGTGCCACTATTTCAAAATGCTGCCAAAATGAAAAATGCTGAAACTACACAGGTGCATAGTGGCTAGTTTAGACTCCACAGCAGCCAACAAAAGAAACATGAGGTGAATTGGAGAGTATAAGATTTTTTTACTCTAGAAAATGAGGGTTCATTTCCATCACTTCTGCATTTTTGTGTATTAAAACACACTGTTCTTTTCAGATGATACAGCATTACAGTCCTTATCAAACATCCATAAACCATTTTCAGGCATGGAGCCACTGCTTCTTACATTGAAGGTAAGCAAGGAAACAGCAGCAAATACATGCATTGATCTACACCAATATCATTAAGTGGGAAGGGTTTATCAATAACATTTTTTCATGAATTATCCTGGATTGTAGCCCAGCATAATTCTCATAAAGCATGTACATGTATAGGAATTTGGTTCAAAATGTACATTAATTGTCAAGTTTACATGTCCGATGGTACACCTTGAACAATTTATCAAGAATGTCATCTGATTGGTGAGGAGTGGGGTCAATTAACAGCATTTTTTCTTCTTTGCTTGCTTTTTTCTCTTAAAAAGGGGGGTCAGGTCCTAAAATAAATAAAACTTTTCCCTTGAGGACAATATGAATAATTCAATTCTGAGGATTTCAGTCTTCCAATGAAGTAACCAGAATGTTTTTTTTTTGTTTGCAGGAAACTGAGAAAATAGAAAACTTCATAAAAACTGAGGTACCTTCAAAGTCGCCCTATCTGGTTTATGCTGAGGTCAACCAAACAGAGTCTAACAATACAGCACAGGTGTTTGTGATTCTTGACAAAGATGTTCTTTGGGAATGTATGCCAGTAGTTAATCACTCCATCTTCACTTCGGTATGTCAAAGAATATGAACTCTCCATCCATGCAATGACAATTTCTGGCTGATATGCCA
Organism: Siderastrea radians; assembly: GCA_964017195.1. NCBI lineage: Eukaryota > Metazoa > Cnidaria > Anthozoa > Scleractinia > Rhizangiidae > Siderastrea > Siderastrea radians. Next base: position 21,953,657 of record OZ024890.1, read on the forward strand.
ATGTCGAAACACCTTGTGAAAAATATTAGAGCAACTTAATGCTGAAAAATACTGCTGACAGTGAATTGTGATATCTTGTAAGCCATACATGGCTTGTTTGTAAACCGCTTGAGAACTTTATGTTAAGTGTGGGTCCAAAAACTATCCATACCTCCACCATGGAAGGGATTTTTTATAAGAACCCCCCCCCCCCACCTCTTGGAAATTCCAGTTAAACTTGTTACATTTCTTTAAATTTCTTGGTCTTTGAGAACCCCCCCACCCCCCAGGAATTTCCAATCCCTTCCGTGGGGGCATGAGGGTTCATTTCCATCACTTCTGCATTTTTGTGTATTAAAACACACTGTTCTTTTCAGATGATACAGCATTACAGTCCTTATCAAACATCCATAAACCATTTTCAGGCATGGAGCCACTGCTTCTTACATTGAAGGTAAGCAAGGAAACAGCAGCAAATACATGCATTGATCTGCACCAATATCATTAAGTGGGAAGGGTTTATCAATAACATTTTTTCATGAATTATCCTGGATTGTAGCCCAGCATAATTCTCATAAAGCATGTACATGTATAGGAATTTGGTTCAAAATGTACATTAATTGTCAAGTTTACATGTCCGATGGTACACCTTGAACAATTTATCAAGAATGTCATCTGATTGGTGAGGAGTGGGGTCAATTAACAGCATTTTTTCTTCTTTGCTTGCTTTTTTCTCTTAAAAAGGGGGGTCAGGTCCTAAAATAAATAAAACTTTTCCCTTGAGGACAATATGAATAATTCAATTCTGAGGATTTCAGTCTTCCAATGAAGTAACCAGAATGTTGTTTTTTTGTTTGCAGGAAACTGAGAAAATAGAAAACTTCATAAAAACTGAGGTACCTTCAAAGTCGCCCTATCTGGTTTATGCTGAGGTCAACCAAACAGAGTCTAACAATACAGCACAGGTGTTTGTGATTCTTGACAAAGATTTTCTTTGCGAATGTATGCCAGTAGTTAATCACTCCATCTTCACTTCTTCGTTAGTTACTTTGGTGGCAGTGTATTACTCATTCAACTTAGAGTACGAGCAGAAACGTAAACATTTCTTTACCTTAGTTGAAGAGCATGTGCTTGGGATAGTTCCCAAAAGAAAACCGTACCTCTTAAAACAACTTGAAAATAGACTGCTCAGCAAAATGAACAAGGTCAGTAATGAGTAGTTGCCCTGTCAAACAACATTTTGCTACACGTTCAAGCATTTTAGTTGGATGCCTTTGGTGGCACTGTATTACTCATTTAACTTGGAGTACGAGAAGTGTAAACACCTCTTTGCCATATTTGAAGACCATGTGCAAACTTGGTATAGTTCCCAGTTGGTTAATATTTTGAATGCAAGACATGTTTTAGTAGGATGCCTTTGGTGGCAGTCTATTACTCATTTAACTTGGAGCACGAGCAGAAGTGTAAACATCTCTTTATGTTGTTTGAAGAGCATGTGCTTGGTATAGTACCCAAACAAAAACCTTACATTTTAAAACAACTTGGTAACAGACTTCGTAGCACAAGTTAAGCTAACCAGTTAAACAGTTTTTTGCCATAATGTTGAAATGTGGCACTGGCTAATTTTACTATGGCTGATAGGTTATGTAGGCTTGCTTTCAGAGGTTTCAGTAGGTTTTATAGCACACTCAGATGCCAAAAACTGCAGAATTTTTATTGCTCTATTTTTATCTAAAATGTTATAAGTTTAATGATGAATTAGGAAGTACGTAGCAAATTGAAACAAACCTCAAAGCCTGACATAGTAAATTTTACCAGTTCCCAACTCTTACGGAAAACTCTGTTAACCTTGAACTACATCTATGAACATGATTCCATTCACCTCTTAATATCAATTCTATGTGCAAATAACAACCCTCTGACATGCCAAGACTTTAAACTGCTTATATATTATTTTCTTACACCACGCAATCTACTTTCTTTGAAATCCATTAACTTTCTAATAAGGATGAACTACCATGCACCAGTTTTGGAATATCTGCAACACAATCTAATGCTAAGACCTTTATCAAATTATAACATATTATTCTCTTTTTTTTTTCACTTACAAACTGTAAAGTTGACAGTTATTGACAGGTTATTCTTTTTTAGAATAGAATAATCTGTGTAGAGTGGCATGGTGTTCATGAGAGGTGAATGGAATCATGTTCATGTACAAGTAGTTCAAGTTAGTACTAAAAACAGCTTTGTTATTGTGAAGTTTGTTGCAAAAAACTTTTAAGTGATACCAGCACAGTAGCTAAGTAATTTACTTTGAAACGAGTTGGTTCATATTTTGAATGCAAAACATGTTGTAGGATTGTTTCCTTACTTTAAGGTAATCAGAACTTCATTTTATAAAGTGAAGCTTAAGAAACAATTCTCTTGATTCAAGGTATTATTACTTATTTACTACATGCTTCTATTGCTTAAAGCAAGAGACATTTTCCTTGTTTCAAGGCAGTTATGACTTGGTTCATTAACTTAAAATAAGTAATAGTTTCCTTATTTCAAGGAAATTTTTCCTTTTATTTTGTGTTTAGAATAAGAAATAAAGTTCTTGTTTCAAGAAGTGTGGTTCTTTTTTGAGAATTTAGGGTGCTTGTTTTAAGGGTTTAAATTTTCTTACCTCAGGAACTTAAAACAAGATTTTTAAATCTTATTTTAAGGAAAATTCCTTTAACAGTGCGAATGGTTAGATTTCTCAATTGTCATGCATTAAAATGAAGCAATGTTGTCTTGAAATGTCCTTTCAAAGCAAAATACTATGTAAGACTTTAATAAGCTTGAATGTAAAGTGACAATTTAGCTGAAAGCGTTCGTGCAAATGAGTAAATTCTTGATCGGAACTTACTGGAATAGTCAAATACAAATTTGCCTGATTTCCACATTCAACGAGTGAACTATCAGAAGAAGAAGAAGACAAAACTGGATTTGTTGCTGAAAAGGGTTGGAATATTATTTCCTTTATAGTTTCTTATCAAGACCTAAATGGCTCTTTACTTTAGCACAATATTAATGTTCTCAGATGAAATGCCCATTGAGCAGGTTGTAAATCAGTCCATGTTACACACCATTGGTTTCACACTAAAGTTTAAAAAGATCCTGTGATGATAGTTGTAATAATAATTTCAAGTCAGTCTTTTTAGTTCTACACTCAAACTTAGAAACCATGAACACTGAAAATATTTCTCAGAATGTCCATTGTGTTTTGACCAATCACGTGCAAGACCTTGAAACCACAAAACAAATGGGTTTGTTAGTCACAGAACGGATTTGGTTCTCACTTTGTTTCGTAAAACCTCAAGATTAAACCTTCATCTGCACTTACAGGAATTTAGATTGTTATTCTCTATCTGAGAGTCACATGCACTATGCAAGCGAAAACTGTGGCTCACGGGTTGCCGCTGCATTGTAGCAACAGCCACAGATTGTCAAAACCGGTGTTTGTTAATTTTTAACAGCCTGCTCACTCAGTACCATTGTTAAATTTGAAACTGTCATTTTTAAAATTTGCAACTAGACATTGTATGTTGCAAGCCCGTCTCGAACGCATGGATGTTTTGGCCTAAGTAAATTGAGTCAGCTCTGCTATTAGAATTAACAGCAGCTTTGGGTGAATTTTGAGGAAGAACATTGCATCTTTATATAACAGTGAAATAAGTGCAGCTTGAGTTGCTTTTATTTGAAATGTCAGAAAACACTTATTGTTGCATCAGCTTGTCCAAAAATTTATTAGATCCAAAAGCGCTCAAACTTATTTTTGCTTGCGTAGTGCACATGGTTCTCAGATAGAAAGGAGTAGCACTTACAATTCCTGTAAGATAAGATGAAGGTTAAAGAGCCAGTGTCACCCAAAGTGCTTTGCGCGGTTGTGTTTTTGTTTGAAGTTTGGCTGGCGCGTTTGCCAGACGTTTCACAAATTATACCTTGCTGCACTGGCCTTTCAGCAAGCTGATATTTACAGTAGTAGCCTCTAGATATAGTAATATCTTCATTGCTAGATGTTACCGGAGAAAACAACCCTAGATCTGACTTTGTAGTCAATGCGTGTGGAGCTTTCATAACAACCGATCGATTGATCAATCGATCGATCGATCTCGATGGATGTAAAACCAGAGTAGCCACTTCCACTCGATATAAAAATAACAAGACAAAAACAAGTAGCAAGAATATAGATGTCACTGGAGAAAACTACTCAAGATATGACTTTGCATTCAATGCGTATACATGGATCTATTACAGTCCCATCAATTGATTGCGCGATTGATCGCATCGACCGATGTCGATGGACGCAAAACCAGAATAGCCACTTACACTTTTTGTAAAAATAAAACATAGACAGTGAGCACATTACCATAAGCATTATTTTGGAGCAAGCCCGTAGCTACTGTTATTTTGTGGTAAATCAACGTTCCTTCTGTTTTCATTTGGCAACGAATGTAGCACTATTTCGACAAACACAGTGTCAGTACTATTGCTGAAACCCGCAGATGTTTTTCTTTCCCTCTGCTACTGATACACGGACTCCTTCGGCCGTACAACTTTGGCAGAGCCCAGAAGACTCGGCCTTCGCCTTAATTTTCCTGAACCCTACGAGGCATTCAATTTAAAGATCTCCTTCTCCACCGCGAAAACACTTCAGAATTCGGAATTTGATACGGCGACACTTAAATGTGAACTCAAAATTCACACTAGTGCTTTCGGATCGCTAACGGCAGCGATGGAAGAAGATACAAATCAGACTTCACGACAATCAAGAAAATGGCGTATTTTTCATATATGAAAAATGTACCTCGGTGCGCAAAGCACTTTGGGTGACACTGGCTCTTTAAATCTTGAGGTTTTTTGAAACAGATTGAGAACCAACTTGATTCTGTGACTGAGAAACCCATTCGTTTTCTGTGGTTGCAAGGTCTCACATGTGATTGGTCAAAACAGTATTAATACAATGAACATCCCAGAAATATTTTCAGTGTTCACGGTTTTCTTAGTTTGAGTGTAATACAAGGACTAGACTGCAAGTAGTCTAATTTTGGCGATGGCCATTTGTGGGGCAGGCAAAATACACACGCGCATGCGCGAAATTTCGAGGAGACCCGTGCGCGCGTTTGTATTTTGCCTGCCACACAATCGCCACTGCCAGATTTAGAGACTAATCGCAGTCTATACAAGGACTTTCCTGAAATTTGAGATGGTGTGCTACCTAACGAACCATGACATGATGTAACAGACCCTTTTTTTATTTTTTATTGACAGAACTTCTTTAGGAAAGATTTCTGCTTCCTGAAGATTTGAAGACAGATCAGGAATGTGGACTTGCAGTAAACAATTTCTTTAAGCAGTTTCCCCCAGGAGCACTGTAAAATCAAATTGACTGGTATTTCAGTTTGTTTTTTAAACAGTGCTTTCGGTTGGTTATGTCATCAGATTTCAAAATGTTATACACGTGTATAAAACAACGGTAAGCCTTGTTTTATACTTAAATTTTAAGATCTGATCTAATACTTGTAAATTAAGGGTAATTTATAAATAAACTAGTCATGAATGAATACAGGTCTCTGTGTTTAATTTCTTGTTCAGGGGTCAAGTTTCTTTAAATTGGAGGAAAGCACATTTTCCTTTATTAAAAGCAAATTAAACAAAGTAACTGTAAAAATGTAGCCATTTTTTCAGTTAATGGCTGCCCTGACTAGCTTAGGACTGGTCAGGTCCACAACAACAACAAAAAAATGGTGTGGGGTTGACTGGCCCAGGCTGGCCTGAAAAGCAGAAAATATTTTTCCATTTGGGCCGGCTGGGGCCGGCCTGGGCTGTCCTGGTCCAGGGTGGACCAGTCCCTGTCATATGTCTGTCTTGGGCCGGCTTCTCATTAGCATTTTTGAAAAATGCTAATTTTGGGCCAGTCTGGGCCGGCCCTGTGGGGACGGCCCGGGCCAGCCCGGGCCGGCCCAAGCAGGACACTTTTTTGCACGGGTAGGTTTGTAATGAAGTGCAGTCAAACGATCATGTTTCAAACCCTTGTCAAAATGTAAACCTGCCACTAATAGGAACATAGGCTTCTATCATGACATTTTGAGTGCCACCTTTGACACTGTAGAGCAAGTTTTATGTGCCAGTGTATTTTCACTTGCAGTAGTTTGACAATGCTGCAATCTTGAATTGACTCTGCAGTATTAACTGATTTCACCTAACATCAACCAATAAAAGAGAATTAAGTTCAACCATACCTCATTAGTGGAAAGAGCAACAAAGTGCTTTGCAACAGCTGATTTCTGCGGTTAAAAGGAGAAATATTTCATATACCATTTCCATAAAAAAATATCACATTACTTTACATTGTACACTATGGTATCACATGGCATGACAGCTTATTGAACACTAAGCTTTTAATGGGTTTTAAATACAAACAAGCACGTCAAAAACAATAAAGCATCAAAAACCAACACTTCTAAAAATAATTTCAATTCGATCTGGAACAGTGGACAAAGAGCTACCCTATGTGCCACTGTGCTACGCAAATCGCATAGCGCGACGCGATTCTCGTAGCATGAGACGCGATTCGTGTAGCGCGCGAAATGAGTCGTGACTGGTAACTTAACCTTTGAGCGGTACTGTAGTTCCCATTGATTGATTGATTGATTTACTTATTTTATTTGTTTAGTTTGAATCAGTTAAATGTGAATAAATTATACAGTTATAGAAACACAAAACAACCAGTAACGTACATATAAGTCTATTTAAAAACCAGGTAACATTTTTGCTTTGTAATAACTACATGCAAATAAATATTAAGAAAAATGCAAACAAATGATGTCAGCTGCTGAAATACTATCAGTAGATCTCTTAAAACAACTTACATCCTTGAGTGTTTTCAAAAGCCAATCCCTTGCAGATTTTGCATTTGTTATGGTCTCTATTGTGGTAAATGTCTGCAAAGAAGAAACAAGTACTTGACTGGATAGTTTTTAAATGCCAACTTAAAAACATTTTAAAGGTTGGAGGCCATATCAATGTACACTGAGATAAATCTTAGGTCACCAAGTTTAAAAGGGGCTGGGAAAAAGGGGTCTGATAATAGGGCTTCAGCCCTGTCAAAATGAGCCAGTAGCCAGCAATTTTGCTGTCTACAGAAACCTCCAAACAGACAGAAAGACTGGGTCCTCACTACCTACTTTTTCTGGTATGTTGCCCATAGACTGCACGTAGTCTCTAATTTTGGTGATAGCGATCGCGGGGTGGGCAAAAATACACATGCACGTGCACGCAAAATTTTGGGGAGACATGATGTACAAGTGTATTTACACCTGCCCCACAATCGCTACTGCCAAAATTAGAGACTACTCACAGTCTACATGTATTTTGCCCGCTATTAGAAATTGTTTTGATAGGGCTCAGACTCTAAAAAGGATCAAATGAAGTAGCTACACAGTAGAATGAAAGGAAAACAAGAAGAGGGCTCACATGAAGGGACCACACTGTAGGAGGTGAACATGAATTTAGTTGAGGGAACGAGACAAAGGAATCAGGTAAAGAACCTTGGATAAAAGGATCAGATGAATGAGATAAGACGAAGGGCCAGGAGAAGGTACTGTGACAAATGGATTAAGGGAACAGCTGAAGAGACTGATATTAAGGGTATGAGTTCAAGAGACCTGACAAACAAGATATAATGGAGCTGGGTCCTGATGAATGAGTGTTACATGTACATCACAAGATCTCGCACATGCGCCGTACACAGTATTGAACACATGGTAACTGTAGAACTCAAGTTTTGAACTTTTCAATCAGAAAACAGAGTTGGACATGAAGGAACCAGAAGAATATTGAAGGGACCAAATTCATGAAGGGACTGATATTCAGAAACCCACATAATGGCCGAGATAAAGGGGCACTGATGGATGCATGGCCCTGACACAGCTAGATGTAGCTTAGTTGAATGCATGGAGCAGATGAAGGAACTGAGACAAAGAGATCAAAAAAAAGTCCTGACCTCGGACAAAGAAGCCAGATAAGGGGCTGAGATGACTGGAAAAAAAGGAACAGATGGTGGGAACAAGGTGAAGGGACCACATTATGTGTGTCAAAATTCCAGTTGTTAGGGGCTGTCAGATTAAGGATCTTAATCAAAGACACCTGGTGAAGGGGTTAAGATAAAGTTACCAGATAAAGGGGCAGTGATGAAAGGTACAGTTAACTGGGGCTGAAAAAGAGGGACCTGGAATAAAGGGTTCCAAGACGAAGAAAGTGAGATGAATATAAACCCAGATGAAGGGCAGAACCAGCTGACAGTGCATGAGAAACATGCCCATGTTACTGAGATTATAGGGTGATACAAAGGGAGCACCATTTGAAAGTACATTTATACAGCACATGAATGGGATACTGATGAAATGGACACAAAAAGATTGCATTACCTTTGATGCTACAATGAACAGCGTCGTTTCTTGATTTAATGTTGCCACAGTCTTTGCTAGATGAGTTCCATCAATGTTGGACACAAAATGCACATGCAGATCCTTTTTGCTGTAAGGCTTAAGGGCTTCTGTCACCATTAGAGGTCCCTAGAAAAAACACTTATAAATATAAGAAAAAATTAAATAATAATCATAATAGTGAGCATTTTCGTTAGGAATGCTGAAAATTTATCTTCCACTTATTATGTTAATTAATACGAAACTGTCTGTTGGAATGCATTGCAATGAGTTGACGCATGCACCTGCTATCTCACGTTAATTAGCTTCATCAAGTTGGTGCTGAATTACTGGCTTTCACAAACAGTTCATGCAAGTGAACATTTTAGAGCAAGACAATCATTTTTCTCACACTAAATACATGAAATGGAACTACATCACTTCAAGCTTAATTTATTAATAATTATGCAAATTAATAATTATAATATAGTTTTTGTTTATCGTGTCTAACATCTTGTGGTTTCATAATTTAATGTAACAATGTTAAACTCACCAGATCAGATCCTCCAATTCCAATATTCACGACATCCGTTATTGTTTTTCCAGTGTGGCCTGATTACAACATTAATGTTGTGTTATTAATAATCAAACTATAAAAATACACATGTTGATTTGTATTCATTTAACGAGCTCCCCAGGTTAAGGATCTTCTTGGGACATCTTGAAAGATTGTATTAAGACGGAATCCATTAGGAAATTGAGTAATTTTAATTTTCAGTGGACAAAAATCTTGTACCAGAACAATTTAAAGCATATCACATTCTTTTTTACATTTTTTGAGAGCTATGGATGTAATTTGTTATCTGTAATAACCCCAAAGACAATTTCTTATGGGAACCGGAGAAAATAAATTTCAAATTTCACAAAATGAAATCTTACGCACAAAAATTTACCTATTTTACCCGTGTTTACACAATTCCTGTGAAATTTGAAATTTAATTTGACGGGCTCCCATAAGAAATTGTCTTTGGTGTTATTACAGATAACTAATTACGTCTATAGCTCTTAAAAAGTGTAAAAAAGAATGCGATAAACTTTAAATTATTCTGGTACAAGGTTTTTGTCCACTGATTACTCAATTTCCTGATGGATTCTGTCTTAACATTGTAAAATCTTGGTAGCATCTTGTCAAGATGGATTAATATGGAAATGCTACCTACCAGCAATGTACATTGTACAGCTGTACAATCCACATATATGTCGCAGTTTAAAATAAAAATCTCAAAATTTTCTCTTATCTGAATGAGATTTGGTTTGAAAATTTTCAGCCAAAAACAAATTGAAATGTTTAAATTTTGTTCATGTACATGAAGTTAACTTTCAGCAAATGCAATAAAAAAGATCACATTTTGTCAAGTTGCAAGTGGTGATCACTGCAGATTTAAGTTTGCTCACACATACATGTCGGTGGTAAATGACTTTTTGCCTTTAATTAACCATTCCTCAACCAAAAAGAACTGTTAGTAGTTCTATACCTTTCCAAGCACCAGATCTGACAGCCTGTAATATAAAAATAAACAGTGCATTGTTAACATAATTTTATTTGTTTTGCCTTAAAGGTTGGCACACATGGGGTGACTAGTCCCTGCGACTAGTCCCAGGGACCAAGTCCCTTTGTGTGAACTACCCATTTTCACAAAAAAATGTAGTCGCAGGGACCAAAGACTGGTCACACAAATTCAAATGGGTTTGAATTCATGGGACATCAGTTCTGGGAACTTGTCCCACAAACATAATGCTTGGTTCCTTTGTGTGAACACTTCACGGGACAAGTCACCGTGCCCAAATAAACATATTTAATTCGATCTTTTACTTTTTTGCCAGTTGGCCTGGAGAATAGATCTTGTATTTGTCTGTATTGGGGGTCTTGATCAAACAGTTGCTGTTTTTCGCTTCTGTATCAGCAATGTGGGATACCAGAGAAAAAAACTTTATCGAAATTGCAAATGACAAACACTCACAGACTTACAGCTGAACAGTGTGCAGTTTCATTAAGCCGATTTATTTTTAATTTAGTGTTTTGCAGTCAATTAGTAATTTCATTTTCACTAATGAGGACTGTTGAGGACTGCTACATTTTTCACCTTCACAACAAATTGTAGTAAATTTAATAAAATGTAATAAAAGCATGAGAAAATCATTTCAAATCACATAGTGCAGGGACATACAATGCTTCTAGCAGCACCATGCAGCTTTGCTCACGAGGATTTTGTAAACACTTTTCCACTGAAAGTACAGTTTATGCTAGGCCATGCGGGTCAAGTGAATCACTAAATATAACATTTCATTAATTTAAATTAATTTTGCAAAAAGGCCTTCTGTTTACTTCAAGTGAAATACTCATTTGTTAGAGCTGTGTACTAAATAAATATATTTTGTTTGAAGCTGTACCTCAGTGAAAGTCCGCATCTGGTTAAGAACTGCATTCACATCATCCATAACCTGAGAAATAGAACAACAGTAGCAATTACTTTTCAAAAAGTTCTGCACAATTTTGAGCCTTGATGTCACTGCTTCTCCTAGATTAAGGCTGACACTACAACTGTTACCTTCAGCATATAGTTGGGTTGCCTTGGCAACAAACTGCCAGTAACCATTTATATGGCATAGCTGGCTGGAATCAGGGGCACCACAGGAGAGAAGTGACTGTCTTGCTTATGGATTGTGTGGTTCCAGAAAATATCCATATACCCCCACCACAGAGGGTCATTGGAAATTCCGAGGGTGAGGGGGGTGTTGAAGCCCAAAATTTTTAAAGGAATGTATGAGCCTAAACTGGAATTTCCAGTGGGGTGGGGGGCTCAAACTATTAAAAAAAAAACAAAATGTGGATCATTCACATGTACCTTAGGTCCAGCAAAAATACTTTGTGAATAATATATAATCATGGTAGTACACTTCCACAGTAAGCACCCTTGGACGAGTCCTGATAACTCAAATTGTTTCTAGGGAGATGCAAGACTCATACAAGTCAAAAAAGTTCAAGTTGTCAGGAAAAACGTTTACTTAATGGTATTTTGTCCAGTTACAGACATTGCACTGTAGAGTAGTTAACCTTACATTTTTTCCATCCACATAAACTGGTTTATTGGAGCGGTTCCTCAGAGCCACATGTAACACAGCTCGATCCTGGAAAGATTTACAGCAAAAATTTAGGATACATTTTAATTAATGTCACGACCACAAAAACAAAATGTTGTTGCTGTGCTCCTAAGAGGAATAGTGGTTACCAAAGCCCTGTTAGCCAGCAGAATTCGGAACCAGCCTGTCTGCCATGGGTGACCCCACCACAACACTGGCCAGTGCTGTTACTCCCACTCATCTAGGGGTTAGGCCTGAGAAAGGATCTTGGCTTTTATCTGACAGATTGTAGCCTGGTGTACCCTGCTAATTTGTTGTCATCCCCACAGGGGTGTCAGTAAAATGCTTACTTGGGGTAGCGGTCGAGGTGGGGGTGTTTTTCTAGGGTCTAGGGTTAGGTTAGGACACCTTAACCTGAACCTCAAAAAAAGACCTCCTGACCCTGATCTCAAGTCAGTGGGTTATTGACACCCCTCACCCACAAAGGACAACAGTAAAGAGTTGGATTTTGAGGAAATGTGACCCTCCACGGGAAAACAGGGAAAAAGGTGAATGCACGGGCACGCCAAAATGACACGCAAAACAATAGGCAGTGTGCAAAATGGCACGCCTGCTTTCGAGCAGCGTGTCAGAAGGCACGCTTAATTTAAATTTTTCTTTAGTTTGCATCGCACGATTAATACAAAGGCGCGTGTCTTGTCGAAAAATGAAGTGTGTCGAGCTCGGTACTGTGTGAAATGGCACGCCAGCGTGTCAAATAGCACGCAATTCAAGTGTGCAAAATGACACGCTAGCCGTGTCCAAGAGTAACGCTCAACTTACCGTTCTCTCGTCTTGTGAAACAGTCAAAAGCTTAGCTTGGTTGGTGCCGCGTATAAGCGGACTTCGCAAACAGACAAACAAACATTCAATCGCAGATTTTCGATGACTCGAGCCCTTGTCAATTGAGTATCAAACTCAAAGCAAACGATGCAAAATCCGCCATCTGCATAAGCGTGAGCTTACGAGTCCCAGGTCAGTTGCGAAAGAAAAACTCTCACTTTCGGCAGCGTTCTCGATGTATTTAAGATAAATATCAATGATTTCAGATGACATGCGAAGAATTAAAATAAGGTTGTAAGCATGAAGCCATAACTTAAATTCGTTAGAGACTGAAGCCAGATTTCTTGTCATAAACAAACGTTGTCGCTTCGTTCAAATCAATATTATCGATCCGCCATGTTGACAACAGAGTCTTCGGTCCCAGTGTTTGCGCGGCCGAGCATTTGGCTGGTCAGGAAAGTTCACGAAACTCGTGGGGAAATGAGAGGTACCATAAGTTTATAATATTTTGGAGGTTAAAAATACCGTTACGCAGAGAAATGGAAGCGATCTAAATAGGAATTTGAAAAAAAAAACTTTTCATCAGGCGGCTAAAACTATCAATAAACGGCAGCGATTGTTACTTTTCCCGCCCACGACAGATGATAATTGGGACGGGATTAAGGACTCACGGGCGAAAAGTTTGCAAGAGGCTCGCAATTTGTAAACTTTTACATTCACCTTTTTCTCCCGTGAATTTTCAATCCCGTTCCGATCGTCTGCCTTAGGTTTTCCGATATGGATATATCATCATTTGCCACGTTCCGTATATAGTTTGAACGATTTCGGTTAAAGCTTCGTTTCACTCCATTCCCAAAATCGGGTCAGTTTCATAACTCGGCAAATTTCGGGTTTTAGAAAAAATGTACTCGAAGTCTATGTCGGAGTCAGTCTCATGATCGAATTCATACTCATCGTTGCTGTAATCAGAACAGTCCTCGTCTTCATCACCTTGTCCTTCAGCTGGTCTTGGGTTGAAATACTCTTCTTCTACGGACTTTAAGTCGTTTTCGCGTGAAAGAAAGTACGAGAATTCTTGACATTGTGTGTATTCCATGATTACTTCGTAGGTTCGTTTTCTGAAAGACTAAACAACGGGTTTTGTTTTTGTAACTATAGCAACAAAACTCCGACTATCCATGCCGTGGGTCCGGGTCCGAGTTCCTTCGTTTATCCGCGAGAGGTCTGGGCGTGGGTTACAAATCGCTTTGCGAAGTTTACTTGCAAATCAATAGGTTTGAATGTACTTAATTCTTGTAATCAAGCTTTATTTTTTAAGTGCAATTAAGTATCAAGGTCTCGTAGACTCGAGGCAGTTTCTTCTATTTTATTTTCGCTTTACGCATAAGCCTCTCACGATCTGGAATTACAGTTATGCATGTTGTCGGTAAGTACGTAAGTTATGCAAACTTGTATGTCTTCGTATGATTAAAAAAATCGAAAAGCATATTTTTGTCTACCGTTTCTTTCTTTAGTTAGCTCGTCCCGTTTTAGTGCCAGAAGAAGTTTAGTTTAACGGCCGAAGGCTATTTTGGAAAGCGTGTCTTATCGCACGCGTGCGATATCGCACGCGTGTCATATCGCACGTTAAGCATGTCAAATAGTAAACTGCCCTAAATAAAAGCTTCAGCGTGCCAAACAATATCAACCGTGACATTCTTTGTTTTGCTTAATAAATATGCACATATCCGTGCGATGTGTGACACGCTCAGCGTGCCGTGCCATCGCACGCGTGCCCGTGCATTCACCTTTTTCCCTGTTTTCCCGTGGAGGGTCACAAATTACGTTTATCATGCTCCCTCAAAATCTAACCCTTTGTCACTTTCATGTACACATTTGATCTACTACATACACATAATGTATCAAAAATCATCATTAGACTTAATTAATTTACAATGAAATGACGTTTGTTGAAATTTAATTAATCCAAAATATTGATCCATTAATCAAGAGGTCATGTCTAAATTCTTGTTCTCTTTTAACAACAAACCTCAGTAAAATTAATTTTCTCTCCAGTGAACATCCTCTGTCGTGCACTTTCAATACCCCTGGCATTGGCCTGTAATAACACAGAAAGAAACCTTAAATACGTTAGTCAATAACCAGAAGAAGAACGAATGGTATCCCACAATCCTTTGCCTCATGGAATTTCATGAAGATGGCGAATGTGTTGTGACACATGGCGGATTTTGCCTGTTTTCGCTTTGGATTTTTTCACAGATAAAGCGTTTCGCTGAGGATAGCACACTTCAAAACACAAACTTGCAACTTTCATCATGAAATAGGTGTTGTTTCTTTTGAATTTGGCACATTAGAAATAGGTTTTTTAGATACTTTGAATAACAATTTCTCACGTCATCCGTTACCACCGCTTCAATGAGTTGCACGTAGTTAATGATAGGTCTCTTTCTGCTTGAGTAATTTACAGAAACAGTTAAAATCTGAATAATTAAAAGGTATTTGGACAACTTTGTACTATAGTGACCCTTAGTGACCCGACAGTTTCAAATTTCTGAAGGTTCGAAAATGGTCCAAATCCCTGCAGTTTCGAGTATCACGTTTTAACTCACATGGCGATTCCGCGACAAATGTAATAGAGTAGAGTTTAATTAATTGCACTTTTTCTTTATTGTGCTTTCCGTGCGAGCAAGGAGTGAATTAATTGCTTGTGCTTTGTTGGATAAGCTCAAAAGGATCCCTGAAGATTACCA
Organism: Siderastrea radians; assembly: GCA_964017195.1. NCBI lineage: Eukaryota > Metazoa > Cnidaria > Anthozoa > Scleractinia > Rhizangiidae > Siderastrea > Siderastrea radians. The sequence goes on from OZ024890.1 coordinate 21,968,802, forward strand.
GTTATTAGCCGTTGCTTTCTCCTCGAGTATGGTCAACTGGGTGACAGATATCACTCTTTATGTCTCTACTTGAAATGGTTGAAGTAGTTTTACACAAAACTTCGAGAACGCAAATTATTGTTCCAGTTAATTGTCCATTGTCCTGTTTATTTAAAAACTACTTGAAGAAGAATTTGAGGAAGCGATTTTTGAATACATTGCCTACAATCAGAAACAACATCCTCGGGTAAACACATGATACAACTCGCAGGATCTCGTCTTTAGCAACAAATTCGAATCGATGATCGGTACATGACAATTAACAATATATTACTCACGGCGATGTCGCAACTGTGATTTATTTGAATCAAGTAGGACTTCACAAGCCGACGAACTGTTCTTCAACTGAGCGATCATCGAAGTACTTCGAGAACAATCAGACCCTTCATTTGGGCAAACTTTCGAGGAAACTCTAGCAAATTTCCTTGTAATAAAGTGCAGCATAGGCAAAACCTTCCAGCTGAACACTAAATTCTTCCATTGGTACGCAGTAGTACTAGCCCAGACACGTTATTACAAAACAGAGTATTCTGCGTTGTAACACGTTACAAACGAAGCTGCCGCCATTTGAGTGAAACTCATTCTATCGATCCCTCAAGAGACTGATGACGTCACTTCAGATTCTGATAATATAGTTGAAAATGCAAAGGATTGTGGGATACTATTCATTCTTCTTCTGGTCAATAACTGTATATGGATGTACAATGTACATCGAGTAAATAAGGAACACTGAGCTGATTTTGTTTCTCATATATGTATTAATTTTAAACAGGGTATAACTTTTTAAGCATACCAGATTGAAAAGACATTTCATGGTTTCTTCTGTAATGATGTTTTTTGAATAGTCCACTAGAATTGGGCCATCCTCAGTGTCAATCTGTGCACTAAGAGAAATGAGAATTCGTTAGGCAATTAGACAACCAATATTTACAAGGTCACCAGTGAAATATGTACAATTTATTTTATACTATAAATTTGTGAGGTGTGGGGCTGGTGGATTTTGTCTAATTGCCCTGCAGAACTATCAGAATAAGGCTTCGAGGAGGCTGGCTCCAGAAGCAAAAAACAAACTAACTAACTAATGGAACTCTCTCACGGCTGTGTGGGCATTGTCTAATGCAGTGATTTTTAAAACTAAGTTGCCAGTCATCTACAATGCAGTTATTGGTCAAAATATCTACTAGTTACTTAAAACAATCCTGTTTTGAGCTAATACCTTGTTAGAGAAAATTCTCATGACATCCTAATTTTGCAATTTTGAAGGGGCAATGTTTCTTTTCCCCAAATTTGTTTACATTTTAAATAATTTTTTATAAATCAATCACCAAGCATCTTTTTGGGGCATGAATGATTCCTGTAACAAAGTACACAAGTTTCATCTGTAACCCTAACAATATAAAAGGGAGCAGGGGTACAAGAACCTGGGTGAAAAATGGGTCACAACAGAGATAAAAGGGAGTGAGAACTGAAATAAAATAAAAATTCATGAGGTGGAAGGAAATGCGAAAACAGCAAACATTTTGCAATAGCAAAAATGCACGCAGCAAATTAAAGTGAGAGCTACCAGGAATAGCCAGAAAAGAGGGTAAAGGGCATTGGATGCGGGAATTTTAGGTTACCCCATCCTCCTGAAAGCTGCTTTCTGATGAGATTTAGCCAATGAGCAGAAATTTATATATTTTTGAGAGTTTCTGTGTAAATGAAGGTACAGGTATGCTCTTTTTAGGCAGCAGACGTGTGAGTAAGCACGTCCTGCCGACTAGTAAAATAGAAGTCGCATTCCTGGTTTGTCGTCCGTCGGTTCACTTAATTAGTCTTCTTGGAGTGGCATGGACTGTGAACAATGGGCTGCCGTTGTAATGACATAAATAAAGACCTTTGAACGACAATTGGGGGGCTGGTCGTTTATTACCTGTGAGGGGGCCGGCCATTATGGAGCGTTACTTGGGGGGTCATTTATATACAATAACTGTTATGAAAGTGGTTTTTAAACAACATGTTTTTGTTAAAGAGAGCGATGTAGGTACAGAAAGCTGAGACTACTTAGCCTGGGAGTTCGTCAATGACTCATGTAGCATACTGTTACTAGTTGTTACACAATGCTTCCAACTCGACACAAAAGCTCGACACATTGCCAAAGCGATCATGGATTCCCGTGAATATCTGAATTTCGCTGCCTTCAAGTGATAAGGCTAATTAAATATTCAAAATGAAAATAGACCTGCATCGTTGTTATAAAAATAGATTGCAATTAGCCTGCACAAGTGTCGTTAGGATCCAAATGGAGCCCTTGCCTGAAGGCTGAAACATTTGTCGTGAATGCCTAGGGGGAATACTTAACGATATCATGGTTTAAGAATGATTTATTTCTCCAGGTAAAGCCACAGGGTTTTCTCGCAGGCTCCCTAAAAGTCGTACAGAGGTCACTGGTTGCAAACAAACAAAGTTTTCAAGTTGCTATTGATTTTATCTGTGAATAATATAATATGTTTACATACATTTAATTCGTTACATACCGGAAGTGCAAATTGTCCGTAACAGCTCACCAGAAACCATGAACTACTTAAGTTTTTAGAAACCTTTTTTCTTTAGGAAAAGGGGAGGGGGGGGGGGGGGGTAAGAGACTATCCGCCACCTGTAAATTCTTCAGAATTTCTTGTTCTTGACTAATTCACTTTTCATTGGCTTTCCCAAAGGGGGGACTCCGGGCCATATGTGGGGGAATTGGGGTCACTTTGTGGGAACTTTGCATCAAATTTGAACTAATGTAGTGGGGAAATGTTGGGGCTTAGATTTTTGATGCCCCGACTCTCGGGGAAAATGTGGGGACTTTGCTTGAGGAGATTGGAAGCAAGTTGTGTTTTCATTCGACTGATGAAAAGATTACGAGGGAGAATGAGAAGGTGGTTAATTTTTTGGGCATGAAATAGACCATCTGTCAAATATTTCTACGAACAGAACAACAGAACAAGTTGGGAGAATTCAGGAGAGAAAAAAGAACTGTTCAAAGAACTTAAATGGGGTGCCAAAGTAGTAGGTCTAATCTTTCGTGAAGTAAAGTGCTGTGTGTGTAAAGACAAGCAGCAAATGAGCCATGATCATTTGCCTATACGTATTTATCATTATCAATCATCATTTGCCTATACATAAAATTTTATACAGTAAGTGTTGTAATGGAAGATGTTGAAAAAATAAATGTGGCATTTTTCATTCGAATGGTTATCGTCTCGAGTGTTGGCTAACTGTTCATAGAACTAAAATGAAGTGCGTCTTCAAGTCTTGTTGGGTGTTTGGCTTCCCTCTAAAATACTGGGTCTTTGCTGGAAAAAAAATTTCCCACTGGTGGTGAAAGACAAGAACTTTGAAATGAACAATTAGCAAAGTCACCATATCAGCCAGGGCACTGCCCTCCCCCCCCCCCCACCAACCTCGTGGAAGCCGATGACAACTGCATAATTAGCCTGCAAGCAAGCTCTCTCGGGGGTGGGGGCATGATAGAGGGAAAGACGGAAAGAGAGCTTGCAACGACGTCTCAGGAATTTGAATTCCGCCCCCGGCACAGCTGTGGCTCCCCGTTGTCTGAGCTGTCAGATGTTGGCCAATCAGCATAAACCAAAAAATGTAACAAACATGTTAAACACGTGAAAGAAGGTCAGAATTCATGCGTTATGCATAATTAATGCCGTTTTGAACTGAAACTAACTTTGGACCGTATTCGCTATTTCTTACAAATTCTTTAACAGTTGTCATTGACTTTAAATTTCAATATGAGCTTCAGTTACTATTTCAATTTTTAATTGAAGGAAAAAGTGCGTGTAAGAAAGGTTTGATTTGTTCCCACGTTGCTCGCACAATCAATTTATTTTGAGACTCACAGTATGTAAATTCAGTGCACTGTGAACTAAAAATAATAACAAACATCATAACCTTTGATTTTTAGTATAAGCACATTTAGCAGTTTCGCTTTTGACAGCAGGTTTGGCGTAGGCAATTTCAATTCTGAAAATTTTACCTTCGTTATTTTATACGTCGCACTCGGTGTTTGTTTTGTCGTCTTCGCGTGAGATTGATGATGTCATTCGAAATTAAATCTCCGCCAATCAGCATTTTGCATCAAAATTTTCGATGCGGATATTCAAATTCCTGAGACGTCGTTGCAAGCTCTCTTTCCATCTTTCCCTCTATCGCACCCCCACCCCCGAGAGAGCTTGCTCGCAGGCTACTGCATAATTCATGCACTTAGATTAGAATAATACAAAAGAATGGCAGATTGTGAATTATATGAACTCATAAAATATTAAGTTCACTGTTAACTGTATGTACAGTCAGTTGTTTGGTGATAAAAAGTTCATATTGATCATGATTTTAGCTACAAATGGAATGTTTTCTAAATGAATAAAAACTGAATAAATTAATACTAAATGAAAAACACTTGTTATCTTGCATGATGAGTCACGGAATTACTTGTTTGTTTTAAAATAAAAAATTCTAACACTGAACAGCTGTTTAGCCCAATAACTTCCTTGCAAAAGATTTTCGGTCGGTCAAAGCTCAACAGGATAAAGTAAGTCACAGCTTAAGGCCAATCTAAGCGTAACAAAGAAACTAACCAACAATTTTGAGGCGGATATTGAAGGAGTTTTACCTGAACTTCTCGAATCTTTGTGGATCGTTCTCAAAGAGACTTCGCATGTGGAGCTTGCTGGCACTCACGTAGTGAGATTGCAGGGCGGAAAACTCCGGACACTCTGTCAAGGAGGTAGCCATCTCCAACTTTGCAATTTTGGGGGCTGTGTTCATCAGCGAGAGGCAATATCGCCTTCCAAATTTGCAAAGGAACGCGACGCTCTTCAAAAGGCAAATATTGGCCAGGCGTAATCCATCCCGACAGTCTCCCGACAGGTCCATTAGTACGTCACGTAAGGGACATGTAATGTCCACCTGGGAGGGGCCAAAATGAGCGAAATCAACGCGATTTTACATGTAAAAGGAACACAGTTTGTGGTGACAACTGCAACAAATTTATTTCATGACTGTATTTAAAAGACCGAACAAAACAGATGTACAAGTGTGTGAGACAATTTCTTTTGTGCCACCCACTGCCAGCTTAATTTGTGAAAGATTCAAATACAGTACGCGGAATTGATAAAAGGAAAGATATTGTTTTCTTGGTGGCAAGAATGCCTGGAGTGGATCCATAATTTTGAATAAAACGATGGAAATTAAGGTCGCTGAAATAAACGCTCCACTTAATTAACACCCACAAAAATTAACGCGACCTCAAATTAACGCTAATTTTTACAATTTGCGTTAATTTCATGGAGCGTTAATTTCCTATTATAAGGTAACTTTAATAAAGGAAGTTGATTCTTTTCCCGACAACTTTTAGTTTTGCGTTTTTTGTCTTCTAATTCGTGCCACAAAAAGCGAAAATAATTAATTGTATGTCAAGAACTGAAATAGCCGGCACTGTCCAATTTTCTCACATTTTAGCACTCGGCAATTTCAACAAATACGGTAACCAGGCGATTAGAGGTGGAAGTCATGTTTAACTTTTTAGCCTTTGTTACTCCATCGCGCTCAGCTTTTTTCACTCCTCGTGAGGCATATTCCGAAGTGTAAGTTGTTAAGGGCAGCCCAAAGTAAGTATGCTATCAATGCTATATAAGGCCTGGTTTAAAAGGGGGAGGGGGGGTGGTAGAAAGGATCCTGTTGACACAATTCCATGGAAAATCAATCCGGACTGTGTAGGGCTGGACGGGCCAGTGGGGTGAGAAGGTCCGGAAAAAGCCGTCCGGCCCCGGATCTATTTTTTTCGGAGCGCGTGCACTCTCTTACACAGGCCATTAAGTATTCACATGCATCTTGTCGAAATTTTCCTTCAAAAGATACTCATACAATGGTGTCATGTGGCGGTGGTGTGATAAAACACGGTCAGGCCGATATTTGGCTCGAGACTATGGTGTACAAGCAGAGGTTTCTTGGTCGCCCTATGTTCCGGCGGGCGAATAAGTAACGAACATAGGGCGACCAAGAAACCGCTGTTTGCAGGGTAGGTACACCACGAGCTTAGTGCATCGAAGTGCGTCATGACCTCGATTCAAATGTTTTCCCCTCCGGCCCTCCTACTCAGTCAATAAGTGCATATTACAAATGCAATATCACAAGTACAAGGTGACATCTCGACGCAGGCAAAGTGCCATTAATCTTATCAAACTTTGATCACCCGTACCTGAAAAGAGTCTCCTTTCGCGGACGCTTTTGAGGGCTTTGCGATTCTGCTTGTGTTACCCCGGTTCAAGAGGCACCCTAACTGCAAAAATAAGCGCAATCAAAAGGGGAAAAAGATTTGTTTTCGCGCTTATACTGGTGTCGCACCAGTTTACGCGTAGGTTTCTTGTGGCTATGCTTTTGCTCACGTTTATTCTTGCCTGGCAAGTGTAAAAAAGACCCAAGGGTTAAGGGCTTCAGCTCGAGGAAGACTATAAGCGACTTTTATTTAGGGAAGTGGTCATAACAAGTGTACTCGATGAGGACCCACCTTGTGTAGGGGGCTATGCAAGATACCACCTGTCTGATTAGCCAAAGGGACAAAAGTTATTGGCCTCAAAATTTGAGTTGAGACTTTCATATTAGGTGTGCATGAAGCTTGCATTGCTGGACAAATGGCACAGGGAGGTTTGAACCTTTTTCTTAGTTTCTACTCCTGATAGAGTGGGGGCTATACAAACAAGACACCATCTTTTAAGGTGGGGGAAGGGGGGTACATGAAGAGACCACCCGTCTTTTCTCAGAGTGGTGGGTCCTGTCTGAGTATACAATAGTTTTGACCATTTCCCTTGGGTGACGAGCATTTTGTATTTTGTAAATAATGTCTTCTGCCACAGACGGACAGGCCTCCTACACCCCCTACCCCCCCCCCCCCCTACACACACACACCATTTCCAGAGCAAACAAAACGGTAAGTTGTTCAGAGTAGCCGTAGGTAAAATACTTTAAAAATCTTAGAATCTCAAAGGGAAATGGGTTTCATTTAGAGGAAAGGAGACGCTCAAGAAAACCGTGTTGAAGGTTAAAAAAAAACTTCTACTGTGTTATCTTTCAACATGCGAGGTCTGTCCTACCCTGCAATAAACAGCAACAACAAACTTGAAACACGAAATAACAACAACAATTACAGCAATGCCGTGTGCCATCTGTTTCGGTTCATTTTATTAAGGCGCAGTAATACGGGCAACATTTTCGTGCAACTTGTCGCGCAACAATGCTGCCGTTGCAAGTTGAGATTGTTTGTTGCGTGTATTACCACCTTCTCGCGCAACAAATTTTCATGTTGCAGGAAGTAGACGTCACTTTTACTTTCTGCAACATAAAAATTTGCGCGACAAGTTGCACGAAAATGTTGCCCGTATTACTGGGCCTTTAATGATTTTCTGTTGGACGATTCACAGCTCTTTACATGGAATTTCATTCTCGCACCTAACTTGTGCATAGTTTCTCATTCTAATATGCAAAATATTTATTTACCCTATCCGGACAGATCCGATCAATCAAACACATCAAAAGGAACAAACTGAAAGAGTGTAGCTTAAATCAATCAATATGTACAGAATGTTTTCCAGACGACTCGTCTTTGTTTCCACTGCGCGAAGAGACTGGTGAAGATTAGAGCAGACGATAGCTGGTACGATTTCTTAAACTTGATCTGAGTTTACGATCCCTGTGACGTCAAGAGCGCAACTTCACGAGACGGAACATCAACGGGACGGCCCGAAGAAAGGCATCTACATATTCCACAAACCAGCCCCCAAGAGGCGTGAAGAGTATTTAAACGTACCGTATTTTCTCGATTAAACGCCGGACCCCGAATAAACGCCGGGTTCAAATAAACGCCGGGTCTACAGGGCCGAGTTTAAAATAAACGCCCCCGGCGTTTATTCGGGGTCCCAGCGTTTATTCGAGATGGGTATATTAAATCAGGATTACGTGTCGTGACTGCATACTAGTCCTCTTTCTACCATTATATTTGAATTTATACACTAATATTTAAACCAAACTACCTTTTACAAAAGTACTTCTATTAAAACAGATGAAACAAACGACGCATCAGGTATCGTATCAATCTCTTTTAAATCATGGTAACTTTTCTGCGGGCTTGTACATCAAGCAAGGATCATCTCTAGGGTCTCTCCAGCGTTTCTCCAGCAGTTTCTTGCAATTGAACCGTTCCATAATTTTGCCTTTCTCAGAACTGATGGAGATGGAACCTCGCCACCACCTTGTTCAAAATTTCTTTCACAGTACGTTTGCTGTCGAGCAGTTACCGATACACTTCCTACGTGTTTCATGCACGCCGAGAAACGTCACGTTGAGAAGAGTTTAATCCCTGTTTCTGTCAGTGATGTTTTTTTAATATATAAATAACTTACCAGATTCACTTAGATGAAACAAAGTTGATGACATTGTTCCACATTTTTTAAACGTTTCTGCTGAAATTTGGTTCTTGGTTAAATCAACTTCCAATACTGAAAAATGCATTTAATAAATAAACGCCGGGCCCCGAATAAACACCGGGTTCGAATAAACGCCGGGTCTACGAGGCCGAGTTTTAAATAGACGCCCCCGGCGTTTAATCGAGAAAATACGGTATGCATATTCAAATTTTCTAAGTTTATTTATCGATTTTCATTTTAACTTTCCGCGCCGGGATGGTAGTGAATCAGTAATAGATTAAAATAATAATTTGTTTGCACATCATCATGACATAAAGGAACTCTCTTGACTGTCACTGGGAATTAGACAGGTGCTTTTTTGGGGTAGGGTCTGGTCAGGGACCCACATTTTTGTCGACTTCTCGTGCTTGTGACGAACTTAATACATGACTTGGCTTTATATTTGTCATCTTTCTCTTTATTCGTTTTATTTTATTTATTTATTTTTTTATTTTTTATTTTTTACGAGGAATCATCTTAAACCACAGCCTAGTTCCTAAACGTGCTCTGTCATCTGATTCCCGGGTCTGATTGTAAGCGTGAAGACTGGTGCAGGCGTCTTGTTGAAGGCAAGAAGTTTGGGGCGAGAGAGGTGACAGTTTGTTGATGTCAGGGCTCAAAGTAGAGTTCAGGCTTTAATGAGCCGTGAACCCCTGAGAACTTGGCCGCAAAACGACACTTGTTTTTGTGACTGTTGACAGGGTCGTTAACAGAAACACGTCACTCTCGGCTTGACTACGGACCCAATGGCCTGACAATCACGCATTGCGCATTCCACCGAAATCACCGCCACTTTGAGTTCCCTGCCAACCTGCCGACACTTTGTGTCAACTAGCTTCAAACATCTTAAGGTATACAACTCCAAACACAGAAGTGATAAGCCAAGCTGTGCACATCCACCACACCATGTAAGACATGACCCCCTGGAACAGTGCAGGCGTCAGAACTCCGCGGAGACTCAGCGCAGCCTCTCTTGTGCTGTTTGATATCAGGGAGGAATACTGGATACGGGACGCACCCACGGGATTGCTGTTCCAGTCGGTACAACCTTAAAAAGTAAAGAAACAAAACACTGCGTGTTTAATGTAAAGCAAGTTGAAGCATGTCAAGGACTGATTACACAGAGCCATCAATCTGGAGAATACGGGTGGGGCCCCGGCTATCAGCCCATTGAAGGTTCCCCCAACAATCCCCTGGTATATCTGGGTGGAGTCGGGGTCCAAATTACGAAGACTGCAAGGTGGTGGGGTGCTAACTCACCGCCCAGGCTTTTTTTTTTTTTTTTTTGCTATTGTTTGGGCTGGTTATTGGTTACAACGGGGCACTTCTACAGTCCTAATCAAACTTTATAAAAATATAACAATGTTTGATGGTTACGTCAGGGTTAGACTGAACTACACGTAAACTGTTGACCAACCGAGTAGTCGTAGCATCAGCACAGAGAAGACCAGGAGAATGGTTGGCGCAAGATATTGAAGAGCAGCCGCTGACAGGTAATAAAATACGCGGGCGACCTGTAGAATAACAAGCGAAGTGTCAATACATGCGTGGTCAGACCAGGAAAACATTTCGCGAATTTGCTATGACAACTGGCATTGTTACTAAAGATAATCACGTGACAATGGTCAGAGACACTCACGTGGTAATGGTCAGACCACCACGTGCCACTAGTCAGACACTAACGAGTCAATGGTCAGACATTCACGTGCCCATAGTCAGACACTCACGAGCAAATGGTTAGCGGGACTCTACTTTATAAGGAAATCAGACTTCAAAATAATGGTTCGGTTTCGGTTTCCAATTTAGGAACATAAACAATCCTGCCTTTGACCACTCTTAGTGTGAGTTTAACGCGCCAAGTTCGTTCCAAAAGACCTCCTCTTTTTATTAGTATAATTTGTAGTTAAAAGAAAATCAGGGGAGTTTCGCATAAACATTGAATAGGATTCTGTTACCTTTCGCTGTAAATCGACATTGGTGATTCTTCCTGTTTCTTTCTTCATCTTTTCAATCCTCTCATGAGCCATGTCAAGATAAGACTGAAGATGGCGCCAAACCAGACTCAGCCGCAAAACACAGAACGACAGCAGCAAGATGAAACGTAGGTTGTGATATCCCTTCTCTGTTAAACTGAAATCACGTGGAAAAAATCAAGGTGGATTAACAGATAAAGCTACATGAGGTATCCAATCCAGAGTCGGTAGCATGAAAAGAGGCACTAGTACTTCCTTCGCCCACCATCCCTAGATGGGATGCTGTTTACCCCCAACCACTGCTGGATAAATCACTATCCAGTGAATAAAATGTATTGGTTGGAGTACATTTATCCGCTGGATAGCCGTTTACCCGGTGGCTAAAATTATCCGTCCTTTGAACAACTGGGGCCTAGGCAAAATATTTTGGATATGCTAGAACCCTTATCAGTAAGTTCACAAGAAAGCCGGTTCCGAGGCTGGGGCAATTTCTTTACAAAGCGGACCAAGATCAAGGACTTTAAACCAAATGGCAGATCTCAGTGTGAACATATTGTTGGATGAATGAAAATCTTTTTACTTACAAAGGTTGGGTTTCTTTGTTCTCTAGTTCCCCATGCCATGAGCCGGCCATCAGAGGTCCTTGAACGATGGGCGTCACCCATAAGAAAATAAGAAACAAAGGAGCGAGGAAGTTGATATGCAGAAGGACCCTGCAAGGGCAAAAAAAGGATAAAATACAACAAAAGTGTTATAGAAAAAGTGAATAAGTCGTGAGGCGAAAGATAACAACAGAGGAAGCTATCGACAATAAGCTATTTGTACTTGATGTGACATTCTAGTTTAGAATCATCCTCAATCATATGTTCCTTGCATGTATTACATGCTTCGCATGTCTGCTGCAGGAAACTCCTGTACACATGTAAGATCATAGGGATTCATCCACGCGCCGTTCCCATCTGTGGTTCGGTAGCTCAGATGGTAGAGCGGTGGACTAGTTACCCGAAGGTCGTGGGTTCGAGTCCCACCTGAGCCACTGAAAATTTTCTTTTTCAGTGGACTTTTTCAGTGTCGCACTTATCATTTACTTGATGTGACATTGTTTTTATATATCAGTAGTGGTTTTTTGAAAGCTAGATTTACCTGAATTGGACGTATCACTTTATAATTGTATTCTTGAAGTAAAAGTCTAACCAGCATGTATTCTTTAGCTAATACGTACACAGAACATGGTCCTTTTCCCCACTTATTTTTGCGAGTCTTTTCGCGATTTTCGCAATGCAGGCAAAACCTTCCACGTACCTTCCCTAAAATCGCGAAAATAAAGTCTCGCGAAGTATTTGTCCGAAAATTGTGCAAAATTAGGTACTAAATATAAAGAAGACCATCGCAGTTATAGATCCAACTTTTGCAGCTGCGAAAAGAAAGCCTGAAAAAATTCAGGCTTGTACGAGATTCGAACCCTTGACCTCTGCGATACCGTTGCAGCGCTCTAACCAATTGAGCTAACAAGCCAACTGGGAGCTGGTCACTGAGTCGGACGTTGTCAACCGACTTACCAAGCCAACCGGGACCAGTTGGCTTGTTAGCTCAATTAGTTAGAGCGCTGTACCGGTATCGCAGAGGTCAAGGGTTTGAATCCCGTACAAGCCTAATTTTTTTTCAGGCTTTCTTTTCGCAGCTGCAAAAGTTGCGTCTATAACTGCGATGGTCTTCTTTACATTTAATTCTTCATCCCGCAGTTCTAATATACGATATTCATATATTCATCATTTCAAAATTAGCGACGCACGAATAACACAACGTGCAAAAATCATTGTGAGACTATAAAGTCAGGCAGAAGACCTGTCATTTTACTTACAGCATGATTCGCGTCTCGCTACAGTAGAACAGTGAATCCAGATACATGTTGGCCAGACGCATGCCGGGAAATGTCAGAAACGCACCGAGTACAGCAGAGAACACGGCGAGGAACAGCTTGAACACCCACTTAGGAGCTGGGCCACTGTGGAACAAAATAAATGACAACACTGATTACGCGGCGAGGCATTGTGGAACAATGACTGCGTCCGCTTTGGGTGTGGATTACCGTGGAACATAATAAATCACTAACATTGATTATGTACATGTATAGACTACGACACTCAATTGTAAACTGCTCTATCCAGCAGGAGTTGGGCCACTGTGGAACGGAGTAAATCACTACATTTATTACGCCCACTTAGAAACTGGGCCACTGTGCAACATACTCACTAAACTACATTGACTGCGTGTACGTCTGCATGTACTCAGAAGCCGCCCTCTAGGGAACAAATACTTGCTGTGCTAGACTGGTTTACTTCACCCTTTCTCACCCCCAAAAAGGCCTTCTCTTCCACATTAAACAAATTCAACCCAATGTCCATTTATGATACGTCTAAGGTACTAAAGCATTTTGAAACTTTCTAAGTAAGTCGTGCGGACATTTCGATAGATGTCGGGGATAGCGCTGAGCATTGTACGGGTATCGCCGCCTTGTGACTAAGTTTACGGTTAGTTTCTGACAACGTTTTGACAAGTTTTTAAAACTTGTTGTTGGTGCAGGTGTTTTCCGGGCGCGTGCGAGTGCCAGAATCTTGGTTAATCGCACTTTCTACTCTACCCAATCTTCCTCTGCTTTTAAAATCCAAGATGGCGGCTATAGCGTTCGCTGTTCCAAAAACCACGCCTGCTCTGCAGGCTGTTTAGTTGGCTTCCATCTCAACCGGCCAATCACAGCCAAGAGAGACAGAGTTACCAGCATGAACATAAACGTATAGAACCCCATCTCCATTCTAGTACTCAGGCGTTCTCTTCTCGCTCAAACGACTTGGCGCGAAATTTCGTGACGTCACCGAATACGTCATTTCGCACCAAGCCGAGTCGAGTGAGCGGGTGGAGGACGTCTGGGCACTAGGCTGTCCCATCTCCTTTGCCTCCTTCAATTGTTGCATTTTGATTGGCCAGCTGAAACGGATACCATCGATAACTGGTACATGTATGCATCACTGTAATGTTAAAAAAAATACCAATTTTTATACTTAAAATGCACGCATATATACTACATTTTCTCGGTAAAACACCGGGCCAAGAATAAATGCCGATTTCAAATAAACGCCCAGCGAATACGGTCAAGTTTTAGAAAAACTCCCCCCGGTGTTTATTTGAGGTACCTGCGTTTATTTGACCTCCAGCGTTTAATTGAAACTGAACCTTTATGTTGTTGAAGCTACTCAGGCTTTAGTGCATAGACATATATGTATGTTCCTGTAATATCTGTTAGACATCACAGTTACTGAGAATTTGACTGTTAACTGCGCTACAACAATCTACCTCGAAGAAATGCCTTGTTTTTCCATGAACTCTGCAACTTTTTCTGAGAAAGTGTCATAACCTATCAATGAAACAAAAAACATAGATATATATGGGTAAATATGCCTTGATTGGGTAAAACAGGAGATTCAGCAGTTCGTTTCGGTGGAGTATCTGTTTGGTGGGTCTAAGTTGCCTGAGATATCTGGATTAAAATGCGATGAAAAACTAGAGTTTTCTTTGGAAAATGTCACCTCAAATTTCGCAACATAGAGAAATCAAGTGTTGTTGTTTCTAGAGGGGCAAATACGTTGTTTAGATTGCAAAATTAGATCCGATTAATAGCAATTCAGGGGATGTGATTCCTTTCGCTGAAATGTTCTGTGGCGTACGTGTTCAGCTAAAGAATCCGGACAAATCAGCCTCAGTGTATTTGCAAAATTTACTACAATATCCTTTTAAAAGGCCTTGAAACAATCTCGCAAAGCAAAAAATGACTTATCACGTATTTAGATTAAATTTCGTTGTTGGGTATCCTTGTATAAAAGAATCCCTCTTTATGGGTATGGCTTACGTGTACCTTTGTCAAGGCCAAAGTCTAGTAGAGACTCATCAATCACAGGAACAGCCATGGCGACAACGAAAAAGAACAAACCGAACGTGAGACACATGGAACGCTCGCCAGTGTCATCTCCTCTCCAATAGGCTGCTGTCAGAGAAAATAGTACTTTACTGTGATTAAGTTAAGGAAAACACAACTGTCAAGTTCATTTAATGCCAAAATTTTATAGTGTTATACAAGACATCTAATCACGTGAAGGAATTAGACTCGTTTGGGACGTTGCTGGTAATTCTGGTTTCTGTATGAACACAATCATGCGGAAAATGATAAATGCTGCTGTGCATTCTGGGAAGACTACTGATCACTATATTTGCCTGGGTAGCCTGTGAACTAGCCACTCACACGGTCAAGGAAACGGCTGGCTCTGCTTACTGTGTACAAGGCCTCGCCTTGATAAAGAGGTCAAAGACATATCAGTAATTAATGGCTTATTGGGAACCGGCTTCCTCTGCTTGCCTATTTTTCTCCCCGTGCCCTTCTAAGGAGACTGTTCACAGACGACCGCCGCAGACCTGTTGCCATTAAAAATTAACCATAGTTCAAAATCACTCCAAGTGCCCAGATAGCCCTGTGCTGTAGGTACAATGTAAGTGATTTCCTGGATGATTATTTTGCCATAGTCCCAGTTTTAGGAGTTGTGACAAAATCACTCTAAGTGACTGAACTAGACCTGCTAAAAGATGCCAAACAGCCTGTACTGTGCAGTCTCAAGATTTGTGTGAATTCCAGTTTTGAATTGGTTATTACATGAATATATAATCATATTACAACACTAAATGGCGTAC
Source organism: Siderastrea radians (assembly GCA_964017195.1). Lineage (NCBI taxonomy): Eukaryota > Metazoa > Cnidaria > Anthozoa > Scleractinia > Rhizangiidae > Siderastrea > Siderastrea radians. The sequence continues at coordinate 21,984,043 of OZ024890.1, forward strand.
ATGAAGTCAATTTTAAAAATATCATTCCACCATTATGAGTTAACAATAAAGTTTAAGTATGTAGATTTGGCCAAGAAGGTTCATTTTGCTAGTACACTGCTTCATTTCAGTCTCACAAACACAGTGGAGAGACAGATGTTGGAGACCTTTTAAGTGGGTAAATAGGGTCATTTCTGTGTTGTCTATAGCCTCTTTCAAAGCAGCATCCAGTGCACAACCGTTCTTATGAATATTACATAGTGTTAGTTGCACATGAAGAGGAACTTATTTTTATACAAACGGCTATACACCAGGCTTCGCCTCGAAAAAGAGGGTATGGACTACTCAGAAATGGCCTAAAGTATTGGGAGGATCAGAAAGATAATGTACTGCACAGTATGGACACCAGGCTTAACAATGCATGCCAATGCAACAGAGGATACATCGCAAAGAAGATGACCAGAAAGTTCCACACCAAACCCAGGTTTAGCTCCTGAGTGTAGATCTCAGGTAAAAAGAATGCAAAGATCTCAACAAGAATGTTGATCACAGCAGCACAGAAGGAGAAGTCAATCAGCCATTTGTAGTCACTGTAGAGAAACTGAGGCAACAAGTCAATCTCCTCAATCTGAAATAAGAAAACCATGTCCATTAAAGTAGACTGCAAGCAAGTAAACACAGTTTAAACACTGACAAAAATTTAAGTAAAGACTGCAAGCAAGTAAACACAGTAAACACTGACAAAAATTTAATTAAAGACTGCAAGCAACTAAACACAGTAAACACTGACAAAAATTTAAATAAAGACTGCAAGCAACTACACACACAGTAAACACTGACAAAAATTTATTTAAGTAAATAATTCAAGCAACTAAACACAGCAAACACTGACAAAAATTTAAGTAAAGAAAACTAAAGCCAGTAAACACTGACAAAAATTTGATAAGTAAAGACTGCAAGCAACTAAACACAGTAAACACTGACAAAAATTTAATTAAAGACTGCAAGCAACTTAACACAGTAAACACTGACAAAAATTTACATAAACAAAGATAAAGACAGTAAACACTGACAAAAAATTTAAGTAAAGACTGCAAGCAACTAAACACAGTAAACACTGACAAAAATTCAAAATGATGGAGACAAAACATCACGGTCAAAGGTCGCAGTAATAGATTGACATGTCACTCCTTTTACAAGCCTGCAAATAATTTTTTTCTGTGATCAGAGCATTTGTCAGTCCAGGGGTAATGTTCATCAGACAAGAAGCCAGCAGTGAGTCTGACTGGACACAGTTTTTTTTTGCAAGTTACTTTTAATTAATAGTCCATCAGTAAAATTTATGACTTTCTGTTTCAAATTACATGTAAATATACTTAACTAGTATATTCCACAGGTTATTTTGTCAGGCGAAAGTGAGCTTTCACAAGTCAAAATCCAGAATTTGCCGGGCATTTGTCAGATGACGGACTGTTACTTGCAGGCTTGAATCACTATTAACTCAAAACAGTGACCGGTCAGTTTTGTCTGTTTCAATTGTTTTGTTTCTGTAGATCCAGCTTGCTTACCGTAGCTTTGTCCAGCTGAATGTCAATGTTACACGGCACAGTGAATGTCTTTACGTCATCAGTGTTATTCCCAGCAGCTGCGACATTTGATTGCTTCTTCCTACGACACATAAGAACAACAGATCAATATTTATTTTGCCCTACAACACAAGTGTGTATCATGCATTTGTATTTTCAAAAACAAAACAGTCAAGAGATACTAAATTTCTGATATTTACTTCACATTGCACATATATCCCAAAGTTTGGGAAAATACAGCATTCATCTGTAATCCTACATTCAAAATTATTAGAATGTAGGAAATAGATTATTGTGACTTCACATTATGAAGGGCATTTCACACACCTGGAGTCTGTAGTTGCCGTCTTCCTTCCTCTACCTTTGCTTGTTGTGACAGAGTTTTTACCTATCAGTCCCTTGAGTTCATCATCAGTTGGATGGAGATATCTAACAAGGCTGTTACAAAAAGACAGTGTTAGTATGCAAAAAAAAAAATGCAGCAACAACAGCAACTCTAAAGATAGGTACTGTACAACATGTATTTTCTAAAATGAAATCAATGCAACACATTATTTAAAACATCAGTGACAAATAAGGACAAGTAGAAAAGCCAGGAAGTGGCACACAAACAACATTCAGCTGTAAAATTATTCTTAAATGCCTTATTGGGCCTAATAGGCATTTTCTCAAATCATACTCCAGGAAAAATTAACTTCTCTCTTGATCACCCCAACAATAATGGTTGCAAATTCAACAGGAGTAGGAGGAGGGTTGGGCATTGACCAAGGTAGGCAAAGTTAAAGGAGCTACGTCACGGATAACGCATCTCGAAAAACCTGGCAAGTTTTTTCAAGTTTGTCATTCGTAATCCATCTTAATCTCCCTCAGGCGTAACCATCCTTGTTTAGTTTTGGTTTATTATTCCTTCTTTGGTGTTTTTCTACCTTAGGAAACTATTACTGTGAGGTTTCCTTCAATGAGAAAACAATTTTGTCAGATCAGAAAAGTCAATGAAAATACGGCGACATAGTTCCTTTGAACAGGTGCAGACCCAGGAAATCACGATAACAGGAAAAGCAGGGAAGGCAGGGTTCAGACACCTTGTCCCCCCCCCCCCCCCTTCTCCAACAGCAATTTGTAGGTGGCAGTGTGCTGCTGGGAACCTCACACCCTCACCCTATACCAGACCTTCTTCAGCCACATTTTGCAGCCCTACAGTATTCTAAAGACAAGATACCAAAAACCCTTGTCCAGCTCAAAACTCTCAAATTTCTATTCCCTGTCCCAGACTTAACTATTTAAAATCCACATGATTTCCAATGGCACAAATCATCATCAGCATGCACACTGCAGTTATTAAAAAATACGGAGCCACCTTAATTCATCCTCACTTCATTGCATAATCTTGTGAGCTACATTTCACACTGCCCCACTTACTGTTCATTGCAAAGAATCCACCGTCCCAAGGAAATGAATGGAGAGAACTTCTGAAGCATGGTTGCCATAACAACACTCAATACAAACTGAACTCCAAACAGTGCCTGCAGCATAGATATACAAAAGAAGGATCACTTGATTGCAATGTGATTAACAATTTAACCATTGTCAAAATAAAGCTAAATGTCTTGAATGTTGGAGAGGAAGGAAAGTTCTTTGCACAAAAAAGGGTGAGGGAAGGAGGGAATGATTGATACAAGGAATGGAGAAAGAAGGCAAAGAATGAAGAGCAAAAAAAGGTATGAAAAATGAGGTCAAGGACAAAGAGGAAAGTACGGTACAACAAAATGATAATGCATGAAGAAAAATGGATGCCATGTACACCTGTAGGGAACAACTCTTGGAACACTGAACAAACAAACAAACCAAATAAAAAAGATTAAGAGGAAAACAGGAAAAAAGGTGGGAAAATGAAAATGTGGACGGAAATAGGACGGACACAAGAAAGAAAGGAAAAAGGAAGGAACAGCAATTTGGACAGATGAAGAGAGATATACATAAAATAAGAAGCAGATGGATAAAGGAAGGAAAACTATAATTATGTGGAAAGAAAGGAATGAATGTGTGAACAAACAAGTGAAATGGTACTGGGCAAACAAAAAGGGGTTCATTGAAAGAAGGATCGAAGAGTAAACAAGGAAGAAATTAATGAACCCAAAGAAAAGAGGGAAAACATTTCTCAATATAATCCCTACATTGTACAATCAATGAATATTATTCTGAAAAAGAACTATCAAATGGTTGCCAAGCTTTGATTGAATCAAAATTTTCAATTAAAAAACAACAATCGATTATTTACTTCTCAAAACCACAGACCACATTTTACATGTATTTCACAGATTGAGGCCTGATATAAAAGGGAAAAGATATTTAACACAGCTTGAAAAATCAATGCAGTGCCCATGGAATGGTTAAAAGAAATGAATAATTAAAAATAACTACACAAAATGCATAACTAAATGCATTTAAATTACTTATCAATTTTGGGGTGACGGAAAGTGTGCTTACAGTCATGTACCTTATACTACAAATTCACTTAAAAATAAACTAGTAAAAATCCAAAATATGTAATAGAGATTTGGAGCTTCCAGTAACAGCTGTACATGATTTACATGGCTACGTGAACATGTGTGAAATGAAGTCAGTACCTACAATTTTATGGCTAGAGATATCATTAATAATTCATCAGAAAAAAAATACAAAGAGATAAGCCGGGGGACAAAAATACTAAACCTGGGCCCTATGAGATCAGTCTCTTCATAAAAATATTAATACTAAGATCAAACATACAAGTCATGAGTCAGAATAAATGAAATGATCACTAACAATAAAATGTCTTGATCTTTAATCACATCTTCCAAACTAGTAACATTAGAAGTATATGGAGAAGAGTGAGGAGAATATGCATGTTGATATTGGAACTTAAACCGCTAAAACAGACAGTGGACAACCTTGGACCATAAATGAATTAAGCTATTGAATCTCTTACAAATCTAACTTTTTATTCGCTGGAATGCTTATATTTAAGAGGATAAAAACTGTCAGTAGCTCTTCAATTTTCTCCTGATATCCTTTAACCAATTATCAAAAACAAAGATACATGATATTTGAGCATGGCATGTATCACCCCTGGAGAATTGTGCATGATATCCACATGTATTTACAAGACAACAAGCAGTTAACTAAAGGTGATTCCATCGAAATAGAAGGAACATTTCAAAAATGCAATAAAAAATAGGGGTCACCGTGCTCATTTTTGCACAATGTGGATGGCCATTAATAGCAACTATACGACCTGCAGATTTCCTGAGAAACTCTAATAATGAGAAATGAGAACTATAATTTCTTTAAAACATCATCGCTTGCATTGAAAAATTGGAGAAGTTCAACAAAATAGACATTTATCTTGCATTGTATACTATTTTAGTTAAAATGGAATCAAGGATACGAAATAAATTAAAGAATTTGCTGTGCACGTATATAAATAAATAAATAAATAAATAAAATAAATAAATAAATAAATTGGAGTTTGCAGTGGCACCTCCACAGAGTGGCTCTTATATACCCTGTTGCACCTTAAGACATGTTCTTTTTGGCATTTAAATATATATATCTCAAAGCAGAATTTTTAACTTTTCTTAAAATCGCAAAATGTTGTGCCCGACGGTATGCCATTTAAACTTATGTATTAAAAAATGGGGGTCACTGTGCTCGTTTAGGAGAAAAAGACCATTTATTTCTCTGAACAAACCAGTTTTTGTAGAAAACCTACAAGTTCCAAACGCACGCGCCCTCCTGCGCACGCAAATCATGCAAAAAATGATGCGCAGAAAGGATGCGCAATGCAATTGAATGGAATCACCTTAAAATATACTAAACTAAAATGCGGCACAAAAGCAACAAGGGTTTGTTGTCTGATACAAATCCCTTCAAAAATTATTAAGGTGGAAAACTGCACCAAATTTTAAATGCACAAACTGGCTGTTAATTTTTTTTTTAAATAACAAAATGTCTTAGAAATCAACATTAATATATACTTTATAATTACATGTAAATAGTAAATTGAGGTCCTTTAAGATTTTATTCTTACTTCTCATTTATTTTACAATAATTTATTCATGACAAAAATACATTTAAGGAATGAATTTCTAATGAATATCTGATAAAGCTTTATCCTGATTTACATCCATGTTTTCTTTCGACCCACTCAACCAAAAGTTTTGTATCTCTAGATCTAAGATATAAATTTTTGTAAAGTACATGTAACATCAAGAAGTGTTTGTTTTATACTTGAATGTAAATGTTGAATCTTGATACATTTGCAGCAATATGATATGCAAAGTAGTGTACTTTGTGTACCCATTTTTCCTGACTAAATTGTAATGCACCAAATGCTGTCATACATGTTGCCAGGACTGATTTAAGGTAAGTTACTGTCTTAAACATAATTCCAAACAATTCCTGTTATAAATTAAATAATTTTTCGTGTGTAGGTGTATTTTTTTTCATGCCAATAAACATGATACTAGAGTGTGCTCTAGAAAATAGTGACAGCCCTTCAGAGATTTTAGAGAGCCTGCTTTTGTGAAAGAGGGACCCAAGATATAAATTGCACTTAATGGTGTTTAATGTATTATGTTGTAGGTTTAAAATGAATTTCAGGTCAAAATGATTTCAAACTAGTTTGATTTGTATTTCCTTTGTTTTATAGTCATTATCATCAAACTGAAACAAAGGAAAATACAAATCAAACTAGTTTGAAATCATTTTAACCCGAAATTCATTTTAACCTACAACATATACATGTACATATATGTACAGACATACATACCTGATTTACTCAAGACACAAAGAAACAGATTTACAATAAAAATTTAGAACAGATTTACAATAAAATATTAATAAATTACAAATTACAAAATGTGCCTTGAAGTTAAAAAAGTAACTAAAAACCTCTCTAAAGAAAAACCAAAATGACAGTGACAAAGAACCTCTAACTTCACATTGAATATTGACTATCCTTTTTCTTCTACCTACAACTGGCCCTTTCGTAACACAAACACTTTCAATAGCAGTTTTCCAAGAAAAATTCAAAATGGCCATCTATCACGACCTGTTTTCCCCGAGATTTTGCCACAAAAATCACGAATTTTAAGGGCTGTCATGGACTGCATTGAAAGACATTTTTAAGAAAAAAGATGTAAAAAATATTGTATCTGGATGAAATTTAAAAGCTTGTAAAAATTAAGTGCGAGAACCTTTTCACAGGAACCTGGAACAAAAACGACTTTCTACTTGATATTGCAGCTGCTCAATTAAAACAAGCCACATGTTTTTGCTATCACCTGAAGAAATAATTCCAATTAATTGGAATTGTGCTGTCGACTCTCACTTATTTTTTCCTTTTCTTTATAGGATTAAACTTCTAAATTGTTTTAAAATGCACCTTGAAATTAAAGGTTAAGCCACAAAATGCTGAATTTTTATTTTTGAGCCCACAAATTCAAATTCGATTTTTTTATTCTTTGTTGTTTATTGGAGCTCAACTTAAGTTGTTTTATCCTGACATGTTTTTACTTCAGCTAGTTTTCTTAAATTTGAGAAATTTCTTTCTCAACCTGTCTTCTTAAAGTCAGTCCTACTACCTAAAGGCCAGGATGCATTTTATCAGCTGGGCTACACCAAAGGTCTTTGGCATCTAGGTTAAAGTTTTTGGTGTACGGTGTCTTACAAAACTTGAGTATTATTTCTTCAGTGTAGGATTAATATGGAATACACCTAGGCCTTAAGGGCTGGCTAATTTAATTAATTGGTTTGGTACAACGATAAGACAGAAATAAACAGAGGGAAGGGGAATTATTTAGCCTCTCTAAGAGTCTCTTATTTTGAGGTTCGACATTTTTATTCATCTTAGGTCCTTTTTTGTGCGTGCTTAGGTTGTGCTACCTTCACCAGTACTTAATTTTGTGTTCTAAAATTCCACCCGAGTGGACACTGGAGTGAAATAAGCACAAACACAAGCAAAAGAACTCAACAGCATTTCATCTGGCTTTGTTGTTGTGTTTGTCGTGTCAAACCTTCCCTTGCCTCGTGCTAGTACCAACATCAAATCAGGCAATCGCACACACGAAAGGGGTACATTGATCATTTCTTGAAGAGGAATCGTAAGTTTTGGAATAATACTTCGACGTAATGCTTAACTTACCATGTTAGTTGCCGCTCAGACTTTTCACCTGACTTAAAAGTGTAAGATTTGGCAATCTCTTCACACTCGATTCGCAGAGTAAACGAAAAATATACTCGCCATTATGAAGAACTACCAGGCGTCACACTTGAGCCGAGTAAGCACTGGGCTCCAACTTATACCGATTCTTCTCCAGTCGGGTGACGTCGGCCTTGGTCACCCAAAGCGTAGATATTTTATTAATTAAACGTTACGTGCAAGGCCAGTAAAAACAGAAAAGGGTGCAGGACACATTTACATGTAATATTGGGGCCGATATAAGACTGAGTAAAAGCTTAATAGAGCAAGCCTTTGTAAAACATCATGGGCCACAAGTGGTGCTTGGGTGGGCTTGGATAAATTTTGCGGGCAGAATTTCGAGCAGAATAAGCGATTTTTGAGGCGAGCATTCTGCCGGCAGAATACGGCATTTTCGAGCAGAATTTGAGCAGAATAACGGAAAATCAGTCACACTAATGATATGGATAACGGTTGTAAGAAAAAAAATGAAAACTAAATAAATGCAAAAAGTACAAAAATATGCATTTGTCTGATGTTCCTTTTTGTAAGATGCTAATGACAAATTCACTGTTTCGTCTAATATTAGCGATTAAGGCCGCGGATGAGAGACTAGATCATCAGTATTTATTTATTTATTTAAAGCGTATGCACGAAGTGCGACGAATGATAGCGACATTGCGCGAAATATTCATGAGTAAGCTCTGCAGTATAAAATCTTTGGTTTATGCATCATTGATTGCTCGTGCGTTTAATCGTGTGGCAGGAAATATTGTGAATTTTAAGAATTGTTAAATAAAAATTTTCGTAATAACAATAATAATAATAATTATAAATGCGTTGAGCGCTCGCTTGTTGTATCTGTACCGTTCTTTTTATTCTTTATCTGTTAGTTGAAACGTTAATTGCAACTTTTTAGAATTTTCCAGCAAAACAAAACGAAAATAAAATACTGTTTCTATCTCTATCTCGAATATTTGTCAACATCACCAATTTTGTGTCCAATATTTATCAACATCTGGGTCTTTCGTAAGTGGAACTCCGTGAAGTTTTTTCTGTGTATATCTACACTGCTCCACAGACTGGAAAATAATAAAAGAGTTCGATTTCGTCGTTCGTTTTGGTTTTAGTGTTTAATTCTACGTTTAAGCGGAAAAAATCCGCTTTGAAAATTTCGATAGTAAAATTCTCTTTCTATTTTGTGTGTGGTATAAATATTAATTGGTTCAGCACCAATGCTTTTTTCTTTCGTTTTGTTTTCGACGGAAAACACTCGATTTTTTTAGATTGCATGCAACCTATTGTTTGTTTCTGGAGTGTTAACAATAGCTTCTTAATTTTTATATCCATAATTTGCATAATAAAATATTCTTGGCTTAAACACTCATGTTTCTTCGATAAGCCTTCGGAAGCCCTAAAACCACCAATTTTGTGTCCAAGAATACAGCTGAACTGACACAGCAGACAGGTAAAATAGGTGTGTTGTAGGTTGTCACAACAGAAGCACTTTTTTAAAACAGGCTTTTTAAGAGAAGTTTTATGTCTTCAAATTTAAACAAGGACGATTTTACTGATTTAAAGGCCTATAACTTTCAGTGGAACTTGAAATCACAAAATCGGCTTCTGTTGTGACACAATAGAGGTTTTAACTGATCAATTAGTGGCAAAATCAAGAAGCGTTGTCTTCTCCACGAGGAGAAAACTTGGACACGGAGTAGCGTTTTACCAAATCTTAACTTTAGAAACTCGAAGCATTGCAAAGAAACGCAATTTATCAAAGGAAAAACAATCTTATTGCACTTCCAACATTCCTCAAGCCCTCTATTAAGTTTCCACGAAATCAGCTCCCAAACGATCAAGATCTTAAGTTTTTTAACGTAAAGCCCCGGCCAAACGAGGATGAGAGTTGATAAGAGTTGAAACTCTCACTCTCGTTTGGCATGGAACTCTTATCCACTCTCATCGACTCTCATGCACTCTCATCGACTTTGAACGTGTTCAAATTTTTCATGAGAGTCGATGAGAGTTTTCTCTCGTTTGGCACCCATTTTCGAGTTGCATGAGAGTTTTTCGGTCAGCGGGTGGCCGTAAGCTGCATTGCGTGGCTCGTCACGCAATGAAATTACGCGTCACTCTTGCCACACTCTCGTGCGACTCTTGTGCTCGTTTGGCACGAGTTGATGAGAGTCGATGAGAGTTGACGACAACTCTCATAAGAGTCAACTCTTATCGACTCTCATCCTCGTTTGGCCGGGGCTTAAGACTTCCACCAAAATTTTGCCTTATAAATTTATTCATGAGCAGCTTGTCACCCGCGGCCTTAATGTGAGATGAATTACAGTTTTGCTACGCATAATGAATATCTAATTAGTATTTAGGGTTAGGCCCAGGCTCCCTTCCACATTTGTGAAAATACATAAGGCCTGAAGGGCCGAAAATTTTTCGGGTACCGAGCAGAATTCGAGCAGAATAAGGGTGTCTGAGCAGAATTTCGAGCAGAATAAGGGATTTTTACGAGCACTGCCGGCAGGCAGAATTAGCCATTTTACGAGCAGAATTCATCCAAACCTATGCATGGGGGAAAATAATCGGCTAACCAGTACTTGAATGAAGAGCCAACACAGTTTTGTTAGAAAGCCTGTTCTAGATCTGCTAGTCGAAATATTGCGCATGTATCTGCCCTTTGCTTTTTTCTGTTTAATTAGTTTTACATTATTTTGTAATATCATTTTAGAAACATGATAGGCAAAAAACGCAGCAAGTACTGCGCTTTCTGGAAAACGGAAACAAATTAGCGTGGACGCATGTATAGCCACCCTCCCACAGCTGATGCGTCAGCTGAAAAAATCGGAGAAACAAATCGCGAGAAATTCAACGAACTGAATTTTTGCGACCAAATCACGGAATTTGTAGAAATTTGTCGTCAAGCGTAGTCACCACCGCGGCGCTGGCAATGCGACAATTTAAAAAAAAAAATCGCATCACCATCACAGTCGTTGACTACTTTATTTTTACGAAGCTCACTATCTCACTGTTGCATTCATGTTTTAGTGACCAGAAAACCCATCTGCTTAGTGCAAATTAATGAGTACTTAAGTCTTCGGTGATTGGCTACAGGAGACTCTTCTGCATTAGACCTTCGAGATAATAACTCTGTCGAAATAATTCTTTTTCTAAACAGTCTCGCTATAAAGTTTGGGTTGTCCAGTCAATATAAAACAAGGAGAGCAACTAGTAAAAACTGCAAAGGTCGGACTCGGACGTAGACGTTTTACAAAAACAGTCACAAAAGTACTGAAATTACAATATGAAAATTTTACAAGTAGTCGATTTACAAGAGTTGTGAAGCTTCTTCATCGTAAATGATTCGCTAAACTATTCCATATAAATTAACTACGGACGTCATTGAAAAATCCAAGGAAAAAAATTGAAAATGCAGTACTATTTAGTATTATTTAAATACTTTTCAATTTAAGTAAACAATATCAACTGCCATGAATTCGGTAAAAACGCAGGGAAATAAGATGAAAATGCATGGAAAAGACCGATGAAAGGTTAAGTTGGGATCAAAACTACTAAAATACGCAATAATCTTAACGTAAACAAGGCATTGTTATTCATAGAAAACCTAAGGGACGGACCATTTTATTTTTGAAAGGAGAGGGCTTGGCAAGTACGGAAAAAAATTGCTGCACAGCTTTTGCAGAAGAAATAAAAATCGTGCACAGCGGCACAAAGCAAAAGAATTTATTGCAAGCTAGTGAACTAAATTCATACAAAGCTTTTAGTCACGAAAAAAATCCTGCCGGGAAAAAAAGTGCCCACCCCCATCCCCTCAAAAAATATAATGGTCCACCCTAAATTAAACATATTTCTAAAACAAGAAAAGTTGTTGCCTTGGAGGCGTTCCAAAATGGAACATTTGTTTTGCATCGAGCTAATGACAGGAGAATTAAGGCTTGAAAAGGTTTGTGTTGATCACTATTTTAAACGTCAAAGCTACAATGCAAAACTGAAATAAGGTACTAACAAGAGAAAATAAGGGGACAGAGAGGGACTCTGAGGGCGTTGGCTGGGATATGTCAATTCCACAAAGGTTATTTATAGATTGGCTTTTGAACGGAAGTCTGTTTCCCGAAACGTCCGCATAAATACAATTTCCCTTGTATTTCGAAGTCGTTTTCATCGACAAAACGTAACATCACTTGGTCCGCCATTACAAGCAAAATTTTGAATGGTTCTTCAAACAACAGATGGCGGTTGCCTTTATGCAGACGTTCTGAAAACGGACTTCCGTTCCAAATGGCCGTCTAAAAATAACTTTACCGAACTTGACATATCCCAAAGCCTGGACTGGCAGTATCCCTCTCTGTCCCCTTATTATCTCTTGGTACTAATAAGTGAATTTTTGTGATACCCAACATTACATACAATAACCAAGTAAGAATATTCCGTTAATTTTAAATTGTTCAACACCGGACTTGTTTCAATACCTCTAGCTGTAAAACCATACTCCCATCCAATATCTCGCTGCGTACAGATTCGTCTTAAGCTATCGTATACGTCGAAACGGATTGCTGAAGGTTCTTCTGTATAGAGCGGCACGGGTTATAGTTGTATATAAAGCGAGGTAATGTAAGTTCTTTGTTAATTGAATAAGCAATGAAAAGAACTTCTTAAATCCTTCAAGGATGTTTTTCACTCGGCAAAATATACACCTTTTAATGGGAAAAATAAAATCCGCTGTTATGAATTTTCGAAAGATTTCAATTCTAAAAAAATAGCTTAAACCAAGGATAATAGGCCAAAGCCTTAACTCAGTCAGGCTGATTCTATTTGCGGAGGTGTAAACCTTCTAAAAAAAAATAGCAGTCGCGTTTTTAAGTTTTCATATGCAAATATTGATCAATAATTTTAAACCCTGCCAAAGTCCGCAGTAACGTTTCACCATCGACTATAGAAATGGCTAGTACATAAATCAAGAAAAATTGCAACTGTTTTTCGCAAATTTGAACTGCAAAGTCTTTGCTATAGGTTTATTAAGTTTAAAATTTATAAAAGCTTGAGAATTGCATGCACTATTACCGGAATTATTTTCCTCGGATTCCCGTCTTTTCTCCATGACTATTCAAACACTGTATCTTTCCTAAGCTGCACTCTCGCCAACATCATAATTGCGGAAATGTCATGAAGGGTCCTTATAAATGCCAGTGGTCGCAGGTCACTAGGCTGAATTGATCAGTCAAGATACTATTTAGGTATACAGTATCAACATATATTTACAAGGTTAAGTAAAAATATATTAACCACTGATTAGCACTCCTTCTGAGTTATACTTATCACTTTCTGGGACCAGAAATTCAGCGATTTAGTGATCGACCGCGTTAGTGGGCTACCAAATGAGAAATTCTTGATGTTTACTGTTTAACGTGTCACAAATGCACGTACCCTTTTTAAGCAGGAGATCAGTGGGGTATGCGAAGGCTAAACAAACTGAGCAATCTCGGTAGCAATCATTTCATCGGAGCGTGGAAGATGTGAAAGCGGCTTTCATGGCTTTCACCGTGCGCTATATATAGCATTCACTCCCTTGCAGCCTCTGACCTCGTTTCCAGGGCGAGGTTGCGCAGTCTCCCCTGAAAACAGCCACGAACATTACAGCGATCTTAATCTTAATGGGCTCCTGTTTATAAATAATAACATGTATATCTACCTGATTTTATGGAAAGCGAGCCAACCTGCAAAATTGCAGTGCTATATGAATGCCTCACTTTGCCTGAAAGTACATTCTGCAAGCTACTTCTTACATGTACTTCTTACATGTAAAATTTAAAGTGGTCGAAACTTGTTCATCAGCGCGCAGTTAGTAAAGCAATAATGATGCATAGCATTGTAAATAACACTGCTCCAGAATATCTGACTTCCCGTTTTGTTCGTCGCTGTGATTTAACTAGTTATAACCTTAGAGAGAATGAATACAAGCTTGCTGTTCCGCGACCCCGTACTGAATTTTACAAAAGAAGTCTTTCTTACAGCGGTAGTGTGTTATGGAACGGCTTGCCTCTGGAGGTGCGGCAATTGACATCCCCTAGTATATTTAAGGGAAAATTAAGAGACAAATTTCGATTGACAAATAATTTAATTAGCGATATTCTGTTTTTACACACGGCCTCCTTGAAAAGCAGGTGTTTTCTTTTCATCTTTATTATTTTAGTTTCTTTTATCTTAGTTTTCAGATTAGTTAGGAAGTTAGTTTTTCTATACTTCATTGTAAATGTATACCTGAAGGAAATACCGTGTTTAAATAAAGTTACCTTACCTTACCTTACCTATCACCTGAGGGGATCAGGCCATCACGCGTCTTGAATCGGCGCTCAGCAACAATTTTCAACTCTTCACTGATCACCTGCAAGTTAGAGTGACAAGCGTAGGATCACTTCTTTTCACAGACATGCACTCAGGGAGTGAATTCAAACACTGATCTAAATGTACGCTCTCTCCCCTCTCCCCCACAGTCTGACTTTTGCCACCTGACGTATCAACTCACTTGCACAGCAACAACTAACAGCTTCTGCAAGGAGAAGCTATTTATTTGAGTGCAGAAAGGCCCAACAAGCGGTTCAAAGAATTCAGTGACTTGCAAAAATAATAACATGGTACAGAATAAACTGAAGACTCAAGTTTCGACCAATCCTTCCCCCCCCCCTAGGTTAAGAGCGGGGGACCCCAAGTGCAGGTGGTCTGTTAGCCCTGTTCCCATAGAGTTGCTCGGAACTGGCTATGACGTTGCCACAGGCACCGAGCCCACCCAACTAGCGGAGAAAAATTAGTGACGCCTTTTTTCAAAAATCCACGTATGAATAAGAAAAGAAAAACCTGATACATGATAAAGCAACGTCTAAAGCAATCAAGTATCGAGCTAGAAAGCAGAAGGCTTGAAGCCTTTCCTAAGGGGTACAGCATTGATCTTTGTCTAGCAGCAGTTGGTTAAAAAATTGAACCGTGAAGGATCGGCTATCACTAGTTTTGAGGCGTACATGACAGCTTCAATCATTCCATACATGCATGAGTTCACCCCACCCTCCAAATTAACCCACGAATAAATGTGAACAGGCCGAGACACGAGATCTCGAAACCTACGTTCTTTACTTTTTCCAAACGGCAATGTGGGTTCTTTAACGCGCCATACTAGTTGCGTATCTTCCTTTGACCTCTGCCAGCGAAAACAAATTCAAAGTGAATACAACTTTGTTCGTTGTATCACATTTAGCAACCCCCAACCTAGTCCCGGGGTCCTTTTTCTTCCATCGCGAGGGAGGCCGTTGGATCTGGCTTGGCCCCAGCCTCGATCACAGAGTCTTTCTAAATTAGCTTGAACCAGACCGATGTCATGGACAGTCGCATTACAGTCTTATTTTTATGTTTCAGACAACCGGTTGGCTGACGGTGATGTATCGCTGGATTCTAAGGACAGGGAGTGCTAAGCGACGAACATGGCTGATTTTGTTCCTGATTTGTCTTGCTTTTTCGTTTTACATTCTCTTTTGTTGGGAAAAAGGAAAGGCGAACCACCAGACAAGACATGCACAAATTGAAGGTGACTGAATTTTCTAATTGACCCTTTACTCCCGGAGTCACGTGATATGGTTCTGCCTTTACAGTCTGCGGATGGAATCCTAAGATGTTACTGTTCAAATGAAAACTAGTGAGTGGTACTTTCCTTTGATGTGGCTGATTTCACTGTGCAAAGTGACTCTAAATTTTGACATTGTGGATATATTGAAAGCTATTAAGACAATTTCTACTGAACTTTTGAGCAATAAGTTTAAAAGCTTACTTGAAACGTTTCTCTTCAAAAAGTGTTTTTCCGTAGCCAGACTTGACTTTGAACTCTTACGTATTCTAATTGTTTTTGTCTCTCTTTTCTGCGTTTTTGTCTTTTATTCGATGTAAGAGCATATAGACTTTGTATTATGCTCCTAATACTTATTATTATTATTATTATTATTATTATTATTATTATTATCATCATCATTATTATTATTATTATTATTATTATTAAGTGCAAAAATGAAGTTGCCAAAAAAAATACTCATAGCATGGTGACATTTTGAATACAGTTAAGAAGACGTACTACCCATTGATCTATTTGATCAGTTAGTTAATTTCTGATTTAAACTCTTAAAAGAACGATTGCCTGCATGAAATAATACGAAATCATTTTCTCTCTTTTTGTTTTAGAAAGCTGGAAGCCATGGGAATTACATGATTCAAAGGCGCCAGCCGCTCATATCAATGACGTTATTCATGATAAAAGGACAGCTGTAAAGGATGACAGGCAAATAGAATCTAAGAACTCTGAAACAGAACTCACTACACAACAGGTGAAAAGTCAACGATTAGACTCACTTACAAGCAGTGATTCATTTTCATCAGGGTTCAAGCAACGAAGAGATAGAATTTGCGGTCAGAAATGGCAAAAGAGCTACAAGAAACTTCACAGAGAAATTTTAGATTCACGGCGTCGACAGCAGTTTATTGTGTTTACGTGCAAAGAGGAAGGGTATAAATGTTCGGGTTATGGAAATCGATTAGGAGCGATAGCTTCACTTCTTTTTCTCTCTGTTTTAACGAAAAGGGCGTTTTTAATTGAATGGGACGTCGATGTACATGTGCCATTAGAATTTTACCTTCTTCCAAACGCAATTGCGTGGAACTATTCTGTAGACAACTTACAGATACGCGACACGAGGACACACTTTTGGGGACTAAGAAGAAAACCAATTGCCTCTAACAGGACCGATGTTATTAAGATAGCAGATACAAAAGAAGATTTCATTTACTGGCTACAAAATACTGACTTTCAAAGTTACTTTGACCGCCGTGTTGAAAAGGTGGTGGGATCGTGGTATTTTGCAGAGGACTTATGGCAAAATAAATTCCTGAAAAAGCGTGCTCTTGAGCTGGGAATTAGCTCCGATCGCCCTAACTTCTCTTTGATAGGCTGTGCTTTCGATTTTCTCTTTCAAAAATCCCGACAATTACAAGCGAGGCTTGACGTGGCAAGAACTTCCCTTGGTCTCACAAGGCAGGCTCCCAAGATTGGACTTCATGTAAGAATGGGCGATATATTCTTGGGATACCTTACAATACAGTATATTGATATTGACTACAAAGATTTTTTTGATTGTGCACAGGCGCTCACTGAAACGTTAGCGCGAAGGAGTCGAGACGTTTTCAGGAAAGAGGACATCAGATGGTTTCTAGCAACAGATGATAACAAACTCAAAACGTACGCACTTAAGAACTACCCCTTTAATGCAGTTACTCAGATAATAACTCCTCAGCACATAAAAAGATTAAAAAAGCTGACACATTCGGAATCTGTGGAAGTAATGTATGATGTTTTGGTGGATCATTTTCTGTTATCTGAATGCGACTTTCTAATATTGACTGGGCAGAGCACTTTTGGAAAGACAGCCGCTGGACTTATGTTTCATTCAAAGGCAACGTTCACGTTCAATGCAAAGAGATGCAGGTGAATGCCCAATGATGTCAACTAAGGTTGTTCTTCTTTCTTTTTATTTATCTATTATCTTTATATTTTTGTCTGTGGTGTGGCAAAAAAAAATGAAAATAAAAGTGCCTATAAAGTCAAAACCTAAAGAAGCTCATTGCAAAGGCTTCGTAGAAAGAGAAGGATGATGCTCTCCACCCCCTCCCCTCTCTCCCTCTTTCGGAGCCCCCCCCCCCCCTCTCTCTCTCTCTCTCTCTCTCTCTCGCTCTCTCTCCCTCTCTTTCTCTCTCTTTCGCTGTCTCTCGCTCGCTCTTTCGAATTCGTCTTTTTAACAGCAGGAATGTCTCTAAAAAGAATGGATAAGGTTTAACGAAATATGCCATCATTGGTCATGTGTGAAGAGAGACTCAAGATGGTAAATATCGTAATGTTGCTATAGCATCAGTTTGACTCGAGTCTCTTTCTGCTTTGAGCCCAATGTGTGACCTTCGTAACTCTCTTAGAGGCAAGAGATGGTCGTGTTCGCAACACATACAATGCCCTTCCATGGCAACATCACAGTATGCATTTATAGCGTGTAACGCAAGGTACGTGACTCGTGACAAGTTTCGATTATATTACTTAATATTTCCTGATATATTCTTGATTTTGTAATTTCTCCCCATTCTGTGACTAATATGACCTCACCACTTGTCTAATTTGGATATAAATACAAAACTTGGATTTCTCTGGAACTACTGAAAATACTACTAAGAAATTGATTACATCAACTTGATTATATCATGTCAGACAACTACGTTGTCCTAGAAATTTGGGCGTTTTAGGTTGACTGAAAGTCTCCAAAGTTGCTTTAAAGCATCACCAAATATGCTTCCCTGGAAATTTGGCCGGGTGTTTTAGTCTTAAAGACTGAAAAGTTGTAGATCATGCATAGTAGGAGACTTGTGTGCAAAAGCGGTTCTTGGTCCTCTGCCTTTTTTAACGAAATAAGGCATAGATCATGTCAGCGGATAATCACGAGGCCTTAAACTTCACATGATTACTTCAGTTTATAGCGAGCCTAATTATCTTTCTAGTCCGAGTCCAAAGGCCAACAAAAACGCACATGAAGGTCTTTCACAAAGGCTATTTGTTAATTGTCAGTTACGCTAAGTTTCCGATTATCTGTCGGCCTGCCTACCAAGAAAGCACTTTGCTTGATGAAGAGAAATCCACATCATAAACAGGTAAATCAATTTCTCTTTTTAGTGATTTGTGTTTGGGAGCCTCTGAAACCGTAAAAGGTTCTCATGTGTCGGCGTTTATAGCTAAGCTTGTTATTAGAGTCAGTCTGGGATAATGTTCCTGTTGGTTTTCCCGCAGCTGCATCTCAGTATCCCGTCAGTTGTTCCTCTCAGTCACGATGAATGTACATTCACATTACCCACAATTTGTAGTCTTGATGATATGATACTTTAGAATACCGTCACGCAACGTTTGAAAGAGAAGGTAATATTTCTGGACTCTCATGATCGCGTGACCATAGCATGACAGTCTTCTATGAAGACACACCGTAGTCTCTTTAATTAAATCTTTGATCGGCCATCGCACTAGCCTGAGTGTCACGCTATAACAGCGCATACTGGTCTCTGAGGTTTAAACTGTATAGGAAGAAATCAAGGCAAAAGCCGTTAATCTTCGAACAGGCAGACCACCCCGCTAGCAGCGCCTTTCTTAAACTCTGCGAGGGAAAAGAAATACTTCAGAAATTGAGTCAAGTCCTATAAGGACGTTCGCGTGAAAATCAGTAATCTGTTTCAGTAGTTTCCCGATAGAAATTGTATTTGATGAGCGTTATAGAAGCCAGCAAAAAACAAAATGGCGGAACCCGAAGGAATCTCCTGGTTGCCGTGGATATGATCTACGACCACAATGTAAAACACTAAAACGACTGCCGGTTCCTTTTGAGTCAAAATTACAATATCCCTACCAATTATAACAAGATACTTAGACATTGCTCTTGGAAATTTAGAGTTTTTGGTGGATATTTAGAACATTTTTCGAAAATTCTGGAAACAAGTTAAGACCACTTTTGAGCTATTTTTTAAGGGGAAAGAGATGGTCGTGTTCGCAACACACACAATGCCCTCCCATGACAAGTCACATGCAGTATACGTTATTTCGTGTATCGCAAGGTACGTGACTTGTGACAAGTTTCGGTTATATTGCCCACTGCCAATATTTAACTGAAAATATTGCCAAGAAATCGATTATATCAACTTGATTATATCATGTGAGAGAGAATTTAAAAAAAAAAACTACGTTGTCCTGGAAATTTAGGCGTTTTGGGTTGACTGAAAGGCTCCAAAGTAGTTTTAAGGCATTACCAATCATGCTTCCCTGGAAATTTAGCCGGGTGTTTTAGCCTTAAAGACTGAAAAGAGGTAGATCATTAAGTTAAGGAGACTTGTATGGCAAAAGTGATTCTTGTCCCTCTACCGCTTTAAACGAAAGTAAGTCCATAGTTCATGCCAGTGGATTATCACGTGGCGTTAAGACTGCTCATGATCACACTGGTTTGTAGCGAGCCTTATATTAGCTTTAGCCCGATTCGAAAGGCTAACAAAAATGCATTTGAAGGTCTTTCATGCAGTAAATTGTCAGATACGCCGATTTTACGATTGTCTGTCGACCTACCAAGAAAACACTTTGGACGAAGAGAAATCCGCAGCATAAACTCAATTTCTCTTTTCAATGATTTGTGTTTTGGAGCCTCTAAAAGCGGCTAGGGTTCTCCTGTGTCGGCGCTTATAACTAAGCTTATTATCAGAGAGGCAATCTGGGATAATGTTCCCGTTGGTTTTCCCGCAGTTACATCTAAGTATCTTGTCGTTAATGTTCTTCTCAGTCACGCTGAATATCCATAGTATGTATATTATCAGCTGAACAAGTCTTGATACTTCAGTATACCGTCACGCAACGTTTGATCATCTTTACTGATTTAAAGAGAAGAAGGTTAAATCAAGTTTTGTCATCGCGTGACCATAGATAGCATGACAGTCTTTTGTGAAGACACACTGTAGTCTCTTTAATTAAATCTTTCATCGGCCATCACACTTGTCTGAGTGTCGTTCTATAGCAGCGCATACTGGTCTCTGAGGTAAAAACTGTATAAGAAGAAATCAAAGCAAAAGCCGTTAACCTTCGAACAGGCAGACCATCCTGCTGGCAGAGCCTTTTCTTAAACTTCGTGAGAGAAAAGAAAAACTACAGGAATCGTGTCAAGTCTTTATTGAGCATGCGCTTGTTGTTGCTTGGATACAATTTCGAGCCCAGGCCATCAATGCGTGCAGGCAGGGGCATAGCAGGAAAAAAAACCGGTTTGTCGATAGTAAAACCGGATTGACTAGCACATAGGTTGGGGCTGCGGCGACTTTTAAAGAAGACTTGACTCTATTCCTGCAGAGTCTTTCTTTACTTTCGCGGAGTTTAAGGAAGGCTCCGCTAGCAGGGTGCAGGCAAACGTTCTTGTCCTGTATAAGCTAGCCTGTGATTGGCTGAAAATTCATGCGGGTCTTTTGGCCATGTTTTTGCGATCTCTTTAGTGAATCCGTTTTCAGATCAGGAAGTTTATTTGGATTGTTTAGACTTTCGTGATAGCTGGAAACAAATCCAAAAACAGATAAATCCATATTAACCATACATGATATGGTTCGAGGTGGCTTCAGCAGGCACACTTATAAGCACAAAAACGAATTTAAAAAAGAGACAATCTAAGAAAAATTTAAGGAAAAAATGGCCGCAGAGCTCTGGGGATAAGCGTTAATCACAACCGTACGCGGATGGTTTAAATTGCATCTAACACTGGTTTCTTCTTAATGGAACAATGGTTTACTCAAGACAACGGTCCGCTTGTGATCTATTAGCCTGCGTAACAAGCCTTTCCGTTGGGTCTCCCGCACAATTGAAGCATTTCTCGCATTTTGCCCTCCCGAAGACTGGGGTGAGAGCAAAAACGGGGAGGGGAACCTACGGAAACACATGCTACTTGGGCTCGTCATTTATTTAATCTGGTACCCAGGTCTCACATTTCCATACCTACCGACAGTGAGATCTGGGTACGAGAATAGTCACTTATTTTGAGATCCTTTGTCTCATTAGATTTCTTGTGAGAACAACGCGCTTTGAGGTAGACTGTCTTCCACTGGAATTACCGCACGGATCCATATACGGTTTCAGTCGTACTAAATATGTCTGCTAACGCTGAAAGAGATCCTTTGCTCTCATCTGGTGGTCTCAACGGAGAGAGTGCGAATCGGCCAATTTTCCAAGATGGATCGAATAACGCCGAACCCTTTGCGTTAAAGAAAGAAATCAGCTTACTGCGTGCAATTGGTCTTCTAGTCGGTGCAATAGTAGGCTCAGGAATATTTATTTCCCCCACGGGAGTCCTCAAAGAGACGCAGTCCGTGGGCCTTGCGCTTCTCGTCTGGCTTGCCTGTGGAATTTTCGCTATCTTGGGTGGTCTGTGCTTTATCGAGCTTGGGACGAGCATTCAAAAATCGGGCGCGATGTACGCGTATCTCTTGGAGGCGTTTGGTCCCGTGCCTGGATTCCTGTTTAGTTGGACCGTGGTGATAATAACGATTCCGGCGTCGCTATCTATTGGAGCGATCACGTTTGCTGAGTATGTAGCTAAGCCGTTATTTTGGGAATGTGATCCGCCGAGCAGTATGACCAAGGTGCTTGCTTGTGTTTGTTTGGGTAGGTGTTAATTGTGTAAGTTCCGGAAACAGTGCGGAGCATTTTTGTACGATCGCGACGAAACCAAAGCGATCTAATGAGATTGCTTAATTCTAGACTGTTCCAGACTCCAAGATAGCAGTAACAGTGCAATGAAAAAAGCTGATTCCGCCCTTTTTGCCACTCAGTCTTCACATGCTTTACTTTCGTCTTCGCTTCTCCACTCTCTGAGAGCCTGGAACAAGCCAGTTTGATTCCAGAATTCCGACCAAGGGAAAAACATCATCACTTAAGGTCTTCTAGTAGCGTAACGAAGCTGTATATGACTCTGCAGGTTATATTAATCACTTGCGCTCAGGTTGTCGAAGCGTCAGTCAGTATCATCAACTAACACAGCTAACAACAATCCTTCTTAATGCCGACTCTCAATTCAATCGGGCGATCATACTTAGACTTGCTCCAAGTCGACCTCTTCGATTGATATTAATTTGCCCTGTGTTTTGCGAGTAAAGCAAGCGAAATGAGCTTCAATGAGGTGTTCGATTGATATTAGTTTGTCCTGTGTTTTGCGAGTAAAGTGAGTGACGAAGTCGCGAGAGGTCTACTAACCTGAAAAAAAAATTAAAGGACTTGGTAAAGTCTAGATCATACTCAGAAAACTCAACTGAAAACTCAGGGTATAAATCTTTTACTACGAAACAAGGCTGTGACTTTTGCTAACGCCCATTCCTAGCTTGAACTTGGTTCTACATTTCAGAACGAGTAAAGGTTTTTATTCTTTTACAATTAAGCTTTAATTCTTCGTCGTTTGTTTTCACTTTTCTTTGCAGTTTTGATTGCAGTAGTTAACAGCTGGAGCGTCAAATGGGCAACAAGAATAATAAACGTCTTCACTTATGGGAAACTGATGTGTATCTTCATTTTAATTGTGGTTGGCGTTGTACATCTAGGAAGAGGTAAGGGATTCTTTTTCAGAAGGAAAATAGAAACACTGATTGGTTCAGATTAAAAATCTTGGCATACTTTTTCCTTTTTTTAATTGTTTTAGGAAATACAGAAAACCTCAAAGATGGTTTTAAAGGATCCAATACAAATCTAGCAAGTATTGCAATGGCGTTCTACGCAGGAAACTGGGCTTACGATGGATGGTGAGGGTCTTGTTTTAGGCGGGAATATTACAGCCTCTAGACATGACACTCTTAGTCCTGGCCAAACGGAGACGCAAATCCTCGCACGTTTGGAAATGCCAACTTGAATGCACAGACGTGCATTGGTTACCTAAAAGAAGTTCAGCGGATGTGAGTTGCAAAGGAGTAATTCCAATGCAGCCTTGGGCGATCTGCACTATTACTAAAAGAAAATAAGGCTGAGACCAATTTGCGCCCACTTTCGTTGGGTGGCCAAACGGTGTAAAATTTGCGCCAACTTGCGTGCAAGTTGACGCAAGTTAAAACGCTTATAATAAACGCTTGGTCAAGGTGAACGCAAGCTATCACAAATACACGCAAGCAGTGGCCATGGGAGTCAGAAGGGGAAACCTTGTTTTTACTTGCGACTCCGTTTGCCATACTGCACACATTGTTGCCATGCAAAGTGTCTAGCCGTCATGTCTTGGAAACCCTAACTTTTACAGATAAAGTATTGTTTAATTCTTGTTCAATGGGAAACGTTTTCAAGATTTTCGAATGATAACCATGTTTGGCAGGTTATGTGGCCTGAACAGGAAAAGCCCAAAACAGAGACGGCGTACAACTTTGGTTATTGAAAACAGTTCCAATATAATTTAACAATCGTCAAGATGCAAAGCGTGACGTCTTAAAATTCGCATTATTCTAGACTACTTAATCGGAATTCTACCTTCTTTCCTCTAACATGATGGCTGCCACTGCCCGGGTGATATGGCTGTGCGCATGCGTAAGGTATTGGCAATACCACGGAGTTGTGCTGTGTGACCATTGCTTTCAGATGGTTTATTTTGTCTAATGCGCGGTTAGAGACTGGCAGTAGAAATGCATGCGCAATGTTAATTTTTAAAATTCAGATATTCTTCTTAATACACTTCATTAACCCAGGGGTTGGTGAAATCCCTTCGCAACAACGCCAGCTCTGTACTTAGGCCTAGTTCCTTGGTCGAACGTTGCATGTGCCGAACATGATGCAAATGAGCAAAAGCTACTGTTTTGCTAACTTGCATTGGGTCGTCATTTGAACTAGGCCTTAGAATCTCACTCGCCTCCTTAAAAGATCTGCTAACCTGTTTATTCACACGTGGAATCCTTGCTATTTAACTGATACTTTGTTTAACTACTACTGATCTCGATTTTATGTCAGGGAACATCTTAACTTTGTCACTGAGGAAATGAAACGTCCTGAGAAGTAAGTTTTCGTATGTTACCTTACAAGAACAAAAGATTACCGAAAGATATTGCATATCTTGAGTTAAGTTAACGCTAACTCTGATCTAGGACCATCTCTGATCAGTTCTAGCTGTCTTTGTTTATCAAATGTTTGCGACGAATAACCATCCGTCCCACCAATTTGCACTCATGTGGCCTTCTATTTAATATTTAATATGGCCGAAGAATCAGTCCTTTTGTATATATTTAAGGCTATTTACGCGACAAAAAATAATGGCACGAGTCCAATAACCAATTTGAACGGTTGTTGTGGTTTTGTTTTTGTGTCAACTATACACACTGGTACATTAGTTTTACTCATGCTTGGTTCCAGGACCATAGGTACCATGGTCCCAAACCGGAACTGAACAGATTTTGGATAAAACTGGATTCCATGCCTGTCTTTTAAATAAACACGCATCGTCTAAAATCCCGCACCAAGCGAGAAAAAGAGTTGATGAGAATTCAATCTCTTACTAACCTCGCTTGCATGAAACTCTCATGATTACTCTCGTTCTCTCTCCGACAAAATCCCTTTTACCTTAGACACTGCTGTGCAATTATTATCAATACTGTCTCTATCAATCGAGAGTTCCGACTTTCTCAACCTTTTTTGCTTCCCTCGATCGTAGGGACATGCCAAGAGCCATAGTTGGTGGATTGCTGCTAGTGATTGTTGTGTATATGTTAGTTAACATATCATACGTGGCTGTGCTTGGAGTGGCGGGGATCCTGGAATCACAAGCAGTGGCTCTGGTCTGTAATTATGTGCAGCTGTGTTTGGAGCTTTTCTTAGTTACGACAGCCAAATCTTACCAAAAGCCTTGGAGCTTCATGGATTCCGAAAGTTACCTTTCAGACCTTGATATCTGAAGGCGGATACTGCATTCTGACCAATAAAAAAATGTTTTTTTTTTCTTACAGAGTATGGGACACGCCTATCTGGGTTCCATGGCTTGGATCACGTCTGTTTTCGTTGCTGTTTCGGCATTTGGGTCTGCAACGTGTACCGCTTTCGCATGTTCACGGTAAGTAAGTGCCGCGAGCTCATACACACCAGTTCATATTTGTAAACGACGGTCATGGGTCTTCAGCTCTCTCTTCTTCATGTATAGGAGCCTCCTCCTACACCTTTTTCAGTAGGGGGTAAACGAGTGCCGGAGGACAAGGCATTTTCCTAGTTACCTGAAAGACCTTGCGGGTAGAAAATGACTACAATGTAACACCAGTGTAGCGTGACACTGGATGGGAAAGTTTGGTCCATTTCGGTCGCTCTCTCTTCCATGCTATCTTGGTGTAATATACTACTGAGATTCAGCCAAGCCTAAAAGCGGAGCTCCACATTTTTTTTGCTGGTACTTATTGATTTGTGAAAACCTCTCATTCAAGTCGTTAAATAAAGAGAAAAAAAAAGAAAAAATTCATGTCCCCACTAAGTATCGAGCGCGGCTCGCAGGCCGGCATGATTCCACTAGGCCAAGAACGCTGACACTACTATGGAGGCAATTTTACTACTTATTTCTTTTCCCGTGACAAGATGCCTTTCAACATGCGACTCTTGTTTTTCCTGGGAAGATGTGTTCGGACCAACCGCAAAAACCATGGTTGTGGACAGAAAAAATCAGAAGGTACTGGCTCTGCTATATTTGGCGTCGGGACCGCTGTGAAATGCTGCGAACTCAATCGTTGTGCCGACCGAGTTCACAGCAGAACCGACAACAAGGAAGATGTCCTCGAAGGCAAATTTCATAACTTGAACTTTTCGCCTTCCACCAAAAAGACAACTGAGCATTCTTTTGAACTTTTTCTTTCCATTTATAGATTTTTGACATTTCTTTCTCAAGTTCTAAATTTCACTTCTGTCGAAGTGAATCGTTTTGCTAAGCTTTAAAAAAAAAACCTTTTTTTCAAAAGTGACGGTGGTCATGCGATTTCCCGCCAAGGAAAACGCAGGTTGCCCAAAAGCACCACGCAATTTCCCGCCAAGAAAAGATGGCATTCTCCACCCCCCGTCGGGTCGTCTTGGGACTCTCCTCCCCCTCTCCTAGAGTCTATATGGGCGGGTGTACGCTGATGTCACAACCAAATTTTCTCGCATCGATAGGTTACAAAATTTCCTTAGCAATGGTGCTCCGCTTGCGCGCTACGCGTGCGGGGTCCGCCATAGTTGGATATCAGCGAACAACAAGGAAGCCTCACAAAAATGCTAGGGAGGGGGATGAGGTATAACTGTGTGATGGTCTAGAATCCCGGCCTATCCAAATAAGAGTACATATAGTGTATTCTCCTGACTGCTTTTCAGGTACAGAAATCGGCTTGTTGTTGGCACGCTGTTCACCGATGTGTGACGTGACGTCACACCGGTACTGATGAATGAACCAACGTTTTCCTTGGAGACGCCCCCTCCCTCCTGGCTTTTCCCATTCTCTCCGAAAGACGAAATGTGAACCAAGCCTATGAGATGCGATAATTAATTCATGATTTTTCGTTGCCAGGGTGGCGTACGTGGCTGCTCGTGAGGGTCACCTTCCCAAAATCTTAGCTATGATTCAAGTCGACCGGCTGACCCCAATCCCCTCTATTGTGTTCTCGGTAAGTTAGCCCCCTTAGAGTTACAAACAACTTATCATCAGACTTCGTACTTAGCTGTTTATTTTGTTTATTAGTTTATTTATTATTTCTCCAATCCATCCTACATTTAGCATTTTTTTAGACTAGAATGTCTAGGAGAGGGCAAATCTTGAGTAGCTAATACTGTCCCTTAACTGTGTTAATTACATTAGAGGAAGTACTTCTATCAATCATTTCAATAAAAGAAAATTAAGGGAAAATTATAAAAAGTTGTTAATTGAGTTAAATTATTTGCATGGCTGGACCAAGCCTCGTTCCCAGTCGTCCTCGGCAATTTCGGATATGACGTCACCCTTCAAACTTGTCGGGAGAATTCGCGCTCGGTTCCCAGCCTCTTGGCCTGGGGACGAGGTTGGGCTGGAATGTAGGTAACTTCGACGGCGACGACAGAAACGACAACAGCTAAAAGACAAGAAGGTTCAATAAGCAAAACAGTGGCTCTGCGCATGCGTTACTCCCTTTGATAAATTTGTTTGCCAATCTCTGTTCGACTGCAGCGTGAAACGTTCCATGAAGAACGTGATTATACGAAGGTGAATTTTTTCTCTTTGTCTACTGGTCTACTTGGACGCCGTCCCTGCCAATTCAGCTCTTGGTAAGTTAGGTGACGTTAAAAAAAATTGAACGGGGTGGAAAAATCGAGAAGTAGTTTTGAAAGAACATGAATTTCCATCGGTTGATCGGGTCCTGGTAAGGATCTCTGCACCATGTTGGTTGCTATTCCATACCCAGTAAACTTTTCTCAACGTTGCCCCGCTCCACCCACTAAATTCCCCTCCAGACAAGGAGGGGGCGGGGGGAAGGGGGGGATGGGATCTTAACTAAACTCCGCCAGTATTACTAATCCTCCCCGGATGGGATGCTAGTCTTTCCTAGGCTCAGCATTATGTTTATCTTTTCGTATGGTTCACTGGTAGCCATTTATACATGAGGGTGGAGAGATACAATGTAGAACGAGTTTCTTGTCTAAGGAAACAACATGCATGATGGTAGACACCGAGATCGAACCAACACCTTGATCAGATCGAAATACTTGACCACACAGTCTGACTCATGAATTTGTTATTTTTATTACAGGTCGTTATTTCAATCATCATGTTGATTCCTGACTCAAGCAGCTTCTCTAGTCTGGTCGGGTTATTCAGCTTTGCTGCATGGTTGTTTCAAGGAGGAACATTTTGCGCCCTGCTATGGCTGCGCTGGAAGAAACCCAATACAACTCGACCATTCAAGGTAGCGCTCAGCAACTCGCCCCTCCTTACTTTCTCCTAGGGCTCCATCGCATCATTTCAAGGCTTCACTTAGTTTTTATCGAAGCTCTCTTAAGGCTAATTTACACGTTGCGATTTGTCGGGCCGATTTGTCGTGGCCGACAAATCGGGGAGCGAATCAGCGCGTGTGAATGGCGATCCGATGCGCGCGCGACTCCAATCCTACAAGTCGGCCGATTCAGAAAAATCTGTGACTGCTTCACAGATTTTGGCGTGTCAGGCCCGATTTTAAGAACGAAAACGCAAACTGCAAAAGAGTTGGCGCAAAACAAATTATATAACTGCGGTACTTTAGCTGAAAACAAACTAACTAGTTGTCACCTACCATTTTGTTTTCCAAAACGTTTTATAAAAAAAGTTTTGACTATAAAAATGCATGTGCAGTGCTTGCACTGTACATAAACCGATTCGCTTCCCGATTTATCGTGGCCGACAAATCGCAGGGTGTAAATTAGCCTTTAGGCTCCGGGTGCACATTTAAAGCAAAATCAGGGACCCCATCTTTAAGACGCCGAATTCAAGTGAAAAAGTGCATGATTGAAAGCTAGAAAAGGACAAAGTGGCTTTCTTTACTTTAACCTATCGAGGGAATAGAGGGCGCGATGTTTAACAGGAGCGTGAATAATCAGTTATTTTATCAAAGGGATTGTCATGGGCAAAAACAAACGGTTAAATCATGTTAAATTAATGAAAAAAAAAACAATTGTTTGGGTCTCATTGGCTACAACTACAAAGAGGTTTTTTTTTATCTTGGTTTCTGTCCTAACTGCACGGGGCTCAACCGAACCCGATCCACGTTTGAGGTTTTCCGAGTACGACGACGAGTAGGTTCGCTAGAATGAAAACGCTCTATGAAGACCAGCAGAACCTACGCCAACAATACAACTCAAGCTCAGGATATCATATTTAGCCTGTTCCAGGCGTTCAGGTAGAGGGGAGCGGCGGAAAAAGCAAGGGAAAAAAAACTTCTGCTCGCCCGGACCAGGCTAGATCAGATCTAACTAGATACCATTTGTCCTTGTCTGACAGGTTTGGCTTGTTGTTCCCATGGTGATGATATTGTTCTCATTCTACCTCGTCATCGCGCCAGTTCTGGAGAGACCCTTAGGCTCACTTACAGCACTGGGGATCATTCTTGCCGGACTGCCTTTCTACTTCATATTTGTACACACCAAATGTATGCCGAGCGGTTTTTATGATCGACTTGGTAAGCATATCATTTTACTAGTTCCTTCGAGTCTTTCGCTGTCGATCTTTTGTGCCTTAGCGAGGAAATCAACTCTTCGTGGAAATTAAACCCTTGAAATCTCACCCACAGAATAACGTAAACGTTTAATAGGGTGGAAATGTAGCCTGAGTAGCGAGCATCGGTTAGCACGTCTTGTGTCAGGCAAGAAAACTAATTATTGGACAGGAGGCTTTGTTTTTTTCAGATTTTGTTACGTGAATTATTAAGTATCGCTTGAATGGATCGGTCCTTAACTTACAGAACTGACAGAAATCGAACTCCGATAGTAAGAGAGATATTGCATACAATTGAAGCGAATGAACTTACAATACGTTTTACGTTAAAGTTTTGGGCTGATTAACTATTAACTATTTTTTCTCTGTTTAACTGAAGATGCGCTGACGTTATGGTGTCAGGAGTCATTTAACCTTGCTCTTGAGGATCCCAGCAAAACGCTATGAAGACACTGCAAAACGGACATCGGGGAAAAAGAAGAATCGTTATAAAATAAATGTTATTCACTGGCCTTGGTCGGTCAGTATGGCAGAAAAAAACTGTGCCCTCGGCCGCGCAAAGATTTTTTTCGGACCCTTGGCCAGTTATTGGTAGAATTTAATTCAAGGTAGAATTTTAAATACAAGGGACCGACCATTATAAAAGTTATGGGGGGTGGGGGGGGGGGCGAAGTACAAAAAAAATTCATTCAAGGGAAAATTGAGTAAAAAAATTCATCCACAGCGAGTAGCTCAGAAAAATGTTCTTGCAAACGGAAAAAATATTTCCGCAAGGGAAATGTTAACGAAGAAAAAACATTTCGTGCAGCTCGACAATTCCCCACCCCCCATAACTTTTCTATAATCCCCCCCCCCCCATGACTTTTCTAATGGTTTGTCCCTAACAAAGTGCTAAAGGGGATTGGGAAAATGTGTCCGTTGTAAAGGGGAATCGTCATAAACGAAACCAAAGTTTATTCGTTATACCAGGGTAAATTTTAAATTTGGGCTTCTGGACTGTCCGTTGCATCGGGCATTTCGTTACACCGGGGCTCGTTATATCAGGGCTCCTGTTCCATACATTTTATCAGTAACTTTGACCGGGCCGAAGAATAGAGTTTGTTATACTGGCACAGTATCTTTGTTTGCACATGCACTAACCTCTTCGTGTTAGAAATTAGTTTCAGCTTAATGTAGATGAAATAAAATGAGATGTAATTCCCGTCCCTGGGGGCAGGATTCACAAAGCGGCCCTGGCCTAAGTCAAGTTGATTCTTAAGTATTGTTTCTTCACAATAGTATAGGGACCGAAATGCGGCACAAAACTTTTACAGACAATTGCAATGCACTCCCTTAAATGGCTCTGGAATAAATCTGAAAGGGACGAGGAACAAAGACAGAACTCTTTAAACGTTGCTCTAAAGGGACGACGAACTGAAAAATACAACTTTTTTTACACATTTTATTTTTTACAAGGTTCAAATTCTTATTAATAAATAAGTTTAAGTGACGCCAAAGATTATTAAAAATATTTCAATCTGTTGATAATTTGTATTTTGTACGTAGGTCATGATTAACTTCTAAAACAGAAGTAATTCAGTCTCACAAGAACTGAATCACAGACTTCACAATGGCAAAACACGAATGCTGCAAAAACCAGTGGGTTTAAAGAAAGAAAGAAAACAAGAATTCTTGCGAAAAAAAAGATTTTATGTAATAGGATGATTAAAAGTTACTGTTTGAGCAAAACCGTGGTTGGCCTCTACTTTCTCGTCAAATCATCGACACATTGCAAAATTGGGTGAATAAAAATGTAGAAACTGTTCACAAAGAGAAGGTGTCAATATTTAACGCTTTAAGCCCCAACATAATTATGCAAATTCTACTTACTGGTCTCCATACATTTCAGTTATTGATTACCAGTTGGGAGAACCTGTTTAAACATCAAGACAGTTCATCTTTGGGGATCATTTGTGAAATTCTCATGACCTATAAGTATTATAATGCACTGATATGATGAGGAGAAATTTTATGCTCATCACTATTGGGGCTTAAAGGGTCAATATACGCACAATGTAATTCCTAAAGCTAGAAGTCAATGTAATGTATGGACAAGTGTATGACGAAAGAAAAGCCAGTGTCAATTTCCTGTCAATAATAATTTAGTTCTAGAGAAACCTATGCGATCAACCTATCCCTTGCCGGAGACAAACGACCGCAAAACGACCCTTCTTTCTCTCTATTAAAAACGGAAAATCGCGCGAACTTAGGTACCCCCCCCCCCCCACCGTGTAATTGGTGAGTAAACCGACACAGTCTGAATATAGGTTTTTTCAATCGCTCAAGATTAAATTGAATTTAAGAAATCTGTGTAAATCTACTAGAAATACACCACTGATGACCATAATTCATTAAATTCTGAATGAGGCGATTTCTACGATTCAGATTATGGATTACAAACCCGGTATTACGTATGCTTAAGACACTTAAAAAACCAAAAAGATTCCTTTAAATTAACCCGGACTAAAACGAAAATGAGAGTTGAGGAGAGTTCAAACTCTTGCGAACTATTTTAAGTTAGGCCTCACCAACTCCCGGCTTTTGACTAGTTTTTCTGATGTAAAAACCAGAATAACTGAAGAGCAGACTCCCGCTGACTCGAATAACACTTAGTTCGCACTAATCTCCAACGCGACCGTTATTTATGTCGTCACGCAACGCTTCTCTATGAGCAGCAGCGTTGCGTAATGACCGACTGGGAACACTAAGCTCACACCGGCGCTCGCTGTTTCGAACAGAACTGAACCCATTTGCCTGGTATACTGTCGTACAGTGCTATATTGCTGGCTACCTATAATTCCTACTTCTGAGAACATTTTATGCTTTCCACGAGCGTTCGAGGCGGCGGAAGTCTACTGTAATCGACGGGCCAATCGGCATGGTAACGCCTTCGTCACGTGATATACTTGCACTTCTCACCGAATGTACTGTGTTCTAACGAATGGAAATTCATCCCTAGCGCTGTTTTACTAAAACTGCTGTCAGATAACACCAGAAAGTCACACTCTGATAGAAGAAAGTGATCCAGTAATACACCCTGCATTCCTTCAAAGGAAGGTTCATAGAAATTAATGTGCTCAACTTTCACAGACAGAGACACTACCTTGTTCGGGTACGTTCTTAATGCGTGCTGTTTAACATCCACATTGTCTGTCGCCAGAAACCATTTTATGTCTCCTTGGCTAAAATTTGAGTTCGATCTAAGAATGGCTTTCTCGAGCTTCTTAGCGCACGTGAAGAAGCTTTTAGAATTAGACGTTCTCTGATCTAATGAACCTGGGTGGAAGGAACTTGCATCTCCCATTCTTATGTGAATCCCAATTCGAGGCACTCCCGGTTTGAAATGCAGCGATTCTCTAGCCAACGACAACGTTTTCTCGAAGGCGGGAATTTTTTCGAATAAGAAATCAAACGCACAACCTACCAGCGAGTAGCGATGACCTCGCATTTTCACACCAAACTCGTTTGCCAAGCGTTCAGCAAACTTATGCTGTCGAAAACTCGGCGCAAAATACCACAAACTCGTGACGACTTCCACAGGAGAATCTAGATACGACTCGGGGTCTGTGCCCTCCACCC
This sequence comes from Siderastrea radians, assembly GCA_964017195.1. Classification (NCBI taxonomy): domain Eukaryota; kingdom Metazoa; phylum Cnidaria; class Anthozoa; order Scleractinia; family Rhizangiidae; genus Siderastrea; species Siderastrea radians. The sequence continues at coordinate 22,017,225 of OZ024890.1, forward strand.
AGTCGCGGAAGAGGTTAAAATTGACGGGTGATCTTTGAGAATCTTTGTAGATCAGTTCGTGATCACCTTTACCCCAATAATGGTAATTCCTCTTCAGATGGCTAAGCTTGGAAAAAGGAAAATTCCACTGGATGTTCTTGGGTTGAAGATAGTCGCCAATCGGAGCGGTGGTGTTCCAGTCTATAAGAAAAGCCCGACCCGTTAAAACAGCCAAATAAAAGAGCGATGTTATAGCACCCAGGCGATTCCCGTACCCACCGCAGCCGTATTTCTTACCGCCACAAAAATATACAAGATACTTGGGCGGTCTTCGCTTGTTTAAGATGTCGTCGTGAAGTTTTATGTAGTCCTCTTGCCATTTTGTCCCGCACAGAAGGGACTTTTGTTTCTTCTGAAACTTTGAAGCGGATTCCTTATCGTTCCCCAATGAACTGAGCACTCGACCAAGCTTTGACTTTTTCTTCACAGATCTTGTGAGTCCACCAAGGTTTAATTCATTGCTACTGATTACAATGTCCGGTGGCATGTAGTTTGGTAAACGCACACCTGAAACAAACACATGCGTTAATGGACGGATTTCTCTCGAAAATAAAAGTGGACACCTGACAAATTACGACAGATACTCACTAAATTACAGCGCTAACAATGATAATCTGGCCGGCTGGCTGACGGCACGTTTCGAGGCACGCTAATTCGTTTTACAGAATTCACCCCTCTTAAATATTTCGCCATAATCGTGCGAAAAATATCACCAGATTCGCACCTGAACTCGGGGAAAATCACATGTTTACAATGGGGCTTAAAGGGTCTTTGTCTGAGATTATATTTGTGATCTGTTTTCCTTATTCGTCTAGACTTGAAATCAGTCCGTGTTTTCGCTAAAAACTTGGAAGCGAGCTGGAGGCACAAGGAGCTGTTGTTCGTGCGTTTGTGATATCTGCTATGATATCAATTTTTTTTTCAAAAGTGCCCAAATTAAAAATTTGATAAAAAAAACGATGTCTTTTTCTCACTTATTGAAAAACAAAGAAGTAGTGAAAGCAAAGAAGAAAAACAAAGAAGGGAACTCAGGAGGCTTCCATTGAATGGAAAAATTTTATCCACAGACTAAACAGTTAGAACTGCCTTACACAGCTTAACAACACCACAGAAAAGTATTGCTCAATAGCTTTCATTTGAATGATTACACTTCAGGATTCAATGCACAAAAGCTAAAGTTAGATCCACCCTGTACAGCACTACAAATAGCACCAGAGGAAAGTATTGCTCAAACGCTTTCACTTGAATGGTAATATTTTAGGATTTCACCCACAAACTCAAAAAACAGAACCACCTAATAAACAAGGCCACAAAAAGGAATCTTGCGATGGCTGAAATTTACCAGGTCTCACTTGCAGGTTTGAAGTGAGAACGACCTTAACAGCATAATAAACAAACAGTACCACATCAAAGAACGACAAGACAGAGGGTTTCATCTACACTCTTTTTTTCTATCAGAACCTCTTTTCACAAGAGCAGCGGTTTGAACCAAATTCAATCGAAAGAGATTTGACTACGGAAAAAAAAAGGCAAGAAAGAAGCGATCTGAAAAGCTAGTTAATACATATACTTACCACGGTCAGCCACCAAAAGGAAGTTTCCCTCGTACGCTATCATGAACAAAGAACATAATGCAATGAGAAGGACAAGCACTCGAAGCTTCCTGGCATGACTCATAACTCGCCTCATTTCTCCACAGTAAAATGTACAGAACAGAAGAACACGATAGATTCTGCAACAAAAAATATATATTTGTATTTATAAAAGATAGATACCAGCACTTTAACCCCTCCTCCTGAATGGGCTAGAGTACAAATCTAAAAGGTTCGGCAAAACATTTCAGTTTGAGTAAATTGGGAAAATGATGGCACCACAGGAAAAAGGTCTTTCGTGAAGTTTCACTTCAACAGCCAGATTTCCTGATTTTATGCACACTTCAATTCTAGTAAACAGCACCTAATCAGCCCAGTAGCTTAAGGATTTCATCTACAGATTAAAACGTTAGAAAACCATGTAGCCGAGCATAATAAACAGCGCTACAGGCACGTACTGCTTACTAACTTCGATTTGAATGGTTACACTTCAGGATCGCATCCACAGACTCACCACCCTGTACAACAGAACAAACAGTACCGCTGGAAAGTACTACTCAACTCAACAGCTTTTATTTGAATGGTTACACTTAACGATACTATCCACAGACTTAAAGGTTAGGTTACAACCCAGTACCGCATCTTAAACAGCAACACAGGAAAGTACTGTTGTATAGCTTTTCATTTGAATGGTCACATCTTAGGACTTCATCCACAGACTCAAAACTAAGAACCGACTTACTAAATACCGCATAATAAACAACAACACAGCAGTGTTCTGCTCAGTAGCTTTCATTTCTGAATTCAGTGGTCACCGCACTTAATTCTAGCCATGGATTCAAAATTTGAGCTAAATAACAGAGGGCAAGCGAATTATAACACTTTCACAACCAAGAGTATAAACCACGCGTAAACCTGGGAAAAAATCTCAAAGCTATTTTGAGAAAAACTGAAAAAGAAAAAAAGACAGAGAGATAGATTTCATTCTATGGTCATAATTAATTGAGGATATAAACCATGTATTGACATGACCCAGGGCTTGACCTAGGATTCGAACACATAAGATATTAACTCTTCTACGTATAAAGCTCAGAAAAAAGGATTTTAGCATTATGAGCTTAAACTAGAACGTCACTGTTTTCAAGTTTAATACTCTGAAAACATGCACAACCATGCACTATGACCACATTTTGTCACGTACAACTTTGTTGTCCATTTAAGACCAGCGCCATAAAGGTCGTGATGGTTTCTACACGTCTAAAGACCAACAATTCTAGGAAAGCCGCATATTAAATTCGAAGGAAAGTGGACGAGTTCCACACAGTAAGGAATAGTACCAATCGAACGCACCTAGTGCCTATAAATTTAAATTTATATACCTTGGAGACAATACAGCGCCTTTAGGTAAGCCTCTTCAAGCAACACTAAGTTTCTAAGAAAATAGAAAAGTAAAACATGACGGACAACGGAGTATTTCCGACGAAATTCGAGGAATTTGATTTAGCCCATGTCTCAAACAAGCCATTAAACAAAGAGAAATCGAAGGAACAAAATCGCCTAAAGCTATGCTTTTAAAGACCGGGTATTTAAACAAAAGAAGGGTAAATAACGCAAACTTGGTTAATAATCCAAGATGAAATAAACAGAGACAAACCGACAATAAAAACTTCACTCTTGTCTTTTGAAACTTCTTGATTTCTTGTTTTGAAGACGACTTAGGAAAACAACTCACTTCTAAGTGCAACTAATTCTTGGCTTTTCTTTACAAACTGCCGCAGGGCGATGCTCACCCAACCTTGCTTCTTTTCGATCCTTTTACCTGGAACCTCAGGCACTGAAAACTTATAAAGGCTTTACTATTCCCAAACATTTTAATTTCATTAACTGTGGTTAGGTTTTAATCGCGGTTCTATTATCACTCTAGCTTTGATTGTTGTAATAGTGGCTAATTTCCTTGCATTAGCCGTTTTTCTTTGATCCCTCAACAATAAATTCGAACCACAAGCCGGAAACGAAGCCAAAAGATTATCTCATGTCTGTACCTCTTGAGCAGCAATATCGAGTTGAAAAGATTCAGTTTATAAACATTCCAACACCTCAAAGAAGTACAGTACATGGTCTTGAACTTCTCCCTATATCTAGAACAGAAAGTTGCTTTCTTTGGGTGCTGTTGTACAACAATTCATTACTGGCCGCTCCCAGAGTAAATTATGGAGACATGTAATGTACCGTACTTCCAAATTTGAGTCTGCGGACGAAAACCTTTGGTGTGAGCATTCAAATGAAACCTCATTAGCAGTACTTTCACATGGTACTATCTATATATTTTAGAAAATGAAATTTGAGATCTGTCTTGAATTTTGATTTTGGGCGCTCTTGGGAGTAAAAGGGTCAATTTACTTTGGATATTACCCTACAGTTATCTATTACTGGCCATCTCGAATAATTCGTTGTCTAGAACAGAAGCCTTTTCCACACGATTTTCCGTTGAATACTGTTGTACGGGCTATCTCACACAACTGTCTCAAACAAAAGTACTAAATCCATCATGGATACTGTGGTATTATATAGCAATTGACTTTCGGTAATATTATGTTTGAACCTCTCAGAAGCTTATTTTTTTGGAAAGAAACCCACTTCCCTTGGGCACTTACACTTCTGGCTATCTCGAACCTTTCGCTATTCCTTCTATACTGTTGTACAGTAACTGCCATCGTATGTCATGAACCTACCACTATTTCGAATAGAAACCTTTTCCATAGGGTGCCGTTGTATAGCAATTTCCTTAATCAAGCCGCTCACTATCTGGCCTCTCCCTCGAAATAAGTGAAAATAAACCAATCACGATAGCAGTTCAGAGAGGTAGTATTTGACTCAACAATTTCCCACTATAGCTATCTAAGTCTAAGGCTATTTTCCCCTCCCCTAGAGCCAGCAATTTCCTACTAGCTATCTCAAGTCTCTCACTATCTCGCCTCTCTCCTCGAGCCAGCAATTTCCACATGGCTATCCGGCCTCTCCCCTCGAGTCAGCAATTTCCTACTGGCTTTTCGCCTCTCTCCTCAAGCTACTCGGCTCTCTAGTCTCGCTATCTCGAATATAAATCCTTTTCCCTAGGACACTACTGTACATTTTTGTTTCTCTTGAATCGATCGAGGTATCGGAGGTCATTCCTCACATTGGCTATTGATTGAATGATGTCCCTTTAGGATGTTTTCCACAGGCTGACAAGTTAAAGCGACTTAAGAAGCGGGAAGCGCGGAAGAGCGTAACAGTATATAGCTAAATTGCTGGCTTTAAAAGCGTGATTGAATATAAAGGTTAAAATGATAACATTTGGTCGTGTTTAGTTCATCATTATCTACACCTAAGGACGCCTAAAGATCGCAGATAACCTTTTCTTAGTAAAGCTCTTGTGACGATAGGAAATTTGAGGCGAGTGAACCAGAAAGCGCACGAAAGCAGTCGGTGCCCAGGATTGTTTCTTTATTTAAAGTGTTTCTTAATGCAATAGACACTGGTTTTTGCGGTTTGGATTGCTAAATAAGCGAATAGAAACTAATTATTTCATTAATCACAAGACATTACAACAATGTTATCTTTCACAAAGGGGTTGGACAGGAAGAGCTTTTAAGACAATGTACTGCCCGGAATTTGACGAAACCGCATTGTATTCGAACTCGAGAACTCCTCTCGTCTTCAAAATGAATAAACTTGTGTTTGCCAACTGTTTGCTTGAAATATGTCACAGTGATTTTGAAATTCTGCCGCGTGTTTATCCGTAATGTAATAACATTAGTTTTGAGATTTGATAGGAATCATAAACAAGGCATAAAGAACAAATGATTTCACTTATCACAACAAAGCACGACAGCGCCATCTCAAAACGACTTGCAGGGGAAATGTTGTACTGTATAAACACGTTTTCAGGCAAAATTCAGAATTGTGGTGAAAAATCATAAACCCTCAGCGAAAACGGCCGGTGATTTTCGCTTTTAATATGGCTATTAAAAGACGCAGAAATATTTTCGACGTTTACAGTATCTCTGAAACCAAGCATTAACCTTTCTACTCTCACAGACCTAACCTCGCTCCTAGCAATGTGTTTACAAGTTTTCAGTGCACGGACGAATTTCTTACGAAAATGAAAGCTATTGGACCGTGCTTTCCTTGTGTTACACGAGGGGTTCTACCTTTCGAGTATGTAGATGGAACCTTTTGTGATTGAAAGCCATCGATCAGTACTTTTCAGTGGTGCTGTTTCTGTTAATTATGTTACACGAGAGGTTCTATCGTTCAAGTCTGTAGATGAAACCTTTTGTGTGACCATTCAACTGAAAGCTATCGAGCAGTACTTTCCAATGATGCTTGTTGAATTTCAGTATATGCTCGATTTGAGGTTGGGGAGCTGGTAAACAGGGTCCAAGCTCTTTTTTGCAAGTGAATACGCAGTATACTACAAGGACCCTACAAGAATTAAGAAGAAAAGAAGTGACGAAAAAAACGGTCCACGCGGCGTGCCTCGGGCTCCTACTCGTGACGATCTCCGTCCAACTACCAAATTTGTCGCTGGAGTTTTTTACTTTGAAATCGCCGTCTGTGGACTGCGACAGCAGCCTTGTAATTGCTCTCCATATGTGAAAGAATCATTTGTTTACTAAGCAAACAGAAAATCTCCAGCTGTCGTCTCGTCGTAAAGAAATAAAAACAAACATATCTCGGCATCACTCTCGAAATCACGCAAACCTTGTCGGAAACGCACGTTTGAGAGTCAACCACTGAAAGAACCGGGCCGTTATTAACTCAAGTATCCAAAAACAACTCCAGCAATAAACAAAACCGATTTGACGTTTTCTTCTTAAGAAGTTGAGGATTCTGTCAGCGAACATCGCTTATAACCAGGTTGCACGCTGCGAAAATACAAAGCCGAACTTCTTATAAGATGAAGGTCGACGCTTTCCAAGTACAACTAATTAGCAGCTAGTCACTCACCTACGATCATAAATTCAATTTAGAACGACTTTACAAGGAGGTATTTATCACCTACGCTCTCAAGATAAAATTCAAATTGTTTGTCGTAATCATAACGTATGATTCGAGCACGAGGTAGGTCCAACTTGGCGAAGGATAAAATCGATCGGACACAGACAGGCGAACCTCCACCGCCAACGCAAAAAGGACTGAAATCATACCTTCCTAGTTTCTAGCTTTTGCTGCCAACGTTCTTTCCTTGATAATTAAGTAAATACTGATCCATCATGACAACGCTTAGTTTCAGACCATTCCAAACACGATAGAACAAGTGATCGGGCTTCGAGAATGCTCGTGATCTCGTGCGTGGTTTGAATTGAACGCCCGCTGATTTACTTTCAACACCGTACACTTTTAGGAATGCAAATTTATACTTCCAGCCGGCAGGAATACATTACCGATATTCAGTTCCGCCTTGGAGTCCGAGTGAACCAGCAGGAAAAACCACGGGAATCCCTTTATCTTCTTTCTTACGTGCAGCGAGGCTAACTGTGTTGGTTCGCTCGTTCCTTCCTCAAGGTAACCTGCACTCTTCTCCAGACCCGGCCCGATAAGCAGTTGCTTTCGAACGTAATCTGGTGCTAATACAACGGAAAGATTTCTGGGGCCAATAGGTGAGAATAAACAGAAAGATGAAAGGCTGATCTGCCTTCGAAGGCTGAAGGTCAAAGAGAGATTGAGAATTTGTCCTTAAAGAAAACACGCCTAGGCTTGAGATAAATGAAAATCCGTGAAATATTCGGCAATGCAAGTAGGCTATTGCTGTTACCTTCAAATACTGCCACGCAACACATAAACGGATAATTTAATTCTCAAACCATCTTGCACACGACAACAAACAGTACCACAGGAAAGTAGCGCTCGCAATCGTTAATTTGAAAAGTCACACTTCAGGATTTCGCCCGCAGACGTAAAAGTTGGAACCACCCTGTACAGCATAATAAAGTTACCACAGAAATGTGTACCCAATAGCTTTCATCTGGATTGTAACACTTCAGGATTTCATCCACAAACTCGAAAGTAACAACCATATTACAAAACGTAATTAACTGACTCAAAGTTGAGCTCTAACAGGGAGACGATAATTATTTCCCTCTAGAATGTAAGGTTCGTTATCAATGCAAGCTGTTATTTTGACAAAACCGCGGCAATTAAAAGGGGGCTTGTTTTTGTGGTTGAAAGAAAACAATGTGTCAGATTTCCCACAAAATACCACCATGATAGCAAGGCTTGCATTTCTCAGTTAATTCCGTGATTCCAGGGATCTGTCTGTCTAACCATGTAATTCCACCGCTCGTGTATCTCAAATATCGCACGAGACTTTATTTACTTAACGACTAATTATCGTAAAAGTAATAAAGTAAACGAGCGAGTCTGCACCACCTGTGAGAAAATCCAATTTGTTTTACTGAGAATAAATAATATCATACCTGAGCCCACGAGTCATTCCTATTATTCTTCGCCTAAACTACGAAAAAAAGCACCGAAAAATTATGAAAACAAAGACCTCCTGTAATAACGAAAAACTACGCCCCTTATCAAAAACTACGTTCTTAATCTGAAAACATTTTGCAAGAAAAAGAAAGAAAAGAGAAAGGAAAGAAAGACAACCTGCTAAGAAAGCAACAATATCGCGAAAGACTATATTTACATTTTATAAAATATCGTAAAATAGTCTATCATTACAAATAGTTTTGCTGTAAGAGTGAGACTTCGTTTTTGGTGCACACGCCGATTTTTAACGCTTTACTGTTAAAAAGGCGACGAAAGACAAATAATTGTTTTTCTTAAAGTTCTTTAATTTCTTGGTTGTTTTAAAACGTAAATAACATTGATTACACCACGTTGTTCTAAGTGAAAATGCGGTGAAGGTGCGCGTCAGACTTCAGACGTAAGAAAATTTACTCCTTGGGTCGATTCATGAGGCCCTCGTATACCCAGACGTGTCTTGAGCGTTGATCGAATATAACAAATCATTGTTAAAGAACAATACTTAATATTTATGTTGTGTTAGAAGAGCTTTATAAATCCGGCGCCTGATCTTTGTATCGTGTTGTGTTGTTACTTAACCCTTAAAGCCCTAACAGTGACGAAAATAATGAAATTTCTCTTTACATCATCACTGCTTGTTCAAACATTTGAGAGATGAGATTAAAGAAAACAATCACGAAGGATAAGATGTCTTGATATCTAGACAAATTCTCCTTACTAGTTCCATACGAAATGTATGCAAAACGGTAAGGAGAAAATGCAATTGCATATCCGGGCTTAAGGTTATGATGGAACACCTGGAAACCGGAGCTAAGCACCTACCGAAAACTAATCCACCAAGAAAACAAACGAATTAGGATAAAAAGGGCAGGACAATAAACCTGTCTCAGTGATTAAGAAAGTTTTGACTCAAATATATTTATTTACTGTAAATCATAAAAACCAATTTGTGTTATTGAGGATAAACGGTTTGTTTTTGGCGCACGAAATTGTCGAAATCGTTGTCATCCGCCCTGCCAGGAAAAAATGAGTCCAGGGGTGCTTAAAAATCTGAAATCCCCCGTTCACACATTGGTTGGTTGCAGGTTGGTGGTCTACGCAGCTGTTACCATCTCAATAAACAAGACAAGGTATATCTTAAATAAACAAAATCTTAAACTTAAGGTTTTCTTAGAGAAAGAAAAAAAATCTGCTTATGCATGAAAAAACTTAAGATTACCTTGAAAGTAGAAAGAACAACAATGTGGCTAAAATTCTAAGTCAACAGGGTATATTATGGAATGGGCAACGGAGCCACGGCGGAGGGGGGCGGGTACTCATGAAAGTTGCAAACGGAGAGACTCCTCCTGAGGAATTAAACCCCATACCCTTTAAATGTACTATTATTTACTGTTTTTTTTTTTATATAACTAGAACAAAATGGAAAATAAGCTAAAAACAGCAGATCATCGCAGGATTTTAGCCGCTCGAAGGCGCCAAGCTTTCACATATTATTGCATAGTAATTTCTACAAAAAATGGCGCAAATACTTTTAGTACTTGGACTTACCTGCTATCTCTTCCAGTTTAAGGTGTGTGTTGGGGACCATTTAACACACTTGAAGGGTAAATTTTTCTACTCTTAACTGTACTGCGAGCGCAAAAAGGGCATCCCTTTCGGGCGCCCCCCTCCCCCAAGGTTATTTTAGTTTGAGAACTGGGAGATTGCTACTGTTTTAGACGTTTCTAATGGACTATGGTAGAACGCATGGGGTATCCCTCAGGACGTCTCATCCCTACCTCGACACTCTAATCCTATTTCAGACCAAAAATATTTCAGACTTACGTTTGCTCGTTTAGCTGATTTATCGTACTCGAAGTTGCAAGAAAATGCCTCACCGTTTTACGCAGGTCGCGTTCAGTCAGGTCACGGTTGTTTGAAAGTCGATTAACGCTCATCGAGAATTAAAGGTTAATTACCGTTAAAATGTTTCTAATATTCTTCTTGTATATTTAATCTCTACGAGACTTATGCGCTTGCAACCCAACGGGGTATAAAACACACTGGCTCCCTGTAAAATGTTCCAAAAGTGGAGGATTAAAACACTTCTAATCCTGGATTAAAAGTTAACCGAGGTTAAAACGTTTTCACTTCATAAACTTCATAAACATATTGTTACAAAGATTTGCATCGAATTGACATCATATTTCAGGGCTGCAAATAATTTTTCTTTCTTGAAAGGACATATGTCCGATCAAGTCTCCATTTTGGTCGGACAAAACAGAAATGTGGTCGGACGTTTTTTATTATTATTAAATCTTTTTGAAATAACTACTTTTTATCATTATTTCCTTATAGTTTGGTGAAAGAATTTGTCTGGACATGATGTCATGGACCGATTTTAGTCGGACATTGTCCGATGACCGACAGTTATTTGCAGCTCTGTATTTCGTTCTGGCCAAATCACAGTGATTACAAATTGAGATTTTACTGCAATCTTGTTAACCAGTAGCAAAGATTCAACCGGTAACGTAAAGCGCGATAAACACAAGACAGTTTCTTATCGAAAACACAAAAACAACAAAAACCAACCAAACAAACAAACGAACAAAGTAACAAATAAACAAGCAACCAAATAAACAAAGAGAATAGTCACTGCATAGGTCTCTTCGTATCAACATGGGAAAACAAGCATCACCAATATATATACATAAGATTTTTCGCTAATTTCGCAATTTCCGTTGGCACTTTTATAGCTTCAAAGATCGACAGGATATGGGTCTTAGCAAAATTTTATACCTATATAATTCCAGGTCACGGATGCGACAGACAACGAATCAAGTTACCTTCGCTGGAAACTGATATTGAAACGTCAAAGACAATAAGCTCATCACAAAAGAAGTTTAAAGCATCGTTGGGACTTGACTTTTCGACCTTTTCCCATCTTTGAGCCACGTACCTTTTAAAGGAGAAAATTCCTTTCGGATTATTCAAACGACCTGCTCGGAGAAATACTTCTACATCGAAAAATAACACGTTTCGGTCGCGGTTTCCCTCTGCACAAAAATCTGGCTTTCAATCTACATCGATATGCAGCACAGATGAGTTTCTAATTTGTGGCGGCAGTCATTCCCACATTCAAGTCGGGCAGGTTATGAGAAGCTCGTATTAATGGCATGAAAAAAACACGATGACTAAGAACCATATTCTGTTAACGCGAGATATAGCCACATAGGCAGTGTGTCAACAGAAAAACAAGGAGCATTTAATAGCTGCTCATGCGAGAACTTGACTTATAGTCGCGCGGTCTTCATTTTGTTTTTAAGCCGCCGCGTTTCTATATTCTAGCTGACTTCGAGAAAGCTATTAAGAAAGATCCTCGGTAATATTATAATTATCAGATGATAAGCGATTCCTTGTCCATGGTCACGCCCAGCTGATAAAAAATCGTTTAGCTCAATTTAAAAACGTTTTATTGTGACAACTGTCTACTCAGCGCATAGCATCGAAGTGAATACCAAAAGCCGCTAATTCGACTATCTATGAGAGCTTTCTAAGTGGCGCGGAACAGGAAAAAAAAAGAAAGAAAAAACATGCATAATATTTTCGAATTAGTGACTGCGGTTTTAAAAAAGTCTGTGCCCTCAGGCAGCGACGTAAATATTGTCACTTGAATAGTACATTTCGAATTAACACTAAATTCAGTAGTTTTCGGTGTACGATATCAATTAAACCATAAAGCATAATTTAAGCGAAACTACTGCTTGCTAGATTTCACTTTAATAGCATTTGTCGCAGACAACTTTTTCCTTATGAATGACAATAAAATCGAACGTAGACGTGTCGGAGGCAAGTTTCGGCAGAAACTACAACACAATCCGACAATCTGAATGCATCGCATCGGTTCGGTTGTTTGCTAGTAAAATGAGAAGTTATTTTTGAAAACGGCCACTGTCACATTTTGGGATTTCACGCAGATACACAAAGGTTAGAACCACCCAGTACAGCATACAGTAAACAAGACCACTAGGAAGTAGTGTACTTTTCGATCTCTCTTATTTGAATGGCCACACTTAAGGATTTCACCGACAGAATCAAAGGCGAGAACCAACTTATACAGCGTAATAAACAGACCACAGAAAAGTACTCATCCGATCGATAGCTTTCTATAAATGGTCACACTTAATGATCTAAAGTTAGAACACAGCACGGAACTTTGATAAGACAAAAATTCTAATACCACTACCATCACCACGAAAATAAATCACAATTCTAAACTAGCATTTTCCGTCGTAATTTTTATTCCGCGTTTTATTAAAACACGCAGGTTGTTTAACAGGTTAAACACACACGTTGTTTCGGTAGCTGTGATTGCGGTTTTCATATCATTTCGAAGCACGCACGCAATAAAGAACTGTTAATCTTCTTCTATTTAGTTCTTATCCGAGGCTCTAGAATCTATAACCGGTTGTTTGCGTGACTATTTGGAAATAAACAATGATATTTGGCAACAAACTACTGTACGTTCCGCTACGTCCCGTCCAGAGATTCAAAAGTTAAAATCACCCCGCTGCAGCAAGATTTATAACAGCGGACCTAAGAAACGTGCTGCTTGTTAGCTTTCATCTGAATGGCCACTCGCACTTAGATGTACTTCCACAGACTCAAACGTTGGAACGCCTTGTACAACATTATAAACAACAGCAAAGGAAGAACTGCTCAGAAGTTTTCATTTGAGTCACTATCCACAAATCCACGAATTGGAACCGCGTCCTTTTACGGCACATAAACAGCAACGAAGGTTCTGCTCAGTATAGCTCGCATTTGGATGGTCATAATTTAAAATTTCCTCCACAGATTTAAAAATTTAAAACGACTTTAAACAGCAGTAACAAACAGCAACTAAGGACGTAAACGTTGGAACAGTCAAAGTCAGTATAGTAGTTTCATATTTGAATTGTCGCACTTTTACGTTGCGTCTGCAGATCCAAACATTACAACTGCCTTTCGCGGCACAGTAAAAGTATTAACGAAAGCACAGCTCCGGCAATAGCTTTTATTCGAATGGCCATACTCTAGGATTCTCAGGTTATAACAACCTTGTAAAGTAAAGTAACGACAGAAAATTAAGGTGTTCTAGAAAACATTTCGTCACGAAAATAAAGGTTTATAGAACATTCACTCAAACGTTAGAAGATAACACTTCACTACAGATAGGAGAAGACAAAAGGGCTACATCTTTATCATACCAACTTGCAACTGATTATGTCTCACTCTCAGTCCTTTATGTGGGAAGAAAGATCTGGAGTGAGCCGGTAAATTTGCTCCAAACTCAATGCGAACTTACACTGGAAGACTTTCAAGCACCGCGATGGGCTATAGACATGCAAGCTTTTTATCCGCCTATTAAAGCAAAAATTGCGCTCGGGTTGAGTAGATAATCCTATAAATCTGCTCTGTTTCCGTCTGTTGGCGAGAACGGACACTTGAAAATACAAACTACAAAAGAAAAGTTGTATTTAAAACATAGGAATGCCACAAATACGTGTGAAAGGAAGGAAATGCGGCTTACTCCGCTACTGATATTGGTGAAAAGGGTTAGAAATAAATCCGCAAAAAATAAATCTCAGTGATAAATAAATCCACAAAATTGTCTGTCTCGCAGGGACAGTGTGATAGAACACGCATGTATGTTTTCTTCTACTCCTCGCTTTTTTTCTCCCTTACAGTGCTACAACACCTGCTTTCACCATATCTGGGCAGTTTTTTCGTGCATCAAGCATTTAGCTAGAAGTCCATAATTTGCACCGTTCTACGGACGGTCTGCTTTAAGAGGAGTTCATAGTTACTTCCCATTTATTCCGCATTTCTTTACACCGTATCCCCCACTAAGAAACACCTTTAACGCGCCAAATTCGTGAGCCGGGAAACTCTTGACAAACGGCCTCCAGGATAGTCACTATATTTAGCCAAATTATGATCGAGATTGTGTATGAGTATATTGGAGAGCGAAGAAAAAAGCGCGAGGCGAAGAAAAATTCCTGACAACAGAAAGCGTATTTTTATCGCCCCGATTTTCCTTCGCTCCCACCAATCTGTGTCTTGAATACAGCCTTAACATTTTGTCACAAAAAATGCAACAAGGCAAATGGAACTTGTCAAGGCTAAGATGTCGTTTTGTCTCCAGTTGGGCGCGATTCAATGCACGTCTCTGTTCATCGATGATAGAGCTCGAGCAGTGCTTGTTTTCTTCATAGCCAGCGAGAAATGACCCCCCCCCCCGGGGGAGGGGAGTTTCTATAAGCTACATAAGTATGTACCACCTTAAGATGGTGCTATATTTTGTTCTGAAACATTGGTTGTGACAATATTTTGGTATTAAATGGGGTATGTCTTGCCTGCTGTGTCTAAAACAAGGTGTAGATGTGGGTTACGCCTGAAATGGGTTAGAAAAATAATATATGTTGGTCCAAAAAGAGTAAAAAATAGAATGGGTTTTGACCTCTGAGCTGCACACCCCCAACCGATGATTCAAAGACTGGAGTGCCCCCCCCCGCCCCGCCCTGAAAACCGGTTGTTATGCAGGTCTATTCAAGCCCGAATACGGATACAGAAAGCAATTTCTACTTTCACAAAAGATCGTCGTGCAAGCGAAATAATGACCGTGAGGGTTTTGGCAAAAGCAAAAGTAAGGCCGCAGTGTATGACTGTCGACAGCCTTTGACAGTCACAAAATGAACTCCAAACTCAAAACAGAACACAAACGAATATGTCCATATATGAACAGATGAAAGATACGAGACTTAAAACAAAACACTCGCCAATAAAAGGATTAGTCAACGCCACGAGTCAGTCGTATGTGTCTCGAAGCAAAATATCGTCTGACGACGTTGATGTCTTGTCGTGTCGAGGTTTTCCCTAATCATCGATGAATCGAAAATTTTGGATGTCTATTTGCGTTCATGGAGCATTTCTCAGAAGTCAGGAAAGTCATGTTTTACATTGCTAGCCTAATATGGCCTGTTTAGCAGCCACAGAAAAGGACGGAATGGGAAGGCAAACGCAAGGGAAAGGGAAGAGGAGATGGTCTCCGCGAGACAGGGCCATTCACACGAAGTTTGTTCCATTGTTCCCTTCCGTTCACATCATTTCTCGTCCTTTCGGTATTAAAGCTCCCCTGCTAAGGGTACAAGGAACTGTTTATTAAGCGGTACTAGGTAGCTGTAACTTAAGAATCTCTGGATATCTCATAAAAGGCCGACCATTCAAATAAAAGCTACTGAGCAGTACTTTCCTGTCGTGCTGTTTACTATTCTGTACAAGGTGGCTCTAAGTATTGAGTCTGTGGATAAAATCGTGAAATGTGACGACCATTCAGAGTAAAGATTTTGCACAATGTTTTCCCATTGCGCTGTTTGTTTTTTTTTTGTTTGTTTGTTTGTTTGTTTTTTTTCAAAATGAATTTGTTAATTACGTTTTTTTTAATAATAATTCTAAGGGCTAGCAAAAAGGGTTTAAGGCATAAAGGTCAGCACACGCTGTTGAGTGCGAATGAATGTTTGCCAAAACAAGTTTTTTTCCCACGATCACCACTCACACCAATCGAAGAGAACGTTGTTTCAATTTTTTTAGAGCCACTTTCACAGTAATTGCACTACACGTGAGGTCGATAATTGTATCAGTTTAGCCAAATGTTTTTCGAGGTTGCATCGTCACAAAACAAAGAGGCTAGGTAGACGTTCATTAGAAAAAATTGAAATATTTAATAGATAAAAACAATAAGTCTGACTAGTCTGTCATTATTTTAGAATTGCTATGATGGGAATGACAAAATACAATACTACCACGCAATATACCCATAAAGAAAAGTGCCCCATTAAATTGCTCTTACTTTGAGAGCCCTTGAAACGAAATGCAAGGTATTGGCTCAGTGAATTTATGAACTGAAAGCTGCCTTTGTTTACCGTCAAGTTGACATTTTTTTGAAGGAAAAAGATGTTGGCTAGCGACTAAAGATTTCGTGCGTAATGACCATGCCATTTTACGTTTCCGCCAAACCTTCCAGGATATGACAGTTTAAAACAATAAATATATCTGACGGGAAGGTGGCTTGCCCACCAAAATACCGAATCAGGATGACGAAAAAGGGCTTTACATAAACTCCGTTTCCTCGTCACGATCTGTCTACAATTACTTTGGAATCAGTGGTTTTTCCTCGTAACTGTCTCGAGATTCTCGAAACAAGAGGGGCTTATTTAAGTGTATCACAAAGAACGTTTAGTATGAATCAGAGAAATCAATCAGGCTAGAGCGAAAACAAACGTGTAGCTAAAAGCTTCATTGATTATCGGCGATGATAAACGAACGTTGATAATGTTATCAGCCAGCTTGCAAAGCCAACCAAAATGTCTACAGTGTCAACAAAAGCGCTCGTATCAAATCAGCCCAAGATCTAGTAACCTAACACGGGAAATATTACCTTCTTCAATCGGGCGATAAATCTGATATCAACCGAGTCGATCGCTCTCGCTCACTCCGTCCCCAAGGCGTTCAGCGAAAGATGACAACCCATTCACGATCACCAGCTCCAAGGATTTTTTCGAGTGTCGTTTCGGTTCTTCGTTTGTGCTTACGCCGCCAAAACGAACAAGCTTCACTGACGACACAAGAGGTCACTGCTCAGCCAGGTCGCTAACAGAGAATCACTTGAGGAATGCAAACTCGAGATTTCTTCGGGTATTGAGTTGCCTGGAGCCTGGAGTTTGTAAATAGAGTCCCGCCGACTTTAAGGCAGGAAAACCTGCTTCGTGTTTCAGCAAAAGTGACAAAAAATCATCTCTGAATACGCTCACCAAAACAGTCGATGCAAAATAAGTCAGTAAAGGTCGCGATCCACGCGGTTTTACGTTTGACTAAACACGAAATGGAAATTCAAATGAGTACAGCCAGCCCTGACACGCACGTTTCTAATGTCTATAGGAAATCCAGAGTCGGAAACTGCTTAACTACTGTCAAAATAGGGTCCGGTTTTGCTGAAACAAACTGACTTCTTTACGACTTTGCCAAAGTCTTGCGCTAATATTTCATTAATGATTTTAAAATAACAACAACAAACCCGTAGGTCTCCCAACAACAAATACCACTCACTTGACCCGGTATTTCAATAAAGATTTCTGAGTCACAGCCGTATGCAATCTCAAGTATTCCAGCTCCGAACGCTACATCGAGAAATCGAAATCCCAGTGACACAGTTGACCCACCGAAACAAACCATGGGTATTTGTAACAAAAAAGCAATTACCCCCTTCCGTTGCGCGACTGCGAATATAAACTATACAGACTATAAAACGTTAACCGCATATTTGCGCACTAGAAACCAAAAGTACCGCGTCATTTCCCTATTAGCTCAGTGCGACTTATAAATGGTGTACCCTCACATACCTTTTAATTCTCCGTTTTTCAACCGTGAAATGTGTGCGCTGCCACATATCTCGATCATGCTGTCACGGCTATCATTGGCCTCCAGTTCCTTCCATTTCCGTGAATCTTTATGGCTGATCTAAGCACAACATAGCGAAGTGATCATAAGAAAAGGCTCTTTCATGTCAAAACATCCATTCACCACTCTTTATCGGATCCAATCCCTAAAAGGAAACGTGACATTTATTAATAGAGCCAAGGCGTTTTAAATTGTTTATGTCTGTTCATGATTAGCTATGTCAAAGTTGATCCTTTCAAAGGGAGGAGACTTCACTAATTAGCTTTTATTGAAAAATTTGTGCTTGCCAACCAATTCACGGATCGAAAACCAAAACCGCAGTGAATGCATTCTCACCACGCCGTCCAATTTTGCCACATGTCCCAATTCCGTGTACGTAGCGTGCTTTGAAAGGCTTTGTTTAGCTCATGCATACATAACAAAGCCAAGTGGCGTTGTAATTAGCCTGCTGGCTTCAGCTAGCCATTTCGATTTGAAACCTCATTGTCTACGTCACGACATCCGGCAGTCGGATAAATTTTTAGGAAACGTTTGTTTGTTTGTGTCTTAAAGTACAATTAATGTGCATTTTGCGTCGCTGACGAGCAATAATACAGCGTGTGTGAACAGAATATTACGACTTCGCTTGAACTCAGCCAAGCGCTACAAAGAGCCGTGCCGCGGTGTCTAACTCTCTCATAACGTGCTTGTTGTGAGGGGAAAGTAAACAAATAATGCTTAACGCGGCAGAGTCATTAATCACGCCCAGCTTACGACACATTTATATTGTCAATTACTGTAATGAGTTTGGTGTTATTTTTCTATAACTTTTCTGTCAGTAACAGAAGCAAAGAGAAGCAAGGCGAGTTTACGCCAGCTTAGCTGGAGTTTTTCTGAAACCAAACGAGTGTAAAGGGCGACAGATAGTGATCCTTCCCACGCATTTGTTGAAATGAACCTCAGCAGTCTAGCCAAATCACGCGCTCAACATAGGACCGTTACGTGTTTAGAGCCTGAATAAGGTTGAAGTGAAGAAAAAGCATGCGAACAGGCTCCGGTAAGGGAAAGGCCGCACGCAAAGAGAGGGGAAAGAGTGCCCGTCTCTTCGCTCGCCTTCTCCCTTTGTTTTCTTCGCCCTTTCTCCGACTAGAGAGCCTGTTCCTGTTCACAGACTACTAGGTAGAATTTCCCACAAGTCGAGCTCAGAAATTTTTCGCAGGATTTGGTGCAGGAGCCCAAAATATCATGTTTCTGCTAACACCCGCATGTGGCCGAATCAACGCCGCCAAAGAAAATGGCGGTCAAAGCGAAGCATAATCCCTTGTCCTTTGTTCATTTTCCTCTTCCACTTATCCCTAAGGTTCTGCTTACCAAACGGTTCCAGGTTAATTTTTAACTGTGGAAATTAATATGTAACCCGCCGGGATTTATTCTACAAGGTTTGTCTCTCGCAAATGATCTTGATGTCGTTTTCAAGATGAGTACACAACATCACGCAGGAATCAAGCACCAGTCTTCTGTGGATTGAGACCCACATTGTTTTAGGATTAGAAAAGAATGATTTCAAGAGCTTCAGAATGGGAGCTATTGCCTTGTATTGCGATCTTCAGTCACCTTGTCGTCTAGACAAGCTTCGACGTGACGTGTTATTTCGGTGGATATCTACAACAGAAGAGAAACTCCGATGGAATTTATCCGTGGATTTAGAACGATGGTCCGGACAAAAACTGGCACTAAGCCTAGACGCCTAGGAGAATAGTACTGTGAAATTGGGAACTGCTAAGCTTGATTATCGAGAACGAAGGCGCCGGAAAACACCGAGACGGGATTTTTGAAAATTTCAACATCAACACGGCACAATGTACGCGACTAAAAACAGGCCCTGAGATTGGACTGATCACAAGAGCTGTCCAGATTATCTATCGGGCCCTTTGATTCCATCTCTGACGGATGGGAAGAAACATTAAGAACAACTATCTTAAAGGAGAAAATAACCTTATTTAGGACTACTGATTATCGTCTTTTCTGTCTCAGTTGCACAGGAAATGGTTAGGGCAAGATCAAAATGATATGTATTTAACCCTTTCCCGTCAGCGTTTTTTCCTTAGAAAAACGCATTTTTTACCGCTGAAGCGGGTTTTTAAGTGCTATGTTGCCAAATGCCACTAAACTTTGCTACAAAAGCGTTTTCTTAAACTTTAGCTAAATTTTGAGCCAGCTTCTGTTGTAAATTGTACAATATTTTGCTTTCACGGATGCGCATAAGCCAAAATTTGGACTTTTTTTTGCAGATTCATTTCTAATTTTTTTTCTCGCTTCTTTTGCTTTCCTTTTTTTCTCCCTTTCTTTTCTCTTTATCTTCTACCCTTTATCACCTTTCTATCCACTGGAAAAGTTTTGGCCTCAGCCCTTCTAAAAACCTGGAAATGGAACATTGATCAACTAGGTGACTTGGCCTATTTTACCACCAACTTTGCAGCCAAAATTGGACCTGGTGACGTCAAAAATGATGACGTCACAAGTGGCTCAATGGTTCCCGACTTCAACGTCGGGAAAATACAACTCTTTACGGAAAAGAGTTAAGTGGCTTAGTCGCCCTTTACGCCATGTTCCTGAAGGGAAATTTCACTGTAAAACAAATGTTGTATCATTGTTGCATCGAGTTATACTCTGGATATTGTTTTATATTTTAGTTTGCACTCGCGCATTACCGCTGTTGGCACGTTGAATGACAGTGTATAATTATCGACGAGAAAGAAACGAAACAAAACACCTTACAGTTGACAGATTTTATTGTCTTGGCTCTTTGACTCAAAATAATACTGAGCACTGTTGAAAACATGTATATTTGTGAAATGGAAAAAGGTTTGGTATTTCGCTTTTCTCAAATAAAGTTTGTGACTTCCGGCGTACAACTAGCGGGCCCTGCTGTTAAATTTAAATATGTTACCCGATTTGAAATTTTTTCAGTGAATAGTGCTCCAAACGTTTCCCTTAAAGACGGCGCGTTTACACGGACAAACGCAAAAAATGCGAGCGTTTTGTAGTCTAATACAGACAATACTGTGATAAATATATATTTTTTTCATGGGCGTGAGCTGAGACTGAGATCACAGACGTGCGATACATAACAATAACATCGTTCCGATTGGACATTAAAAAGAGAGCGCGGGAATCCCAGCTGAGCCCTGCAGCGTTCTAAACGCGCAAAGGTTGACTCACAGGGTTTATATGGGAGTTGGAGACTCCGAGTAATGGGCTCCTGCTTTGGTGAAACAGCCTCCCCCGCAGTCGTTTTTAGGGGAGTCGTATTACCCTTCTCCCCACAAAGAAGGAGGGTGACACGACTCCCCTAAAAACGACTGCTTGTAGTTCGAGCACAGGCGAGCCAAGCTAACGTTGAGAGCTGCGCTTAATTAGACTGTTCCTTCTAACTTTGCATAATACGGACATGGGCAACATTTAAAAGTTTGTATGGAAATGCTGAGAAAGAACTCAAATTGTCACAAATTAGAAAGAATTCGAAATAAAAATAAATTTCCTGTTTTCTTTGTTGTATTGGTCATTATTTGAAGGCTTCCTGGGCTGGTTTGAAACTTTTTGGGCGAGAAATTAAGTTTTTATTTTTCATGTTTTGCTGATTAAAGGCTGTAAAAAAGTTGATACTGCACCTCAGTTGAAGTTGGATAAATTCAATCACAATAAATGAATCGCCACAAAACTTCACAGGTGTATTCTTGGAACTTAGGTCTACCTTTGGTCATTCTCGTGGGTTTCGGATCCTATTTTTTAAGCCTTCGAAAACCGTCACAAATTAATTTTTGCGAGTCGCGTTTTCACGACAATTGCCCTCAGCCGGGGAGAGGCTGAGTAAGATAATGTTGACGAGCAAAAGACCACACTGCGGAGTCCAGAGAGGTCAGTAAATTGACGGGAAATAGAGAACTAGCAATTTTTTTATCCCGACTCTTATAGTAACTTTCAAGCCGTGGACATGACAAGTCATCCATCATGGTAAAATATAAACTTATACCCTTTCAGACCGAAACAGGAGACCGGCTACACGCATAGCCAACCGAATAAAGCCAATTCCCGTTCTACATTGACCGTTGTCTGTAACTTCCAGTGGGGCCACAGTTCTGAAATGATAAAAGTTTTCGCCGGAAATTTGAGATATTCAAAATATCGAAAAGTCAAGAAAGCAGAGAGTTTAGTATTAAGTTACTGAGAGAAAAGCTGAAGGGCCGGAATGCTACAAATCACATTTTTACACTGAACTTGACCTAACTTCAAGATATTCTTTGCGGTATCTTATCCAATTTGGACTGACTCCATCTGCACTTTAATCTTTGTTGAGAGCTCTTCTCATTTATTTTGCGGTGTTGAAATCGTCTATCCCTCTTCCGCAGTTAGCACTAAAAGGATTAATTAACTCGTAATTGGCCTAGATTCCAAGGGATTTCTAGCTAAGTGCAACGCTTACTTTATACCCCGCTATCGCAAAGAACATATAAAGTTCAAATTCCAGAATTTTTTTCTGTGCTTTAAAGTAACTGCTTCAGCATCAAACCCCCCACGATAGCACTCATGCACTAAGAATTTATCATCTTGGGACCGGCTCCATTTGACAAAATTGCCTAAAATGGTTTGATATGTTCCCTAATTAAACTGCCACTTTCAAGATTGCTGCTATTTTTTGAAATTAAATTACTTTTAAAATAGTTGACCAGCAATTAGCTCTTTTTCATGATCGGAAGCGAAAAAAGGTAATGGATTTCTTGTAAAATATTACTACTGAAATATTTGACCTTAATAGTATTTACACTTATCTGCAAACCTCAGTGCGGCAGAAATACCAGAGAGCCGTGAGCATAAGGCCGTTCACGATATGTGAATAGTTGATGGATAAAATGAAGGAAACTGTAAGAAAGAGTATCTGCTTATTGTTCAGTATGCAATAAATCATCCCAATGCAAAAACTGCATGGTACGAAGCTTTTACCAAGAATAAATGTCTCTCAACAGAGATAAATTACTAAAACATCAACTGAAGTGTTTTTTTTGCCTTTCATAAGAATTTCAATCATTCAGAAAAAAGCACTACTGACAGAGGTGAAAAATATGAGGATTGTACGTGTAAACGTTTATTGAGGGTCTCAATGGGGTGATGGCTTTTACGGTTAACGGTTAAAAGTTTGGCTTTTTTACGGCTAACGGTTATTTTCTTTCTGTTACGGTTAACAAAAGTTTTAAAAATCAATTTGCATTGTTTAAAAAAGTTAAAAACACATTTAAGGTCTTTGGACCATTCTGGGAAGAAAAAAAATGAAAAAAAAACTGGTAATTATTTTAAGAATTGTAATTTGGTTTTCTTTCGGTACCAGGGCAGAATATGTAGCCTTCGTACTTGCATTAGCAGCGATACAAGACATACAAACAATCTTAACAAGAGATCTTGATACTTTCAAAATGACAAATCATGGCTACAAAAGATTTTTACGGTTACCTTTTTTTTTTTCGACTAACGGTTAAAATATTAATTGTGGTCCATACCTGCCAACCTTATATATAAAATCAGAAATAGGGAGCACCCTACCCCGCCTCATCCCAATCCTGGGGTAGTGCCCTGCCCCCAGCACTAAACAGGTCCAAGGTGCTCCAGGGTTTTTGCATTAATTTTTTAAAAATATTGCCTGTACTGTGCTGTTCAAGCATTAGAATTCTCAGGTGTTGCTTAATGGTCTCAAGCACTACATGTATTGCACAAAAAAATAGGATTTAGAAGAGTCAAGACCAATCTTTAACAACCCAGTTCCAAATTTTTACAAAAGAAAATGTATTTTTCCCCTTGTCCCGGTTTTGTTAGGTCTTGAAACTCAAAAATCGGGACAATTCCGATTAAATCGGGACGGTTGGCAGGTGTAGTGGTCCCATGAGGGGGTTGGGGCTGGGGGTTTTTAGTCTCTAGTGGAATTCCAGGGATTATTTAAAAGAGAACCATGATACATAAACAGGCTACGTAAGTATCTCTTGTTAACCATCTCTGAAGAACAGCCGATTAGACATGCATATAATTTATTGCAGAAGGGCATCAGGGCCCTCGCTCCCCCTTCACCACTTGTGGGGGTGGAAGGTTGCTAATTTCTAACTACAAAACAGAATTAGCCTGAGAAAACAGCTGACGTTTCGGGAGGTCCCTCGCAAATGATGTTTGAGTAACAAATGCAGAATTCCATACTGATGGCATATACTACCCAGATCTTGGTAGTGCTTCTGATTGGCTGTGCCACGAGGGAGTTTTCTTTGAACCAATCAGAAGCACTACCAAGATCTAGGTAGTGCACGTCATCAGTATGGAATTTCTGCACTCGTTACTCAGATGTAGTTTTGCGAGGGCTCAAGTGGCGACCTTGCGAAACGTCAGCTGTTTTCTCAGCCTAAACAGACTAAGCTATTACAAGAATCCCCACCAAGGAACATGATAATTATATGGGCCTTTTTAGGGGTATTATATTGCCCTTAATACTGATAAATGACTAGAGATATGTTAGAAGCAGATTAGATGAACAGCTTAGAATTTACACTCTACTCCTTTCTGGACAATATGATATATTTACATGCCTGGCTCTCGAGATAAAAGTCACAAGAAATAGGGAAGAGGAGGAGCAAAAAGGCTTAAGGACTAAGTATTTTTGGTCTCTAATCCAATTACTACCATACTGACCAAAGTTGATATCAAAGAGAATTAAGCAACCCAAATTGCAACATTAAAGCTGGTGTATTACTGGCAGGTTGCTTAACTTTCCTATGAACATAATTGAATTTTTGTAAATAACCTGACTGACCTGAATGAAACAAAAAACATTTCTTGTACCGTTAAAACGTTACGTGCATGTCATCTTTGAGAGAATTGGAATAAACAGCATGACTTTTACCCCTGCCAAGGAAATGAAGTGGAAAATATGGCTCATAAAAATAGTCACTTTTGTTAATTAGATTTATTTGGCATGAAGAATAACAGATTAATGTCAGAATAAGTGGTGGAATTAAATGTTGAGATGAGGTCACATCACAATTACTTTTCTCATGGACAGCATTCAGGCAATATTACCAAGAAAGAAGTTTCCAGAATGTCAATGGAACAAAATTAGCCTTGTTTAGCTAGGGCAACAATCTTACGACTGATAATTCAACCTGTGTCCCTTGGATTCTAGATTGAAGTGGAATGTAGAAATTTTGGTCTTTGCAGCCTGCTTCGAGCATTTAGATAGTCGAGGGTGTGCAAAAAACAAAAAGCGATTCACATTGTGTGTGTGGAAAACTGGTAAGGAGATTGAGATGATCAAATGATCTGCAATTGACTGGGAAAGAATGGCGTGACTTCTATCCTCATGAGGAAATGTGTGGTTCCAGAAAATATCCATACACTCACCACAGAGGATAATTGGAAATTCTGAGGGGGAGGGGAGTCTTAAAGGCCAAAATTTTGAAAGGAATGTATAAGCCTAAACTGGAATTTCCAGAGGGGTGAGGGTGGGGGTCAAACCAAAAAAAGACTGGCAGATCTAATAATAATAATAATATTTATTACTTAATATTGCACAAATTAACATACATACATGATCAAATGCGCAATACAAATATAACGAAAAGGAAATTATATGTTTCTGTCATTAAAATTAATTAAAAAGAGAGTAAAATTTATGTTTATGTTTAGATCTGGTAGCTGTCTCCTCATCTTACTCACACATATTTGACATTCTTTTTTTCATACACTCCTCATTGTCTAATAATAATAATAATAATAATAATAATAATAATAATAATACTAATAATAATAATAATAATAATAATAATAATAATAATAATAACAGTATTTATGAATATCTGAATGAACGAACAAACCAACAAACAAGCAAATGAGCAAACGCTTGGAAGAGATTTACGGTTTTTTAGCATGAGTGAAAAAATGGAGAACCTGGATTAAAAATCCTTGGCGTGGGGATGACAGCCATGGCCAACAACAATTACAATTCACGTATGACACCATCTTCTGGAAGGCATCTGCCCTCCCCTCCCCCTTCAACACCGACCAAGTGCAGCAACAGCATACTAGATGCACTGCTGCATCATCTGGGCCTTCAATCATTGACAGGCACATTAGTCAATCAATGTAATGGTCGATCTACCCGCTGGACATGTTGAGATTCCAGTTTTCATGTAATTTTCAACACACAGAGATCACACTCCAGAGATCTCATAGCCCAGTTTTGAGATTTCTGAAAGGAGCAACAAATGTATGACTAACAGGCGTGTTTAAAATACGAAATGGCGAAATGGTGAAATGATATATATAAAGTTCAAAAGTTGTTTTCTTTTTGGAAAACTGAAATGATTAAAACCAAAAGAAAACGAAAAAACAAACATTGGTCAAGCACGACCATTCAGAGCACCGTTTTTTTTGTTTTTTTTGCAAAATAAAAATAAGATCACCTTTTGGACATGTGTGGATAATTAATGATAACATTAAATCACCAGAATCTTGTTCCCATTCTTGGCTTGGCAAGAAGACGACGCATAAAAGCGAGCATAATCAAGAACGTGGAGCAATAGCGCTGAAGGTATTATAATCTTCAACGTGTCAAGCAACAGGAAAACACTGGGTGAAACAAACAACGTTCTTCAAATTGACATATCAAATAAAATGATATAAAGAAATGGCAGTAAACTATCGGAAAAAAGCAAAGCAAATGACAGGATAAAATAACTCTCTTGTGATTTGGTTTAAGGGATATGGCCGATTACCCTGCGAGCAGAGGCCCTTCGATCTTCCTAGATAAGTCGGGAAGAGGAAGGGACCTCGGCCAGCTGCCTCGACTTTCTTTGATTTGCCGCTCATTCACCGAAACGGATGAGTCAGTCCGGATTGAAACCAGTTTTTCCCATTTTTGCTCAATGTGCATGTGCTCTGTTAGAAATTGCTGACTATATACGCGCCCACGGTACGTTCGGTACCACTCATGAAGTTGACAACAGCGGACGTTTCTCTTTCGAAGGATGTCTTCGATGAAGCCGTGAAAAGTGCACTGGGAAGAGTGAATACTCATGGAATAAGCGATCTCACACAATACCAGTTGAGGGGGCCTTGCTTAATTTTCTCTGTGGTAAAGATTCTTTTGTCTGTTTGCCAACCGGCCATGGCAAATCGCTAATTTACCAACCGGAACAAAAGATCATAATAAGGGTAAAATTTTACTTCTGGCTTGAGCGGGAATCGATGCGAAGGGCTACGCGAATGTGCACTTTAATGCTTATTTTTATGGCGAAATGACATTTATTTTGGTCAATGGCGAGACAAGCAAATGGCAAGAGAAACAATTATTTGCTGACTGGCGGCCGGTAATTTTGAAGACGAAAGTCGAAACGGTCTCAGTGCATAATATAATTTGCCGCATGACGGCCGAGAAGTTTGAATATGAAACAAACTCGACACAAATGCGTTTTGTTGAATGAAAGCCGACAATGTTGAGGACGAAAGAGACTCAACACGAAAATACTTCTGAATGACGAGGGCAAAAAGAGGGACAAAATAAAATAAATATCTCGAAGACCACTAGGCAAGACTTCCGTGAACCGCTAATTGGAAATCACTGGATTGTAACAACATGTTGACAGTCGACAAAACGCAGTTTCTTGATCAGCAAAAATATTTCGAGGCTAATAAGTGTTCAACCTGTGACATAAATTCGAACAGAATTATTCCCAGCCTTACGGTTTAATTATAGTTTTTCTCAACTCTCTTGTGTTACGACCGAAGTCTGAATATTTTGTTGTGGCCGCAGCTGTCATTTGGTAAACATGTAAACTGAGGCGAGGCCGAGCAAGGTTCGGTTAAAGGCTCGGTTACATTTGAATTTAGCGCATGCTCAACAGGGAAAGTCGAGGCGGCTGGCAGAGGTCCCTTCCTCTTCCCGACATATCTGGGAAGACCGAAGGGCCTCTGCTCGCAGGGTAACGGCCGATTGGTGTGCCTGAAGTGTGCAAACAATTCAAAAATGCTGTTATGAAAAGAAATCGAAACAATTTGCCGCACGCTGTATTTTTGTATTGGCCAATTCTTCTAAACGTGAGCTTAAACACGATTTTATAAATTCTTTTCATGTGGACTACCGCAAAGATTCAGTTAAACGAAACATTTTCTAGTTTGGTCCCGGGATTTTGGTGAAGGGATAGTTACGATAGCTTGACAGTACTTCCAAAAACATTGCAAGAAACTAATTGTAAACAATAATTTATCGCGCGCCAACAATGTTAACGGGAAACCAACTTAGAACACATTAACACATTCGTTGACAGCGACGTCAGGGCGTTTAAGTTTGAGGTAGTGTCGCTTAGGCACGAGCATATCCTTCCAATTTTGATGGTTTTAAGAACCATCAAAAGTACGCTTTATTTATTGATTTATTTTTTGCAGCAGATCAGGAAGACGACTGCGTGACTCTGACTACTTCACGGTCTGCGCCGTCATTTCGCCATTTCGGCATTTCATGTTTTAAACACGCCCTATAAATAACATTTATGCGATGTTTAGTCAAAAAGTCAAATTTAAGAGGTAAAACATTAAGTTTTTAACTTCAGTAAAATTTAAGCACAAATCAAAACTAGCCATATTTGCTTCCTCAGAGACAATGAAACTTGTCTGCAGTTCGAGTTGAGGTAGACTAAGTCTGGGTTGCTAAGTACTTGATAGAGCCCTAACGTTATTAAGCATGAAGGCAGTCGAATTAAAAAAGGTCTTACCTCTTATTTGCCACAACATCTTCAACAAACAGGAAGAACGTGCGACATTGCCACGATTTCAAACAGTGAAACACAACAATAAACGCCTGAGCACCTGTCAAAGAAGACCGAGGAAGACTGGTTCGAATGTAGTTGGCGGGAGAAACGCCTGGTAGAAAACAGCATCTATGCTCGATATGGGCTCTACGTCGTTTTCAAAGAGCTGAGTAAGGGTTTTAAAGAAAGGGAGGACTTTGGATGGTCGATATGAGCTCTACGTCGTTTTCAAAGAGTAAAGCTTTTAAAGAGAGGGAGGAAAGTGCAAGAGAAAAGCTGCGTCAAATCGTCAAACAAGATCTTATAGCAGATTTGTCCAGGTATCCAGCAGCCGGCAGTTTTAATTTGTTAAACTTCTTGTCGTTCTTGAGCGTACAATTACATGTACAGCCATTTCGGTTGCCAAATATTCAACGATCGATTTTGCGTTCCTTTCTCAGATCTTTTTTTGTTTAACCGTTTAGCCCCGACGAAATTAAGAGATCTATTTTAGCAGGGAAGATTTTGCGGTTATTTTCTATTTATTACACCAATTCAAGATTTCTGAAACAACACGCCCGAAAACATGTCACGTTAAAATATAAATCTGTCTTGTTTTCATTGGCTTGCAGGCTCTTTGGAGACACAACGTTTAGTGATGTATTTTTTATAGTGAAGAATGTAGAATTTCAAGCCCACACAGTCGTTCTCAGAGCCAGAGCACCAAATTTCTCCCGGCTTTTTCTTCCAAGTCGTACCTCACCATTATCTGTTCAAACATGCATTCAAATCAATGGACTAGAAGCTGCTGAATTTGAGGCATTTCTAAGGTATGCTGCCAATAGATAATTATCATTTATGAGAATTTTTTCATGTGATCTGCCAAGGCAATTTGTGTGACTCTGTGAGTGTCATATACCCCACGACAAAAGTAAGGTCTCCTTTATTGACACATGCATGGAAAAGTAAAGGAAAATTACAGTAACTTTACAAGTGTTATAAAGTAATACTGAATTTAATGTGGTTGTTGTGGCTGAGGTGTGTAGATCAAATTTTAGTGTTTCTGTATTACTATGCTGAAAGTCAACAGCCTATTCACAGAAGTTGTGTACAAAGTGAACAACCTAAAATACCCCTAAAAGGACATCCAGTGATCATTGAGATGTAACACCACTGACCTCATATTACACATTATCAGGTTTTGGCCCCAGTTGTAATCTCCATGAGCAAAAATGATGTTTTCCATATGCATCACACCCTCAAGCAACAATTATCCAACAATCTCAACAAAAGTGTGTATAACACAAGCCACCCTTTTTAATCAGTTCCCTTGAATAATCACCCTAATTATCAAAAGCAGACAAAATAGTAATTGCCACTGGCATTTTTTGAAGGAAAAATTGTAACCCATCAGTCATTGTATGTAAAGTAACAAACTATTTCATGCTGTTGTTTCTGAAAGGTCTGCTTATACTGATGATGATTTCAAGGATTATGATGAATCCAGCTATCCTTGGAACAAGCAGACAGTGGCAGACTCTTCTTGTATAAACCATGTTATAAGTGACAATGAGCTAACAGATAAAAGTTCAAGATTTCCAGAAGATCTCAATGGAATGTGCACCAAAACTCATGATATAACACAGTCTGATTGTATTAATGATGACCATGACTGTGTCACAACATCACTGGATCCATCAGCTCAGAATTTTGACAAACAAGATGGTGTCACATGCACAAAGTCAGACTGCACTGCAGATATGTCTAACAATGAGAAAATTTTTGGCAATAATGTTGCCTTGGAAGATGACAAAAATTCAACTCAGCTGCAAAATAATGACCAAGAATTTGAACTTCTCAAACCATCACAGTGTGTTTCTTCTTGTGTGTGTGCATCCAACATACAGCCTGCTGTTCAGGGATCTAACTGTCCTGCTACCCTTGACAACAATGCACAGGATACGTCTTCATCAGTTGTAGCCTCCTCTTCACTTGTGGACCACACAAGTCAGCATGATACTGACTTTGTTGATGGCTGCCAAAACGTGACTGAATATGCCTGTCAGCAGTCTCAGAAAAGTACCTCACATTGTAATAATAAGGCTGAGGGAGAAAGAATGAGAGAAGGCACAACTAGTGAACAGACTTTAGCTCATTGTGAAAGCACTGGAAATAATTTCAAGACAAAGCAAGGACATCTTGATCATACTGAGAATGGTACAGCATCAAATGAATTCAAAACATTAGAAAGTGAATTGGAAGTTCTGGTAAAGTGTAATCTTTATATACTTTATTATTTAATGATTAATAAGTGAAGATTTGTTGTTTTCTATTCCCAAGCAGAATTCTACACATTTGACATATTAAGCAAATGACTTTAATTTGTTTTAAATTCTCAGGGCTGCAGTTGTAATCTGGGTCAGGATTTGCTCCACTTATTATATAGTGAGGTGGGATCTGATGTTACGTTCCTGGTGAACGGAGGAAAAGTAAAGGCTCACAAGTAAGTGCCGTGATACTGGTTTACATTTTGTCTGTCAATCTTTTTAAACAGAAGTAGTTTAATTTATAGTATTGATGCAAACACTATTTTTTAGTAGGAATAAGCTCCTTTCACCAACTGCAAGAAAAAGATAATTGAATGTAAAATGAAATTTATTTTATTTAATATTTAATATTCATAAATAATCAAAACTAAATACCTATAAATTTAAAACTAGACGTCCAAGCATCCAAGGTAATGCCGTAGTGAACCAAGAGGCACATAACTGCCCATGCTCAACCTAGTCTCTGTAGCACGGAGTAACTCAGAGTAATACTTCTCCCCCCCCCCTGAATGGGGTGCTGCAGGGCAGGCAGGGCTTCCCTTACATGGAGTGAGGACAGGGGGGTCCAGATCATGATTCAAAGAAAAGAAAACAGCCATTTCACATAATTAATATTGCAAGTTCATGATATCATCTTTGACAATGTCTTGGTTTGTTTTGAAATCACATTTCACTACAAATGAAAGGCTCAATGTTCGCTTCATGGGTAATAATAATGGAAAATCCCAGCTCAAAACTTGTAATTATGACAAAAATCAACCAGCTTGATTTGGCATTATAGTGATATCTATAGCTCTAAATTATAGCATGGTTATAATTTACATGTCCCCTTCAGACAACCTCTGGAAATGAGCAGACAAGTACATGTACTCTGATTGACCTGTTACCAGTAGGTTGTCAGGCTTTTGGGTAGAAAAGTTGTGTTTTGGATAAGATAAATAGGTAAATAACATAGATAAATAAATAATCTGGGGTCTGTCTATGTAACAAACCAATTGTTCCACTCAATATTGTTCTTCATGATTTCGCAGCCAACTTCTTTTTTTGCATTTGTTTGCAGAGCCATCCTATGTGCACGATCAAATTATTTCTCAGCCATGTTGCATGGTGACTGGATTGAGGGAAAAACAAATGAGATTCCTCTAGTTGGGTGAGTCATGATCAGTTTGCTTGCAAACCCTTTCATAAATGACAATATAACTGTAAGATAATAAAACAAATTCAAGTGGCATAATTGCAAGGAAAATAAATTTATAACCCATAGAATGGTAACCAGATAATGTTTTAATGCAAATGAATATCGTATTATTAAAACTTTCTTTAAGAAATGACAGTCCGAAATTTTCCAAATATACAGGAGGTTTGGCGCTAGTGCCAATCTAGTGGTTTGGCAGTTTGCTTGGACCTGTAAAACTAAAACTGTAAGTTTATAAAAACCTATGGTTATGAAGGAAAGCTCTAAAACATACCTTTTGTTCATTATGTGCTCTTCACTTTTAACATAAAATAGCAGATTATTTTCTGTTTTTTGAAGTGTGAATTACAATGGCTTGATGACTGTACTGAAGTACATCTATGGAGGAACTGCTCAAGTAAAGAATGATTTGGCAGTTATATGGTGGGTTTCATGTTGGTGTATAAATGGGCCACTTTGAATTCGATCTCTCTATATATTAAATATTATGGTTAAAATAATAATTGCTCATTTGAATTTGGTTACCTTTGTAGTGACACGTTGCCCCTTGTGGACATGTATGGCCTTGAAGGATTGAGAGAAGTCATAACCTGCACTTTGAAAATTGAAAAATGTCACTTGTTTCATAAGGTAATTTGGTCAATTATATTAGAGAGCGGCAAGTTTACGTATAATAATCCTTCGCACATTCCCGCAATTTTGAATAAATGTTGGGATTGGCCTCTTGGGAAAACTACAAGGCGTTCGGAAAAATAACACCATGCTTTGCTCTATATCCAGGGTCCTTGAGCAATCGTGCTGACTACGACGATGAGAACGTCAAAGAATATCAAGTGCTGTCCAAAGGGGTGGCGCAAGCCAAAGCAAGTTTGGAAATGTGGACTGGGTTTAGACAGACTTGAGGACGGGTGCCCAAACGCACTCGCAAACTCGACACAAGTTGCAAAAAAGCCATTTCAGTGTAGCATTGCGTGCGCGGCCGTTCTAAAGGTCACGGTAAACAAGGAAACATTGATGCGCAAACATTTTTCTGACGATATTTCTTGGCTGTGCAAAGTCAAGAAACATTCACCGAAAACAAACATTTGCGCATGCCCCCAATTTAGGAAGTGAAGCCCGTGCTACCCTGGAATTTACAATTGTACTCAAAATTGTTTTTTTCGGCGCAAAACGGGGATGCATTTGCTGCGACAACAAAATGTTTCCGAAAAAAAATTGTTTCTGAAAAAAATCAGAAAAAAATTTTTGTTTCTCGAAAGCAAAAAATGTTGGGTGGCCAAACGGTTAAGAACTTGCGTTAACTTGCGTGCAAATTAGAGACAACAACAAACTGAAATGACTTATTTTTTTCTCTATTTGAACTATAGCCTCTTCAAGTCTTCGAGATAGTAGGAAAAGCGAAAAAACACGTGGATACTAAGGAGAGGGCCACTGCCCTTTCTCTCCAGTTCCCGCGCGTCTTATTTTCACGGTCCCTGACCCTTTCTAATTTTCACCATCTATAATAATAATAATAATAATAATAAACTTTATTAACGTGTCTTAAAATATCTAGCTTACACTAAAGTAAGCTAATTGGGGACACCTATCTATACCTATCTAAAGTAGTAAAAATATATAAAATATTACAATATATACAATATAAAATATAAAATATAATATCACATCAACCTATAGTGATAAAACCCCCAAATGTTCAGAAAATCAAAAGTCACTAATTACTACATAGAAAGTAATGTTTGAATCTGAACGACATCTTTACGAATTCATCTTCTGGAGAGTTCGGCCGCATCATACAAATTGAACTACTTGAAATAATCACGTCAAAGTACTTTTTCGTTGGTGTTCCCTTGCGGTTGCTTCAAGGAGGCTCGCAACAGTTTTTTTGGCCTTGGAGTGTATCTTTTGAAGTCAAAATTTCGCATAGAAGATAAACCTCGATTTCCTTGATACTACACCACCTTTTCAAAATATGATCAAAGTTTATTTTCTCACTGGTTTCCTAGCAACAGCTGTCACCATAGCAACGGTAATGGACAACCCCTCATTTTAAATAATGTCGAATATCTCGAAAACTAGTCAGACACTTTATGACGAAACTTCAACTATTTGAACTACTCAACCTACACAACTTGTACGCGAAATTAGAGAAAAATCTGTAAGAGCGTTTTCACGTAAATCGTGATTTATTTTTGACGGGCTGATTTTGGCCATTCCTGTAATTTTCTCCAATATTTCAAGAAAGATAAAACTTAACACTTTCTCTTCTCAGTTGAAGGATCTTTTATGATATCAAAATATTCTTAATGTACATTGAGCTTCCTAGGTGGCTGCGATTTTAAGATATTTATATTTAAAAACTGCTAAAATGCTGCACAAATCAGCCAAAAAGTCCGTAATTTGCAGAAATAGAAATATTTCTAAACTGCCCTTACAGATTTTTCTCTTAAATTGATTGACGTTAGAATAATAATTCTTTTTGATGTTCCAGCAAGTTTTAGGCTGAATAAACATTTCTGTTATTAGATAAGAAGGCTGAATCTTGGTCAAGTTTCAGTCGTTATTAACTTTCATCGAGTAACAGTTTTATTTCGTTTTTCCTGGTCTATTTCACGGTTATTCACGTGCAGTGAATATTAATACACGCTGCGCTTGTGTCCTCTCGTGCGTTTATAATTTCCTCTCATAATAAAAAAAATATTCGTCTTCTGTGCTTGTTTCTCGTCATTTTTCGGCCCCAGTGTAATGCTATCGTGGCCGTTAACATGTATGCAATCCCTAATTTAAAAAAGCTAAAACGTCAGTCAGTATTTAAAGAATAATGGCAAAGGGTCTCCAGGAAGAAGCTCGGAAGACGAAAATTTTTTATTATTATCAGAAGGAATTATAAATGCACGAGAGGACACAAGCGTAGCGTGTATAAATATTCATTGCACGTGAATAACGGTGAAATAGACCGGGAAAAACAAAATAATACTGTTGCTCGTTGAAAGCTAATGACGACTGAAACTTGACCAAGATTCAGCCTTCTTATCTAATAACAGAAATGTTTATTCAGCCTAAAACTTGCTGGAACATCAAAAAGAATTATTATTCTAACGTCAATCAATTCAAGAGAAAAATCTGTAAGAGCAGTTTAGAAATATTTCTATTTATGCAAATTACGGACTTTTTCGCTGATTTGTGCAGCATTTTAGCAGTTTTTAAATATAAATATCTTAAAATCGCAGCCACCCAGGAAGCTCAATGTACATTAAGAATGTTTTGATATCATAAAAGATCCTTCAACTGAAAAGAGAAAGTGTTAAGTTTTATCTTTCTTGAAATATTGGAGAAAATTGCAGGAATGACCAAAACCAGCCCGTAGAAAATAAATCATGATTTACGTGAAAACGCTCTTACAGATTTTTCCCTAATTTCGCATACAAGTTGTGTAGGTTGAGTAGTTCAAATAGTTGAAGTTTCGTCATAAAGTGTCTGACTAGTTTTCGAGATATTCGACATTATTTAAAATGAGGGGTTGTCCATTACCGTTGCTATGGTGACAGCTGTTGCTAGGAAACCAGTGAGAAAATAATCTTTGATCATTTGTTGAAAAGGTGGTGTAGTATCAAAAAAATCGAAGTTTATCTTCTATGCGAAATTTTGACTTCAAAAGATTCACTCCAAGGCCAAAAAAACTGTTGCGAGCCTCCTTAAGTCCCTATTTTGGTCTAGCTATCTAAAACACCGCAAAACCGGTCATAGAATCCTGAAAAAAATTGCCAGATTGAAGCAAGATCGGCCCACGTATGAATAATGACTCCGAGTCTGGAACTAAAACCTGAAACTCACTGGTCGGATGCAATTGCTCCCATCATCGGGCCAATGCTGCCTCCCATATTAAAACAGTGTCTTATTTTCCTTTGCAGCCCTGTAGTGAATGCATTACTGGTGTCTTTGAGTGTTTAGAAGTATCAGAACTATTCAGTCTCACTGAACTCAAGAAATCTTGTGTCAAGTAGGTCATCCTCTGCTCATCTTCTTTCATGTTTTTATATAACAAGTGCCTTACTGTGTACTATTAATTTTGTATCAGACTGGGTTTAGAACTCGAGAAAAATAACAAACAGTAGATATCGTATTCGCCGGTATGGTATCGATTTAAAACGCTGGTATCGGCTCACCCATAGCGTTAACTAACACACCACTGCGCCTACCTCAGATGTAGCAAAGGTTAATATTCTTTTGCCCTAGATGGATTGCGAAACACTTTGATCGTGTTCTGGGCACCAAAGGTTTTACTACCCTTCCCAAGCACCTTCAGGAAGAAGTCCTGGCCGAAATACAGCACAGTTTTGTAAGTAGTCTATAATTTTACATTTTATCGGCCCGCAATAATTGTGTATAACAACAGGCCGGGAAAAGCGAAGTCTTATACAACACGACCACACTGTAACAAAAGGCCCTTTAACTCCCCCAGAGTGCACACTTTACAAGACCGCAAGTTACGTTCTATTGCACGGTAACTTACGGCGTATCTTCTCCAGGAATTTCCAAGTAACCATTGAAATAAAGACTAATTATTATTATTATTATTATTGTAGAAGTAAAAAGAAAGGAGGCCTTGAAACTTTTATTGCAACGCTGGCGATATCACTGCGAGATAAGCTGCGAAATACATGTACAGGAGCTTCACACCACAAACTTAAGTTGCCAAACTCAAGTATGCGCCTAAGGGAGTTTACTCCGGTTTTCTCGCTGTAAGGCCCTTGAAAAAAGGTTTGACGGTATTGGCCGCTACTGATTTTGAAAGAAGGACAAATTTTCAGGTTTTCATACATTTCCCTGTAAACTATTCCGCTACCTTTCAGAACAAGGGTAAAGGAACTCAAAAATGCTGCGTCTCCACGCTCCTTAGTATAACTAACTCTCTCAAGCTCAATCAATTCTTTTCCTGGCTGGTTACCTTTGTTGATGCAAAGCGTCTTAGTTAAAAATAGTTTTGTCTGTGTATGTGGAAATTATTTTACGTTGGATTTCCATACAAACGCTGCACTTTACGCCTTGTTTGCCCTTCACTAGTTCAGTAATATGTCCAGTTCAAGTTGTGCTGAAGTCAAAACGTAATACAATAGCCCCTACGATAAGGCGACGTTTTTTGGAAAATTAATTAACCCAACTTGTTTCTAGGCCATTTCTTCCGCTATTGAAGTCCTGAATAACTGTGATAGACTGGCCTCCTGTACACCGCTTGTCAAGTGGACTGAGCCTGTTCACGCCGCCGTCTCTTCTATTCAAGAATCCTGTCTCCTGTTCATCGCCAGTAACTTCTTTTCTTTGGTTGATGAAACAAGTTTTCATGAAATCCTCAAGGTACGTTGGTAATTTTAAGTCCTCACCTTTGAACTGTTGCTCATGAAGTGTTCAATTGAAATGTTGTTGTTCCCTTCTAAGATATAAGACCTTGTAGTTTCGCTTCTTCTTCTGACAGATGTGACTTTGTAGCTTAGTGGTTAACGTTTCATATCGGCAACGCAGGCCTTAGTGGCATCTTATGATCATTAAATATTGTCCTTCAGTAGCTTTTTTCGAAATAATAATATTAAGGTTCAAATGAGGCCTAACACTACTGTAAAAATTAAAGTCTGAAATCCAAGCTTTCGCCGATCAACAGCATCATCAGGGATAAGAAAAATATTTCGCGTAGGCCTATATACAAATGTAAAGTAAGATGTTTAAAAAGCGTAATAATGCGGCAAGTATGTAAAATGCATAAAACAATTAGGTATAAATAAAAATAAGAAACGAATAAAATGCTCTAATGAGCGAGTGTCATTGTACAAAGGGCATCTTATGGTATGAAGTTAAGCTCTATGAAACATTCAAACGTTTTTACTGCACAGTGGTAATATATACTCTTGTTTCATTTAGGGTGTAGGCTGGTCGATTCCTGTCCTAGAGAAGATTATTTCAGCGGTGAAAAAGAATCTCGTGATAGAGAATTGCTGTGACCAACTAAGGGCCATTCTCAGGTTAAAAAGGATCATAATACTCAGGGCCACGGAGGAAAGCCAAGAGTGCTACCCTGAGGTGAGGAGTGTTTTCTCAACTGCCGGCACAAGATATGAATGTGAGAACTTCTGCATTTTTGACACCATTGTATGTTTCATCTCTTCTAGGAAGTAACTGACCTTGTGGCCAATTTACACAACCATTGCGTGAAGTTCATCAGGTCTAATCTTTTCAAGGTGACTCGATCAGAGGGCTGGAAACGGTTAAAACTCACAACACAACGCGAGATAAAGGAAGGTAACTAACATAATAAAATCGGTCCCTGTGCACGCGGATGTTATGGGATGAGCGTGAACGTGCGTGGCGTGAAATAAGATCTTTTAATATTATGGACACAGCTGATAGCGTGGTTTCTGAAAAACAAGTCATGTCTTGTGTGACCTGTAGATTCTTCACGTCTAGCGTGACTAGTTACGTCACGTAGCTGTGTCCAAACAAAAAAATACTTTCGCTTTCTTTTTGGCTAATATACGTGTTGCCTCAAATTACGTCCTGTTTTTGGCCTTCAAAAATATGTGAACCATAAGTCTTGCGTTAGCACAGGGTAGTTTCACTGTAACACTCCCAAGCTCGCGCTCTGTGGGCTTGCACTTTGCCATGAGGCAACCCCTCCCTTGTTTCGGTTAGTTCGATTTTCCTTGGAAACTCACTTCCAGTAGTTTCTCAGTCTTGCTCAGATCAAGTTTTAACATTTTTGCTCGCAGCTAATTTATCGTTGTTTGATTGGTTTAGGCGCTGTTTTTGGCAGTCTTGGTGATGCAGGAGATCGGCCCGGAGCAGTGAAGGGGAGAAGTGGACCTAATTCAGTGCCAGTAAGCTTTAATGACAGTCTTTCGCTTCCCAGCACTCAAAAAACTCCTCTGTGTTTGCCTTGGGTTGTACTTGTTTAATCTAGTTTATAATTTACAACGGCAGCATGATTTCTTTCTTTTAATTCTCTTCGTCCCCTGAGGCAAAGCAGGCTACAACAACCTCTTTCTTTCTAGTCCTGTCTTGTAGCATGTTGTGCCTCGCCCTAGGTAAGTTTTAGGGGAGAAAATGTCGCCTTAGCCTATCGCTAACACTTCTTTAATCTTGTTCCTGTCAGCCGTTGCATGTTTGGCTTCGAGCATCTCATTATTTTGTTTCATGTTGCTTTTTGCACTAGGATTGTTTTGATGGTGGTTCACTTTAGTCGTCCAAAAATCTGTTTTCCTGTCTCGGTTCTTGCAGCCTTCTAGCAGATCACCAACCAGAAATGCCTCTCAACGATTGGGAACTGATTCCCGTGCTAGAGGACTGGGGAGAGGTAGTGCTGCAACTGAGGCGCCATTTGCCAGAGGCTCGAACCAACAGAGGCCAACCTCGGCTAGGGGGTACCAAAGAAGGGCTACCGGTCTTGCACCTATTAATAAGAGACCCTGCTCTGGGCGGCCAGGTTCTGCCCAAAACAGTACAATGTCTGGTCGTGGAAAAACATCGTCAGCACCAAAGGTCGCCCCTGAAAAGAGGCCTCCGTCATCTCAGACTTCTGCAGCTACAGGAAGTTCAAGAATGTCTTCTTCATTTTTGAGAAATTCTTGGGATAAACCACCCTCTTCTGCTAAAGTGCCAGGCCGTGCAAAAATTTCGTCGTCAAAAACCTCATCGAACGCTAACTCTGCTCAACGTGCAGATAAAACACCCTCGGTGATGGAATCAAACTTTAAAAAGGGCGCTTTAACATCTCAGGAAACATCTAACAGCAGACCCTCATCTACTGCAGGCTCTTCCGCGCTCAAAAAGCGTCAGATTGCTTCAGGATATTCCCTACCGACTGGTGGTACTAACATGAGCTTCTCAAAGAGTTCCTCAAGAGAAAAGGCGCTTTCTGCTGGGGGCTCTCGTGTACAAACAAAACAAGCACCAACAAGGACCAAAGTTCAGTCTTTTCAGTGTCGTAAGGAAGTGACGAGAGAATCCAGAACGGCTTTGGCTTCGTGTAAGTCAAACGAATCCTTGGTATCAAATGAGAACAAGGATTCTAACTCAAGAAAGGTACTCTCTGAGGACGAGACAACGACACAAGGCAGCAAAGATGCTGACCAGGGGTTTGCTTCCCAAGGGGAAGAAAAAAACCTCTCAAATGAAAATAGCTCTTCTAGCTCACGGGCAGTGGACGAAGCTTTCACCGGTGTTCCACAGAGTTCAGGTGGTACCCAGGCCACCAGTGCTTCCTCGGAAGATATTGCTGTGTCAATGAGCGCAGAGAACTCTGAGCGCAATTCGTTAACCTTAAATGAAGGGGCTAACACGCTCCGCCCGGATTTACGTCGCAATGACTATTCGGGCACTCCGAATGATGACCAATTTGATGATTCGCTTGAGTTAGACTAACTTGTGTTTGCAACAAGCAGTAATTAGATTTTGTCACTTGTCTCCAGTTTTTTGGCATTTGGTGTCATGTGCCACCTCGAATGCAGTTCCAATTTCCAAAAGAAATGTTTTCTGGAAAAAAAGGTCTATTGTTCTGAAACTACAAAATCTCTGAATGTTTCCGACTCACTCTTTTGAATTCTGACTTTTTCGGGTTCTCTTTCATTTTTGCTAGTTTTCTCCAAGCTTGTCGCGTCTTCGGTTTTCTCTGAGCTTTGGCAGGATTGTCCAAGAGTTTAGACTCAGTGAGGTTATGCAAGATTTTTCCAACAGCTAATGTAACGTGTGGTTACATGGAAGTAAAATTGCATGCAATGAGGCTGCGAGGAAAAAAAAGCAGTTAAGAGTAAATGTAAGAAGTTAAATTGACATTTAAGAATAAATGAGTGCTTTATTTATTAATATGGACTTAATCCTGGTTTTCCTGTGTGTCTCTCGAGCACTATAAACGCAGAGAACTAAACACCAGTACTGTCCAGTCCGGCTACCTCATCAAAACGTATCGTAGAGGTTCTCCAGGTTAACGTGAAACGAAAGCGGATTTAACTTTTTTAAAGAAAGAAGAAAAATAATCCTTCAGTCTACAAACGAACAGGTATGACATTGATAAGAACACCGTGTAAGAATAGTTTAGTTCAAGAGCATTCTCAAAACCAGCTGCACGGCCAAGCCCATTAGCAGACAATACACATGTGGCCGCGACTGCCCTTGCTCTTGGGTTTCTGTTCGTTCGTAGACTGGAAGGATAAAAAACAGCATCGTACGCCAGTTGTGGGTCGAGGAAGAGAAGGCATTCGCTGCCAGACACGAGTAGCGATGTCGTAACTCTCAACGGAGTTTAAACTGATCCCGTCCCAGCCCCCGACAAGGTAGATTTTGTTGTTGTAAACGCATGCACCTGCGTTGGAACGCGCAATGCTCATTGGAGGAACCTGGGTCCACTCGAACGTGTTGA
This sequence comes from Siderastrea radians, assembly GCA_964017195.1. Taxonomy (NCBI): domain Eukaryota; kingdom Metazoa; phylum Cnidaria; class Anthozoa; order Scleractinia; family Rhizangiidae; genus Siderastrea; species Siderastrea radians. The sequence continues at coordinate 22,058,573 of OZ024890.1, forward strand.
AGTTGTAGCACTCCACGGATCGGAGCGTGTCGTTGCCGTCGTATCCGCCCAGAACGTACATTTCATCGTCTGCAACAACTGCGCTTGGGAATGATCGTCTGTCACGCATGGGTTGGACATCTGTTGAACTCCACGCGTCCCTGACGAAATGAAAACAGTCTAGTGAGGGCTTATTCAATAGCTGAAGTTGTTTTACGCGTTGTGATTGGTTAATAGCTATGACCTTTTACACATGGCTGAAGTTATGCTCAAAATTATACCGGCACAATGTGTGAAAACCTGTTACCTTGTAGTATCGTAACGTTCCACTGTGTTCAGAATACTTGATCCATCGTGGCCGCCGATGACGTAGATAAACTTCCCGTGAGCTACCGCGGCGATGCACCTTCTTCTCGTTGGCATCGGAGACTTGACGCGCCATCTTAAGTGAGGTTGGAAAAAGAAAACAATTTTAAGTAGTTAGTAAGTTATCCCTTGACCTTTTTATTCCTGAAGTGCCACCTGCGCAAACCTCCGTTTAGACCGTGTTTTTGTTTTGTTGTTGTTGCCCTCTTCCATATCTTCAAGGGCCTTAGAAAGAAAGCAAAGAAACTTCGTGGATGAATAGTACGTCTCGAAAAGTCTCTTTGCTCTTTTGAGGTCTGCAAAGTGAGACGGTGACGTCTCGTAACCTACGTTATGAACTGCCGCCATCTTGTACAACTGTCAAAATTGGCTCATAAGTAATCAAAACAATTAAAAGTAATGTTTTTATCGCTTATTTCTAACTTACCCCTAAAGCAATCTCCCTTTTTCAGGCCTAAACGGCAGATGTCTACAGTGTGTCGGTGTGAGACCATTCCACCCCCCCCCCTTCCCCTAGTCCCGCCTCAACCTTGTGATTCTTTCTGCATTGTTCAACTGTTTAAGTCCTGACTTTCAAAACAAGTGCGCTACCTTGCGGCCTGAAATCCGAAGCATTCCAAGCTGTTGAGTGTGACCTGCCCATCATATCCACCGACTACATAAACATGGCCATCAACCTCCACAGATGCGTGCTTGCTTCTCCTTGACAACATATTAGGCAACTGATGCCATTCCTTCTGACGGACGTCATAACGCTGGGCTGAAAGGAACAAGAAAGCCTTACGTTAATGGGCAAAGGACAGCTTACGGACGTTAACTATGAATTAATAATTCCCTAAAGCAATCCTTTGCGGAAGTAGCTTAAGACGGTGGAGTGAGGTCCAAGGCAGCAGAGTATTTTTAGTATATATCATATATCATTTGACATATACTATATACTGTGTTGACTGCTTTTGGAGTTGAGAGTAATGTGGAATAATAAGTATCACTCAGCAGCAACTCAGAGATGGTTTTCGTTTCTAAAGGAACTAAAGATGTAATGTTGTCCCTGTAACACCTTTTACCGGTTTTATTGCACTTAAAGACGTGTAAACGACAGTATGTAACCCAAAGGATGCCGGGAAGAAGTCACAGTATACCTGTGCCGCTTCTAAGGCCCTTCTTTTTGTTCGATTACCCGTACAGGTGATCGTGACGTCTACGAAACGAATTCCTTGCTGACTCAAACCAAAAGTAGCTTCCTTTGCTTCCATAACCAACCCCCGATTGCTTGAAATTACGGTTTGGGAAAGTTTCTGAGTTGTCAACATTCTATTCTACTATACAAGAACCAGGCGACTGTTTTGTGCTGTACCTAAGTCGAGTGTCTCAGAGTTGATATTGGAGTAGCCTCCGGTGACGTAAAGCTGCCCTCCATAGCTGGCGATGCTATGATACCCGCGATCCCTTGAAAACCTCGGAAGGTCTGACCATAGCTTGGTTACTGCATTGAATCCAAAAACTGAAACGAAAGTATAACGACACCATTATTGAGCGCTTTTCAATTGAGAGTCTTTAAAACTTAATTGCGAGTAGCCGTCATTTTTCTTCAAGGACAGTACAGAACGCGCGGACAGCGCAAGCGCCCTTGCCTTGTTTCTCGCGGCTCGTGGCTTAGCCGTTGCCGCTCGGATTACACCATTCCCGATTCTTCGCACCGTCTACTACCCTTGAAGAAAAAGAACGACTGCTCGCAGAGTGTGGCCTTTCCCAATACTACTCCACTTAACTGACACTAACCCTACTAAGGAATCAAGGTGTTTCGCGCTGTAGTTTCTGGGATGGCCGTGACACGTTGCGGTTTGGGACATTCGAATGTCCCGCGCAATAAACTGACATTCTTCAGTGTGCCGTGTGTCCCAGCTTTGCGCGCAACATAAATTGCACGCGAAAATATTCGTGGCGGAACAAATGGTGGAATTAATTGGGCAATGTTTATACAATATTGGGCACAACGTCAAAGTTGCGTTTACTATTGTACAGCGGAACTTCGATATAACGAAGTACCAAGGGACTGGCAAAATATGTTCGTTGTTACGAGGGTTCGTTATATCGGGGTATTTTTCCATACATTTTACTATTACTGAGCTGAAGATTCTTTATACCGGGTGTTTTTTTACGTCGGGGTTCCACTGTACAAACATTGTGCGCAAGGTTGCACCATCTATTATGCCCTGATTTAATCACGAAGTCAAACAGTACGTAAGCAGAATGTTTTTCTAACCTGTTGTCTGATTGTTGTAATCTCCGTTCCCTCCCATGGCCACGAGTATCTCATAAAAACGTTCATAATTGCGCGGCCTCGTTCTTGTGGTGTCGAAAAGCTGGCGGCGATCTGGTAACAAGTGATAATGTTGCGCTTCCAGAAGGAGTTCTTTGCACCTTGGTGAGGAGGTAAAAAGTTCTTCGTTTTCAACCACATCGACGAGATAATACGGCGAAACAAGTGGAAGACGAATGTGCTCCATTAATTCCGCAAAGAACTGCTTTCTGTTTTCTAAATCGTAATTTATCCAACCAAGGAGAGCTTCGTAAACCTTTTCCTCGTTTTCCACTGAAATGTCATCGCTTTCAAATAAAACTTCTACCTGTTTCTTGTTCAAGTTAAGAAACTCTTCACCCTCGGCCACGTTGGAAAAGTTTTGAAAAATAAAGTTGTTTGTAATCCCGTAGAGTTTATGACAAGCATATGTCTCCGCCAAGCCTTGGATACCAATACAGTTCTTGACGTGTAGTCTGCTTTCAAGAAAACGAGAACAGGCGTCTTTTACGGATTGTACAAGCATCAGATTTGCGCTTTGTAAGATGGATTCCACGTTATTCCAGTCCAGTACGATCTCTCCAGTGTAAATAAAGTTCAGTATCGTTCTCATGCTCTCTTTATCCACTCCACTGATTGTAATCTCGCGTGCATGGCGCTCTTTCATGTTACCATTAAACATGGCGAAAAAGTAGTCCGAACTAGCGGAGAGAATGTTCCTGTGGGCGTAAAACTCTTCGTCCTCGATTTTGATTATTACATCGATCATGATGCCTTGTCTTTGAAGGCCGCTCAATCGTCTTAGAACATCCCTGGAGTACTTTTCGTCTGAAAAGACAAAACTGTCGTCCATTGTCAGTTTTCTTTTCAAATTAACTTTGTGAAGCGATCGCTTTGAAGACGGCATAAAACCTCTCCCGCATATGGGACTACATCGTAAAACGAATGAAAAGTTTGAAGCTTATTCAACGGTATTTCAATGAACGACATTCTCTATTATGACGCAAAATTCGTAATTAAAGGTGAGGAGGTGCGTCATCATCGTTGCGTACATACTTAGGTTTAATCAATTTATCGTTAAGAAATGCATCAAGACGAAACTTACAATTTATATGATCGTTTGAGGAACATGTGCATTCATCCGCAAATTGTCAAAACCGACATGCTGAAAATTACTCCGGATCAGCTTCGCGAGCAGGCGTGGGCAGCGAGAATACGCGAGAGCGCGCGCACGCGAGCTCCTCGTCATTCCTGTGGGCTGTGGTCCCCGAATGAGGCTGGGAAACCCGAGGACAGACCAAACTAGCCTTGGGCGTTCCGTTCTCGCTCCTTCGACATTTGACGCGTTTTGACCTTGGGCGGGATCGCGGTCACCAACAACACGCAACTTGCTACGGTCCAGGAAGGAGTTTTTCTCAGTTACCGACAACAGATTTCCCCATTAGAGTAATATTGCACCTTTACTTACACCTGCAAACTCCTAATATTTGTGCAAACTAACTGGAAGTTATGTGTCTAAGTTTATGGAAGGTGCGGGAAGCCCATTAATGGACGAACTTATTTTCTTTTCAGTACCAAACTTTCTCTTTTTATAATGAAATCAATTCTAGATAAAGTACCAGAATTTGTTCATTACTGGTACCTTGTATACACAGATATACCTAATAAGAAAGGAAAAAGCCGACTAACGACTTTCCGAGAATTAAAGTGGCACCTAAGGAATGGCCTTGTAGCAGTAGCCGTTTTTATCTCCTATAGAGCTACGTATATCTATACGGAAGCTTGTCCCTTTAAAGCTTCCGTGGTACGGTGGTCTGCGAGAAAGCTCTGGGGAGGAGGGGGGTGGGGGAGGGAAATGAGTTTTCTTCACCCCCATCCCGTCTCCCGAGCGCCCGCCGAGAGCTTGCTCGGAGGCTAGTCGTACGGAAGTCCTCAAGATCATCCGCCAGTCGATTCGCTATCTCCGCCATCTTTGCTGGGAAGTACTTGGGCCCACGATACTACGGAAGTACTTGGGCCCAAGTACTTCCACGCGGAAAGTACTTGGGCCCACGATACTTTTAAACAGCGAACGTCCCTCTCAAGGAACTCCAACTCCCTCCCGCGGCAGGTTTGTTTTATGCATGGTTCAATTTTACCTGTTACCATCCCCCCCCGGGCAACCCCCGGGACAAGTCCAGCCCTTCGGGCCCGGGGGTGGGAAATTGTCTGAAACGGTTTTGTCCCGGGGGTAGGGGGGCGGGGCAAATCGAAAATAACTCCTCGTTTTTCTTGTGAAACACGTCACTAGCTTATCACTTCTCAGTTGACACAATGGCACCGGACCGCGTAGAGAAGACTGCCTATTTCCAGGGAAAATCTCTGGAATTTGGAGACTGGTTGGAGAAGAATAATCTCTCGAAATTAAAATCTGTATTCAAAGGCACGTTTATTATAAATTGTTAAATGAAGGTGCGTTTGATGCGTACTCGAATGGATGGCGTTCATCACAAACATAGAAATATTTCTTCAGCGTATTTGTATGAAACAAATGCACGGCTTTATATTAAACAGAGATCTCAGTCCAGAGTTCTTGTGAAGCAAGCTAAGAAAAACTCCTTTAAAATGCTGTCATCAATTTGCTCACCGGACCTCTTTTGTGCATGTGCTATATTTAGAATAAAACACGCGGTGAAGAACATTTCTTTACTCGCCAGCCGAATGCCAAAGCGGTTAGACTTTTTCTTCAGTTTTCTTTTTCAATATAGTGTCCATGTTTTTTAATACTATGTAATATCCTTTGTTCGGTCGATGAGGAGTCCCGAGGGTCGGAAATTGTCTCTTTCTGCATGCCCGGGGGTGGGGAATAGACCACCATGTAAGAAAAAATGCAAATCCCCGGGGGTGTGCCCGGGGGGGGTGGTAACAGGTAGAATTGAACCCTGCATTACAGGTCACATTGATGAATAAACAAGCTGAACAGTGTCCCCTAGCACTAAATCTGGCTAAAACATCACCTAGTATGTCAGGGGACACTGTCCAATGTGTTTATATGTCGGCAACATAGTGACCTGTACTTGTGACCTGTGGAATGTGACCTGTAAAATATACTTCTCCTCCCGTCCTTCCGAACTCAAACTCGAACTCCAACTCTTAACTGTCCTAACTCTAACTCAAACTACTCCTCCCTGCTAGCAGAGGCCCTTTTCCCTTTGTGCTTGAACTCAAACTCGAACTCAAACTCGAAATTGAACTCAAACTCGAACTGGAACTACTCCAACTTGAATTCAAACTCGAACTGGAACTACTCGAACTTGAATTCAAACTCGAACTCGTATTCCAACTGAAGGCACGTACTACTGAAACCCGAAACGCCGAAATTATTAACGAAACGACCGAAACAGCCGAAACATGAAACGACGCCGAAAAGGCCGAGACGATCGAATCGACCGAAACCGACAAAACGAAGCGATAGAAAGTATGGAAACAACCAGTCAGGGGTACCCAGCGAGAAAATGTTAGTAAAATACTTGAAACGTCATTTTCTGCATTCTTGGATTATTTCAGAGCTTTTTAAAGGCATATTTGTGTGAGCTTATACAGGTTGATCTGTTCGGCGTTATTTAGCTGAAAAATTTTAGCTCATTGTCTAGGACGCAAAAAAATTTAGGAAATGGAATCCTATCAGCCAAATTTAAAGAAGAAGTTTGTAAAGAAGAATGGCTGTCTGAAAATGCTAGCTGACCTTATTATCACTGTATTTTAGGGTTCCTTCTGTGAGTACCGGATGACGAATGACGCAAAACAAAAGACAGAAAACAATTCAACTTTAAGATAGAACCAAAACACGATGTCTCACAAACACCTATTTTAGGCTCTAAACAACATATTTGTCCCTCCGAAAACAATAGGAAATTAATCAGTCCCCTTGTTACGAAAGTCTGAGGTGATGTTTCGCCAAAGATATCTCTACAGAAGTTTCATTGCATTTTAGAAATCCGAATATCTCAGGCGACTTAGGCCTGCCGAACAGATATTCCACCGAAACGAACCGTTGGGTGCCCCTGCGGTGGTTTCGGTGCTTCGTTTCGGTCATCTTTTCGTTTCGGCCAGTTTCGGTCGTTCCGTTTCCGGTAGATGTAGTGCCAGGTTTCGTTTCAGTGGGCCAGTTTTAGTACATGTCTTTGAAGCTTATAGATGTCCCTTTAAAGCTTCCGTGTATGTGTTTCTTTTTTTATTACAATCCAAAATCAATTTTATAAATGGAAGAAGGAACATGCATGATTTCATGTTTTACTATAGTTTTACAATAGATATGATCATACAGCATATTGAACAATCAAACAGCTAGGTAACAAGTGATCAAAACAGTTGTCATGTGTAACTGATTAAGCCTCTTGAACACTAAAAATCAAAATTGATCTTTGAAAACAAACGTGAGGGATAACTCGCAGTTAAAATTTGCACATGTGTTAATCTCATGCCCGAAACGGGACGTCAGAAGGAAATCAAGGAAATAAGGAAATTCTGTGGATTTTCTGCCAGTGGACTGGAAACGAGTCTGACGTCTGCTCATGCGCAGATAAGCTGACGCAACTGCATGTGGAAAATTGGTCTCCCTGCAATTCTGATAAATTGTTGCTGAGAACTACACAAAAAGGTCGTAATTTTGGAAGAATAAGACACAAAAATGGCTGAAGACGAAGCGGTAAGTATTCTTCATTTATTGATGATGTCGTTTTGGAAATTACAATCGCTTTAAGCCCCCTGATCTGTTTTTACTTTTCCGTAAAACGCAGATGTTCGATCCTACGATGAAGAAGAAGAAAAAGAAGAAGAAGGTCCTTTTGGATCTGGATGCTCTTGAGGAGCCGAGTGCTCCCTCGAATGTGGATGATAAAAACGAGAATCCTCCTGAAGGCGAGAATCAAGAAAACGAAATCATAGAAGAGAAAGAGGAGAAAGGTATTGATGGCGTATACGCTTTATACTAGCTTCAAGTGTTGTCACGAAATTAAATCTTGTAGCTGGTCACAGTGGTTTGCTTATCAAGGCAGTTATTCACCCAGTGATCACTGATGGAAGGCTATTTACACCCTCAGTTGTTTTTTATATTGGTAAATAGTAGACGCGACATCAGTTTCTATGACCAAATTGTTAAGCCATGCGAGGAATTTTATATAAGCTTAAGCTTACAATATGAAAAGGTTGGGTTTTGTTTCCCTGGATCAAGACTGCGTATGTCCATAATTCTTGAAAGCAACTAAGGTATATATCAAATGACGGTAGATTTTTTATTTCTCAAATGGAATACATCTGCTTAGAGTCACATTAAAGCATGCTATCAAAATGCTCTTGATTGTTCTGGAATTAATTTGGTTAATTATTAACGTCAGCTAGTTGGAAGTTTTAAGGCCGATTTACATGGTACCATTTTCGCTTATGGCCGTTGTATGCAACTTTTGTGGGGCGTGCTGCTTGTATCAGGCAAAGATCATATACAACTTGTCATTCTAACATTTTGATTGTGGCTGTGACTGTCGTAGGGTTTTAAAACATGTTTTGAAACATGTTTTAAAATCCTACAACATTTTTCGTGTTGCATGTGACTGTCGTAAGGATGTTGTAGGTTTAATTTACACAACATGATTCATGTTGTAGGCATGGCGTTCGCATATACCTTGCGACAAAATCGTACCTTGTAAATTGGCCTTTACTTGACTCAGTGAATGTGTACAATACGGGGGGGGCTTTTTGTTTACAATGTTCTTACTTATCCATGTCAGTCTTCATGTGGTTTTCATGATGTGGCAAAAATAAAAACTTTTTTGCAAAAATTAATGGCGTATTTTCTGTAAAATTGCGGAAACTAAAGGAGAGGGCCTTCTTGTTTTAGGTCGTACCAAGGATGTAGCTAAGAGCATGCTATTGAGAACTTTCATCAGCTAAACTAGAGGTCGTCACTAACTGAAAATGATTTCACCAATAAAATGAAAGCTTGGGGTAATTTCAAGTATGCGTAGTCCAAAATAGCCAGCCAGGGCTATTAACCCTTTTCAGACTGGGCTTTTTTTAGTCCTCTGGGCCCGAAGGGTGGAGGGGGGGGCTATTTCGGCCCTCTCTCCTTATCTCTGAGAATATTAAAGCTATGGCATCGAAAATTGGAGGGCAGCTAGTCCATCCAAAACGATTTCCTTTTGAGGTCCCCAGCGCAAGCTGGTGACATCATGTGACAAAACAGTTACATCATGTTCTCAAATGGCAGCCATACTGGATTTCTTGATTTTTCAGAACCTTTGAAAATCACCAAAATTGACCAAAAAGTAACCAAAATCAATACAAGAACACGAAAATGATATAAACATGTAAAACTTACTTCAGAAAAGTTATAATTTTACAATGAATAGGTAAAAATTCAAAATTCCAAAAAAAATGGCTTGTCCAAAATTGGCTGCCATGGTAACATTAAACTTTATGGACAAACAGTTGCTATGCCAAATTGTTCCCAGATAAATTTTACGAAAATTAACCTAGTTTGGTGGCTGTAGCTTGAACTGCTATCAATTCTGGTATTTAAACATTTGAACATATTCAAACTCTTTAAGAGTGTGCAAGAGTTGTCAAGATCCAACAAGGCAAACAATAATATTGTAAGAGTTTGAATTCTACACTGGTAAAACTTTTTCCTGTGAGAAGTGAATGGCAAGAACAAGAAATACAGTATGATACAATGAATCATGTTTCTTTTTTGCATTTTACAGACATCTTGGATCTTGATGACTTTTCGGGAATGAAGAAAAAGAAGAAAAAGAAAAAGAAACCATATGACATGGATGGTCTTGAGGATGCTCTCCAGGTTGGTATTTTTAAGAAATGACCAAAAACTTTTTAAGTTGCGGTGCTCCAGTGGAGTAGCTTTAACCAATTTCAATACCCAGGCTCATGGGTGTGCATGGGCTGTGGTCATGAATTGAGTGTTACAAGGGTCTTAACTCAACTGGTGTTAGTTCTGGGGTTACACTTCTCAACCCCCACTATCAGCATTTTTCATGTTCTCAGTGCTTGGACACCATGTTTGAGGATGTTTGACACTTTTGTGATGGCTAATTGTCAGCTGTTATTTTTAGCTCTGCTCACTGTAATATTTACGTTTTGTCATCAGGATGCATCAACTGACAACAAGTCAGAAGAGACTGGAGGACAAGAAGGAGAGAAGGAATCCACTACTGAAGCTATGGATGATTTAGACTTCAATTTCTCTGCAAAGAAAAAGAAGAAAAAGAAGAAGGTATGTGAATTAATTACTGCATTTTCTGGTGTATACATGTATGTTGTAGTTCAATTTTATCCTTGGTTCAATTTTTATTTTCTTTTGTTTTATATTCATTATCATATATTTACATAAAAAAGAACAAAGGAAAATAAAAATTGAACCAAGGATAAAATTGAACTATAACATATACAATGTAAGCTGACCTTTTAAGTCCTAAAAATCAGCCCCCAAAATCGGCCTCGACTTATACACTGGTTAAAATCAGTAGCCATTCAATGATTGAAAGCGTCATAATAATGACATTCAAAGCGAAAAAGAGCCATAGTAACCTCATGACGAGCACGAGTAATTAGCATAATATTCAATAAAGAAAATGTTTAAAATGTCTGCTTTGTCTCATGGTCTCTCTCATTCACATGCTACCTTCCATGTTTACATTTGACATCACGATGAATTTGTTCTTTTCTTCACATGCCATACTTAAAGCTTGGAACTTTGCAGCAGTCAATGCGTTTTCATTACATCCTCTGGAATTGTATGGTGATGTTGTTATTATCCATGCTGGGAGCAGTTCTTACACAAACCCATCATGTATTTCGCTCACACTTTTGCACATTGATCGCAAGTGTTTCACATCACTTACATGACATGGTAGCATTCACTTCTTTACTTTTTATTGAAGGGATCGTTATAGAGTAAACCTTTTGTTTCTTGATGTATTTTATTTATTTATGTTTTTCTCTACAACTTGAATAAACTTAGTATAGTATGGTATAGTCTAGTCTAGTCTAGTCTAGTCTAGTCTACTCTAGTCTAGTCTAGTCTACTCTAGTCTAGTCTAGTCTAGTCTAGTCTAGTCTAACCAAACAACCTCTGGTTTTTATAACCGAGTAACTAAGGCAGCCAAGATGGGTTGTGAACTTCATTGTAATTTATGTTCTTTCAAGTGTTTGGGGTTTAACTTTACACAAAAAGCCTCCAAAAGTCCATTAAACAAAGTTATTTAAAATTCAGACATTTTGACAGCTAAGCTACCAAGTTTGGACCTGTTTTCATAATTCTAGTGACTGCTTGTCACTCGATCGGTGGGACGTTTGTTCCTTAGTCTTGTTTTTCAGCAAAATACTGTGGTTTTTGAAGTCACTTTATACTCACAAATAGGGAAAATCCCAACCTTTAGGCTAAAAAAAACAGGGTCAACTTATTCATCAGATTGACCTATACCCCGGAAAATGTGGTATATCCATTGCAAAGAAAAGAAATATGCAATTTTTATCTGTCTGCGTTTCGGCCAAATGGAAAAGCTGGACTGGACTTTGGACTGGACTCTGGACTGACTTTGATTGACTTGTAAAAATAGGAAATAGACCTAATATTTTACTAACCAACTAATACCGTATTTCCCGCGTATAGGCCGCACTTTTTTCAAGGAAAAAAACGTTCAAAATTTGGGGTGCGGCTTATACGCAGGTACAAGAGTTTTGAGCTCATTAATATGCAAAATTTCCCGACACACACAGAGTCAACAAAGTTACTGAAAACTTGACAGTTTGATTGAATGTCTCGTATGAGGTCAAGTTAATCCTTGTCTTCGAAGAATTTTGCTTCTCTCCGCTGCAATGAGTGTATCTAGTTTCCGAATATGTTTGTTATTGGATGAAGTCCAACGAAGTTTGCATGTCAAGCCGCGAAGCCCTTTCGATGCCATTCACGTGAAACTGCGTTTGTTTATTTGCCGTACACGAAAAATACACTGAACCCGTCATAAAAAGAAAAAGTCATAAATGAAACTGATATAGCCCATCAGTCTTAAATGAAAATGATAAAGCCCATCAGTTACAGTTGTGTTAGACAAGCGCGCGCGAAGTTTCGAGTAATAAAAATCGTGCATAGCGGCACAAAGCAAAAAAGGTTATTGCAAACTAGTGAAATGAAATTCATACAAAGCTTTCAGTCACGAAAACAAAATTCATGCAGGAAAAATCTTCCTCCTCCCCCCTGAAAAAAATATAATGGTCCATCCCTTACTTGTTTGGTATGATTTTAAGTGATATAAAATTTAGCTTTGTTTTTATTCATTAACTGGTTAGTAAAATATTGAGTCTATTTCATATTTTTACAAGTCAATCAAAGTCAGTCCAGAGTCCAGTCCAAAGTCCAGTCCAAAGACCAGTCCGGCTTTTCCATTTGGCCCTTGCCCTTTCACTCATTTATAATGGCATTTGTTCTTCCCCCATTTTGTTCAATTTAGTGACACAGCAAAGTAATGTTGTGTAAATGTGTTTTGTCATCTTTTAACAGGTTCTTGTTGAAGAGCCTGACGTTGCTGACACTGCAGATACTAAAGCCACTTTAAATGGTGCAGATTCTGATGTGGAAGATGGTATGTTGTTGTTTTGTGCAGTGTATGTTGTCTACTGGAAACATTTACGATTAGTACGTGATTCTGACTAATCAACTCCAATAGGGAAAGTTTTAGGGACAGGCAGTGGCATTTTTCATATTTTGTTGTGTGTTCTCATGGTGTTGAAAAGAGGTTGTGGTACATTTTCCTTCTTTTACTTTTTCTTAAATGCTGTTTTCTCGAGCCATTCCAGTGTAGTTTTCTTTATTCAGGGCTTCTGATATTATGCAATGGTGCAATTTCCAAAAGAAATCTTGTAATTTGTAAAAAATGCATAAGCTGGACAAAATAACAAGCATAAAATGCTAATTTAAGGCTATTTAGCATTGGAAACATCATGTAGAGCCTCTGAAATCTCCCATGCTGTTGTGAATCTAAAGACAGTACGTGTTCTACATGTATGTGAAATCTTCTCCAGAGAAATCACATAATTTGCCGCATAATAGACTTTTTCTGCTGCATGTTGTGACCTCCTGGAGATTCCGCTTAATTTCCCCACCTTTTTCGCACAGTATCAGAAGGCCTGTTTATTTGAATTCAAAGCTTAATTTAGTGGGGGCCTTTAGTGAGGCACTGGTGGACGGCCACATTTGGTCCTGAGTAAATGATGTGGGGGCACAATAACAGTACAAAACTTTTGTCACTGCAGTAAAACGAATGGATTTCCTTTATCTAGGAGATTTATTAGATGATAGTGAAGACAATGGGCCAGCATGGAGTGATAGAGATTACACATATGAAGAGGTAAAGATTTTTTTGAGGCCATTTTCTTTACCTTTTGTGGGACTGGTATAGAAACCATGCACTTTTTTCAGACAACTTTCCTTAACTGTCATAAATTTTTTTTCCAATGACCTAAAAAGATGTAGAGAGCTGTACAGGCTTAAGAATGTTGCTAGAAAACCCAACATTTTAGTTAGATTTACAAGTAGTAAGTGTGGTATTGCTGAAATTTTAAAAGAGGTCAGCAATTCCAGTCACATCAAGGGCAATTTTTTAAATTACCAAACAGCGCTCTCAAAAATGCACCAGAACCCAGCAGTTTACTTCCTGCAGTAGATTACTTTCCATTTACCCGACTCTCAAATTTCCCTGGGAGACCCCAGCATGGCAAGTCCATCCCTTGCTGCCCTCTACTTGTGTTATGCTGCCTAAAGTCTTGTATCCACAGTCCTTGGGCTTCGTGGTCAGAGGGCGGTCGCTGGGAGAAACTCGGGTACTGGAAATTTTACCACAAAATCCTGCGGTTACCAGTTCTTAGTTTTGTTACAGTGAACAGCCAGTCAAAAAAATCATACTTTTTTCACAACGCCAGGGTCTCTTGCGGCGACCATCCGCTGACCAAGAAGCCTGAGGACTCTAGATACGAGATTGTGCTGCCTACTGCTATTAACCCTTGAAGCCCCAAAAAACGTCTAATTTCTCCTGACAATAACACTACTTGATCAAGTGTATAGGTCATGAGAATAAAGGAATTGACCACCAAAGACAAAAATAATGTCTTTATGTTTAAGCAAATTCACTCAACCGGTACCATAAGACATACGTGGAGAACAGTGAAGGGAACATGCATGTTAACATTGGGCCTTAAATAGTTAAATATTTTGAGAAGACTGACCTCAGGGTTAATTAATTTGGGGAGAACAAACTGGTTGCGACAGAGTGATAAAATTATTGAACCTTGTTTTCTTATGTGCACAGTTATTAACAAGGGTGTTTGACATAATGCGAGCCAAGAACCCCGAAATGGTAACAGGAGAAAAGAAGAAGTTTGTCATGAAACCACCACAAGTGGTCAGGATAGGAACAAAAAAGACATCATTTGCAAACTTCACAGACATCTGTAAAATGTATGTTGGTGGTGTTTTAACTGCATTAAATGTGGAGAAAAAATTATGATCCTTCAATTATTACCCCGCCGTGAGGACAGGGTCTTCTAATACCATTTTTTTCCCTTTATTATTTTTTTTGGTGGTCACTTGCTGTAGACCTCTGGTTTTCACTCGGCCAAGCAAATACTTGTCGTGTCTTCTGCTACACAGGTTAGCGCTCATATCTCGAGTGCACCCTAGGGGAGGGACAACAATGGTGGGGTCCAATGCCCCTGGGGCTTTTCATGTTTTATGGATTAAGAACTATTATGTGATGACGAACCCTTCAACTGTCAGGGGAGCATAGGCTGTTGACAAGTGCTTGCCATTTACACCATCTACATGTATCTCTGTTTCTTGCAATCTTTTCAAAGTAAGCCCAGACAAGCCCAGCTACTCTTCCTTTTATTGTTTGCTTGCTTGTGGTCCATCACATGTAATTCTTCTCAGTCTGCACATGAACAAAGAAAGGGATACCACAAAACATAGGAAACTTATATTAGTTTATCAACAACTAGATGTACATGTATCTGCTTTAATATTCCCACATTTTGTTTACTTCACAGCTTACATAGACAGCCAAAACATCTTTTAGCATTTCTGCTGGCAGAGTTAGGAACAAGGTATTTGTTGCTTGTATATGTACACATAAAACTCTCTTACAGAGTTACTCTTGTACTGGGGACTGCCTAGAAAATGAAAACCAGAAATAATTTACATTTAAAATTTATTGAACTTCCATTGAGTACAAAAAAAATAATCAAATAAAAACAGTTGAAAATATATAGAGGATATTACATGGCAGTGCAAAGATATGAATTTTATTTTCAAGTGGTAAAATAATAATCATTGGTTTTTACCACTGAAATATTGGTTTTTCCAGTTTATTATATATACAAGAGTATTTTTGCACAAGCAACTGTCAGTGTAAAAGCGGGAAATGACGTCACTGATATCCTCACTAGTGAGGATATGGAAAATATGTTACTCGAGTCCCTGATGTCGTTTTGTATGAACTTTACGAGTGGTGTATTTTTCACTAAAACACTCTTGTCTATAGGATAAAAAAGAGTATCGTATAAGAGAATGAATGAACAATTCCAACTTAGGCAAATATTTCTGCATTGCAATGTAAAGCAGTTTTGATTGTCTATGAGGCCCAGTGCCTTAAAGCCTCACCATAGCAAACATTCACCATAGAAAACAGATTAACTCTGGAGCTTCAATGAGCACATAGGTCAATATTGGTCAATCCTCTTTGTTGTGGTGAAAGAGTCAAAAAAATGAAGTGCTGATGTTAAATGAAACTAAATGATCTCAGGAATGCAAAAAAAAGGTGGTCAATAAAGGAATACCACTTAAAGGGATGTTCTTAATTCAGAGTTTGATAGAGTCCCAGCTATGTTTGTCTGACATTATAGTTTACTTCCCTGTTACTCAGTGGTCTGAGCATCCAAAATGTGCGTGGAAGGGCAAGGGTTTGAAACAAGCTGTATGTAAATACTGTTCATGTAAGTCTTGCATGTGGCAAGTGTTTAACTGTATATTTGTAATATGTTTCTAGCGGTTCCATTGACGGGAACAATCAACTCATCATCAAAGGACGTTTCCAACAAAAACAGATTGAAAATGTGCTTAGAAGATATATTAGTAAGTTAGTGTACAATAATGAAAATACAATGTAGCTTTCCGATAACCTGTTGGTTTATGTAGAGCTGTGTGATCAGGGCCGTAGCCAGTAGGAGGCAAACCGAGGCACTTGCCTCAGTCATTTTTTTCGTTTTCTCAGTTATTTTTTTCGTTTAACACCCTAAACACCTGGGAAGAGAATTTAACCATGGACATTGCCTCAGTCATAAATTTTTTAACCATGAACATTGCCTCAGTCATAATTTTTTTCTGGCTACTGCCCTGGTGATGCTATACAAGTGGCTGCACAAGCTAAATAATTATGTGCTGCCATGTGTACATGCTCATCTTTGTAAGGCAATTTAGTGGTGTACAGTGTATGTAGAGTGATTTATTTTTGTGCAGGGGAGATTTAATGCTGTGTAAAGTGGTGTCTGTTTGAGCAGGGCAACTTAGTGCTGCTGCAGTGTTATTTTTTGCTGGATAAGCTGTTGTAGTGCTATGTGGGGTTGTATAGTGTTTGTGTGTGGCATTGGAGGGTCGTATAGAAACAATGACCACTACGTTTATCTTTTCTAAGAAGCAAACAATTTTTCAAGAGCAAGGCTCAAAGAAAACTGTGACCTTTAAGAAACATAATTTCCTTGGACAAATATCCAGTCGTTTTCTGAAACCACATGGAGGTTCTTATACTTATTATCATTTATTTATATTTTTCCACAAGGGCACGCTGTTTGGGAGCTGTCAAGCTGTTGAAATTCAGTCAATTAAGTGGCTTTGTTGGCTATGTTAAAATCTGGCAAGGTTGTGCAAAAACTGAATGTGTAAATGTAAAACGTGGATATCAAAACTGGAGAATATTGCCTAACAGTAGATATCCCTCAGTTTTAGTTGGGGGAAATTGCCTGACACTTATTGATTAGTGGCAAATAAGGAAAAATATTTGACATTTTGTAAGTAGGAATATTTAGTGTTACAACCACTTACATAAATACACACAGTACATCCTTCTAACAGTCTATTTTCTATATTTTCCCAACAGAGGAGTATGTGACGTGTCACACGTGTCGGTCACCAGACACCATTCTTCAGAAAGAAACTAGGTTGTTTTTCATTCAGTGTGAAACGTGTGGATCAAGACGATCAGTTGCGAGTATCAAATCAGGTTTCCAGGCTATTACAGGCAAGAGAGCACAGCTGAAGAGTAAGCAACAGTAGCAATCCCCCTCTGCTGCTGTTAAATTTGCTTGTGGATCTAAATCACTTCATTTGACTGGCTTATGGAACTGGCCTGTTGAACGTACTGTGTAACGAAATGACTGAGCATGAAGCATGAAAGGCAACTTGTAAAGAGAGTGAAGGTTGATACAAGCAAAGTGTTATTTTTAGAAAATTAAAACTGGAACTACATAAAACAAGGGCATGTATTTAGGACTCGTGAAAGTTGTGTTTAGAGGAAGGTGTACATGTACAAACATTTAAATTTTCACTCAGTCATAAGGATACACTTGTATCAAGTGCCAGCGTTGTCAGATTTGCTGAAAAAAATGTACATCTTTATCTTGAAGTGTATAAAAAGGAAATGTATCTTTGTTACATCCAGGCTATTTTTAAGAAGCTTCAAATCAGTGATCTATTGGGTGCCCTAACTCTTTCACTCAAAAGTACAAAAGTTCGAAACTTCTTTGTGCAGTAGTCTACGAACAGTCCTTCCATCTGCTCAGGGATAGCTGACCAAGAAAAACATGCATGCTAACGAAGAAAATTCCCTGCTGTTTGGAAAGCAAAGCAAGGCAATAGGTCTTCTTTGTGGGCTCACCTGTTCATCTAGTTTGACTGTGCCGAGCAGGAGGAGGGACAATTTGTAGTCTACTATTGTGCAGAATTCTGAGAAAACAAACAGTACCATAGGAAAGTACTGTTTATCAATGGCCTTGATTTGAATGGCCACACCTATGGCTGATTATTTTGATGGGGCCTTGGTCTGAACCTAGTCCAGTATTATCTTCAATTAAGCCTAATTAAGCCAGCTCCTAGTCTATTGGCTTTGTTTAAACAACCAGCCATAAGTGTTGTCTTCAAATACTTGATAATTATGGAACCAGACTTGGCTGTGGGAGTACAAGGGTTAACATTTTTTGTAAAAGTCAAATTTTTGGTCAGGAGTATAATCCCGCTCATGTCAACAAATTTTCTGCCCCCTTACGTTTGCTTATTAATTTAGAACAACTATTTTGACTCAGTTTAAAACCACACAAACGAATGGTGACCATCTTCTCTAATATGTAACCAATCTTGTGAGAATAAATAAATAAAGCAAAACTTAGTGAACTCTTACTACCTTAGGTTGTATTACATTGCATGAAACTTTGCAGTGTAATGCCTTGCTGAAAACAACATTGCTGATAGACAAGCTGCGGAAACTTTTGCAACGTTTTCAGCCACTCTGTTACTTTGTCTGGTGCAAGTATTGCTAGCATTCTAGATAAGAGGGGGTCTCAGGTCAGCTGGGCCTCTTTCCCAACACGTTAACTTCTAAGTTTAAGAAGATTTAGAGAAACCCATGTCCATTGGTCCCTTAAAATTCCTCATTGACTCCCTGCAGTGTTTCATACTGTCCTGAATCTTATTAAGGTGTTGCAAGACAAGTGGGGATCTGCCACGGCACAGTGTAGATGGCCTTTTCTAGGCTCCAAGATAGTAGGAACAGTGAAATATTAAAAGAGGGCCCCGTTCTCTCCAGATTCCACACTTCTTACTTTAATTAGTGCTCCCTTTCTAATTTTGTCATCCCTACTATGAGACACTGGAACGGGGTAGAGGTTAGATTGCAAAACAGTTGCTTTTTTCTCCCCAGTCCCACTCTCTGTAGTCACACACTGGGCTTTTTGTTCCAAGACTGCACAGGTTCATAGGACAGAACAGCTCACTGTCACACAAAGTTGGACTTTTGCAGTCTATACACAGCTCAACACTACCTCTTTAGCCTCGAAAAGCAAGGTTGTTGTTGAGGACATTGCTATGTCACTCTGCTTGTTGATGGGAGAGGCCTAGACAGGAAGGGAGTGTACATTTTTATGCGAGTATGAACTTGTCCTTAGAGCAAAAGGTCTGCAGAAAATCTTAAAATGTGAATGTGTAGACTAGCACTGGAGCAAGGAATACCTCTCCTGTGCAAGGTCACTGCTTTACCACCATAACAATGGAAGGTTACTGCTGAAAAAGGACCCTGCATGGAGGCCTGTCCTATTTTTTCTCCTTTGTTGGATAAAACATGTTTGCTGGCAAAGGAATGAAATTGGAGCTGCCTGAATGCAGGTTGCCAAATTAAAATTATCTGGTAAGCTGCATTCAGGCATAGCCTGCATAGTTTCGGCTCATTTCATTCTTGGAGAGAAGAGATTGAATTTAAATCTTCCATATTATTTCACATATATTCCTCTTTCAGTCATTTCTTGTCCATCACGTTCCATTCAGAATCCCATCCCAGTCCTAGCTGAAATGGGACTGGGGTTGCTTGGCATGCTGTGTTGCATCTGCGTTATGAAAAAGACTTCTCCCACGTCCCAATCTCGTTCTTAGGGGCCGCATTCCTTTTGGTCAGTGTATCCCACTTCCAGCCATGGTTATTCCAACCCACACCCCATTCTTAAGTTTTTTTTATGGTTTCCTGCCTCAATTTTAGCCTCTGCACCTCACCAAATCTATTTTGAACCCTCTGCTATCAGATAGTCAATCAGGTGCCAATCACGTGAGCAAATGATCACAACGTGTTAGGGCTGTAGTGAGAGAAAGCGCCCATGGAGAACTGGAGAAGACGCCCTTAACAGTCTAGCCTGAGAAAACAGCCGACGTTTCACGAGGTCGCCACTTGAGCCCTCGCAAAATGACGTCTGAGTAGCGAGCGCAGAAATTCCATACTGATGACGCGTCTCTACCCAGATCTTGGTAGTGCTTCTGATTGGTTGAAAGAAAATTCCATTCCTGTATTAACAGTCTCACTTTGTTTTGCTCCTTGCCTTGCCAACTCTACTATCACGAAAGAGACCACCAACAGTCCAGTTGACACACAAATCAACAATACATTCAAGACAACCTCCACACAACTAGAGTAACGACAAATCCAGTATTTTATTGAAAGGTGTGTCTATTGCATGGTGTTCTTGTAAATGTTGGTGTTTAGACTAGTATAAATGTACGTCTCCAAGCTTTTGTATGTAACAATGTTTTGGTACTCCTAGATCAACTAGGGCATATAAATTTTTAGTGTTGAAAAATTCCAAAGTCAGCCACATCGTCATGGCAGTATGAGAAAATCGTATCGACATGTCTGACTGAAAACTGCAAAAATTAAATACACCTAGAAAACTTAAAAAGACAAAAACTTAGCTAAAATAAAAAAAAATTGTGCCTACTATTATAGTAAGTAATTTATTAACAAGCAATGTTACATTTCAAAGAAACTGGTCATACCCATAAGTATTTACTAACAGCTTTTAATTGGAGAACTTTCTTTTCAAGGTATAGAATCTGCAAGATGCAAGACATTTTTCCCCTAAAAGACACTACAGTCATTATCATTCTACATTTTTGTCATTAAGTCAATACTTTAGCTTGTACTGCTCTAGTTTGAACAGTTATGAGTGTAACTTCCTATATTTCTTTTAATAATTAAGTATTAACTATTAAATATAGTACTATTCATCTTCTCTCATAAAATGATTGGCAACGCCTAATGCTCCACCAATACCAAAGCGGACAAAGTTGTCACCGATCAACGGCCCAACTGCAAACAAACTAGGTTCCTTTACACATTCATAAGTAAAGGGATTGATGTCGATAGGATTCTCTTTGCTGTCAATTGGCTTTGTAGGCTTTACTCCAAGTGCTTTGACTCCACGTAAGAAAGACAGATCAGGCATTGCACCGATCAAGACAAAAACGTTTGAAACTTTTTGCTTGAACAGAGTGCTGTCAGCCTTTCTCAAAATGCACTCCTTGTCTTTACGGATCTCCACCAGGCTAGTCTTAGTGTGAGCTGTGTACATAGCATCTCTACCATATGCTGTTGTCACATCTCCCTTTATCATCTGACCCACTTTATAATACTCTGGATACACCACGCCCGGGAGCTGATTGTAAATGATTTTAGAATCATTTGCATGTCTGCGAACGACATGGACAACAGGAATGCCCTTGTTACGTAGAGCAAGAACACAATCTGCAGCCGACAAGCCAGCGCCAACAACTAGACAAGGCTCCATTGCAGGCGGAGGATCAGGAAGCTCACTTAAGTACTTGTCGATGACATCCATTTTGTGGTAGACAAAAGGAAGGTTTTCACCAGGAATACCCAGTGACTTTGGGATTTTGTTTCCAGTGGCAAGAACAACATTGTATGCATGTACAACAAAAAGTTCAGGGACACCAGCAAAAGTTCCTCTGACCCCTCTGATCTCCCAACAGCCTTCTCTATTAGTGTTTGACATGCGACAGTGGCATGAGCCAGTGCAATCAGCTTGAAGCATGCGCTTGACAGACAACACCTTGGCATCATTCCAAAAGTTTGATGCAATGTTAGTATCATTGACAAAGTCCTTGTAGTATTCAGCAATATGGCTGGTTGTGGCACGATCATAACTGTACCCATCACTTTTCACACCATTGGTAACAAGGTTGCATGGCTTTCTTACAGTGGAAGACCTGTGAGCCCTCAGCCAGTCTTGAAAGTTACAGCCTGGTAGCTCCAGCCAGTTGTTAAGACTCAGAGTCAGCTGCGAGCCCTGCATGTTATGCCAGGATCCTCCTGGAGGGCCACTGCCCAGAACCAGATGTTTAACTGCTCTGCTTTTGTTGTGATGCCATTTGAGACAAGATTCCTGGTCTTTTCCAAGATCGGCATTGGGGTGTAACAGCTGGTCAAACAACAAGGCAATAGGATTGACAGAACGTCCTTCCAAGCCTTCACTCAAGTACTCTAAGTCCTGAAAATTTTTGAAAGAAAAACCCAACGTGAGCAACTGGCAAGCATTCACTGTCATGCTTTGTCAAATAAATAAATGGTTGGCCCCTGTTCCAGACTCCTCGGTTTCCTGACTGAACGAGCCATAAGGCCTTTTATAGCAAGTGGGCTGAGTGTGCAAACAGGCCATACCTTTCTTTGAGTACCACAAACTAAACTGTCTACTAATAAACCCAGTTTTGCATTTTAGCCAGTGTTTGAAAATGTCCCACTAACCGTAAATCATGCGATTAACTACTGGCAGTGGCTAAGTCCATCTTTAGCCCTGCTCTCTTGCATATTTTTCTGCTGTCCAATGATCAGATTTTTTGGCCATAATAATCAATTGTCAGATAATTATTTTTATCCTTGACGACTCCACGAATAATAAAAGCAATTAACAATATTCAGTAACAAGACAATAATCACTTACATTGTCCAGCAGTGATTTTCCACGTTCTTCGCAAAGTTTCTGGTCAAGGATGGTATTTGGATGCTGGTGTGGAATGTAGTAAGGTATATTTCCAGATAAAATATAGGACAAACTCAATGCATTTGGGCCATTTCCTACAAAAGTAAAAGCACCACAATAAATTATTCAAACACCAAGATAAGTAGGATATCATGTATACATTCAGTCCTGAAAGACAAGAAATGGCCGCTGTCTCTATTTTCTTTAGTTTTAAGTTCTGTGACACATGGATGGTAAAACATTTTCGGAAGACGTACAGTAATCCATGCAATGTTTTGCTCAAAGTGAGCACATGTATTCATAAACTAGGTTGTGCAGCCTATTTTCAAGAGAATCAGAGTGTTACAATGATTAATATTAATTCAAATGTCTCCAATTTTAAACTTGTTTCCCATTTCTCTTTACCGAACAGGAGCATTTAAATCAGGACACAATTTTCAGTGTATTACAAGTTCAAGGAATATTAGCTGTAGCCTCCTATAACCCAAAGGATGCTGGTGTAATTGGCTATTTGAATGCTGGCATATGCAAATTTGATGCATGTTTTCAATAGCTAAAATTTGCAACAGTTTATGCAAGTGAGCTCCCCCTTCCCCTTTTCAACATTGTTTTTGATGCAAAAATGTTTTACTCTGGTCAACACTGAATGGAGGAACGGGGTGTTTCAAGGAATTGTAACCCAGATAATTAATTATTTTGTAGGTAAACATTACGTGAACCACAAAGTATTTTTTCTCATTCACTTATGCTTGCAATCAACTGTGACATTATTTACCCATGGCCAGTAGCATAATGTTTCAAGGTAGATGTAAAAAAAAACGTAAACTCAAAAAAACAAATGCACAAAGGTTAAGGCTTGGTACCCACTAGCGACATAACGATCATAATCATAATCATAAGCACGAACATAACACTGTTATGTTGTTTGTGTCCTAGTGGGAACACCAAGAAACACAATCATAAGGGCGCTAACGATCGACATAATCATAATCATAATCATAAGAAAATGATCGATCAATTTCTTATGATTATGATTATTTCTTTGGTTATGATTATGTCGCCCTTAAGACACCTGTTCCCACTAGATCATAAAACGCTCATGTTCATGTCTACAATTATGATTATGTTTGCGATCGTTATGTCGTTAGTGGGTACCAAGCCTAACTAAGATAGATTTAAAGAAAAAAGCTGAGAAGGGTTCAAGGCTTTCAAAGTAAGAAAAAAATATTGAGATATTCATGCATACAAATTAAGAGGTGTTCAATGTGAGTGTGAATGTTGGACCCTGGTTTCGCATGGATCCAGGCCAAAACGAACGCTATGTTATGATTCTAAATACAGCTGAACGGTACATTAAACTTCAGCTCACCTATTACCACAACCTCGTATTCGTCGTCGTAGGGAAATAAAGACATTTGAGTGACAGCTTCAACTTCAGAGCAAACTGTGTATGTGATAATAAAAATAAATTACCGGTAAATAATATTGATGTTTTGGAAAAGCGCTCAGGTCGTAAATTTCTAGTTCTTTTCGGTAAGGAAGCTGAAAACCCACGACAACTTACGAGCGAAATGTAGTGATAAAAAGATGACAACCTTTTAAGAGGGTCAAATAAATATATAAACATAACACCCAAGAGAAGAGACATCGTACTTCGATTGGCGAGCATGACTTTGCAAAATTTATGTCTTACAATGAGCGGTCAGCTGGGAATATAAATAAGTTGTCCTGAAATTAAAACTAAGCTTATTTTCTTTCAGTTTCGAAGCTCTTTTCAAAGCAAACTAAGTCTTTTTCGTTTTGAATTTTTAAAAGGTTCTAGAACGCTTCAAATACGAACGTCACGCTCTGAAAGTTGTCGCCTTCAAGATGAAGAATTTTATAGCGGACAGAAGGTCGAGCCTTATATTAAGCTAGATGTACGTGTGATTTATCGCTAGAGAGACAGCGAATTAATAATTGATTGTCACTGCTACAGCTTAAAGAACATAATTTCTTAAAGACCTCAAAACATGAAACCCTTGAAATGACGATGAATTAAAGCGCATTGAAATGTACAGGAGCCCTTTGCAATAGCCGTAAGCGGTTTTCAGTTAAAGTCGAGAGCTTGTAAGCCCTGTTGGAGACTATTATAGGAGAGTTTGTTGTGCACCTACGGAGTTTTGAAATGAGTACTAGCAAATATAATGTTAAGCTTAACTCTAGGGGCGAAATCTCTCGACGAAAAGATAACAATATTAGGCTTTTTAAAACATTACTTTGAAGCTTGAAGGAGTTTACAAACGTCGCCCTTCTTAAGCCTATATAAACTTATTTTAGGCTCGATTTAAGCGACGTTTATTACGTTAAGACATAGGTACCCACACACACAACTTTAAGCTCAAAAGCAGCTTTTGGCAACTCTTATTTGTCTTTTTCACTCAAATACACCGGTATCAGAAAGCGCGTAAAGCTTTCACAAGCTAATACAAAGTGATCGTTGAATTTGTTGTTTATAACAGTGAGAAAACAAGCTATGCTAAGTCAGATTAAGTACATGTTCAGTAACCAGCCGCTATGTTTTTTCTACACAAGGAATAACTTTATGTTTTACCCGCCTCATACCTCGACTTGTTCGAGTTGCAAGCTTCGACGTCACGGCCACAGTAGTAAAAGGATAATCATACTGCGCGCCGACCCCTTTTGTGGACTGACTGCCTCGAATTCTTGTCACGACTTCTATTGTCACCGGTCTGAGTCACGTGTTGGGATTTTACTTTGAAATTATTCCCAGCACACAAAAGGCCGTAATAAACAAAGGAAACGTTGAACTTTGAACTCGAACGCTACTTGTTTTAAAGCTTTTCGTAATCTTTCCTCAGCTACCGAAAATTTTCAAGTTTGCAAATTTCACGGTTTTGCTCTGTACCTCGTTCCCAGTACCCTGGGAACGAAGACGACAAGTTTCCGTGATGTTTTCCTGATACCTAAATCGATATTACGCTTTTCGCAAAATACAAGAAATCATTTTCCTCGCTAGCTTAGCAACAACAAGCTTCATTATCTTGTATTGTCACAATGGGAGCAAAAGAGCTCATATTGTGCACTGGAAGTATGGAACAACGAGAACAGCCAGGTGAATTGCTTTTTCTCAGCATGACGCCAACCTCCAGAACCTCCCCTGAGAGACTAACTCTCCTCGCAATTGTACCAGGATAACCATTTTTGTTTTTCAGTCAATCAAATGAACCTCTTCTAGGTGACCGGACTTTCTCGGCATTTTGGGTGGACGGTTATGAGAGTCGAGATTCATATTTATCATGTACCGATTTATGACGTCATCCAGTCAAGTGTTTTTCCGGACTGCAAAATCTGTCTTTCAAATCTTAACAATCTGCGCGCGATCCGATTCTCCTGCCGAGGGACTGGGAGCAAGAAAGGGTCCGATGGGAAAGAGGAGACAGATGAAGAAAATAACCGTTTGAAATTTCAAAAGCTGGTCGTTGGTCGCATTAAAAAGGTGATCGCATTATTAGTAACAAGGTTTTCGGGTAGGAAAATAACTGAGGTTTTGTTTGGACCAACAAAAAAGTGCTCGTATGGCAAAGGATGCCCGTAAGGCGGGGTGCCATTTCAGTATTGACGATGGCACAGATCAGCATATGCAGGCGCCAGACATTGAACTTATGACTAAATTCACACCTCAAACCACTTTTCGCCCGAAGAATGAGCTTGCTATCGGATATTTTTAACCATCGATTAAATGCGTAGGAAGTATAGTGAATTGAATTTGCGTTTCTACTTCAGCGACCGCAAATGTAAATCCGAGTGGCTAAAACAACGTTAAATGTTGCGGCAAGCATGTTTGAATTACCTTCGAAATCCGCGGCAAGGCACATAATGTAACCATGTCTGCGATTCAGCGTTTTCAAAAGTCACCGTTTAAACCCATGCATACACCTAAGAGCTTTCACCCGTCCACAGTGAAAACTGAACCTGCATGGGGGATGTGGGCTGGGTTTATGAGTACTGCTGTAGATCACCTTTAAGAGGGTAGCAAAGGGTTGTTTATTGTTTTCGTACGTGACGCGTAGTTAGGGCAAAAATCAGTGCGGCAGACGCGTGAAAGTGGGAAGAACGTGATTTGCGAATTTACCAAGGATACCGACACGTGGATTGTCTTCTAATCTGATCTTGTACATGAAAAGTATACGTGTACGTGACGCCTGGATTTGGTGAAAAAATAGATATGACGTTTCACTGAGGTCGCAAACATGTTCGTAACAAATAACGGAATTATTTGTTAGATTGTTTGCTTACTTAACTGTGTACTTACGACAAAACTGATGAGTGCTACCTAAAATTACAAATGTACTACATAACAAATGTGCTGCAAATATTTGTAACAATTTGCACTTTAGTCTGGCGTCAACCACTGTTAACAAAGCGGAAAGGTTTCTGTCCACAATTCCTTGTTTGTTGTTTCGTGTGTTTGTGTTCTCACAGGAATAACACTGGTAAATGTTCAGAATTCTTTCAAGTCTTCAGAGTATTAACTCTTGCCTTCAATGACATGATATTATTAACGTTCGTTAAAGAACGCGAGCTAAAGGAGGAGTGCTAATGTAAATTACTAGTTGAGATATTCTTAGTTTTTGTTAATCTCCGACTCCTACAGACATCCAACCTTTAGTCTGTCATCAACATAGGCTAGAGTTGTCTTGTTAGTTCGGCCGGGAAAGTTTGTAAACTTTCATGCCTCTATCAGGCTGAGATAAGTGCGCTACTACGTGGTCACGCAATGTTTTGCTTATAGTTTGGTCAACAGTTCATTTCTTTGTCTTTGAACCAGGCTTTACCTTTATGAATAGGTCTAACGAAGAAGTTTAAACACCGAGGTCTGAACAAGAGGTCTAAACATCTGCTAAATAAATCAATCTAATTTTGATAGGCAGGATTTGGAAGACTCAATATGCTGTCCGGGCTAATTATATATAGTCATTTTAACCTATGGATGTTACTTAGAATGTTATCAACTGTGGGTATTTCAATGAACACTAACCTTTACTTTAAACGGCCTGAGAACGTAAATGAGACTATCTTCAGCATATAGCATCCGAGTAAACAGAGCACAGAAAGCGGTGGCCTCTGCTCTTACGGAAGCTCAGTGATATTTCTTAAATTTGCCGAGTCATGTACGTCATAACAGTTTTCCTTTTCAGCGCTTGCAGGCAAATATCACATGTTCCACTTAAGTGGAAAAACAAAAGGAAAGAATCAATTTACGCTTTTTGGTTTACTGAACCGAGCCCAAGGGAAATGAACTGAACATTAAAAACGTCAATAAAAGCTCAAAAGGCTTTACACCTTTTGTTGTTCATTACGAGAAAATACGCATTCATTTGCGCGAAATGGCAACCAATAGCGCGAAGATACAGAGGGTTCACAATAGGTTTCGCGGGATGCGGGATTTGGCTAATTTTTGTGGCGATATTCGGGATGGGAGCTGAAAACGGGAGCGGGAAGCGGGAACTTCAATTGAGAGCGGGAGCGGGATTTTGTGTTATTGAGCGGTCGGGATGCGAGAATCGCAAGGGGAGAGTAGTGGGATACGGTATTACAATTTTTGTGAGACTGCATGATTTGACCAGCTCAGGCTGACAGAAATGGATCGTTTGTGAATGAAGTGTGTCGGCTTTCAAGTAATGAATTGTTCACGGAAGAGTAGGCTCAGTAGGCTGCATGCGCACGTCAAGCTATCATGAATCCTTTTGTGATGTTTTGTGTTGATTTCGGAAAGGTGTATCAAGTCGCATGCGGTATTGCATTTCGTGGCCTCGTCTGCGTTCTTAACTTTTCCGACCCTTTCCGATTGAAGGTTTGTTGGAGCATCTATGATCAGCTATGGTTAGTCTAGCCAGGCAGCAGTTTTTGGCGGTCGCCAAAAACGAGGAATTCGGCATCATAAATTTTGTTGCTAAATATTGTGAAAAGAGTGCGAGCAGGAATGCCTCTCTTTGAAAAAAAAATTCCCGAAAAGAAATGTACTGAAAGCGAGTAATATAAAGACGCTGAAAGCTTCAAAATAAACTGTGAGTTAGGTGAGTCCACTTTTATAAATCTTTTGTTACATTTCATTTTTGCATACCTCATAACTGGACCGATCTTGCATGACCTTGCGTTCTTTACATTCAACATACAAAAATCGATTTTCAATTGAACAGTACAATTTCAAAAATTATTTTTTTCTGGCCCAGGCGAGGATAAATCTGGATCCCGACGAGTCGGTGATCTTTATGTATCGGATCGCCGGCCCACCGAAACCCGGCCATTTCCGCCTCAAACACAGAGCTTAATTAAAATGCTTCTCCCGTACAGTCCTTCCCTAAACATCGCGGAGCACGCAATAAGCTGTCTTAAAGCAGGAATCAAGGCCGACATCTCGCGTCTGGAAATTCAAAGACGTATGGATAACAGAGATGAGGCCAGAACCCGAGGAATCCCGCTGGGGGAGTTTTGAACACAACAGCTGTTGAAATGGTCTGTTAGGGGGACTAGCGTACAGACCAGCAACAAAACTGAAGACTAACTTTCTTCTTTTAAGATTGACTTTTTAATGCAACTGATAATTTTACAGTACAGAGGCTAGCTTAGAATCACACAAGAACTATCGCTCTCATCTTTTTATTTTGACCAGGTGAGAACTGTCAATTTCATGTCAGTTTCCCGTCAAACGCAAATTAAAGCTGACGCAATGTCCTGCGCAGAAGTTCCATTACGATAATACGCAAGCGCGCGAAGATGATTAGCATAAAAACCTTCGAGCAACTACGTAGATACAAAATCTACTTTACGCTAAATTTTCAGTATCGTTCTCGCGGTATCTGGTCAAAATAAAGTAACAAGAGCAATATAAAAATTACAAGGAACGATTCTATCGATTTAAATTTAACACATTCTACTTAAATACAAGTGAAATCGCAAGTTGAATATTATTATGCATCAGTCAATTCCAGCGGTGCCCATCCCCCCCGGGCCAACCCCCGGGCATTAGCACTTTTTTTTAAATAGCAAATTCCCGAGGGTGGGGACAAGTAAGTCCGTCAAATGCCCCGGAGTGGGACCAAAATAGAGGGCAAATGCCCCACCCCCGGGATCATCTAGAAAGCAACACTGCTCAAGATTTTTTTAAATAATAAGGGAAGGTACGTTTTTTCTTGGGGGGGGGAGGGCTGGGGAATTTTGGTATTTTTTCCCAAAAAAGTGTTGGCCCTTCCTTGCGTTTTAATTAAAAACTCCTGACCCCCCACCTTTAGGTGACTGACAAAAGTGCGCCCTCCCCTCACTACTACATGGTATGTTCCATGCTGTAGAAACCTCAGAACGTTTCGTTTGTGAACGCAAAGTGTTTGAATATGAATATACCTCGATATTGAATGTGTGCGCGCTGAAACAAGGAAAATGGGAACAATCAGTTTGGGCAGGAGCCTATCACCCTGGTTTGGGATATTTACGTTTTATGGCTGAAGTTTGAATATGGAAGTATTTGGGTATTATAAATTAAGTTTTGAACATAAAATATCTAAGGGAAAATACACGCGCTTCTTTCTCTGACTAGCCGGCATTGCTGGTGGTTATTCTAACAGAAAGGTTTATTTGTTTAGCATGCGTAATCTGCTTCTCAGAAACAAATATTTCCTACATTTCCGACACTGGGTAGAGCACATTGTTGGATCTACTAGTAACTCTTTAGAACTAAACGACTCAGGAGATCAGGCAGCGGATAGCAAACAGCAAGAGGCTGAAGAAACGATACCTGAGTCAAGTACTTCTCGATACGGAT
Organism: Siderastrea radians; assembly: GCA_964017195.1. NCBI lineage: Eukaryota > Metazoa > Cnidaria > Anthozoa > Scleractinia > Rhizangiidae > Siderastrea > Siderastrea radians. The sequence goes on from OZ024890.1 coordinate 22,088,668, forward strand.
GGAAAAGGACACGAGTCCTCCGAGAAAAACTATGTGCCATGGCATAATATACATGTAGAAATGTAATCTAGTACCTATAATAAAACACCAAATTAAATCAAAGTTGGTGAAAAGAAAAACTTAATCTGTAAGAAAAAGGGAAAGCAACATCACAAAAATTTTCATTAAAAAATTCTCGAAAAGATGTGTGACCCTCCCTTGAATAGCTCACATGAGGTATGGCCCTCCCCTTTTGGTGCTCACTTTCACTGTTGACCCTCCCCCCTGAGGCCCCAGCCCTCCCCCCCCCCAAGAAAAAACGTACCTTCCCTAAATCATAACGAAAAAAGTGTCACTCATCATTATTATCAATGCGCTTCGGTTATTTTATACCTGTGCGTCTCCCCTTCCGTTGCTCATTTGTTTTCAAAATAATGATACTTTATTAATATCAATATAACATGTTCATTTATTTGATTTTGACATACACAACTTATAAGTGTTTTATTAAATAAGCTATATTGAAAGAAATGCTTAAATAATTTCGAAGAACTGAAAATGCATGATCTGTATTTAACAAACGGCCAAAAACATAAAATATTTTTACTAAACTGGTCAGCTCGGATAGCTTAAAAATCCATATAGTACGTAGAATTAATTTCACTTGATACAGTTTTTAATCAACAAACTATGAAATCAATCAGCGAACAGCAACAAAGGAATGGAAGATCATGGATGACCTCAGACTGACTACACCGGAACGTTTTTCTCACCTTGTCAAATGCCCCGGGGTTGTCCCGGGGGTAGGCAAATGCCCGACCCCCGGGCAGTGATAAAATTTCAAATGCCCCACCCCCGGGATTAAAACGTGAGCAAATGCCCGACTAATGCCTGGGGTGGGGGAGATGGGCACCGCTGGAATTGACTGATGCATTACATAACAGTAAGCTACACGTAAACTAATTTTAGAACAAAGGCTTCTTCTCCGGATTTAAGGTCCGCCTTTTTCAATAAATTAAAAATGTACGTGATCACAACCTTGGAGAACAAAATTAACATGCACAACAGAACTTGACATAACACCACTAACAATAGACTATTTGTCTTGTTTAACACTTGTGAATTAAAGTTTCCCTTTAAAAACAAACCGACTAAAAGCAATAACTACCAGGAATATTAAATGGTACGAATTCAGCAGGAAACACGAAGAGATTGCGCTTAAAATGCTAAAAGTAAGATAGAAAAGTTACTTCCAGGAAAACAGTCACGAATGTTTAACCTTAAGGTCAAAACCAAAAGAAGCAAATTGATGTACTGTACAAAAACAATTGAACATTTCATCAAATAAGGATTAATTTCCTAGCAACGTGTAAATAAACATTGGAAAACATCTGTTTCGCGCCAAAATCGTACCAAGGAATAAATATCGAAAACACAACCAAAAACGAACTGTTGGAAACGTTGCAATCACTAAAAACCTACAATATCTTACTCAAAACTTATACAATCATTATTCTAAAGAATCAAGCATCACGCAACATAAGTATTGATAAAAACTACAATAGATGCGATAATTGCAGTTGTTGTAACACGTTTGGATTGTCAAAACTGATGAATAAAATATGAATGTTCCGAATTTACTACGCGAAGCTTACTCTGAAAAATTCCGTATTTTTATTGTTTAACACAACTGCTCGAAGCTCTGCACAGAAACATCGACACTGCGACCGCAGCTACATCTTAAAGTGCGCAGTGGTACCGCTTCATGCAGACCTGCCAAGATGTTTGAATAGAGAGATTATTGAAGGGTAAAACTGAAATTCAGAACAAAATAATTTTTAAAATTGTACTGTTCAATTGAAAATCGGTTTTTGTATGTTGAATGTAAAGAACGCTCAATTGTTTGTACAAGAACATTAATATTTGTCTTATCCACACTAACGCTGTCCAGGAATGCTATTGAATTGCAAACAGTGTGATAAAAATGTTAATAAATGGTTTATGCACTTTAATGTTTGTCTATTGTCTCTATTGACTTTCAAGATGGTATTAACGTCTTGAATGTTAGCGCAAATGAAAGTATATTTTTCTCTTTTGTACGCCGAATGACGCATAAGAATGCCCAAAAATGTTCTTGAATGTTGATTAAAATGCAAAAATCGTTGTTGAATCTGAGGGCGCGTTTTTTTTATTCACAATTCTGGAATGAGAATGGCCAGAATGTAAAATACGCGCGTTTTTCTATTCCGCATTCCTATTCCGGAATGGACAGAACGCCATTCCATCCATTCTGCTCCCAGGGGCAGAATGAACAGAATGTTGCGAATGAAAATCCAAGATGGCGGACGGCGAGACGAGCGCTGCGGATTCAAATACGTCTCTACCGGAGAAAAAAATCAGGTTACGCTTTTGGACACAATGAAACATTGCTTCTAATTTCATTGTACCAAAAGTACGAGGTTTTTTTCAGTGATGTTTCGTACAAGAAAAAGGCAGGACCAGGACCGCGCATCTCGACGAGCGTTTTTTTATGCAGACAATCCGAATTATTCCTAGCATTCCGTACCAACCATTCTAATTCCAGAATTGTGGATAAAAAAATGCGCCCTGAGTTACGCACAAATGTTCGTTTTTTGGCGCTAATCAATGTATCTTCGCGCTATTGGTTGCCATTTCACGCAAATGAATGCGTATTTTCTCGTAATGAACAGCAAAAGGTGTATTATTAAAAAGGCTTTAAAATCAGGCCACCTGAAAAATCAGAACGGGACTGACTTACTTTTGGATTGAACCATAGATTGGACTGTTTTACTATTGCGTAGGAATACATGTAAACAGGAATTAATCAAATGTTATATCATGTATCCATCAAATATCCACATATAAAAATGTCGCCGATTAATTTGGTGAGACTTCAATTTCATTTCACACCATAACCGAGCAAATACAGGGTACAAAAAGTCGCCTGACCACTCAAAAATTGACTTCAGTGCCTCAGGCAGAGACCTTTGTCTACTGGTCCACTGATCTACCATCTACTGAAACCACGATAGGAACAGGGCGTGGATGAATCCCATTTGATCTTACACGTGCACAAGAAACATGTGTAAGATACAAGCAGCAAAAACATGAGGATTACACTGTTTCTGCAATTTTTTAAGAGAATCATTCTTAGACAAATGAACGATCCACATGCCTCCTCGAGGCCTGGGGCTGTACCACCACTTTCCCCAGCATGAAGCGACAAGGAGTATTCTTCCCCGAATGGGTGGCTAGTTCCTCGCCTGGTTACTTTCATTTTGTTTGGTTTCCTTGACCAAGAGATAGGATGAAGGGAGAAAGCGAATCCTCCATAAATGGGCCTCTTCCGATGAAAATTATTTGAAATCTATTTTTGGTCCTGTGTCATACTGCGTTGGCTTATTTAAGAACGACACCTTATTGGTCATTTAAAGGAGCTACGTCACGGATAACGCAACTTGAAAAAGCTGGCAAGTTTTTTCAAGTTTGTCATTCGTAATCCGTCCTAATCTCCCTCAGTCGTAACCATCCTTGTTTAGTTTTGGTTAATTATTACTTCTTTGGTGTTTTTCTACCTTAGGAAACTGTTATTTTGAGGTTTCTGTTAACGAGAAAATAAATTTGTCAGATCAGAAAAATGAATGAAAACGCCGTGACATAGTTCATTTAAAATGACGTCATGTAATTTTAGATTGTTGACATGCGAACAACAGATTAAAAAACCTTCGCAGCTTGGATGCGAACTAAAAATACATTTCAAATAATTATCATGAGGCACAGGGGTTCACTCTCTTACTTCATCCTCTCTTGCCTTAACTTTTAACTGGGAAAGCCTCCAGGGAATGTATCAGTATTATTGTTTCCCGCCTTTTTGTCGCTGAAGAAAACGGAGCTTATCGCCGTCCACCAGGAGCTAAAGATGCGATCATTAATTAACATTAATGTATAGTTTTTTAAGTGGTGTCATCAACAATTATCATCACAGAAGAAAATAATTTATTTTGTCAAAATTGGCATATTAAGAAACAGAAAAAAGGGAAAGCTCATGTAGCTAGCAGTATTTTCTCCTGCGTTGAAATAATATGACTGTACTTTTCGACCAAGACAGTGTCTTCCTCGCCAAAGAAAGGATGTTTTATCAAAAGACACGTGCAGCTGCCCAGTTTGGCATGTTTGTAGTTGTTTTGGGGATTATGCAAAACATAAAAAGAATTCAGTTTCCACAAACATTTTAGGTAAAAGGAAACGACAATGGTTCACTAATTCCGATGGACTATCAGTTCCATCGCGTCAGAAACCGGAGATCTGTTGAAACTGCGCGAGTTGCTTTCCAAACTTGACATGCTTGAGGCCAAATTTATATACATGTATTTTGGTTAAGTAGTACGCCAAGCTTTATTCAAATCTCGGGAAAAAAAAGTCGAAAATAAATTCGCGAGTCCACGCCTCAACGCACAAACTCTGCCAGTGTAATGAACAGTCTTTATATTTTTTCCGTCGAGGTTTATCGATGTATCAATGGACCTGAGCTTGGCTACCGAACCTCAGAAAAGGGCGAACTCAGTTTTATATTCTTAGCACAATGGTTTTATTCAGAAAAGGCTGTTAGTTTAATGGCAGTACGGCATACACTGCTCATCCTCTGCAAGCCTGCATACAAAATTTACTGAATTTGGAACCGGTGACAATATTTTAAATTACGTGTTTTGGTTTTTATGCGAAAAGGTTTATCTTGGTATTAAACACCTGAAATTCGTAATGCAACGAAATCAGTTCTTGAAAAGCGGCTTTGGGCGGGGCCAGTATTCTGCATGAATAGATGGAGAGACATCAGTGAACGGGATTGCCGAGAGCTGTATATTTATTTACCAGATGCATTATGAATAAAATATGTGGGATGCAAGATATTTGGCTTCTCGGGTATGGCTGCGTAATCTTCATTTATGAACTGAGCGTTTCCAGACTCTTAAAACTGAAACCTTCGCGTTGAAATAGATCACTGAAAATAAAAATGCCATGTACGGCTCCTCTCAGTTGCTTTTTCGATTATCTAGCCTTGTATAAGTATCTCCGTTTTTTTGTAGTTGTGTATAATAACATACTAATTCAATCAACTCAGACCGATGGCTTCACTGTAATTAATCGGTATCTCTAAAACAAAGCCTATTGGTTAATAAATAGCACGTCATCCTACAGTTTCAAAATTTCAAAAAATTAAGCCGCACCTTTCTACCGTTACATTGAAGGAACACACAGTACGTGCTCAACTACTTATTCTTATAACGCAACTTGCATGCAATTTTAATTCAAAAGCTTGGAGCAAGGCCAGTTTAAGAAAGAAGGCAGTCTATAGATATCGCAGTGACTGATTTCTCTAGCAAACTAGAAAGATGATGTATGTAATCAGATGGTTGTAGTAATACTTACAAATTCATCAAACTGTAATAGGGTACCAAACAGTTTTTTTTTTTTTTTTTTTTTTTTATTGATTGCTCACACATTTACAAACATTACATTAACAGTGTTATTAAAAGAAAAAACTAACAATACATTACGAACTACAGTTACAATACAATGTAAGTTAACCTTATTAGAAATAAAAGAAAAAAAGAACTTACAAACACTAGCCTATCTTATACTCTATAGAAAATAGTCCCCGTAGCATTTAAACAAATATTTTTTAGGAGAGTAATATTGTATAATTAAGGAGATCGGAAGAAAAAAATTACTACTAACAGGGTCAAACCAGGACTGAAAAGTTAAATTTGATTCAGTTTTTTTTATATAAATTTTTAATTTGAAAGGTGGCCGAGGAGAGGTTTCCATTTCTCTGATGAAGAATTAGGATCATTTTTTTCAATTTCATAGCTTTTGTTCATGAGATGCAAGAAGTGCGAAAGATTAGGGATTTCGTTTTTTAATTTACAGACCCAGATACAATATCTGCTCATCAGACAAGAGAAATTAATTTGCAACTTTGCATTTGAGGTGTCTGGCTTTAGGCCGAGAGCAATGGTCATATCTAATTTATTCCCTTTCTGCGTACATAGGGATGTCTGAAGCCATTTAAAAAAGCTTTCCCAAAAACGAGTGGTCTGGTTGCAATGCCAAAAAAGGTGGAGCAAAGTTTCTGTTTCCTTTTCGCAAAAGGAACAGCGGTCACTGTCTTTGACGTTAATTTTATACAAAAAGGAGTTTGTAGGTAGACGTCGATGAAGAAATTTAAATTGGAATATTATTAGTTTGGTACTTTTTGTGCAAATCTTTGTAGATTGAAAAGCTCTTTTCCAGTCAAATTCACCTTTTTCCAAGTCGCAATCTTCGTGCCATTTCGCCTGAGAAGTTTCCGGTGCTTCGCTTTTAGTTGCAACTAGAATTTTGTACGTTAAGTTGCTGGGTTTTTTTGCCTTGAGGAAAATTTTAATGAATGGTTCAATCTCATCTTTTTCGGGGCTATCTATGTTTTCTTTGAAACGTTTTCTTAGATTCTTCAGCGTGGCAATAATCCCCCCGAATGCTAAAGGGCAGGCTTTGAGTCCGTATTTATTCTGAAATTCTTCATAGGAGAGAGGTTTGTTTGCGTCTTTCATGAGAGACCTAATGGTCGATATTCCATTTGCAAGCCATTCTCGAAAATAGATGGGTTTGCTGTCTATTCTGATAAGAGAATTATTCCAGAGAGGCTGTGATTGATAATGTTGTAAGGAGGAGATATTGTCAGTGTAATTAACCTCGGACCAGATCATCAGAATTTCATTAATGAAGATATTGGTAGATGAGAAGTGATGCTTGATATCTGTTTTGTTTAAATTTCCAAGAAAAACAGCTTCTCCGCCATATCTTCCAAGTTCTCGTTCAAAGAAAAGTTTCCATTTTCCTAAGTTTGTTTTGTCAAGATATTTTTTAATCCAAATAGTTTTCAAAGATTTATTAAATGAGAAAAGGTCAATCATTTTAAGCCCACCATTACTGTAATCGTTAATCATAATGTTTCTTTTAATTTTATCGGGTTTCCCGTCCCAGAGGAAATGATAGAAAGCTCCATTCAGTTCTTTGATAGCCTGGTGGTTTGTTGGGAGAGGGGAAAGAACATGAACAAGCTGTGAAGCAATTAGGCTCTTTAATATAGCGATTTTTCCAAGTAAGCTTAGCCTTCGGTACTGCCAGTTTCTAAGTAAATTTCGAACTTTCTCTTTTTTTTCGTTAAAGTTCAGCTTTACCGTTAATTCGGGTTCTATTGAGAGCCACACGCCTAATGTTTTGATTTTTAAATGCTGCCATCTGAAACCTTTCTCGGGAAACATAATGTCTTGGCTTCTTGCTTTTGAACCTATCCACAATGCTTCGGTTTTTTTATTATTGAGTCTGAGACCAGAAATCTTGCTAAATTTTCCGATAACATCGAGCGAAGTTTCAAGCGCGTCTTTTGAGCCGTCAAGGATTAATGTCGTGTCGTCAGCATATTGGCTTAATTTGATTTCTTTTTGGTTGACTGAAATTCCTTTAATATGTTGGTCACTTCGGATTGCGCTAGCTAAAACTTCGACGGAAAGGACAAATAAATATGGAGAAAGAGGGCAGCCTTGCCGCACGCCTCTCTCAATTTTAAAACATTCGCTCATCCATCCGTTGTTCATTACGCCACTTTCGATATCACAGTAAAGAGTTTGTATCCATTTTTGAATGGAAGGGCCAAAGCCATAGTGTTGCAACGTTTTTTCAACGAAAGACCATTCGAGTGTGTCAAAGGCTTTTTCGAAATCTAGAAGCAAAATCAAGCCCGGGATGCTTTGGTCATTGGTGTAATTAATAATACTGTCGATCAGTCGTATGTTTTCGCCGATAAATCTACCTTTAATAAATCCTGTCTGATCGTTATTAATAAGTTTTGGAAGAGTAGACTGGATTCTATTTGCGATTGACTTTGCTGCTATTTTATAGTCACAATTTAACAGAGATAAAGGCCGCCAATTTTTTAATATTTTGAGGTCTGCTTCTTTTTTAGGGATAAGTTTTATTATGCCCCGTCTCTGTGTCATTGCGAGTTGCCCATTCTCGTATGCAAAGTTAAGAGCAGCGAGAAGAGCGCCTGAAATATCATCCCAAAATATTTTATAGAACTCTGCTGGTAACCCGTCAGTTCCAGGGGTTTTGCCGTCGGCCATTTGCTTTAAGGAAGTGAGACACTCTTTCTCCGTGAGTGGGCCTTCACACAAATTTTGTTCTTCTTGTGAAAGATGTATTGTATTTTCGGCCGGGAAAAATTTTTCCATGATAGATGGATCTTGTTCAGAAGTTAGCTTTGTCTCGTACAGATTTTTATAAAAGGAAAGACATTCCTTTAAAATATCTTTGTCTGTCGTGATGACGATGTCATTGTCGGTTTTTAGCTGGCTTATTGTTCCTTGTTTGTAATGTCTTTTTTCCAGATTAAGAAAATATTTGGTGTTTTTCTCACCTTCATTATGCCATCGACACTGCGATCTTAAAATAGCCCCTTTTGTTCGGTATTCTATTATCTTTTCATGTTGATCTTTTTTGCTTTTCAGCACGCCTAAAAGTTCTTCCCGCTGCTTCGCTTCAATGTTTTTGTCTTCTAATTTTTTTTCAATCGCGGCTATGGTCCTTTCTATTTCGTCTTCTTGAAGAGCGCTTTTTTCTTTCTTTCTTTGGAATAATATAGCGATGATTCTCTCACTTTAAGTTTTATCATTTCCCAAAGGAGAGCAGGAGAAACAAACGGATCATTTGAATATTTGTTTTTTGTTTGTTGGATCGTGTCTTTTATTTTTGAGATGTAATCAATGTCCGATAGAAATGATGTGTTCAATTTCCAGAAACCCTGCCCTCTGGGGTTAGCGTTTGTTGTAATTTCCATGGTTACCATCGAGTGGTCCGTTTTGTATCCAGGAACAATGTCTACGGTGTTGACATTGTTTATTAGACTTTGGCTGATCAAGAGGAAATCGAGCCTACATTGAATTTGTAAATTCTTCTGTCGCCAAGTATATCTTTCTTCCTCTGGATTTAGTACTCTCCAAATATCTACAACATCCCAGGTTTCGCAAATGCCTTTAACCTCTTCAAGTGAGTTTTTATGTGTGCTGGCACGGCCCCCTTTCTTATCTTTTGAAACATCCATAACTAAATTAAAATCTCCTCCTATAATGATCTCGTCGCATTGGAAATCTTGTAAATAAATGGCTATATCTCTGAAAAAATCAGGTTTATCTTCATTTGGCGCATATAGATTGCAAAGAGTGATGTTCTTACCATTTGTACAAATGTCGCAGATGATGAAACGACCATTAGGATCTGAGCGTGTTTTGGTGATTTGCAGATGGAAATTGTTATTAAACAGGATGCATGTGCCTGCCTTGTTGCTAGCACAACAACTAAACAGGGCTTTGTATCCCCATTCGGCTGTCCACAAATGAATATTTTTTTCTGTGCAATGCACTTCTTGCAGCATGTATATGGAAAACTTTTTCTTCCTTAGCCAGTTAAAAATTTCTTTCCGTTTAGAAACCTCTCCGAGACCCCTTACATTTAGAGAACTAAATTTTAAATCACCCATTCAACATAGATTTCATGGGGTATATGCAGTCCGTTTCAGAAATGTTTGACCCATTCATGAGACCTCTATTATAAATTAGTTTACACTTTTGTATGCCATGAGACTTGTGAAAAATAAGTGTCATTATATTTGCACAATAGGCCAGTAAATCAAACGAACAACAAAAGTTTACATAAACACACACAAACGAAGCGGCTCTTGCAATCGCCCTCGAAATTTTGGATTCAAAACCAAAAGTTAGATTAATTCGGGAGTAAATTGCCTAGAGCTTAATAAAACTTAGCTATTAGGATGCGCTGTGTCGATGTTTACTACCTCAAAGCGATCTACCGTCCGCATAAGCCGTTTTTCGGGCTTATTCTTAGAGGAAAACAAACAGCAGTAATGAATATATATTCTTAAATATACATATACGTTTTCCTATTTCGGGTCGATAACAAAATGTTATTACGAGATTTCTAGAATTTTTCCATCTGGCCAGAGCTTACCTCTAATGAACAATTTGTCTGGCTGGGCCTTGCTGAAGGCTGCGGAAATCTTATTTTTTTTCGCTTTCATCAGTGTCGGCATTTGTCGTTTCCTTCTCTGGACGATTTCGTACGGCAGGTCCTGATACATCTTGTAGTTGCTGTCTTTTAGACGTCTTCCCAGGGAAAGGATCTGCTCGCAATCCTTGTATCTTAGAAATCTGGCGAGAATAGGTCTTGGCTCGCCCTCCTTCTTTTTTCCTAACCGATGCACCCGCTGAATTTCTACGATGCTTGCGTTCAAAAAGCCCAGCTCAGTTTCTAAGAACGAACGGAGGACTTGCTCGGTGTCTTCCCTGTCGCTGCCGTCTTCAAATTCGAGGATGTTTTCAAACTTTATGTTCTCCCGTCGCGAGTACGCTTCTAGATAAAGGCGTTTTGTTTCCAAGTCGGCCACTTTTTTATTAAGCGCCTGGTTTTCTTTTTCGAGGTTAGTAAGCTTCAGGTTGATGTTTTCATTGTGCTTGTTGATGCTTTCAAGTTTAGAGCTGTGTTTCCCTTCAGCGAAGTTCAAGCTTTCTTTCAAGTCGTTGATGTCTTTGGTGGCGCTGGCTTGAAAACTTCCCAGAGTCTCAGTTCTCGTTTCTAATTTTAGAAGGTTAGCTTGAATATTGTTGACAGACTGCTCGATAGCATCTAGTTTCCCAAGCTTTTCGAGAATTTGCTGGAGTGTCTCCTGCATTTTATCAGCTTCACTCATGATGCACGGACCCGTTAATGGCGGCTCTTCTTCGTCGTCCACGTGGAGTTGCTCGGTGTTATTTTGCGTGTTCCGAGGTTTTTTTTGTTCTGGCGACTCGTTCGTAGAGGAGTTAGACGACCTATTTTTTCTCTTTGTCAACGTTTCCATGGGATTCGGCCATTAAATATTGAAAAATTTTGACGGCCTTGGCGGACGATTTGCCCACGCTGCTTACTCCTTCGAGGCGCGCATGCTCTTCATCAAACAGTTGCTATAGTCTACATGCCAGTGTATTTGCCTGCAGTACGGGAGAGGAGAACAGTTCACTAAACCAAATGCTAACAGCCTTAGAAATATAACACTCGTGAACCTTTTTTTATAAATTGAGTTAATATCATTTTACTTACCTAATCCTCAGTAGAATCGGTTTAGTGATAGTAGCTCCCTCACGGCCGACCCTCCTTGTTGGCTTCAGATCAACTGTATACCACTAAAAGCAAACGGTCTACATTTTAAGCGCTTGAAATAGGCTCCAGGCTAACATTTAACAAGCCTCAACACAAAAGAAGCCTCACGATACCCATATCAAACTGCCAACTACAGCAGGTGGAACACTGGTACCGGTGACGCCCGCGTGCGCTTTCCAGCGGTCATCTACATCATCAGATGTTTTATCGACGCTCCCGATTCATATTTTTTCGTATTCTTTTACAGATGTTTTTTGAATTGTAGGGGAAAATGATAGAGAAGAGAGAAACCTGCTGTCACTGACTCTATCGTTGTGAAGAAGGAACTGGTTCCCGATTCAAGGCCTTGTTTTCGAATTTTAGGGAGATAGAGTGAAGACGATAAAATCTGCTGTTACAGACTCTGCAGGGTAAAGAAGGAAACTCTCGATTATTTTCTAAGCTGCATTCAGGCATAGCCTGCATAATTTCGGCTCATTTCATTCTTGGAGAGAAGAGATTGAATTTACATCTTCCATATTATTTCACATATATTCCTCTTTCAGTCATTTCTTGTCCATCACATTCCATTCAGAATCCCATCCCAGTCCTAGCTGAAATGGGACTGGGGTTGCTTGGCATCCTGTGTTTCATCTGCGTTATGAAAGAGACTTCTCCCACGTCCCAATCTCGTTCTCAGGGGCCGCATTCATTTTGGTCTGTGTATCCCACTTCCAGCCATTGTTATTCCAACCCATATCCCATTCTTAAGTTTTTTTTATGGTTTCCTGCCTCAATTTTAGCCTCTACACCTCGCCAAATCTATTTTGAACCCTCTGCTATCAGATAGTCAAACAGGTGCCAATCACGTGAGCAAACGATCACAACGTGTTAGGGCTGTAATGAGAGAAAGAGCCCATGGAGAACTGGAGAAGACGCCCTTAACAGTCTAGCCTGAGAAAACAGCCGACGTTTCACGAGGTCGCCACTTGAGCCCTCGCAAAATGACGTCTGACTAACGAGCGCAGAAATTCCGTACTGATGACGCATCTCTACCCAGATCTTGGTAGTGCTTCTGATTGGTTGAAAGAACCAAGATCTGGGTAGAGACGCGTCATCAGTATGGAATTTCTGCGCTCGCTACTCAGACGTCGTTTTGCGAGGGCTCAAGTGGCGACCTCGTGAAACGTCGGCTGTTTTTTCAGGCTATTAACAGTCTCACTTTGTTTTGCTCCTTCCCTTGCCAACTCTACTATCACGAAAGAGACCACCAACAGTCCAGTTAATACACAAATCAACAATACATTCAAGACAACCTCCACACAACTAGAGTAATGACAAATCCAGTATTTTATTGAAAGGTGTGTCTATTGCATGGTGTTCTTGTAAATGTTGGTGTTTAGACTAGTATAAATATACGTCTCCAAGCTTTTGTATGTAACAATGTTTTGGTACTCCTAGATCAACTAGGGCATATAAATTTTTAGTGTTGAAAAATTCCAAAGTCAGCCATATCGTCATGGCAGTATGAGAAAATCGTATCGACATGTCTGACTGAAAACTGCAAAAATTAAATACACCTAGAAAACTTAAAAAGACAAAAACTTAGCTAAAATAAAAAAAAAATGTGCCTACTAAGTAATTTATTAACAAGCAGTGTTACATTTCAAAGAAACTGGTCATACCCATAATATCTACTAACAGCTTTTAATTGGAGAACTTTCTTTTCAAGGTATAGAATCTGTGAGATGCAAGACATTTTTCCCCTAAAAGACACTACATTATCATTCTACATTTTTGTCATTAAGTCAATACTTCAGCTGGTACTGCTCTAGTTTGAACAGTTATGAGTGTAACTTCCTATATTTCTTTTAATAATTAAGTGTTAACTATTAAATATAGTACTATTCATCTTCTCTCATAAAATGATTGGCAACGCCTAATGCTCCACCAATACCAAAGCGGACAAAGTTGTCACCGATCAACGGCCCAACCGCAAACAAACTAGGTTCCTTTACACATTCATAAGTAAAGGGATTGATGTCGATAGGATTCTCTTTGCTGTCAATTGGCTTTGTAGGCTTTACTCCAAGTGCTTTGACTCCACGTAAGAAAGACAGATCAGGCATTGCACCGATCAAGACAAAAACGTTTGAAACTTTTTGCTTGAACAGAGTGCTGTCAGCCTTTCTCAAAATGCACTCCTTGTCTTTACGGATCTCCACCAGGCTAGTCTTAGTGTGAGCTGTGTACATAGCATCTCTACCATATGCTGTTGTCACATCTCCCTTTATCATCTGACCCACTTTATAATACTCTGGATACACCACGCCTGGGAGCTGATTGTAAATGATTTTAGAATCATTTGCATGTCTGCGAATGACGTGGACAACAGGAATGCCTTTGTTACGTAGAGCTAGCACACAATCTGCAGCCGACAAGCCAGCGCCAACAACTAGACAAGGCTCCATTGCAGGCGGAGGATCAGGAAGCTCACTTAAGTACTTGTCGATGACATCCATTTTGTGGTAGACAAAAGGAAGGTTTTCACCAGGAATACCCAGTGACTTTGGGATTCTGTTTCCAGTGGCAAGAACAACATTGTATGCATGTACAACAAAAAGTTCAGGAACACCAGCAAAAGTTCCTCTGACTCCTCTGATCTCCCAACAGCCTTCTCTGTTAGTGTTTGACATGCGACAGTGGCATGAACTGGTAGAATCAGCTTGAAGCATGCGTTTGACAGACAACACCTTGGTATTATTCCAAAAGTTTGATGCAATGTTAGTATCATTGACAAAGTCCTTGTAGTATTCAGCAATATGGCTGGTTGTGGCACGATCGTAACTGTACCCATCACTTTTCACACCATTGGTAACGAGGTTGCATGGCTTTCTTACAGTGGAAGACCTGTGAGCCCTCAGCCAGTCTTGAAAGTTACAGCCTGGTAGCTCCAGCCAGTTGTTAAGACTCAGAGTCAGCTGCGAGCCCTGCATGTTATGCCAGGATCCTCCAGGAGGGCCACTGCCCAGAACCAGATGTTTAATAGCTCTGCTTTTGTTGTGATGCCATTTGAGACAAGATTCCTGGTCTTTTCCAAGATCGGCATTGGGGTGTAACAGCTGGTCAAACAACAAGGCAACAGGATTGACAGAACGTCCTTCCAAGCCTTCACTCAAGTACTCTAAGTCCTGAGAATGTTTGAAAGAAAAGCCCAACATGAGCAACTGGCAAGCATTCACTGTTGTGCTTTGTCAAATAAATAAATGGTTGGCCCCTGTACCAGACTCCTCGGTTCCCTGACTGAATGAGCCATAAGGCCTTAAGCCGTAGCTACACGAGCGATTTTTTGCTTGCGATGGTGATGCAATTTTTTTTTAAATTGTCGCGTCACCAGCGTGTGGAGAAAATCGCATGTGTAGCCAGCCTCGCACAGGTGATGCGACAGATGAAAAAATCGCAGAAAAAAATCGCGAGAAATTCAATGAGTTGAATCTTTTGCGACAAAATCACGGACTTCGACAGAGGGTGGCTACACATGCGACTTTCGCCACGCGCTGGCGACGCGACAATTTCAAAAAAATCGCATCACCATCACAAGCAAAAAATCGCTCGTGTAGCCGCAGCTTTATATAGCAAGTGGGCTGAGTGTGCAAACAGGCCATACCTTTCTTTGAGTACCACAAACTAAACTGTCTACTAGTGAACCCAGTCTTGCATTTTAGCCAGTGTTTGAAAATGTCACTCTAACCGTAAATCATGCGATTAACTAC
This sequence comes from Siderastrea radians, assembly GCA_964017195.1. Lineage (NCBI taxonomy): Eukaryota > Metazoa > Cnidaria > Anthozoa > Scleractinia > Rhizangiidae > Siderastrea > Siderastrea radians. The sequence continues at coordinate 22,103,673 of OZ024890.1, forward strand.
TGGCAGTGGCTAAGTCCATCTTTAGCCCTGCTCTCGCATATTTTTCTGCTGTCCAATGATACAGATTTTTTGGCCACAATAATCGACTGTCAGATAATTATTTTTATCCTTGAGGACTCCATGAATAATAAAAGCAATTAACAATATTCAGTAACAAGACAATATTCACTTACATTGTCCAGCAATGATTTTCCACGTTCTTCGCAAAGTTTCTGGTCAAGGATGGTATTTGGATGCTGGTGTGGAATGTAGTAAGGTATATTTCCAGATAAAATATAGGACAAACTCAATGCATTTGGGCCATTTCCTACAAAAGTAAAAGCACCACAATAAATTATTCAAACACGAAGATAAGTAGGATATCATGTATACATTCAGTCCTGAAAGACAAGAAATGGCCGCTGTCTCTATTTTCTTTAGTTTCAAGTTCTGTGACACAACTTCACTGCCCAGGATGGTAAAACATTTTCGGAAGACATACAGTAAACCATGCAATGTTTTGCTCAAAGTGAGCACATGTATTCATCATAAACTAGGTTGTGCAGCCTATCTTCAAGAGAATCAGAGTGTTACAATGATTAATATTAATTCAAATGTCTCCAATTTTAAACTTGTTTCCCATTTCTCTTTACCAAACAGGAGCATTTAAATCAGGACACAATTTTCAGTGTATTACAAGTTCAAGGAATATTAGCTGTAGCCTCCTATAACCCAAGGGATGTTGGTGTAATTAATTGGCTATTTGAATGGTGGCATATGCAAATTTGATGAATGTTTTCAATAGCGAAAATTTGCAACAGTTTATGCAAGTGAGCTTCCTCTTCCCCTTTTCAACATTGTTTTTGATACAAAAATGTTTTACTCTGGTCAACAGTGAATGGAGGAACGGGGTGTTTCAAGGAAGTGTAACCCAGATTGTAGGTAAACGTTATGTGAACCACAAATTTTTTTTTCCCATTCACTTATGCTTGCAAATCAACCATGACATCATTTACCCACGGCCAGCAGCATAATGTTTCAAGGTAGATGTAAAAAAAAAAGTAAACTTGAAAAAAAAAACAAATGCACAAAAGTCAACTAAGATAGATTTAAAGAAAAAAGCTGAGAAGGGTTCAAGGCTTTCAAAGTAAGAAAAAAATATTAAGATATTCATGCATACAAATTAAGAGGTGTTTATGTAAGTGTGAATCTTGGACCCTGGTTTCACAGATTACCAGCCGCTGTTCGGGAAATGAGCCCGCGCTCCTCCCGGACTCGAGAGAGTGGCGGAAATCGAGCCTAGGTTTCACATGGATCCAGGCCAAAATTAACGCTATGTTATGATTCTAAAAACAACTGAACGATACATTAAACTTCAGCTCACCTATTACCACAACCTCGTATTCGTCGTCGTAGGGAAATAAAGACATTTGAGTGACAGCTTCAACTTCAGAGCAAACTGTGTATGTGATAACAAAAATAAATTACCGGTAAATAATATTGATGTTTTAGGAAAGCGCTCAGGTCGTAGATTTCTAGCTCCTTTCGGTGAGGAAGCTGAAAACCCACGACAACTTGTAACTTACGGGCGAAATGCAGTGATAAAAAAATTACAACCTTTTAAGAGGGTCAAATTAATATATAAACATAACAACACCCAAGAGAAGAGACATCGTACTTCGATTGGCGAGCATGACTTTGCAAAATTTATGTCTTGCAATGAGCCGTCAGCTGGGAATATAAATAAGTTGTCCTGAAATTAAAACTATTTTCTTTCAGTTTCGAAGCTCTTTTCAAAGCAAACTAAGTCTTTTTCGTTTTGAATTTTTAGAAGGTTCTAGAACGCTTCAAATACGAACATCACGCTCTGAAAGTTGTCGCCTTCAAGATGAAGAATTTTATAGCGGGCAGAATAAGGTCGAGCCTTATATTAAGCTAGATGTACGTGTGATTTATCGCTAGAGAGACAGCGAATTAATAATTGATTGTCACTGCTACAGCTTAAAGAACATAATTTCTTAAAGACCTCAAAATATGAAACCCTTGAATTGACGATGAATTAAAGCGCATTGAAATGTGCAGGAGCCCTTTGCAATAGCCGTAAGCGGTTTTCAGTTGAAGTCAAGAGCTTGGAGGCCCTGTCGGAGGCTATAGGAGAGCCGGTTTGTTGTGCGCCTACGGAGTTTTGAAATGAGTACTAGCAAATATAACGTTAAGCTTAACTCTAGGGGCGAAATCTCTCGACGGAAAGTTAACAATATTAGGCTTTTTAAAACATTACTTTGAAGCTTGAAGGAGTTTACATACGTCGCCCTTCTTAAGCCTATATAAACTTAATTTAGGCTCGATTTAAGCGACGTTTATTACGTTAAGATATAGGTACCCACACACACAACTTTAAGCTCAAAAGCAGCTTTTGGCGACTATTATCTGGCTTTTTCACCCAAATACACCGGTATCAGAAAGCGCGTAAAGCTTTCACAAGCTAATACAAAGTGATCGTTGAATTTGTTGTTTATAACAGTGAGAAAACAAGCTGATTAATTGCATGTCCAGTAACCAGCCGCTATGATTTGCTACACAAGCAATAACTTTGTGTTTTACCCGCCTCATACCTCGACTTGTTCAAGTTGCAAGCTTCGACGTCACCCCACAGTAGTAAGAGGATAATCATACTTCGCGCCGACCCCTTTGTATGGACTGACTGCCTCGAATTCTTGTCACGACTTCTATTGTCACCGGTTTGAGTCACGTGTTGGGATTTTACTTTGAAATTATTCCCAGCACACAAAACGCCGTAATAAACAAAGGAAACGTTGAACTTTGAACTCGAACGTTACTTGTTTTAAAGCTTTTCGTTATCTTTCCTCAGCTAGCGAAAATTTTCAAGTTTGCAAATTTCACGGTTTTGCTCTGTACCTCGTTCCCAATACCCTGCGAACGAAGATTGACAAGTTTCCGTGATGTCAGTCCTGATACCTAAATCGATATCACGCTTTTCCTAAAATACAAGAAATCATTTTCCTCGCTAGCTTAGCAACAATAAGCTTCATTATCTTGTATTGTCACAATGGGAGCAAAAGAGTTCATATTGTGCACTGGAAGTATGGAACAGCGAGAACAGGCAGGTGAATTGCTTCTTCTCAGCATGACACCAACCTCCAGTACCTCCCTGAGAGACTAACTCTCCTCGCAATTGTACCAGGATAACCTTTTTTTTTTCAGTCAATCAATTACACCTCCTCTAGGTGACCGAACTTTCTCGGCATTTTGGGTGGACGGTTACGCGAGTCGAGATTCATATTTATTATTTACCGATTTGTGACCTCATCCAGCCAAGTGTTTTTCCGGACTGCAAAATCTGACTGGGAGCAAGAAAGGGTCCGATGGGAAAGAGGAAAAAGATGAAGAAAATAACCGATTGAAATTTTAAAAGCTGGTCGTTGGTCGCATTAAAAAGGTGATCGGATTATTAGTAACAAGATTTTCGGGTAGGAAAATAACTGAGGTTTTGTTTGGACCAACAAAAATGTGCTCGTATGGCAAAGGATGCCCGTAAGGCGGGGTGCCATTTCAGTATTGACGATGGCACAGATCATAGAGGGGACTTTTCCCCTCAGCTACTACAGTTTTTGACACGTTAATAATGTTATTATTATTATTATTATTATTATTATTATTATTATTATTATTATTATTATTATGTGCAGGCGCCAGACATTGAACTTATGACTAAATTCACACCTCAAACCACTTTTCGCCCGAAGAATGAGCTTGCTATCGGATATTTTTAACCATCGATTAAATGCGTGGGAAGTATAATGAATTGAATTTGCGTTTCTACTTCAGCGACCGCAAATGTAAATCCGATTGGCTAAAACAAGCATGTCTGAATTACCTTGGAAGTCCGCGGCAAGGCACAATCTATCCATGTCGGAGATTCAGCGTTTTCAAAAGTCACCGTTTAAACCCATGCATACACCTAAGAGCTTTCACCCGTACACACTGAAAACTGAACTTGCATGGGGGATGTCGGCTGGGTTTAGGAGTACTGCTGTAGATCACCTTTAAGAGGGTAGCAAAGGGTTGTTTATTGTTTTCGTACTTGACGCGTGGTTAGGGCAAAAATCAGTGCGGCAGACGCGTGAAAGTGGGAAGAACGTGATTTGCGAATTTACGAAGGATGCCGACACGTGGATTGTCTTTTGACCTGATCTTGTACATGAAAAGTACACGTGACGCCTGAATTTGGTGAAAAACTATATATGACATTTCACTGAGGTCGCAAACATGTTCGTAACAAATAACGGAATTATTTGTTAGATAGTTTGCTTATTTAACTGCGTACTTACGACAAAAATGATGAGTGCTACCTAAAATTACAAATGTACTACATAACAAATGTGCTGCAAATATTTGTAATAATTTGCACTTCAGTATGGCGTTAACCACTGTTAACAAAGCGGAAAGGTTTCTGTCCACAATTCCTTGTTTGTTGTTTCGTGTGTTTGTGCTCTCACAGGAGTAACACTGGTAAATGTTCAGAATTCTTTCAAGTCTTCAGAGTATTAACTCTTGCCTTCAATGACATGATATTATTAACGTTCTTTAAAGAACGCGAGCTAAAGGAGGAGTGCTAATGTAAATTACTAGTTGAGATATTCTTAGTTTTTGTTAATCTCCAACTCCTACAGACATCCAACGTTTAGTCTGTCATCAACACAGGCTAGAGTTGGGGAATTCGGCCGGGAAAGTTTGTAAACTTTCATGCCTCTATCAGGCTGAGATAAGTGCGCTACTACGTGGTCACGCAATGTTTTTGCTTATCGTTTGGTCAACAGTTCATTTCTTTGTCTTTGAACCAGGCTTTACCTTTACAAATAGGTCTAAAGAGAAGTTTAAACACCGAGGTCTGAACAAGAGGTCTAAACATCTGCTAAATAAATCAATCTAATTTTGATAGGCAGGATTTGGAAAACTCAATATGACTGTCCGGGCTTATTATATATAGTCATTTTAACTCATGGATGTTACTTAGAATGTTATCAACTGCGGGTATTTCAGTGAAGACTAACCTTTACTTTAAACGGCCTGAAAACGTAAATGAGACTATCTTCAGCATATAGCATCCGAGTAAACAGAGCACAGAAAGCGTTGGCCTCTGCTCTTACGGAAGCTCAGTGATATTTCTTAAATTTGCCGAGTCATGTACGTCATAACAGTTTTCCTTTTCAGCGCTTGCAGGCAAATATCACATGTTCCACTTAAGTGCAAAAACAAAAGGAAAGAATCAATTTACGCTTTTCGGTTTACTGAACCGAGCCCAAGGGAAATGAACTGAACATTTAAAACGTCAATAAAAGCTCATAAGGGCTTTACACCTTTTGCTGTTCATTACGAGAAAATACGCATTCATTTGCGTGAAATGGCAACCAATAGCGCGAAGATACATTCATTAGCCCCAAAGAACGAACATTTGCACGTAACTCAGATTCAATAACGATTTTTGCATTTTAATCAACATTCAATAACATTTTTGGGCATCCTTATGTGTCATTCGGCATACGTACAATAGAGAAAAATCTACTTTCATTTGCGCTAACATTCACGTCGGTAACACCATCTTGAAAGTCAATAGAGACAATAGACATAAACCATTTATTAACATTTTTGTCACACTGTTTGCAATTCAATGGCATTCCTGGACAGCGTTAGTGTGGATAAGACAAATATTAATGCGCTTGTATAAACAATTGAGCGTTCTTTACATTCAATATACAAAAATCGATTTTCAATTGAACAGTATAATTTCAAAAATTATTTTTTTCTGGCCCAGGCGAGGACAAATCTGGATCCCGACGAGACGGTGATCTTTATGTATCGGATCGCCGGCCCACCGAAACCCGGCCATTTCCGCCTCAAACACAGAGCTTAATTAAAATGCTTCTCCCCTACAGTCAGTCCTTACCTAAACATCGTACTTGTCCAATACTCCGACAAATTTATGCATAGCATTGTTAAATTTCTTATTGTTTTGCTTCATTCTTTATTGTTATGCTTTTGTACAGTATTGTTATGTGAAGTGAATACAATACAATGCCAAGCATAAATTTGTCGGAGTATTGGACAACCCTCAAACATCGCGGAGCACGCAATAAGCTGTCTTAAGGTGATTCCATTCAATTGCATTGCGCATCCTTTCTGCGCATCATTTTTCGCGTGATTAGCGCGCGCACGAGCGCGCGCGCGTTCGGAACTTGATAGGTTTCCTATGGAAGCTGAGCTGTTCAGAGAAATAAATGGTCATTTTCTGCCAAACGAACTCGGTGACCCCACTTTTTTATTCCATTTATTTAAGGAAAATACGACTTTACATGATATATTCAAATTTGAAGAATTTTTCATTATTCAATTTTGAAATACCGCGGTTGATTCACTGTTACAGTCAGATTTTAGGCGTTTCACTGCAACCGTGCAGACGCACGATTTGCCTATTATTTCAAAGTAGTTTAGTTGTTACGGCAATTTTAAGACGTTTTACTGTAACGTTGTTCTTCTATCATAAGAATAATGCTTATATTTCATTGCTAGTAATAACTTTGTTGAAGCAATGGGTGTCTCTAGTACAAGGATAGGTTTTTTTAATATTGCTGTCTAAAGATAGCAAAGTACCTATATACTACAGCCCCGTAGCGTGAAATCGGACACGGTGACCCCCTCTTTTTATTTTATTTTTCTAATGTACTAGGTGTAATTAGTAACTGTGCAAAGTTTCAGCAAATTCTCATTACAACTTCTTTTTCGATGGAATCACCTTAAAGCAGGAATCAAGGCGGACATCTCGCGTCTGGAAATTCAAAGACAAAAACAAAAGACAGAAGACAGAGATGAGGCCAGAACCCGAGGAATCCCACTGGGGGAGTTTTGAACACAACAACTGTTGAAATGGTCTGTTACGGGGACTAGCGTACAGACCAGCAACAAAACTGAAGACTAGCTTTCTTCTTTTAAGATTGACTTTTTAATGCAACTGATAACTTTACAGTACAGAGGCTTGCTTAGAATCACTCAAGAACTATCGCTCTCATTTTTAACCGGCCGTCGCCATGATGAAAGCAAGTTGGCTTAACATACGAAGAAAGTGCTGTAAAGCTTGTGGTACGGGTACTCAACAGCGGTACTGTCTTATATAAAACGCATGCGCATATTAGTCTTCTGAATGTTACCTTCCTATGTTTTTGGCTTTTAATTTACAGTATTTAAGATATGAACGGCGAAGGGTTGTTTAAGTTTGGGGTTTTTTTGTATTTGTCTTGTATAACGCATGCGCAATTGAGTAAAGGAGCTAATAGGATTGAATGCGAAATTGGCTGTGTTGTCTGATCTAGTTAGTGGTTATGGTGAAAATTTTTTTAGCGCAGGAGTTTTTTTTATTGGGATTGACATTTTGAGGGGTGTAAAAATGTGGGAGTCAGAAGGATTTGTGAATGTCAGGAGCATATCACGCTTCTGTGAATGTGATTTGCTTTGAAAGTTGCGTTTTGTATAGGAGCGGCGTAATATTGTGCTGCGTGAGAGGCAGTTTCCCTTGGCGTTTTATTGGGGAGGGGGGGTGGTTTGCGAAGTGGATTGTAAGGTTTCTGATTGGCTAACTTGTATTTTGCAGCGGACAAAAAGGACAGTTGCGTTTTGCCGGCGTGGGCTAGGAAGAGAAGGAATTGGTACTAGTATGATGATGCAATATTAGTTGATTACACCATCAGTACATGATAGTTCTTGTGAACGGAGAGAGATGAGTGTTTATTTGAGGCGAGAAGTTGATACGAAGGAATCGTCATTAATAAGGAGATTAATTAATAAGGCAGGTGTTAGGAGTCTTTTTGCATTGAAAGAACGAAAATATCTGAATATTATCGACGGATTTGTGTGGTTTGCGTGTGGTGTTCGCTAAAGGCTACGAGCAGTCTCACTTTCCGTTCAGAGATGGTGAAGGAAACGAAAAACAGGCGAGTGAGCGCGAAATCGATTGCGGCTCGACAGGCGCGTTAGCTTTCAAAGACGTGGGCGACTTTCGTCCCCGCTCGCTTGTTTACTTTTGCAAGGGATTACCGGGTTAGCAAACCAGATTTAAACATCACGTCATGAAATATGCCTTGACGTGCCCCATACTCTGACGATCTGCTCGAGCTCGTGTTTATCAAGCGTTATATTTTGATTCTACTGCTATATTCACTGTTTGTATTTAAGGTCTAGGCACAACAGTAAATACTTCGTCGTCCCTGTGTGAGCATTCTCAGTTGTGGACGAATTCATATCGACATTCAACGTTTGAGTGAATTTGCGTTTTTCAGCACAAATAAAGCGATAAGAAAGATAAGCTGAGTCATCAGAGTTTAAACATTACGTTATCCAGTACCGCTATAGCCAAAATATTGTGTCACACAATCACACTTTTCGTCACGCCGGTTCGTAAAAATAGAGGATCGCGCTAACATTTTTGAAACCTGGGGGTGGGGAGGGTCAGAATGGCCGGTTAGAATGCCCAGTGGGCTTTCTTGTTTTATTTTGACCAGGTGAGAACTGTCAATTTCATGTCAGTTACCCGTCAAACGCAAATTAAAGCTGACGCAATGTCCTGCGCAGAAGATCCATTACAATAATACGCAAGCGCACGATGATGATTAGCATAAAAACCTTCGAGCAACTACGTAGATACAAAATCTACTTTACGCTAAATTTTCAGTATCGTTCTCGCGGTATCTGGTCAAAAGAAAGTAACAAGAGCAATATAAAAATTACAAGGAACGATTCTATCGATTTAAATTTAACACATTCTACTTAAATACAAGTGAAATCGCAAGCTGAATATTATTACATAACAGTAAGCTACACGTAAACTAATTTTAGAACAAAGGCTTCTTCTCCGGATTTAAGGTCCGCCTTTTTCAATAAATTAAAAATGTACGTGATCACAACCTTGGAGAACAAAATTAACACGCACAACAGAACTTGACATAACACCACTAACAATAGACTATTTGTCTTGTTTAACACTTGCAATTAAAGTTTCCCTTTAACAACAAACCGACTAAAAGCAATAAATACCAAGAATATTAAATGGTACGAATTCAGCAGGAAACACGAAGAGATTGCCCTTAAAATGCTAAAAGGAAGATAGAAAAGTTATTTCCAGGAAAACAATCACGAATGTTTAACCTTAAGGTCAAAACCAAAACAAGCAAATTGATATACTGTACAAAAACAATTGAACATTTCATCTAATAAGGATTAATTTCCTAGCAACGTGTAAATAAACATTGGAAAACATCTGTTTCGCGCGAAAATCGTACCAAGGAATAAATATCGAAAACACAACCAAAAACGAACTGTTGAAAACGTTGCGATCACTAAAAACCTACAATATCTTACTCAAAACTTGTACAATCATTATTCCAAAGAATCAAGCATCACACAACATAAGTATTGATAAAAACTACAATAGATACGATAATTGCAGTTGTTGTAAGACCTTTGGATTGTCAAAACTGATGAATAAAATATGAATGTTCAGAATTTACTACGCGAAGTTTACTCTGAAAAATTCCCTATTTTTATTGTTTAACACAACTGCTCGAAGCTCTGCACAGAAACATCGACACTGCGACCCCAGCTTCATCTTAAAGTGCGCAGTGGTACTGCTTCATACAGACCTCGATCTGCCAAGATGTTTGAATAGAGAGATTATTGAAGGGTAAAACTGAAATTCAGAACAAAATAATTTTTGAAATTGTACTATTCAATTGAAAATCGATTTTTGTATATTGAATGTAAAGAACGCTCAATTGTTTGTACAAGCACATTAATATTTGTCTTATCCACACTAACGCTGTCCAGGAATGCTATTGAATTGCAAACAGTGTGATAAAAATGTTAATAAATGGTTTATGCACTTTAATGTTTGTCTACCGTCTCTATTGACTTTCAAGATGGTGTTAACGACTTGAATGTTAGCGCAAATGAAAGTAGATTTTTCTCTTTTGTACGCCGAATGACGCATAAGAATGCCCAAAAACGTTCTTGATTGTTGATTAAAATGCAAAAATCGGTGTTGAATCTGAGTTACGCGCAAATGTTCGTTTTTTGGCGCTAATGAATGTATCTTCGCGCTATTGCTTGCCATTTCACGTAAATGAATGCGTATTTTCTCGTAATGAACAGCAAAAGGTGTATTATTAAAAAGGCTTTAAAATCAGGCCACCTGAAAAATCAGAACGGGACTGGACTTACTTTTGGATTGAACCATAGATTGGACTGGTTTACTGTTGCGTAGGAATACATGTAAACAGGAATTAATCAAATGTTATATCATGTATCCATCAAATATCCACATATAAAAGTGTCGCCGATTAATTTGGTGAGACTTCAATTTCATTTCACACCATAACCGAGCAAATACAGGGTACAAAAAGTCACCTGACCACTGAAAAACTGACTTCAGTGCCTCAGGTAGAGACCTTTGTCTACTGGTCCACTGATCTACCATCTACTGAAACCACGATGCGAACAGGGCGTGGATGAATCCCATTTGATCTTACACGTGCACAGGAAACATGTGTAAGATACAAGCAGCAAAAACATGACGATTACACTGTTTCTGCGATTTTTTGAGAGAATCATTCTCAGACAAATGAACGATCCACATGCCTCCTCGAGGCCTGGGGGTTACATGTATCACCACTTTCCCCAACATGAAGCGACAAGAGGTATTCTTCTCCGAATGGGTGGCTAGTTCCTCGCCTGGTTACTTTCATTTTGTTTGGTTTCCTTGACCAAGAGAGGATGAAGGGAGAAAGCGAATCCTCCATAAATGGGCCTTTTCCGATGAAAATTATTTGAAATCTATTTTTGGTTCAGTGTCATACTGCGTTGGCTTATTTAAGAACGACACCTTATTGGTCATTTAAAATGACGTCATGTAATTTTAGATTGTTGACATGCCAACACCAGATTAAAAAACCTTCGCGACTTGGATGCGAACTAAAAATACATTTCAAATAATTATCATGAGGCACAGGGGTTCACTCTCTTACTTCATCCTCTCTTGCCTTAACTTTTAAATGGGAAAGCCTCCAGGGAATGTATCAGTATTATTGTTTCCCGCCTTTTTGTCGCTAAAGAAAACGGAGCTTATCGCCGTCCACAAGGAGCTAAAGATGGGATCATTAATTAACATTAATGTATAGTTTTTTTAAGTTGTGTCATCAACAATTATCATCACAGAAGAAAATAATTTATTTTGTCAAAATTGACATATTAAGAAACAGAAAAAAAATGAAAGCTGATGTAGTTAGCAGTATTTTCTCCTGCGTTGAAATGATTATGACTGTACTTTTCGACCAAGACAGTGCCTTCCTCGCCAAAGAAAGGATGTTTTATCAAAAGACACGTGCAGCTGCCCAGTTTGGCATGTTTGTAGTTGTTTTGGGGATTATGCAAAACATAAAAAGAATTCAGTTTCCACAAACATTTTAGGTAAAAGGAAACGACAATTGTTCATTAATTCCGATGGACTGTTCCATCGCGTCAGAAATCGGAGGTCTGTGGAAACTGCGCGAGTTGCTTTCCAAACTTGACATGTTTGAGGCCAAATTTATATACGTGTATTTTGGTTAAGTAGTACGCCAAGCTTTATTCAAATCTCGGGAAAAAAAAATCGAAAATAAATTCGTGAGTCCACGCCTCAACGCAGAAACTCTGCCAGTGTAATGAACAGTCTTTATATTTTTTCCGTCGAGGTTTATCGATGTATCAATGGGCCTGAGCTTGGCTACCGAACCTCAGAAAAGGGCGAATTCAGTTTTCTATTCTTAGCACAATGGTTTTATTCAGAAAAGGGTGTTAGTTTAATGGCAGTACGGCATACACTGCTCATCCACTGCAAGCCTGCATAGAAAATTTACTGAATTTGGAACCGGTTACAATATTTTAAATTACGTGTTTTGGTTCTTATGCGAAAAGGTTTATCTTGGTATTAAACAACTGAAATTGGTAATGCAACGAAATCAGTTCTTGAAAAGCGGCTTTGGGCGTGGCCAGTATTCTGCACGAATAGATTTAAAGACACCAGTGAACGGGATTGCCGAGAGCTGTATATTTATTTACCAGATGCATTTTGAATAAAATATGTAGGATGCAGGATACTTGGCTTCTCGGGTATGGCTGCGCAATGTTCATTTATGAACTGAGCGTTTCCAGACTCTTAAAACTGAAACCTTCGCGTTGAAATAGATCACTGAAAATAAAAATGCCATGTACCGGCTCCTCTCTGTTGCTTTTTCGATTATGTAGCCTTGTATAAGTATCTCCGATTTTTTTTGTAGTTGTGTCTAATAGCACACTAATTCAATTAACTCAGACCGGTGGCTTCATTGTAATTAACCGGTATCTCTAAAACAAAGCCTCTTGGTTAATAAATAGCACGTCATCCTACAGTTTCAAAATTTCAAAAAATTAAGCCGCGCCTTTCTACCGTTACATTGAAGGAACACACAGTACGTGCTCAACAACTTATTCTTATAACGCAACTTGCATGCAATTTTAATTCAAAAGCTTGGAGCAAGGCCAGCTTAAGAAAGAAGGCAGTCTATAGATATCGCGGTGACTGATTTCTCTAGCAAACTAGAAAGATGATGTATGTAATCAGATGGTTGTAGTAATACTAACAAATTCATCAAACTGTAATAGGGTACCAAACGGTTGCTATAGTCTACATGCCAGTATATTTGCCTGCAGTGCGGGAGCGGAGAACAGTTCACTAAACCAAATGCTAACAGCCTTAGAATAAAACACTCGTGAACCGTTTTTTATAAATTGAGTTAATATCATTTTACTTACCTAATCCTCAGTAGAATCGGTTTAGTGATAGTAGCTCGCCCACGGCTTCTCTGTTTCAACCGACCCTCCTTGTTGGCTTCAGATCAACTGTACACCACTAAAAGCAAACGGTCTACATTTTAAGCGCTTGAAATAGGCTCCAGGCCAACATTTAACAAGCCTCAACACAAAAGAAGCCTCACGATACCCATAACAAGCTGCCAACTACAGCAGGTGGAACACTGGTACCGGTGACGCCCGCGTGCGCTTTCCAGCGGTCATCTACTAAGATGTTTTATCGACGCTCCCGATTCATATTTTTTCGTATTCTTTTACAGATGTTTTTTGAATTGTACGGGAAAAAGTTAGAGAAGAAGGAAACCTGCTGTCACTGACTCTATCGTTGTGAAGAAGGAACTGGTTCCCGATTCAAGGCCTTGTTTTCGAATTTTAGGGAGATAGAGTGAAGACGATAAAATCTGCTGTTACAGACTCTGCAGGGAAAAGAAGAAAACTCAAGATTAATTTTTTTATGGTCCATCTTATTCTTTCTATAGAAGTCTTTTTGAATTTTAGGGGAAATGATAGAGAAGGAAGAATCTGCCGTTACACTGGGACTCTACAGTTGTGAAGAAGGAGGCTCCCGATTTCTAGGCTTTGTGAAGAAGGAAGAATAGACAACGCACAAAGCTAATCTGCATAACTGAACAAACTTTTGTTCATACATCTATAGTTGAAGTTACTCATTTGGTTTCCATGGTAATTTCATCTGCTTTGTTTCCTCCTTTTCGGCTGGAGTTGGCATCCCCCGTTTTTAAACAACCCGTCAATTGATTAAATTCAAACATTTATGCCCATTTTTTCATATTTCAGTCGGTTCAGCAATAGAACATGTAAAAAAAAACGCAATACTGAATACCAAGATTCTCTCTGGAGATTCATGAACTGTTTTAGTTGTTTGAGACTAATTATTTAAGCATGTCATGCCGTCTTTTGCTACCCTCCTCCCCACTCATACAGAACTTGAGTCCAGAGTCCATTATTTCCTTTTCCCCAGCAGACATAACAATCAGGATTAGAATACACGTGTCTTTCACGTGTTAAGTCGATCGAAACGACACGGCATTGCAGTGTAAACAAGCGTTTCACAGGTCAGTGGGTATTCCCCGGTGAGTGGTAACTTACAATAAAAACGCAATCAGATGACAAACTTTTAGTCGTGGTCATCATCTCTTACATCTGTTGATCGTGAGAAAACAATGGCGTTTGCCCAAAGCCTATCCCCCTTTTTCCAAATTAAACAAAAGGGAGAGTTGCGAGCTCTAATATATTACTTCTTTGTTTGCTTTTTTCTGTGCGAATATGCAAACACTCTAGTCAGATGTATCAGCAAAGACCTTATTAGGTAGCTTTGTGCGGAGCCCTACGAAGTATAGAAGGATGACTAGTAAGGAGAAGTACGGTGTTTTATTACTCCACTCTTGCGCCATTTTACCATATAAGTTCACGAAAACGCGTAAAATATTCCACGGTATTACACAGTTAAATCAGTCCGGGCCATAGACATTTCTGTCTATGTGATGACGTCATTAAAATGGCGTCTTGGCGCTTTTCCGTGGAACCTCGGTTTATCTCATTCTTCAGCCCCTCATGTTTTCCTGCCATTGACTAGTCCCATGGGACCCAGTTCACCCACAAAAAGACAAACAGAACTTCACTATTCATGAGTATGAATGGCGTCGGTTGAAATCCTGGAAAGTTATCGTCAGTTCAAGTCGAGTTACCGCGTCTAGTTTGAAGCGTGCAAGAAGTGACGTACTGCCATAAAAATGGAAAATTGAGGTAGGTCAGATTATTTTACGTTTAAAAGAAAAATATAGCGGTAATCATTGGTAAATTTGCTTCAGATCCATCAAAACAGAAGTCCTATGCACCGTGGTTTAGTGCATATGCACGGCCTTTATAAATCGCGATCGGGCACCATATAGCATATTGATGTCGTGTTCTGACTTCTGCTGCTTATCGACTTTCTATTCCTAAGTTCGTTGTTTTTGCTTTTCAGCTCATGGAGATAGAGCTTTCCCAATTACAATCGTAACAGCTTTGTCCCTTTGATCAAGATACAAAGGACACAGCTAATTAATTTGCGACAAAGCTAAATTTGGCCGGTAAATATTAATCGAGAGAGAGAGAGAGAGAGAGAGAGAGAGAGAGAGAGAGAGAGAGAGAGAGAGAGAGAGAGAGAGAGATACTGTTTGGACGTTTGGACGTTTGGACGTTCTTAGCTGCTTAGAGCCCTTTAAAATCTTTGGGTGTGCTAGCTTTGGGGCAATAAATTAGGTTTCTGGACTCAGTTTGATTGCAAGATTCCTAACCGTAAAAGATTCGCGACAGAACTGCCGCAAAGATTCGCAGCAAATCCATCGTCATTTGTCATCAGGCACACACCGTAAAAGCCGGATTCGCGACAGAACTGCCGCAAAGATTCGCAGCAAAAGCCATCGTCATTTGTCGTCAGACAATCACCGCAAAAGATTCGCGACAGAAGTGCCGCAAAGATTCGCAGCAAAAACCATCGTCATTTGTCGTCAGACAATCACCGCAAAAGATTCGCGACAGAACTGCCGCAAAGATTCGCAGCGAAAGCCATCGTCATTTTTCGTCAGGCAATCAGCGCAAAAGATTCGCGACAGAACTGCTGCAAAGATTCGCAGGAAAACCCATCGTCATTTGTCGTCGGGCAATCAGCGCAAAAGATTTGTGACAGAAGTGCCGCAAAGATTCGCAGCAAAAGCCATCGTCAGTTGTCGTCAGGCAATCACCGTAAAAGGTTCTCGACAGAAGCAAGCCAGAAGAAAGTATTAACATGGTGCTAGAAGATTTATGCCCCAGCTAAACCATATTTAAGGTGTTCACCAATAAGCAAAGAGGCTTCTCAAACTTAAGCGTCATGTGTATATTCCACTGTACAAACTTTGTCAGAGAGTCTCGTTGCAAGCTCTGCTTGCGTCATCGTAGATAACAACCAATCCATTTTAAACCTGTAAAATGGAACATCTTAATAAGGTGAGATACAGTTTAAGCCCGCATTGAATGTGAGAAGTATCTTGTGATCCTTTGGGTATCCTCCTCCAACTCGGCGACAGAATGAAGATTTGATTATCATAATTGCGGTTTAAGCGGAAAATCAAGTCTGGTGGCGATAGTTCTACATAGGCGTGCTTTATGTCTAACGATAAAGCGCAGAAGTTTTCAAACTTTTGCGTGCGCGAAAATTTCATCCAGCGAAAATGTCCTGTAGAAAATAATCCGCTTAAGTTTGCTCTTTGAATTTCAGATAAACATTACCTTGGCCAACAATCCATCTTCCTGCCTCCAAGAGAGCAATGGATGATGTGTTTTGCCCGGCCAGGATGGCATACCGTATGCCATCCTTTCGGTTGCTTTGAGTTACAAACGATAAATTTAGCTTAAGAATGCTTATGTTATGAAAAAAAACCAGCAAGTTTCATTCGTCAAACACTGGACAGAAGACTGCTCGACTTCCAAAGGTTAAGTCTGAGATTAGGACACAAATTCGAGAAAATTGGCTGGCGCGAAACACAAAAGTCGTCAATCAATCCACGAAATTAAGCCCTAAGGGTGACGCAAATATAATTTCTCTTTACATTATCATTACTTGTTCAGACATTCAAGTGGTGAGAATAATGGAATTAATCACCAAATTCTCCTCAATAGCTCCACAACAAATGTATGGAAAGCAGTAAGGAGAACATGCATTTTTATATCAGGGCTTTAAGGATTTTCCCGACAAAAACTCATCCCACATGGCCACTTTCCATATAGACTTCATAACAGGCGTTTACGTCCGAACAATAGGCTGTTACCAGTCTATTGTTTGAGCTCTTTCCCCCGATCACTGCGTGATCCAAAAGCGCTGATTGGTAAATTCATACCACGTGATGCACAAAACACACCATCTAGCAACAATTTTACAAAGCCGGGCGGGCCAGGCGTTAAAATATCGACAAGGAAACTTGTTACGTTGTAGATATACCCTTTATCGTCAAAAACAAACAAACAAACAAACAAACAAACACGAGAGGTTGGAAAACCTATCAAGCTCTTAAACGAGCTAAACTTAACGTAACTAATATGCTTAGGTCAACATTTAGTCGCTCAGCAAACACAATCAGAGTTTAAACGGGTGACAGCCACAGGAATCCAACATATAAACATTTGTCAACAGAAAAAGATTAGATATCAAGTACATCACAACAGTGGGAGTCGTGTTAGGCCTGTCCATACTTTTTAATACTCTACATGGTCAGGTGCTCCTGACATGGTACCGCCAATAAATGAAAGCTTTTCGATAGACTGCGAGCGGTCGACCTATTTATCTCAGATCCTACGCGTGAGTGGAAATGAATAACAGCTTCTCGCTAAAATAGGAGAGGAAAGAGACGCAGTCTAGCTTTTTGATTGTAAAAAATAAAACCTTGGTATCAGTCAATGTCCGTGGGCGGTTTAGCCTCCCACGCAGTCGTTTTTAGGGGAGTCGTATTATTGTGGGGAGGAGGGTAATATGTCTCCCCTAAAAACGACTGCGTGGGAGGCTATGGGCGGTTCGGTGGGCGGAAGAGCTCGAACAATACAGAGACGATATGCAGCCGATTTCCCTTATTTAGTCTAGGTTCTGTTGCGAGAGGTGCGACAGCGCGTGTGTGCATAGATATCTGTCGCGTTTTGAATTTTAGGTTTCTGTTGGTTTATTTCCATACGGGAACGTTCCGCTGCGTCTTTGTTCTCTCCGCGCTTCTGTTGTAGCAAGAAGCCCGGTGCGAAACTTTGTCGTTTTTACCGTCTTTTATCTGCGAATACTGATACCTCAAGGATAACTCGACTCGCTAATCTCAAATTGGCTCAATTTTTAATTTATTTTACAGAAGAACTGCACTGCTTCAGCCACTTATTGTCTATTATTGTCCAACCTGCGTCAAGCGCGATGCCAAAATTAGATCTGATTGCCTGGCAAACGAACATTAATATAATTTCATAAGCGGCCATTAGGAAAAGGAAATATCCCCCTTTAGATGGGCGTTAACAAAACCCGAAACATGGAACATTCCGGAACATCCCGGAACAGGGCAAATTATCACAAAATAAATGAAAAAAAAAGTGAAAGAAAGATTTCAAGAGAAAGCGAGTAAAGAAACAATCAAAAAACAAACGAACAAACAAACAAACAAAATTTAAAGTAAGGTGTAACAGTAGTACTTTCCCACCAATTTTATCATGTGATTTATTTTCTACCGTGTTGGTTTCTTGCCTTATTCTTGGCCTCCCCATGAAATTAAAAAAAAATGATTAAGCCACATAGTAACCAGTGAGAGTTACCAGATCTGTGGCAAAGATCTGGATTTGCAGAAAAACTGAACAAAAGTAAAACTACATCAAATTAACTCATCATTACGGCGGAGAAAAGACAAAGGCAAGAATTTATAAAAATAATAAATAAACTAAAAAACTGATATAATTTTTGTGTCGGATATTTCAGTTTGGAACACAAACCTTCACCGAAAGCGGTGCTTTTTTTCAGTTGCAGCGTAAGAAAAGGAGGGAAATTTGTTATCTTAGAAGGTGCGATCCCCAAGTGTAGAACAGCTGACTTTTGGAACGAACAGAAGAGATTGTGTAGACGAACAAAGAGAATAATTAGGAGCTGGTTTGACAAAAGGTATTTAATGTAGGGTGGACTCCTTTTTTTTGGTTAGTATAATTTACGTTCATTCATCTCTGCACACTTTTACTTTGGAAATCAACTTAAACACAAAACGTCCTTAAACAACCGAATAAACATGAGACCAGGAAACTCAAAAGCGTACCAGGAAAGTGGAACTGCGTGTCTGCATGCGTAGTCTCCTATGCAGCCGTTCTTAGTGTCGTCATGCGACGCCAAAGGAGACTACTGCATGCGTGACTGAGAAAATGCTTTAATTTTCTCATATCAAGTAAACCGTCTCTCGATACCCAAAATAAAGCCTCAATGTTATCCGAGATATTTTTGAATTCAAGAAATGAGACGCATTTAGCCAGAGTGAGCATATTCGTTCATTTAGTCACAGATGCATATATTTATTTATCCATTTATTCTATATCGTTTATTTTATTTTATTTTATTCTATTTTACTTTATTTATTATCTTTTATCGACGATCAGAATTTTTTTATTACTTTTTTTTTTCATTTATTTTGTGATAATTTGCCCTGTTCCGGGATGTTCCGGAATGTTCCGGAATGTTCCGGGATGTTCCGGAATGTTCCATGTTCCGGGTTTTGTTGACGCCCTAAATTTCACACCGTAGTTGCATTGCATTGGAGAAAGAGAACACTTATCTCACAGATCATTTATACAATGAAAAACGGTCATTCTTCCTCGAAAATTCAGACCCCTCACAAGCGCAAAACTGCCGACATACTCCGGAAATTCTGAGATTCGTGATAAAATTCATGATAGGTACGATGAGAATAGACGGGAAATATTCTTGTCATCTTGCAATAAAAAAGGCAGACAGTGTGTACATTTAAGGTTATCATATTTCATAGCAGGATACTGCAAACTAAAACCAGGGCTTTTTTATTATATGGCCAGATTAAGTACATTAGAATTAAATTTATTTGGCTTTGATTGTTTTCCAGTGATGCCGTTCAAACCTGTAGAGTTTAAGATCTGTGTACATGTTATTTCGAATCTCACCGCGTGGAAATCTTACCGCCACACGCTGTAAACTTTACCCCGCATTACATAATATGAACTTTTAAGTTCATATTAACATTACATGAAATATATCTGTCACTGAAATATTGTCCTTGATAAGAGCATTTTAATACCCAGGGTAAACTTATCGAGCACCCAGTCCAAATTATAGTAGATGGAGTTTTCGAAGGGTTTGAGTTTTGGAAGGCGGGTTTTCGAGGTCTGAGATTTCAGGACACCCGAAAAAACCGCAATACCGCAAATCCCAGGTGTCCACTCTTTTCGGTTTCAAAGACCATGCATACTTTCAGTTTCAAACATGAGTCACATTTTCATTTTGACAGCGCGTTTTGAGACAAATAACGTACCGAGAGCTAAAAGACAAATTACCACTGAGTAAGTTCGTAACGATACCGATGCCACCCTTTCCGACTTTTTGTTTTACTTGCCGCCTCGCGAATAAAAAGTCGGAAATGGCCTCCTCTCTGGCAGGGCATGGCATGGCATGGCATGGCATTGTCAACTTGCCATGACACAGCTACAGCGGCGACAACGTTAGTGAATGAAACGAACGACTTAGCTGATACTTACATGATATATACGTAAGCCACACCGAAACATGTTTAAAATCTAATCCTAATTTAAAATCGTAATGTTAACCAAAGTGGCAAAAGAAACGTTGATGGCATTTCTCGACAAAGTGAACTCTCTCGAGCACGACCAGGCCCCGGTAATCTCCTGAGACAGTGTGACCTCTTAACTTCATGCATGGAAAAAGAAACAATAGAACCTGGACCCCTAACCGACTGACGGACCATATGATAACGTGATAAATAAAAATCGTATCATGACATGTCATACTGATTTCACATGTTATTTTGTTTGATCCGTGGGAGAATTGGAAAATGTAAAGAGAAAACTGGACCAATTGCTAGTTATATAACTTTTGATGCAACTTTTTTTCAAGCATTTTAGCTGATCGCAACTCAAAGTCGGCATGACCTTTTGTTCTTAAAAGAATGGAAAAATTACCGGAAATTATACGCATCCCTGGGAAATGTAAACCTTGATCCCAGAAGGTTTACCTCTGGGACCAGGTAAGGAAATTGACGACTGATTAAGCTATCGGCACCAGAACTTCATCTGGACTTTTTCGGTTTTAAAATGTGAGCTTCTCCCCTGAAGAAAAGGTCGCACAGGAGGGACTTTTTAAAAACAGGCCATCAAATGGGTTTTTAGACAGTACAATGTAACTTGAATGCTGATATCGCATCGTGCCTAAAAAATTCCCTGCTGTGACCATTTATACGGGCAGGAAATACCGCGTGGTCCATACAAACAGCGTAAAAAGACAAAAAGAAGAGAAAATTAAATCACCTTTTTGGTTTAATGTAAACTGAAGCATTTACAACCTAACAGAGTTGAACTACATGTTAGTTTTTGTTACAAATGATATGTTTTGCAACAGCCAAATTTCATAATTTTCCACGGGCAGTCTTTCATTTCACGCAACGTCAACGTTAATAGACTAAAGGGCGAAGCAAGCTGATAAGTTTATCTGAAAACTGTACTGTAAATATGTTGTGAAAATGACAAGAAACTAGCCCTCCTACAAGGAATGTGCAAAAATGACAACTGTTGTGAACATAAAACCGTCCTTCGTTCTTTGCGCAGTGAAGAGCATGATTCACTCCTGTCCAACAGATATTTCCTCGAGAAAAAAAAAAAAAAGTTAAAGAGACTGGAGACCCAAAAATGTAATCTCTGTCACGTTCAATGAAATAAAGGCGACAAAATCGGCAACAAAAGCCACAGCTATATTAAAATAGTACACGCAAGTTGGGTTTTTACAGGATTTTTTAACTAGCTGAACTCTGGGCATTCCTCGGAGTTTGTCTACGGACCGAGATTTAGTAGTTAAACGTGGATTGCTGCTTTCACGGTAAATTATACAGTTGCAAGGTATCATGACTTGTCCACTGACTATTACTGGTGACCAAGGGGCGATAATCCCTTGTTTTCCTGACTAAAATCATACAGTCTCGTTTTAACTGCGCATTTAGAAAATAGATTTTAAGTCAGGCAATGCCGGAGTAGTACACCGGCTAAAAATTTAGAAAGGGTGCTACAAAGGTAACAGAAAGTAATTGACAAATTGTGCCGGTCCTGGTGGCAAATTTTGGGAAGTTTACAGGCGCAAAAGATACAAAATTGTCTTAAGCGAATCGGTCTGTGTATGAAACACTGTTTCCTACAGCGACAGCAAGGGAAAGTCGAATCCGTAGAATTCGCAACAATAAGGTCTGATAGCATACGTGAACAAAGCATTTTGCCTACCGTTTGCCTGTCTGCGTAGATCTCTTCTGGCGTCTCGCTCCTTTCTTTCCAAATGACTGCAAAAGGAGAATGGCAATGAATACTTCATGATTTAGCCAAATCACTAACTTTAGTGATCTCTGTATAAAAGTATTACTCAGTCATAGCAAAATCAGTGTTAGTGACTCCTGTATTACGAAGATTAATCAAGTCATATTTGACTTCTAGTACATTTGAAAAATGATGGCACTGGGTGACCGCATTCTCAGTGATTATTTGTTTACTGACCGAGATTTAGTAGCTAAATGTGGAGTGACGTTTTCACGGTAAATTATACAGTTGTACCATCTCGCAAGGTACCATGACTTGTCCACTATTACCGGTGACCAAGGCGCGATAATCCCTTGTTTTCCTGAGTAAAATCATACAGTCTCGTTTTAACCGCGCATTTAGAAAATAGATTTCAAGTCAGGCAAAGCCGGATTAGTACACCCGCTAAAAATTTAAAAAGAGTGCTACAAAAGTAACAGAAAGTAATTGACAGATTGTGCCGGTCCTGGTGGCAAACAGCAGGGGAAATTAGAACAGCAGGGGAATTAGACAGCAGGGGAAATTAGAATTCGCAACAATAAGGTCTGATAGCATACATGAGCAAAACATTTTGCCTACCTTTGGTTATCTTGTCTTCTGAGATTTCTCCTTGACTCTCGCTGCTGACTGCTACCAGAAGCAGCACTCGTTCCAGGAGATTACCGCCGAGCGCAGAATTCAGCCTTTTACGGGCGTTTATACACTCCGAAATGAGACTATACCGTGATGAAAGAGCGAACCAAAAAACCGCTCACAAAAACGTTAATACTTCGAAGGGATTACAGAGATCGACCGAGTTCGAACGAAAAGAACGATTAGCATTGGGCTCAACTGATTTGTCCATTCGAAATATGAGTGCAGTGTTACGTCATTAAAAATGACAGCTGAGGCTGGATAACATAAGGCTGTCGACACGCCTCTTTCTGCCGGTTGTAAAAAACAGAAAAAAAAAAACACACACAAATCAGCCGCAACAATGGAGCTGGTATTTCCAGGCATGACAATACAGGCGCTAATCGAAATACGCTAGCGGCTCATCACGTGCGCGTCACGTTTTTCACGCCACAGGCGATTTTCGCTATCGCGTTCTTCGCTGCTCTACTATCCCTGAGCGAAAGTAGTCTATTACTTGAAGGTGTTAGTGCCAGGAAAAGAGAAAACAGCGTTGCGTGACGCCACTAAAAACGGCTGCGTGGGAGACTAGTAAACGACCTAATATTAAACTTTCCCAGCCAGCTCATTTCCAGCCTGTCGACCAGGTTTTTGTCGAGCGGCCCCGTCAGGTACTCCTGCTAAAAGCCGCTAAAAGGAGTGATGATTCAGTTCTCAAAGGATACGCGAGTTTCTAATTTAAAATAAACAGGTGATAGGATGTTTGCTTGCGGTTATCTGCAAGACATGTAACTTTCTTTATCACGGATGTCGTAAGTGTCTAAAGGATCCAAGTTATTCTGAGACTGTTGCAGTTTTCTTTCATCACATAGCAAATCTGGATTGCTACAATAAAGACACCAACAATAAAAATTGTACATAATGAAAAACAAGATGTTACAAAGGAAGGCATACTGAAGGTCGCGCCCTTCTTAATTTTTGGACGCGAGAATTATTGAAGACCTGGTACTCAATAGTAAACTAGTCCCAGTCCTCGTGGCCTCATCACGTTGAAAATGGCGGCGAACGGACGCACTTAACACTTGACTGCACTTTGTACCTTGAAGTGTTGTCTCTAGCTTTCCAAATACATACAGTCAGTGCACTTAACAGGTATGAATACTATAATACCCGTTTAACTTTTCACAGTGCTTTGTTAAAGAAAAATTACATTTATGATCAGATGAAACACATTTCATGAATCCTTGCATTGTGTTTGACCTTGTTTTATATGAAGTGTTTGTTGATTTCAAAAGTAACATTTGCCACAGGTGCCAAGTTTTTGGGTCGGCCAGGCGTGAGATTTATGTAAATTTCTGCTAAAAGAAAGTTAAGTAAACAGAGATAAACCGGAAAAGCGTGTAAGGCACGACAAAAGCGTTTTGTAAGTAAAGTTTTAGCTGGTAGATTGCAGCAGGCCATTTAAGCCAAACAGTGGTTCATAGCCTTATAATTTAATTAAAACTGGCTTAAAAGGATTGAAAAACAAATGGAACGCTTTAAATGGTTTGAACCCAGTAGTCATATGTATATCATAACTCAGTGAAGTATGATCGCCAACATCCAGATGAGTGTAGTCCTGAGAAGGATGGTTTGTGATGTCATTGACTAATGTTTCGACAACCTGAGCAGTCTGTCATCATCACTGTTAAATTGGAATTGCTAACAAAACAAAGAGGGAAGTCTAAAGGTTAGCACAAACAAGGGGACTAGTCGTAGGGACTTGTTGATCAAAGGGACTTGTCCTTGCAACAGGTTGCTGCTGTGGGACACACACCGAGAAGGACTAGTTCCAGAGACTACTCGCAAGGACAAGTACCGTCTAACAACTGGCCACAGGAGTGGGCTGGGCAAATTAGTTATTGATTGGTTGATTTTTTAGCTGTTGGCAGGACTAGTCACACATTTACAGTATGCACAAGGGGACACACAATTTGTAAAGCTAAGTCCCTGTGACTGGGACCGTGTGTAAATGCATTTACCATTTTAAATTTGTGGGGACTGGCACAGGGACCAAATTTTATATAAATAGGAAGGTAGTTATAAGTCAGGGGTTTCAATAAAATTTGAAGTAGGCAGCTGGTTTGAGAAGAGTAACTGATTGTATCAACAAGGGTTTGAAACAACCTTTCTTTAATTGCTTCTATCAATTTAGGGAAAAAAGTAGCTGACTTCTCTTAGGGATATAGCTGATGCTTTTCATCAGCCATCAGTGCTTATTTAAAGCACTGTACAAATAAATGCACTGAGTGTAAATTTAGCAGTTTTGACAAAATGCCATCAAAATCCCTGTGACTACTAGTTCAAGCTCACGCAGATCAATTTAAACCCCACTTACACTCTTAGTTTTCTATTGTTTAACCCTAAAAGCCCTATGAGTGACAAAATAAAATTTCTTTACATTATCACTACTTGTTCAAACATTCAAGTGATGAGAACAAAAAAAGTAATCACCAAGGGTATGCCTTGATATTTAGATAAAGTCTCCTTACTTGTTCTGTAAGAAATGTATGGAGAACAGTAAGGGAAATATGCATTTTTATGTCAGGGCTTTAAGGGTTAAAGAACATGTTGTGCCTCACAATTATGTGTAGGTTTACTAAAAAATTCTAGTTCTACAAAGGCTGTACATTTTTTTCAAATGTGTATAGCACACAACAGACAACAGGGGAAGACTCGCCTTAGATGGAATTGCATACAATTTCACAAATAGCACAAAGAAGTCACAAATAGTACAAAGAAGTCAACATTAAATCAACAGTGTCCTAAGTTGTTACTGGCTAAAAAATAAAAACTTCACTAATTGAAGTAATTTATTGATCACAAAAAATTTATAGGATGTAGCAAAAGAAGCAAAACATACTTAACAAAGTTAACAGAAACTACAAAAGATATGAGGCAACTTGACCTCTTGTTGGTGCAATTTATTCACAACACAAGTTTGTTATGGCTGTGGAGATCAAGGCAACAGGTGTCTCAAAACTTAGCAACATCCCTGTGCGGTGCAAAAAAACTGAGTTGTGTGTACAGTAAGAAAGCAAACACTCTTTTTAATTTTGTTTTTCACCAGACACAAGGATAGAAATAAACAATTAAGAAATTACATTCCATTAAATTAGAATTTGAAGGTATGCATTTTGACTTTATTGCAGTCCAACTTTGGGACTAACCTAATTCTTTCTACTGTTAGCAACAGTTACAGAAAATTGGAAATTTCTTTTGCTTTTTTCATTCACGTTCTGCTCTGAAACATAAATACTTGTTACTAGAAATAGTGCTGTAAAGAGGTTAATACCAGTATGCTCCAAAACTGCTTCTCCTGTTTGCACACATTTTAGTGCTCCATTTTCAATTAAATTTGATCTCATAACCTGGTATACAAAACATGCAAAGTCTTCATTTTGAATATTTATCATTATGAGCCATTACACGACAGCTTCGTGAAATATTAGAGCCTGCAAACACTTGCAAAAAGGATTAAGACACTGTGGGTCAAGAGCATCATTTTCGACTATGTTGTCATAGTCAAACCTTGTTCCCCCCCCCCCCCCCCAATCAATATGTACATGCAAACTGTAACATTTAGTTTAATCCAGCTAGCATGAGCTCTTAAAGGAGGAAGGGCTCAGAAGTGAAGTTAAGAGTTTACTTTCCAAACAGGGCATACTTTTGATGAGGGGGAGGGAATGTTAGTTTTGGTCAGTGACAACCGTTTTCAGCTGCTTGTAGTTGTATCCAAAATTAAAAAATGTTCTGCACCCAAGGTGTCCAGACATAGCCATATAGCTCTGGTTTGGACGCAGGATCAGGTTCAGGGTAACGGACAGGTACAGCAGTGGCATTGTATTCCTTGATCTTCTCCATCAAAATAGAAACCATTTCTGGGTAAACCCCAGACAGTTCATTTCTTTCTTCCGGATCCTCCCGTATGTTGAAAAGAAAGGTGCTGTTTATGTTGTCAAAGAGATTTGGTGGATGTGTGATAGAATGGGGACTTTCAGCAGGTGGAACCCAACTCCCATTTCCTGGACAGCCAGTCAAAAGCTTCCAGTCACCAACTCTTATAGCCGCTTGTCGGCAGTGCTTATAAGGCTCATTGTAAAAGTTCCAGTAAGCATCTATAGGGTCAATGTTATGCAAGATTTCCTTTCGTGGTGAGGGTTTTCCACTGCTCAGTGTCTCCCAAACATTGTAGCCATCCAGAGGCATGCCGTCAACTGATCCTCCTGCCAGACTCACCAGCGTTGGGAACCAATCAGTGACGTGGATCATCTCTGAGCTTATGCGGCCAGGTCTTGATAGCTGGTTACCATGGATAAGCCCTACCCCTCTGATTCCTCCCTCCCAGAGTGATTCCTTCCAACCGCGTAAAGGCCAGTTATTGCCACCATAATGTACCTGCCCGCCATTATCGGTACTGAAAATGAGAACCGTGTCATTCCACAAGCCATGCTTTTGTAGAGCTTTGGTTATGTTACCAATGCCCTCGTCCATACAGGACACCATTCCTGCATACGTCCGGCGATTGTAATCCTTTATATCTTTGTACTGCACTGTGTAGTACTCAGGTACCTCCATCGGGGAATGAACTGCTTGGTATGCCACAAACAGAAACAAAGGCTTATCTGTTTCATGGGAGGATATTATCTTCACTGCCTCGTCTGTGAATAAGAAAGTGGAATAATTTCCAATAACGTCATTAGCTACTTCTTCATTTCTTCGCATGTCATATCCATTCAAAGCGATGAATTCCTCTTTCCCTGGAAATCCTAAATCATTTTTGTGCCAGAAGTAATCTTCTCCGCCGGTCAAATAACCAAAGAACGAATCGAAACCCCGCTGTGTAGGAATCAACTCTCGGGAATAGAATCCAATATGCCATTTCCCAACCATGTGTGTGCTGTAACCGCTCTCTTTCAACTTATTTGCAATCGTGGACTCATTCTTGGGAAGTGCATTCGCTTGCGAAGGCCAGATTATACCGTGTTGTAAACCAGTGTGGATCTGATACCTCCCGGAAAACAACTGACTTCGAGTCGGCGTGCAAATAGGCTGCACGTAATAATTTTCCAAGCGGACTCCCGCAGCGGCCAAACTGTCAATGTTCGGTGTTTTGATACGAGGATTGTGGTAACCGACGTCGTTGAAGCCAAAATCATCTGCTAGGATAAACACAATATGCGGTGGTCTTCCAACGACACTTTGCAAGCAGAAAATAAAAGCAAAAATTCCAAAAACTGGAAGCAGACCCGGCGCCATGTTTGCCTGTCACGCTCATCCACGCGTGGCGTGAAGCTCACCGGGTTTCGTTAGGAGACTGGGAACGAAGCCATTTGTTTACATCCTTGATGCCTGTTTTCAATAACATTTCTGACACGTCGTTTGGGTTTTCCGGTAACAGATTATCGAGAAACTGAGAATTTGTTTCGCTTTGTTTAACTCTGGTCGTTTACATGTGGTCATGCTCCCAGTAGTTAACGACGAAGTCAAACGTTTTTATAGCGAGCTCAGCTTAAAGGAACCGGCCGTGCGTAATCCATTCACGCATCGAGTGCAAATATTAACCCGGCAGAAGAAACTTGAGGTAGGAGGCGTCCCTTTTAATCTGTTTTATAACATTGTTAGCTGATTAAAAACTCTTGCTTTCGATTTGTCTTTAATTAAGAGGGATGTAGGATTTATTCTTGGTGTATGAAATGTGGTATTCGGACGTAACGCCTCTCCCCAAACCGAAAATGATCCGTAATCCGTGTCAGTGCATGTGGAGAAGCGATCTCGACTTCATTTACTCGGAAATATCTAATCGATTGTAACAGTTAGTTTTTTTCGTGGATTAGTTTGTCAGTGTTGACAGGGATTTTCACAAATATTGGTTCGTTTTTGTTGCATTGAAGTCTGCATTTCATAATTTGTCTTTAAACTGATAAACCGAAGCGAATATTTCTCCAGTACAAATGACAGCGAACTTCCTGTAAGGGGATGAGATATTTGACCAAACAAAAGGTAATCGGGTGTGTTGTACAGATGTAAAATTTCAATATTTTAAGTGTTAAATAGTTAAAGATGATCCGTAATCCGTGTCAGTGCATGTGGAGAAGCGATCTCGACTTCATTTACTCGGAAATATCTAATCGATTGTAACAGTTAGTTTTTTTCGTGGATTAGTTTGTCAGTGTTGACAGGGATTTTCACAAATATTGGTTCGTTTTTGTTGCGTATATCTTGTGTCGATTTAAACCACTGCATAACATCAATCGCTCGTATATCCCACATGTACAGTTTTATTAATCTTTAACTATTTAACACTTAAAATATTGAAATTTTACATCTGTACAACACACCCGATTACCTTTTGTTTGGTCAAATATCTCATCCCCTTACAGGAAGTTCGCTGTCATTTGTACTGGAGAAATATTCGCTTCGGTTTATCAGTTTAAAGACAAATTATGAAATGCAGACTTCAATTTATGATTATTTTTAATTAATGATATTGTCCGTAGTACCTGTTATGCAAACGAATTTTAATTGACCTATCCACAAAGTTAATGCAGATTTTGCTGTCTAATTTTTAAAAAGATTCCTTTTATTATTTTATGGTATTTCTGGCCTTTCTGATCATCCAGTTTCAGAAGTTTAAATGTGTAGCCTTTCTACCTTTCTTTGTCAAAATTTATACAATAGTAAAACATGCATTTTGATTGGTTTAGGTGAGTTTGTGATCAAAGTACAGTCGCATATATGACGCAATGTGCTGCAGTGTTCTGCGTGCGCAAATTCCCCCTACAAAGACTTTTGGCTAGATTTTAGAATACCCGGCCACTTATTTGCATCTCATTGAATTTGAATGATCCTTTTGTTTCTATATGCCTCGTTTTTTAAAGCATTGAGAGATATGTAAATAAGTGGCTGGGTATTCTAAAATCGCTCCAGACTTTTAAAAACATTTCTTATTTTGTGCGGGATTACTGATATCAAAACTGTGTGTAAAACAAATACATTCCATTTGGCCATGCATGTGTACTGTGAAAATGCACAGGGGACATTAAAACGTAACAACAATATCAGTCATGCTACTTGCTTGCAGCCTGTAGCTACTTCCTTTTTCTCACCACATTTTGACGTCATCTGTGTGTTATCAGAGTACATACGCACAGCCAAATGGAATCTATTTGTTAAATTTAACATACCTTGTCACAGTAAACAATGTCATAAATTCAATTGAGTGATTGATTGGTTGATTGATTGATTTTTGTTGATCAGGAGAACTGTAAAAGTTGTTTTGATGTATCTTGACAGATTGCTGTGGGCTTCATCTTCCTTCTTCCAATTCGTCTGCTGGTGGGGATTTCTCTGTTCCTCTTAGCTGGGATTTGGTGTTTTGTCATTACTGTGGGATGGAATCCACCAGACGTGAGGACTCCATTAACACCATGGAGGAGGTAACTAGACTAAATAGTTTTAATAGTTTAAATAGTTTTCCTTTCATGTACCTAAAATAATATCATATATTTCAATTTGATTTGATTTAAGTAAATTTTTTTCAGGAGAATTAAAGTTTTTCTTCCATTCATCATCCGATCACTGCTGTTTGCCTTAGGATTTCACAAGATAAAGATAAAAGGCAAACTGGCTTCACCGTCAGAAGCTCCACTGACAGTTATTGCACCTCATTCATCATTTCTGGATATATTGCTACTGTGCGAATATGGCTCTGCACCGTCTGGAGTTTCAAAAATGGAAAATCTGAGGAGCCCTGTCCTTGGACGTAAGTGAGGAGACTGTAACAGGCGTTATAGAGGATGCTGAACTAGCTAAAAGTAATTGTAAAAGACTTGAGACACTTGCTATATTTCTGGCCTGGTGACTTCTGACATTCTCATAGTTAATACACATTACCCCCTCCTACCCTATCAATGTTCTTATGGAGTTAGTAATCACATTCAAAGCAACATGCAACAACATTGAAGGTGGGGGGGGGGGGGGTCAGAATAGTTGTTAAGTTTTCCATTTGTTTTCAAGAGTGTGTCTTAAGAAGGAAATCCAATTTTTTTGGAGAGTGTCTCAACAATTTTGCAATTGCTTGTAGCTTGCAGAAGCATTCTCTAGCCCAGAAGGTACCCATGAGAAAGTGCATCATGCATGGTGCTATATTTCTAGGAGACTTGGCGGAGACTCTTGCTTGTTTAAAAAAATACGATGTTTTGTTTGGCTGTTTACTGCAACAAAACTAAGAACTGCGAACCACAGGATTTCTGCAGTAAAAATTCCAGTACCCCAGAGTCTCTTAGGACTGGCGACCACCCACTTATCAAGAAGCCTGAGGACTCTAGGTCTTGGTAATGAGATTGCCGGTAATCCATTCCACACCTCCAAATCATGTATATAACATGCTAAGAGAGGACTGTTCTCCAAACATCATGGAAAAATGGCTAAGTTACAAAAAACCAAACACACACCATTTCAGTCTATACTTTCCTGGTAAGGGTGTGCCCAATTTGGTTTTTATCGAAAAGATCCACTTTGGAGAATTTCCAGCAAAGTTGCACGTATCTCTCAGCAAGCAAACACCATGCTGTTGATGTATGACTAATATCAACCGCTTATGCAAATTTGTGTCGGTTTTCATAACGTCACATCCTTAGCTGAACAATGAATTTAAACAGGCAGAATAGTCAACAAAAACCTTTTCCAGCCAAAAGTTTTCCAAAAATTTTCCAAGAATTTTCCTTTCCAGAATTAATTCCTTGCTTGCACGAAAACAGGCATGACATTTTTGTAAGGGAGGTGAACTGCTCACGGGTACCAGCCAGTTTTATGTATTAAGTGTCACTGATGCTCTATTTATCATCTTTAATAATCAAGCCTGGTTATTTCTTGCCTTTAAGCATTTTTTCAGTCGCTTGAAGTGATAGGTGTTTCCCGAGACAACACAAAATCTAGACAAGCAGCTGTTAAGGAACTACAGTACAGAGCGATTACAACTAAAGGACAGTGGCCACATGTCTGCATCTTTCCTGAAGGTATGCTATTGTTATTGTTTTATTAAATGACTTGTATTTATTTGGCATTGCCTATTTAAACAATAGAGTTCTTCTATCGAAGGCACTATCGTGTGATAGGTTGCCCAAGGAAATTTAATGTTCGCAACAAATATTAGCCCGAGAACATAGTTTGAGGGCTATATGAAGTTTGAACATCAAATTTCTGAGGGAACCTATCACACACATAGGGCCTGAGACAAAAGGACTCTATTGTTTTAATTTTACAACGCTAAATTTTAAGCGAAAATTGCCAAAAAGGGGCACTATATGCACTGATAGGCACTTGCTGAGGAGAGACACTATCGCTTCACGTGATTGATTTTGACCAATGGGAGCCACAAAAATTTGGTGTTGTACTATAATTGTTATTGGAAATGGGTCAAACAAGTTTTTCCTCTTTATCTACTTGGATCTTCACAAGGTATCGCATAAAAGGTCTAAAAACTTGATCAGCTAGGCAAGTGACATATGACATAATGCTAACAATAAAAAACATTATGATAAATGAACATATAAATGAAATTGGTACAGTTTGAAAGTCCTGCATTTTTGCCAAAGATGAACTTCTCTGTCAAAAGGTGACAAACATACAGCACATGGCAAAGTACAAGATACATGTCAAACATATGACTGTCCATGTGACACACATGGTAATTATGATGTCAAACATACTTACGAACCATAATGACATATTAGTCTTCAATAACAACACGAATATGGTAATTTTTGACAACACCTGATTGGTGTTTCTTTTTGGACATAAACAATGCAAACAAATATGACAAAGCATGTCCCTAAATAGATTTTAATACATCATTATAAACTTTTGAAAAATGTGTTGTGCACAGCTGGATTGGATTACCCTAAGTGATCTAAGGCTGCTTCTCTTAGCTGCTTTATTCAAATTTTTCTTACATATATTTACCTGATTTTTACACAATATGTTAATAATTATGTAATTTTACCCGTTTTTTAATTTTATTTTTATTTCAAATGTATTGTAATGCGCATTCGAAAATGCCACATTGATGTTTGCGCAATATAAGACTCATTAAAGTTTAAGTTAAGTTTCTAAATAAATGCCTTGAGGGCGTCTATTAAATTTTCAGGATTTTCTGGGGGCATTTATTAGAGACAGGCATTTATCATGTTTTCCCAAACAAGTATTCAGAAACATAGGTTCAACTTTTCTTTAATTCAAAGGCTGCTATACAGAGTGGGTATATACCGTGTAGTCCATTACAGGATTATCCCCTGCCACCCCCCCCCCCCCCACCACACACACACACATTTTGTTTAAGGATGACATCTTTGCAAAGGAAATGTAAGCAAAATAAGTATGAAAGCAATTATGTATGTTTACAATTAATAATTTGTGTACACTCCATGGTCCCACAGCTTAGAATTTAGGGTATTCAAATTGTTATACTAACACATTTTTTTATGAACATTAATATATGAAATTCATATATTTGAACTGCGGATAAAGATAGAATATTATTGTATGTAGATCATCGCAGTGAAGGTGTTTCAACCTAAGCAGTTGAAAAGAAGAAACCTGAAAAAATTCAGGCTTGAATGGGAATCGAACCCATGACCTCTGCGAATACGGGTGCAGGCGCTCTAACCAACTGAGCTGTCAAGTCAACTGGGAGCTGGTCCAAATGTCAAAGATAGTTTGCGTTCACAATGCCGAAGGCTTGCCTTTAAATTAAAAGTCATCACAGAAGCAGAGGCTGTAGAAAATAACTTGCGAAAATCTTCAACATGGATGAGACCCCGATGCAGTTCGAGCTACCTTCATCGCCACTACTATTACAAAAGTCATTAACCAAACTTCAGTATATACATTTGCTCGGCTTATATGTGAATAAATACCAATTTCCTAATGTTGGAGAAAGTTTTGTTTAGTAAAAACTCTCGGCTATAAGCCGAACCCCCTTCTCTGGCCTAAATTTTACCTAAATTTGGCTTGACTTTGTGTAAAAATCGCTCGGCTTATAGGCGAATAAATACGGTATTTGAACTGCGGATAAAGATAGAATTGTATGTAGATCATCGCAGTGAAGGTGTTTCAACCCTTCACTGCACTGTGAAACACCTTCACTGCGATGATCTACATACAATTCTATCTTTATCCGCAGTTCAAATATATGAATTTCATATATTAATGTTCATTTATTCTCCATCTACGGGATAAATACAAACTCTCAATTGACCAGCTCCCAGTTGGCTTGATAGCTCAGTTGGTTAGAGTGCCTGCACCGGTATTCGCGCAGAGGTCATGGGTTCGATTCCCGTTCAAGCCTGAATTTTTTCAGGTTTCTTCTTTTCAACCGCTTAGGTTGAAACACCTTCACTGCGATGATCTACATACAATTCGACATTTTTTTATATATATATCTTATTAGACGGTTTAGTGTGTAGTATCGTGGGATATTTTTACGAGTCGTGCCGTATTTTGGCGAGCCCGTAGGGCGAGTCAAAATACAAGAGACGAGTAAAAATATCCCACGATACTACACACTAAACCGTCTAATAAGGGATTTATCATTCAACTTAGCTACAAAATGGAAAAGTGGTTTATAAACTATCTGAGTTGCGTGACAAACTAACGTGACTTCTGAGCAGCGAGTGAGCGCGCCAGCGGGGTCAGGTTTCGCGCCCTTGA
Organism: Siderastrea radians; assembly: GCA_964017195.1. Taxonomy (NCBI): domain Eukaryota; kingdom Metazoa; phylum Cnidaria; class Anthozoa; order Scleractinia; family Rhizangiidae; genus Siderastrea; species Siderastrea radians. The sequence goes on from OZ024890.1 coordinate 22,138,050, forward strand.
CGTGAGGTTTGTTGTTGATTGGTCAAAAACGAAAACTTGTCAAACCTGTCAATCGAGCGAAGCGTCGGGATTTTAGTTCAAACTTGCAAGGAAAACGAAGATGGAACAAGGCAAAACTGAATTATTTTCGGGTTTACAGTTAGATGAACAACAATGTTCTTGGTCACCGAGTAAAACTACGAAAAAAAAGAACTCGACAGAACAAACAGAACTCGAAAGTCAAGTCAAACAAAGTTAAACAGCACTTCAAGCTCAGTCATCTTCGTCCGAATCACTAACCACGGGTCGTTTTGGAAGAGATAGCGGTGGAGATTTCTGACTGACAACAATTGTGCATTTGTTGAAGACAGCTCCTGAGGAAAGATGGGTTCCGTTTCCTGACTTTGACAAACAAATGACATAAAAGATTGTTAAGTTCCTCGGCGGGAATTTCTTCAATGGCCCTTGTTTCTTTAACGGACTTGAGGTCAGTTTTTGTCTTTTCTGTTGTATTTTAGTACGTTTCGATTTTCTTCAATAAATAAAGAAATTTCACTGTCGTCTAGGTCATTGCTTGTCTCTTAAGGATCTCGTTTTCGTTAAAAACCTCAAAATTTGGTAAGCATTCATTGTTTTCTTCCGGAAAACGACCGTTTCGGCCATTTTTTCATCGTTCACCTTGTAAGCCTAATACCTGACGTGGCATTTGTAGAAAACCTGTCAAACCGGTCTTCTGGAGTACAAATACCGTGGGATATTTGTACTCGTTTTGGGTGTTATTTGTACTCTACTGAATGCAGTTGAATAATAATGCATTTTATTTTAAGGTACTTGTACAAACAGGAAGAGCTTGATATCATTTAAACGTGGTGAGTTCTAAACTTTTAATTTGTTTATAACCTTTTACTGTTAATTTTGTGGTGTGCATAGTTTTTTATACATCGTGTATTAAATAACTGATACAACATATTATATGATTTTTATTTATTTTGGGCATGCAGCTCTACAATTTGTTCAGGGTGCTTGTGTATAACTCTATGAAAGGGACCAGACGAATGTAGCCTCATAGCAAGGGTCTGAAAATTATATGGCGTGATGTGCACAAGCCATGGGTGCACCTAGTCTGTAGAACATCACACCATATTATTTACAAAAGCCCACTATTAACAATTCTTTGGTGTACCTCAACATTGCACCCTACCGTGCATGCTACATGTATGACTTGTGAAACGTACATATTTTGTTAAGTCAATCTTCTTTTGTTCTCATGCAGGGGCCTTCATTCCTGGGTGTCCTGTGCAACCAGTATGCCTGCGCTTTCCAGACCAACCAGTAAGTGCCTTTTAACAGTCATACTGTAGTACTGGCCTTAGCTTATAACATGAAAAGAGCTTTATCCAGTAAATAATGAACGTTTTATCCCAGTTGAGAACTAGCTTATAACACTCATTCCATAGGTTAACTTTATGGAGGTCCTCAGTCTCAATAAAGTACATGGATGCTTCATTTTTTTATGAATGTATTTGTATGAGTCTTAGCTGAGTGATTTGGTAACTTTTCTTACAAAAGTTTCTTGTTTCCTAGGATATATATTCTTGGACATGGGATGGCCCAGGAGGGTAAGTAACACTGTTAATAACTGCTAAGTGTATTTGGGAAAATCATACCAACCAGTTGCATAATAATGGAATTTTCAATTTTTGATTGATTGATGGTTTTATTATTTTGCTTTGTCAGGCTGGTATTGACATTATTACTACTATGCCAGCTGAATAATGTAGCTGAAATAGAGGTGAGCATTAATAACACTGAAATTTGGGTTGCCTCTCAGAATTTACGTTAACTAAACCCAGGGGCATAGACAGGTTTCTCATTGAAAGCCTATCATTTTGCAAAGCACTCAATCACTGAACTTACAAATTCAAAAAGTGTGACTGGTTTTCCATGGGATGGCCGGTTTGCTTTAAATAAATATTATCTATTTTCTCCTTTCATAGTAGGGTCACCACACCCTAGGATCCCTGGCTATGACCCTGTAAACCTAATAAATAGGTAAAACCGGTTTTACAGTCAAATAGAATGATGTTACCTAAACAGACTGAATGTTACATGTGAGTTTGTTAGTAGTGCTTTTAAGTTAACGTAGCTAATACGAATGTAATGTAGCTAATATGAAATAATGTACTTCTTATTACTGTAACAACAATTTAAAATTAACTGTCTTGCTTGCTGCTGAACACCAAAAAATAGACCCAGGTGTTTCCCTAGAAATAAGAATCCCCCTTTCATAGGATAAGTATGCATGTCTTATTATAGAGTCTCAATTTCAAACATTGTTTTGTTTTGGTTTTGGCAGTTACTGTAGCATAACCCGGTAAAAAAACTACTTAGTGATCTTACTTACAATAGTCGTCACAATGTCATGGATGCAATCTTGTAGTTCGCCCTCATTTCATTAATTACTAATCCTTCCACTGTTTCAATGCCATGTCATTTGTTTGGAACTTACCCTATCAAGGCCTATAAAAAAAGTTACAAAGAAAACCAATGTTATTTTACAGCTGTTTTTCCTTCTGATTTACTAATTACAGTTTTTGCCTGTGTGGAATCCTACTGAAGAGGTAATAATTAAATAGTTGCCACTTTCTCAATGAATAATTGGTAAAAACAAAACCAATTGTGAGTTGATTGAACTCATACGTTTTCCTATATACTTGATGCTAGTTGCATCTGCACATGTTTATTTAAAGTTCTTATTATTTCACTTTGTACAGATCAGTAATTACTTAACGTTCTTGGTTCTATGACACTCGATTGAACTCACGCAGCATGGCCGGCTCACAAACAATTTCCAAATTATTCTAATTATCTCAAGAAAGAGCAGTTTTCATTTGGTATTGATTCTTGACAGTAATTTGCATCTTTTTTGGTTTTGCATTCTAATACAGTACTACACAATGTGATTGGTTAAAAAAATGTCCCTCTGTCTCAAGGAAATATAAGTTAAACCAAAGCAGTCGTGACTTGATCGCTGTGTTTTTCTGCACCAGGTGCCATGTACTTGTATTTGCTTCAAATTCTGATTGGTTCATTTTGTTGTTTGTGTTGGTTGTCTTTGGTCAGGGGGACTTAAGTTTTAGTTTTGTTTTTACAACATTCAATTTCAAACTGCTCAAAATAACACTCTGAAGTATCTCATTTGTTTCTGCAGGAAAAGGAGAATCCTAAACTCTATGCTGAGCATGTTCAACATTATATGTCAAGGTTGGTCGATGAGAGTTTTTTTTGCAGCCCTCTGAATGTGAACTTATGATTTTTCTGCCTGCAGTCGATAATTTGTTGCTTTCACACTGGACTTAACTTTGTACCTGTCATGGTAGGAAAGCATGCCTTGCTCTTGCTGCTTCTACAAACCATTTAGAAAGGACTGTTTTAATTTTTCATCTCAATGCAACTTTGTTTCGTTGTTTTCAAGGAAAAGCTCACACACGTAGTCAAATGTGGTTAAAAGGACAGTTAAGATGTCAAAGCTTTTTCGGTAACCACGACCTTTGCGGGAAAAAAAATTCGAGATTTAAGTCACGATTAGCGTCTCTACAGTACCTGCAAGTTCACTTATTTTGTTTTGCGCCTTCTTTTTACTTGCTTACTTAGTGAATGAGTAAATGATATTGCATACTTACAATTAAATCATATGCGGCCTTTCTTTTGTGGACTGAGGAATGGTGGTAGATTAGGGGAAAAACCATCAGAACAAGGCAAATGCCAACAAGAAAGTTGATCATGCACGGACATTACGCATGGGTGATTGCCCATACATGGCGTTTAGACTACAAAAGAGATCCCACAAATGAAGAAGCATGACTTTTAAAACATACATCAATATGGCTACCTGAACAACAAAGGGAAAACCAAACGTTTAGAGAGTACTATAATCAGATGTCCAGCAAAAACCGGTACTACGGACAGTATCAAAGTTAAATCAGATATCATCTTGAGTCCAGAATTGGAACCTGCAATGAGCGTCAAAAGTGTTGCGACACTCCTATATTTTTGCCCCCCTCCCCTCCCCCAAACAATGTCGAAGTTGCTAGGAGGGAGCCAGCGTTTGTTGTACGGGCACAACATTGGATTAGGGGGGAGGTGGTTGTGTTAGGAAATCTTTTCCGACCAGGCAAAAGTGAAACAGAGTAAACTGTCAGTCCTTGTAGAAAATGGCTCAAGTACTTTTGTCGCTCATTGTGGCCTACATTGGTGGGAAGCTGAGGACTGCTCTAGCCAGGCACTGCACCACTCAAGCTGTAACTTCCCGATAAGTTGAAGACGCGTTCGAAAACAGTGTTCATTTTTCAGGTGTTTAAACATCCCTGTCACTGGTCACTCATTTGAGGACACTCTTCTGATGGCCACAGCTACTAAGCACGGACTACCACCTGAAGCAGGAGTTATTGAGTTTAATAACACTGCGGGAAGACTAGGGTACGGAATTGAGAGACTGTTTTATTTGTGTATAACATAGTGTGATAAGTTAATATTTCCATGAAGGTGTACCTGCTTTTTGCAGAAGGGGGAGTTGGTCCAAGGGGCAAGATTTGGAAACCCCAATTGAGTACTCTAAGTGGCGTTGTGAGACAATGTATTTTTATTGTGACAAAATTAAAGTTGTCCAAACAATTGCCCAGCGAGACACACCCTGCTCTGCTTTTCTGGGAAGCAATTGCTGTTCATTGTAAGAACTATTCTAAGCGTTGCCTTTTAAAATTACGCGTAACTTCAACGTCGTTCCCAGGACTTTTTCCCTTTTTAAATTTAAAAAAGGGAAAACGTCCTGGGAACGAGGTTGGCGTAACTTCATTTTCTGCAACTTGTTTAACAAAGATTTGTGCCATGAACACATTCAAGTACTCCTTCACCAACAAGAACAAGACAAGTTGCCTAGTCTCACACTCCTCAGAAACCTGTCCTGGCTTAACAGTGTTGTAAGTCATCACAAATGCCAGCGTACGTGCATAAATAGACGCGTTGCCTGGCTAAACGGCCTTGCAAGTAGATGCATGTTAGGTGCAAATTGCATCTAACACCGATTTTTTAAATGTATGTTTGATATCTTCCAGAATAAACTTAGATACTGCAAAGGAGCATCTTGAGAGATTTGCGCTTCTGGATTCAGATAAAGACGGGAAGATTTCTTTGCAGGATTTTGCACTACATTACAAGTTACCCAACGCAACACCTGTAAAGGAGATCTTTTCAATTTTTGACAGGGTGAGGTTTTTAATGCTTTGTCGTTGTTGCCATATGACTAAACTGTAGTATGTGGTCCGAAGATCATTACTCTTTTGGGGATGGATTCACGAAACCCTCCCTGTGTTCTTATTAATTTAGAAACAGCTGTCTCCTGAAATGTGTCTGTAGGTCCTGACTGTGTGTGTGTTTCATGTACATGTATTTTGTAGGAAGCAACTGGCGCTATTGACTTCCGGCAGTACTTGGTAGGGTCAGCATGTTTGGCCAGAGTAGCAGCTAAGAAAGAAGTGGTTGAAAGCGCATTGAAGGTACAGAGACGTTATTAAAGGCACCCAGCGGATCGTTCTGGCGGATTATCCGTTCGGAAGGTCCTAACCACCTCAGAAATTGGGATTTAATTGAGATGAAAACTATAGTATTCTTTGACAGGGGAGCAAACTTGTCGTTTTGAACGCGGAAAATGCAGCTAGCATTGTCAAAAAGCTAACAGCAGCTCGGAAATTAGGGAATTAAGATTCTTTTCCCAAAATTTCATCCACTTAAATTTTCAGTTAAAGAATCTGATCAACCTGTGATAGCTTGCACAAATACCCTTTAAACGGCCTGAAATAATTTGGGAAAACAGAAAACGGCATTCTAAGTACTTTACTTAAATTTCGTCGTTATGTCCCCCTGACGTTGTGGGTGGATGTACAGCTTTGCTTGCTTGCACTGAACTCCTACCTTTCAGCCCTTTAAGCCTTAACACCTCCTCAGAGAGCCAGAGGCAGATAGTGGGGCGAGAGAAAGTGGGAACGGGCAAAAAAAAAAAAAAGTGGGTGAAGAAAAGTCGTTTTGCCCTTGACTTTTCTTAGCCCACTGTTTTTTTCGCCCGTTCCGACTTTCCCTTGCCCCACTATCTGCCCCTGGGTCACCAAGGATGGCCCTAACAGTGATGAAAAAGAACTTTTTCTTTACATCATCGCTACTTGTTCAAACATTCAAGTGATTAGAATAAAGGAAATGGTCATCAAGGATAAGCTACCTAGCCTGCGCGCAGACGACTGCTATTTCTTTGCTTCAAGCTATAAGCTGCCTTGTTATTTAGACAAATTCTCCTTACCTAGCCTGCGCGCAGACGACTGCTATTTCTTTGCTTCAAGCTATAAGCTGCCTTGTTATTTAGACAAATTCTCCTTACTAGTTCCATGAGAAATGTATGGAGAACGGTTAGGAGAATAATGCATTTTCATATCAGGGCTTTAAGCCAAAAGGGTTAATGTTCCTAAACCCGTATTTCCATGCCACTAACCTTTAAAATCACGAAATGCTTATGTCCCAGTTTGGTGGTTATGGATTGCATCGAAACCTTCTTTTGGGTATAAAAAAATATGCGATATTCTGGAAAATTCGAACCTGGGTTGAACGCATAATTTCGAACTGGGCGTGCGTTTCAAAACTTTTCGGTTGATTTTGGGCACGATAATGCACCCTGTATCATGTAAATAAGGAAGTTTCTAAGCATCAAACTTTCCTATAAGTTATATATTTCTTACCTTGAAGACGTGTCAAAATAACAGCATTGTAGAATGAGTGGATCATATTTTTATAAATGGATTTTCAGGAGCAAAATGTTTTTGTGGCTTTCGAGAAATGCGCCCTTGGGTCCTGTTATAAATGTAACATTAGGCTAAGGGTATTTAATGAGTTTTATGTCTCTGACTCTAAACGAAGTCCTCACAATTTATTGTTCTAGAGTGTCCCTATCCATGTATGCACATATCATTTTAGCTTATGGTGCATAATCATTGAAAATGCGTGTCAGGTTTTGCAGGAATACAGCAAGCCAAATCAAAACTTTGTTCCTGACGGCAAAGTAAAAGACATTGTGGGGAGCATTTTACAGACCATTGATGACAGAAACTATGACAACCATAACGTGAGAAGTAGAAATGGTAGGATAGCAATAAAATTACTCCTTCAATTGTAGAGTTTATTAATCTTTGAGTCACGAGAGGCATTTCCAACTTTTAAAACTGTCGATAATAAAATCTTCAAGTGTGACCATGCAATTGAAAGCTATTGAGGAGTACTTTCATATTTGGAGCAGAGAGGCAATAGTGATGATGATGATGATGATGATTCTGATTCTGATGATGATGATGATGATGATGATGATGATGATGATGTTGATGATGATGATGTTGATGATGATGGTGGCGGTGGTGTTGGTGGTGGTGGTGGTGGTGATAATGATGATGATGGTGGTGTTGGTGGTGGTGGTGGTGGTGGTGGTGAGGATGATGATGATGATGATGATGATGATGATGATGATGATGATGATGATGATGATGATGATGGCGATGATAGTTTAAAACCTCAAGTGTTTGAGAGATTAAAAGACTGCTCAAAATTAATAAAAAGAAATCTATTATTCATCTAACTAAAGAAAGCACGCTTATTAACCCTTTAAACCCCAACATCATTATAAAAATTCTCCTTACTAGTCTCCATAGGTTTCATTGATTAATAGTTGAGAGAACATTTTCACAACATCAAGACAATTTTTCTTTGGGGATCATTTGCTAAATTCTCATGACCTGCATGTGTTATAATACACTGATATGATGAGGAGACATTTGATGCTAAACACTCTTAGGGATTAAAGGGTCAAAAAGCACCTGATGGCAACGCATTCCAGTGTCGCGGAGGAGAAGCTTGAAAGCCAGAAACTAATACAACAGTGAATGTAGAAGTTATTTGTGGAGCTTGTGTCGGGAATGCAGTACAATTCAATTCATCAGGGAAGACATCCAAAGAATGCTTGTTTGTCTGCCAATTTCCCTGCACTAGTTGCCTTCCTTAGCAGGGGTTCTTTAGCTGGGAACGTTATACCAGGCTTCCATGCCAGTGTCAAGAGGCAATCAGTGGTTCATTTTGTTCTATGTAATTTGAACTTACGAGGTGCTACCACACAATCTTACACCATGTTTGATGTTCTATTGCAGAAGAGTTTCAAGAATTCCTTTCCTGTCATCATGAATTGACTACTTTACTTTCAAGTCTGTTTCCTCGTGAGGTTCCTGTGGAAAATCATGTGAGAGAGTCGAGACTCATCTGATAAAAACTGCTAGTAGTGGGATTATTGTTATTGTGCAAGTAATTTTGATCGCCATTTTTTACCAAGCATTCTGTTGAATTGTGTCTTTGAAAATGTTAAAAAGGAGAATATGGTGACAAGAAAAATGGAACTGAATTCTTCGATTGCCAAAAAGGGAATGAATTTTGTTTATAAAAATTGTAGTATAATAATGTTTCAGTACATTAAGAGGTATAGCCTTCTTCGCAACCATATTTTGGTTTGTCGCGTAACGCGGTAGAGAGACACGTCGCGTGACAACCCAAATAGGAACCTTAAGCTACCACGAGACGATGGCAACAAAAGCGTAGCTAAACAAATCGTTTAATCAACAAAACATTAGCTTTACGCGTGAGTTAAATATATATATATATATATGTACTTTTTTTTTCTTTTCTGTCCTGCAAGACAAAAATGGTGGTAGTTGGTTAAGGTTTCCAATAGGGTTGTGAAGACGACTTCTTTTAAATGTGACAACTTCATTGAATTTTCACTGAAGTTAACGATTAGCTGGACCAAAAACGTAGGGCTGTTTATTTAAACGAGATCTAAGTTAGATCTAATTTAAGGGCATTTGAAGTAGGTATTAAACACTGAACTCATACGAAGGTCAGTCCAGGTTGCTAGTTGGCTTTTGAGGCTGGTAAATGACGCTAACACATTCGGGTTGACCAGTTGTATTTCGAGTTAAAGCACGATTTCGGTAAACCCTGTCTAAACTTCGTTGAAATAATCTGCCCATAAATTTAGTAATTATTTATTAAGTTAAACAGTTGAATACATCATACGGAAACTCCCAATCTAAATGTTATTGCGAATTATTTATAATTTATTATTTAATATAGCGTTGTAAGATTGATATTAAGTGAATGGGTAGCCATTACTTGGTCGAAAACAGAAATACTGAATACCGAATTAAGATAAATTGCAATTGAGCATCAGAAATATTTAATAGTTATATTCACTAAGAATATAAGTTAATTAGAGAATTTGTTACAGGTCAATTAGTAGTATAGAATAATTGCATATGTATGCAGAATTATTTCAAATTATGTACAGTATTTAAATTCAGTTTTTGTTGATGTAAATGGACACCTGTATATTGGTAAAGATTTTATATTTGAGAAACGTTTTCTGAGAGGATATTTGCTCTTTACAAAAATAATTTAAGAATTTTGGCATTGAGTTTGTGCGCAAGCAGCTAGATTGTGCGTATGCAAATTGTTGTGATGGAAAGTGTAACGTTGGCTGGACGTGGAATTAAAGATTGGTTTTGGTTGACACGAGAATGATTACTTACCTTAAAATAAAAAAAAAGGATATTAACATGAGCGTAGTTTTTTTTTTGCGTCTGCGAATATTGCATTTTGTTTGAAAGGAGTGGTAGCACGTGAGCTCGCAAAACGCTGCAAATCGCTAAAATTCGCGGGTTTGAGCCACAAGGATGACAGAACACGACGACCGAAGAAAGATTACGTTTACTTTATATTCCTCGCTATAATTCACCTTCATACGAACTTTTCGGTATTCACCATACCGTATGTCGAAAATACAAACCGCCACTCTGTGGGAGCCTCGGAAAACAGGTGGGCCTGCCATTGTGGCGTGGACTGTGGCTGCAACCACTTTAGGCACAACGTTAACCACTGCACCTGCATCGCTGCAACAGACGTGGCTATCCTGTCACTGTAGATAATACTTGAGTTGTCCCTAAACCACCAGTCCTGTTGTTACATCAGCGAGAACATCGATCGCCACGTCACGCTGTTGTCACAAGATCGCTACGCCTATTAGTTGTGCAAAAAGGAGATAAACCTACCGTTTTAAACCTTTCACCCACAGAGTCAGTTACGGAAACATTAAGGATGGTTCTGTCTTTTGATTCTATGGCGGAAATCCTATGGTGTGAGCATTCATATGAAACCTCTTCAGCAGCACTTTCACATGGTACTATTTATAGGCAAGCGTTTTACAAAATGAAACTTAGGATTTGTCTTGAATTTTGATACATATACAGACACCCACTTGACCGCGGTGCAGCGTATTGAATAGGTAAGAGCTGATTGGGCGCTACGGCATGTAGAAGTGTGCCGTGACCGCGGACTGAAGTTACGCGTCCTGGTTCATCGAAAGTTTTATTGTAGAGGAAGACAAGGCTTCTCGCTAAGCCCGCCAAGCGGATTGTGAAGGCTTCTCTCGTTGATGATATGAAGTCGTTTCTATGGCCATAGAGATTGTTAACGAGACTTGGTTAGCGCAAGGGCACGCCCAATTGTACCTTGACGTCATGCAATTTCCCATGATGCCGTTTCCACATTTATAAACTTTGCTCGCAGTCTAGTTAATCCGAAATAGTGTATGAATTATCATATTGTTGTTTCAAACAGGATTAGGCCGGTTTCGAGATTCACTTGTTACAAGTACCTAGGAACGTGAGAATGCCCTCACTATCCTGGGGTAACAAAGAAGTAATAGAGTTACCTATAACAACCTGACTTAACCCCTGAAAACCAAAAGACTCCAAAACAAAGACAATAAATGAATTTGCCTGCTACTTTAGGTTCGAAACACGTAGGGTAATGTTCAGTTGTCTTCGAAAGACAGGATCTTGTAAGGAATCTTTAGAAGCTTTTAGGTGATCTTAAAATTCTTCGAAGACTTAGGATCACCTAAAAACAAAACCGTTTCACAGATGAAAATTTCTCAATGATCATCAATCAATTCTAATTTTCTCAGTCCAAGATCATCATCAACCAAAAGAGTTCCGTGCTTCTTTAAGGCCCCACAGGTTGAAAGTTTTCAACTTCTTACGTTTACGTAAGCCGTTCATACATCGTCTCTAATTTTATTTACGCACGTAAAGCCAGTTAAATTCACGCCCGTACGCACGTAAAATTTACGTAACAGTGGAAATCAACCTTAAGGCACGACTTGGTTTCAGACGCGAATTTAATTACCGATAGCTCTGGCTTCAAAAAAAAAAGACTCTCTAGGGTTTACCTAAAATCAAGCCTTTTGATGTAATGATAATCTATGAGTTAAGTTTGGTACGACAATAGCATGACGGTTGAAGCTAACTCGGGCGACTGCCGTGTAAAACAACAGAGCTCAGTCGCCGTGCTTCACGACAGTAGTTTGAAACGTCGGAACGACGGTAGCACAATGTCTCGGAAAAGGGATTAATAAAACTGACTTTCTTCATCTGACAAATAATGTCTGCTCTTATGTTGTTTTCTTTTTACCAGCTTTATTTCACAGGGATCTATTTCATTACTACAATCTACGCGAGGCTGAACACATGTTTCGTGCCTCTCCATTACCAAAAATTTCTAATGCCCTGTTTTCTGAGTTCACCAGGAGGATCCTTCAATGCTTACAGGTGGCTCAGGGAGATCCGTTTCCTGTTTTCCCAGTTGAACGGGCGGATCCATGAAATCTTCAATCATTAGTGACTCAGGGAGATCAGGCGGACCCATGAAAGCTTCATCGCTTACAGGTGGCTCAGGGAGATCTGTTTCCTGTTTTCCCAGTTGAACGGGCGGATCCATGAAATCTTCAGTGCTTAGTGACTTAGGGTAATCAGGCGGACCCATGAAATCTTCAATGCTTTTTAGCTCAGGTAGATCAGTCGGATCCATGAAGTCTTCATCGCTTACAGGTGGCTCAGGGAGATATGTTTCCTGTTTTCCCAGTTGAACGGGCGGATCCATGAAATCTTCAATCATTAGTGACTCAGGGAGATCAGGCGGACCCATGAAAGCTTCATCGCTTACAGGTGGCTCAGGGAGATCTGTTTCCTGTTTTCCCAGTTGAACGGGCGGATCCACGAAATCTTCAGTGCTTAGTGACTTAGGAAAATCAGGCGGACCCATGAAGTCTTCAATGCTTTTTGACTCAGGTAGATCAGTCGGATCCATGGAATCTTCATCGCTTACGGGTGGCTCAGGGAGATCTGTTTCCTGTTTTCCCAGTTGAACGGGCGGATCCATGAAATCTTCAATGCTTTTTGGCTCAGGTAGATCAGTCGGATCCATGAAATCTTCATCGCTTACAGGTGGCTCAGGGAGATCTATGTTGCGTGCATCCAGTGAAACACACCAGGATATCAACAGAATTATTACGGCAACTTTGAACGCCATCTTAAGACTGTTTGTGAAGTTCTCAATGCCTATACTGTGGAGAATAAAAAAGGAATGAGAAGGATGAATGAATGAACAAACGAACAAATGAATGAATGAATAAATAAATGAACGCGGTCAATGATGGACGAGCGAACGAACGAACGATCAAACGAATAAATGAATGAATGAATGAATGAAAGAATGAAGAATAAAAAAAGAAAAGAAAGAAAAAAGAAAGAAAATGAATGAATGAATGAATGAATGAATGAATGAATGAATGAATGAATGAATAAATGAATGAATGAATGAATGAATGAATGAATGAATGAATGAATGGCTGATCAATGGACTGAGTCAATGAATGAAGGAACGAAAAAATAAACGAAAAACTGAAGGAAGGAACGAAGGAAGGAAGGAAGGAAGGAAGGAAGAATCGGAAGGGACGGAAAGACGGACAAACGGATGGATGGATGGATGGGTGACCTAATAGCCCAATTTCGATATATTAAAATTCAACTTAAAACAATAGACATGACATCGAGGCTTGGGGGACTAATATAAGGATTTAAATGGGTTTATTCCCCTAAGCCTCGAAATGACGCCTATTGATTAAGACTGAATTTTAATATATCGAAAGTGGGCTATTTAAGTGCATGTGTTCTTCGCAATTAATCTCACGAGGGAGACAAAACCTATTTAAACAAAAATACAGTTAGTTTTTGTAACATAAAAAGGCTTCCATCTGGACGAAATGAAGAAGGAAACAAAAAATAAAAAATAAAAACAACAAACAGCAAACAAACAAACAAACAACGACTACAACGGCAGTAAAGGATTTAAAAAACTAGCTATTCATGATTTAATCACTCTCTATTAAAATGGTGAGGATTTTTTCCTGCGGTCTACGCAAATATAGTACCCTGTTCAGAAGAGGGGGAAAATTTACTCAAAATTCACTTTGCATGAGTGAAATGAGCATGAAACACTCCTCGTGCATGCAGCCGGCTGCTGTACCTGTTTGCATGACAATTTCGTAAATAAGGCCATTGCTGTGACTATCTTGGCGAACAATGATTATAAATGTACTTAGAAAGACCTAGTTGGATGCCATGCCTCCGAGACTGTGAAGTTCATTAGAGAATTGAGTTCAACTATAGCGCGGCAAAATTAGTACGGTATCTGATTTAAACGGTTGTGACCAGAATTTAGCCTGAATTGATGAGTTCACCAACAACCTCTTCGGGATTCCATGCCGAGCAGTGATTAAAAAACCGCCAGTCAGCTTTCACCGAATTATCCTAAATTCGTACTTTGATGAAGCAACATACTTAATACTGCATCCTTCCTGACTATAATATTTGTAAATTTTTTTGAAGGTTCTAGCTATCGGCAAATTAAGTGCGACTCTATTTCTGCTCATCAAAATCGGGAGTCGTATTTTCCGCTTCCTAGAATCAGTGAAGTGTGGTAAATTAAACTGGAACTTACCTTGATCGCTTGTCGTGAGAACTGTTCGTTTGGGGCTAGAATACACTCTCTTATATATGAGATCAAATTGATTGAATTGCAATTAATTTACTACATATTTTAGATTTCTTTATATAACCATGTCAACCGAGGAAAAGGTGTTTCTTCGTTCATTTATTTCCGTCACTGCAAAGTATTGATTATCGGCAATGCCCGTGAATATTGCTTTTTTGTTTCCGGTCCAAGCCCTGAGGGAAGCAAAACCAAGTGCTGTTGGCTAAACAAAAATTTTCACGTTTTGGTTTCCGTGTCTGTCGTACCGTGGGAAAAACCATACATAATGAGCATGCCTTTAACAAAAAGGTGATAATTTGGCAGTGTTACTAACTTTTTTAAAATGAAAATGCTCCTTTGTTAAGAATTAGATACTGATCAAGAATTACTCTGATAGACCCTCTCATTTAAGTACCTTTCAAGTAAAGAAACAAAAAAAAAAAACGAATAACATAAGTCACAGTGAAGTGTAGCATACGTAGCCGAATACTCTCTCTAGGATAAAATGTTTTCAAATGAGCCTTTTCTCTTCCATGTGCGCTTGTTTGAGTCCATACTGAGCCGCTTCAAGTCAGAAGGGAGTTCTAAAATGACATAATTTGCGGTGCGCTATAAGCTGTGGACCGTTTTGGATAGTCTAGCATTGATTTTTCATTATAAAGATATCAATTATTTTAGAAAAAATCACCCACAAAAATCAGATAATGCTTTTCTTTCCGGGCTTATTTGCCGGTGATTTGGTGTCGCGTTTTTCTTGGAGTTACCAGGCCATTGTCGTAAGTTTCCGTTTTGCTTTCCGCGGCCTATCCGCAGGAAGAAGATCCCAAAGCGAGAGAGTTTGATCTGAATACGTGTCGTACTGCAATCCTTGGTGACGTCATCGTACATTCAGAGATTAACCCGGCCAAAACAAAAGACAAAAAAAACATATGGACTCATAACCAGAATGAGCATACAAAATTTAGTTATCGTGCCATGTTTGTAGGTAGATAACGTGTCGAAACTTGTTTTTCACGATGCATTCAACAGTTGCCTTACGGTACGTTTGTATGGCTGGCCGGGTATAAGTAGTTTTTCCAAATTACACCATGCAAGAGTAATATCACCTATCTCCCTAAATAGGACGTGCTATTGATCTCACACTGTAACAATCAAGATTACAAGATATTTATTCTGGTCAACACTTCTTAATTAAGAAGTTTCTCATATTACGTTGTCATTTAAAACTGAAAATCGGGCTCAAGTAATTATACGCACGAAAAAATCCCCGGCTGCAAACCCTAGGCTTATGACAACATCGTAAAAGAGTGATTTGGTTAGCAAACACAAAAGACAGTTTCAGGAATGTACCAACAAAAAGTAGACTTATAATTAGATTTCAAGAAGTAAAGTAACCAACTTAGTCTACGATAAACATTCTTTTTACTTAAGAAAAAATAGCAATAGGGGCAATTTAAAACATTTGAAATTGATAAAGATTAGTTTCCTGGGAACAGATCGAAAGATAGTGATTACAAAACATCTGCTCCGTGTCGAACCCGTAACAGGGAGAATCTTCAGAAAAGGTCGACATATTCATTAAAAAAGTAGGAGTGACGACAGGAACATTAAAACCTTGAATAAAGTGACGACAAAATTTTAACCAACGCAGGACTGTTCTAAAGTTGGAAACGTTTGAACTGAAAAAATTTTTGTCCAATAGCAGGAGGAAACAGGAGGAAGCTAGACAAAATAGAACGCACGACCTCTCTCTGGTATCATTAAGATGATATCTCTGATATTACTTTCTCTAATTATTAGTGCAATTAAGGCACTGATATCAATCAATCTAACAAAACATCTCATTAAGGAACCTTTTCATTTAGCATGGAGAAGATGGATTGTACACATGAAAAGGCTAAAAAGCAGTAAACACCTTCTACAAGCTTACCCTTGTTCTAACCCTCTTGCTTTTGTGGAGAGCGTATGTCTAAAGCTGGAAAAATATCCTAGTTTGCTATCAGTGAAAGATTGAAAACAGAGGCCTTCTGATCTATCTGAGCGGTCATGATAAAGATTTGGTTTTCATAGCCTCAAAGTTAGTTGGAACCACCTTGAGCGAGAAAGTGCAAGTAGTTTTAATTTGAATGGTTGCACTTCAGATTTTCATTAAAATCACTTTGAAACACATGACAAACAGCACCAGCACCAAATGACAACATTTTGTGCTTTTTTAACAGACAAAAGGTGAAAAACTAGCCTGTGAACAGGCTCTCTGGTCGGAGAAAGAGCGAAGAGACGGGGAGTTCTTCCCCAGTCTACGCTCGGCTCGCTTCGCTAGCTCGTTTATTTTCGTGCTTTTTCCCCACTGCGGAGCCTGTTCACAGGCTAGTGAAAAACACGCATTTTTAATAACAATAAAAAACGGGCTTGGCCACATGCTTCTTCTTGTGAGGACATATCTCGTAACCATAGCAACCGATTCTCCCCAAATCTATACCAAATTGCAACGAAGAGACGTGCGTACAACTAATGAAAATGGTATGTGCTGATAAAAAGTCCTCTTTCAAAAATTGGCGAGAAATCTTATGGGAGGTGGCATCCACCCCTCAACCCCCTTGCAATAAATCCCGTTGTTGTTGTTGTTGTTGTTGTACGTCTACGTACAATATTCAGCGTACAATAATCAGATTGCTATTTGCATACGTAGAATAACACCTCAGTTTGTGTGGGGACTTATGCCGTAATGTCTTCTGGTGATCCCGGCTTCTGATAGGAACCACTCTGACTTAAATACAAAAGCACTAAAGCAGGCCTTGACCGACATTTGCAAAGCCCAGAGCTTAAGTCCACTCGTCTAAAAGCCCATCCGATTATAGGCTCAGCAATTTGGTAACAAAACATCATCCCACTGATAGCCTCTTCAAGATACAAGAATACCACGTCTTCTAAAACTGAGACAATGTTATTGCTAGGGCTGCTCTTGCAGTGATTATTTGAACCAAGCTGTATACCAAGTTTGTTGACGTATATACAGTTCTCCAGTCTATACAAAACATTTCCTCCCAAAGAGTTGGGTTCCAAATTCTTCCTAGTCGTTTTAATCGATGACCTACACTGAAATGCTGTCAATTTTGAACCTGTACTGACTCTATTGACCTCAGCATTGCCTTTTGCCCCTCTGTCCATTTGTCGCAAATAGTATAGGCCGCAGATAGTTAAGTGTTGCTACAATTTTAGAAGTATTTGTTAGAACACTTTTCCTGTGTCGATCAGTCCCTGAATGTTGACGACTAATTGCACGATCGAAATTGGTTCACTCAATACTGAGGGCAAGGAAAAGCTGCAAATCCATACAGGTGAATTGTGTTCCAACACAAAGCGACGAAATTGTATCTGGTTAGGGGCGTAACGGTGGGCGTTTGCATGGTCACAGGTAACGCAATATTTCAAATAAACACAGCATCGGCAAGGAAAACCAATGGTTCTCCTGAAGACTAAACGCGGTCACGGCAAAGCGTTCTTAAAAACTGGGTTCGAACTCCATTCAGGGAGAATCATTTGTATCATACTGTCATGATAACAATCATTCCACTGATGTCAAAAAAAATCTCAAAGCGTATTAACTATAATGACGCAAAGATCACGACCCAAATTCAAATAAAATTAAAGTGTTCAGGTTGTGTTCAGGGCCCATAATTCACCTCTCGGTTTACCACACACAACAGATGCATGAGGGAGATGTCAGGCGACTGGCTTGGATGCGTCCTTGTAATTTCCTTCGACGTCTCGTAGGTAATCGAGCAAACGACCGCCCAGTCTCCTCCCTGTTTTGCCAATATATATCTTGTAGCAAAAAGTGCAAATTATGCGGTAGATAACATTTGTGGAGGTGCATGTAAAGGGACCAGTGATGAATGATTTTTCAAATCGGCACTTTCAATCTCTAGGGTTAACGAACGCTTTTCATCAACTAAGTCAACTAATTTATTATTGTTTTTTACGTTAAGTTGCCAAGTTCCTTCCAGTACCGTAGCTCCACCGTTCTCACAACCCACAATTCCTTGGTTCGCTCTGACCAAGGGCGAACGCTTGTAATGTCAGTTTTCAACTTCACTCTGACGGTGGCCACCTTACCTTATCAACTCAGTTGATAAACCGAAATTTTTGTTTTTCACTTCCCTACGGACGCAGTACCATAGTTTCTTTAGAACCTAACGCCCTTTTTGTTCACGATACTGTAAGACATCAAGTCAATGCAGGAAATCAGGACTAATTGACAGAACGTCGATTCTGTTTGGCTTGTTTCCTATTTGGGCACGGTAACTGAGTGTGAACGAGTGTATTCTTACATCGTGAGGCGCAGGGACATTAATTTCCACATCTTTTAACGTGCTTTTTCCAGTTTAAGAATGCGTTTTAGCTGTCTTCGTTGTCCGGTCTACAATTGAGCTTTCGATTCTAGATTCTTCTCAAAAGGACAGAGGACGGTAAAATAAGCTGAGAAAAAAGGAAATTTATTCCCCAGCGAATAAATGATTTTATGCTGATTGCAGCGCTAATTAATATTTGAATAGCCAGGGTCTGGCTACATACGGGACCTATGGAAATCAATTATTTAAATCACGGCAGGCCACGTTGCGGGCCTCTTTTTCTCCAGCTCCAATACAGAAAGCCTTCCCCACCCAGTACCACCCATTTTCAGTATTTTTGAGGTCAGCATGAAGGGGGTTACACCCGATTGGGCATGCGGGTTTGCCCTCACCTTTGCTGGAAGGAATTAATCATTTCCTAAAATTACTGTAATTTGGTTTTGTGGTTATCAAATAAACGGCCACAAGTGTGGCCAATTTATGCCAAACTCATAGTTTGTTTTATTTGGTCCAGCAAACAGAGCTTAGCCTTGGCATGCACTTAATTAATTTTTGGGAAGCGATCAAGAAGCATAAAAAAAGGTTTATAAAGTTCACTTTAAATTTATTGTTGTTAGTCGTAACGTGGCTTACAGTTGTTGTGTGTTGTTTACTTTTGTTGACGTTTACTAGTGAATTTAGATCTTTTTTAGTGACAGCCAGTTACAGCTGGTAATCATCGCCAGTTCTCATCCCGTCACTTGGTGCACACGGCGCAAGTCATCTCTCGGCCGGCGACATACGGAAGACAGGGGAGTGAGCCACAGACTCCCTCCACAGGGTACAGCAAGGCACCATTCTGGTCGGCTCCGCTACCGGGAACATAATCCGCATCTTCATCAACGCAGATGAAATCTTTCTGGCTCTTGTGGTTGTGATAAGAAGTCATCAGGTACCCATGATACTCCTCGGTCCATCCAGTTGGACAGTCATTCCTTGCGGGCATCATTAGCATTGAACCACGTGAGTTGACGTAGCAGACAACGCACGGTGCATCATGGTCATGGAGATTTTGCTTCTTGAACAGACCGGGGACAGTATTGACTTCATACTCAGTACCGTACACGTACCCTGCGCTCTGATGGCCCTCTTTGTACTTGTCATACTTTGGTTTGTCTGGAAGGCAAAGGTAGTTTACGCCACCACCAGGATGAGTGTAATGGTTTCCACCCATTCTACCTGAAAGAGAAACAATCATTTCGAAAGTCAGTTCTTGTGGAAATACTCTAAGAAGAAAACAAAACCGATGATTCCCGACTAGGTAGCTAATACTTTATCAAGTTTCTCTGAAGTAAAACCAAAAAAAGTAATCAGAAAAAAATTGCATTTGGGATTCCTCTCTCTGTATAATCGTAGAATGGCTACCCCCAGTACGTTCGAAATTAGCAGGCCTAAGGGGCCGTAACTTTCCGGTAACCGTTACTTTGGGGCAGCTAGAATGCGTGAGTATTTGAAGAAGAAATTCATTGTAAACACAATTGCAGAAAAAGCAAAATGTCCCTGTAATTCCCGTAAGAATTTCTTCTCGATTTTTCTACAATCTTGTTCAACTGTGAGCTGTGCCATCTGCATGGTGCAGAAGGGAAGACTGCTTTCTTTGACAATGATTTCTAAGATCGTTGAGTTCGCTCTTCACGAAGACGTCAGTGTATACAGATAATCTCTAATCCTCCTCCCTGCACCCAAACTCCTTCCCGTTGCTTTCGGAGGGCCTTCACTTCCGGGAACTACTTGAAAGGTGCCAAAATTAACGTTACTTTTACTTTAAGAATTTAATAAGAATACACAAAGGCCATGTAAGAAGCTGAATAAGGGTTGTGAATTGCAGTTGCGCTGCTTACGAACAGTTATGCTTAGCGACAGCAATCAGTGCACATGGTTGCGCTTTAAACTCGGTCGTATTTAGCTTTACATGACCGCATATCTCGAAGTTAGTTAGGTATCCCTGAAGGTACATCGCTAGCCTGATTGAGAGTCATTTCTTCTACAAACGCTCTTCGTGGGGGTCCTCCGGAAAAAAATTCGTACCCGTGCCGTTTTAAAGGAAAACACGGCAAACTATATATCGTTGAAAAGCTTAATAAATGAAGATTTTGGAAAAAATATGAATTGCCCGTTTCTTCAATTCCGCAAAAGAAAATCGCAAACAACCACGAAAATGACCATGTGTCATTCAATTGAATTAATAGGGTATCAAATCCAAGCGCATTGGCAAAATAACTGCACAGTATTAATCACAAAGGATCACTCATCAAAAGTGTGTCAGCATTTTTCAATATTCTAACTGGTTATTTTTTATCTGTCAAGTTCAAGCAGCAAAGAATACGCGATGTGCATTGCATTAAAGATCGCCACGGGTGAAATAGTACAAATTTAAAAAATCCCCGACACACTTTTGTTTCAAAACATCTAAGGAGTGTTCAGGCCAAATTTCACATATATCCGCCGAATTTTGATACCCTATTAACTAAACTATCGAAAATCGTTGATCATGACAAATCTTACTCGTTTGAGACTGATTGTGGTTGATTTATCAGGTTTAATGCAAAAAAAGAACACATTTGAAACAAAATGTCCTTTTCTTTAATTCATTTGTCTGATGCAATGACGCATGGTCATTTTCGCGGTCATTTTTGCAATTTTCTTTTGCAGAATTGAAGAAACCGGCAATTTATATTTTTTTTCCAAAATCTACATTTAGAACGATATATAGTTTGCCGTGTTTTCCTTGAAAATGGCGCGCACACGAATTTTTTCCCGGAGGACACGAGAGGACACCCGCGAAGGTCCGGAGTAACCTTAATATTTATCCTTACCTTTGTAAACTATCGTAGCGCCTCTGGGACACGTGGTTTTCCCCCAGCGCACATACTCAACCCCAGACGCCCCAGCTCCTCTTTGTCCTTTTTGGCCTCTAGGTCCCCGAGCTCCCTTGTCTCCTGTCTTCCCAGCATCTCCCTGGTCTCCTTTAGGACCAGGAGGTCCTGGAGCAGAAACACTGGTACCAGGCTTTCCTGGATCTCCTGCAACATAATCATCCTGGGCGCTTAGGTTTCTTAAAGAGGAAGTTTGCCCCAAAATCCGTGCTAACCTTCAATATGAGCAGCCTAAGTTCGACACATATCCAAAAAATCATTCCGGCTAAGTTTCAGTTTGCTATTTCTTTTAAGGCAAGAATACTAGAGTTGTTGATTGTTTATGATAACAAGCATGGAACACCTTAATACTTGCTCGTGATGCGGACGTGCCTAATTTTGTTCAATTCATGCGCAGTGTTCATTTCTTAAGAAGTCCATTTGTCACAGCGCTTGTACAACAATTTGTGCTTCGATGAAATTATAAATATATGAAATTCATAAATTTGAACTGCGGAATGAAGAAATAAATGCAAAGAAGATCCTCGCAGTTATTAACGCAACTTATGCAGTTGCGAAAAGAAAGCCTGAAAAAATCAGGCTTGCCGGGATTCGAACCCTGACCTCTGCGATACCGGTGCAGCGCTCTAACCAATTGAGCTAACAAGCTAATTTATTCTTCCATCAGTTGAATCCCCAATATTACTGCAAACACTGACTCCCTGTTTTTATTTAACCCACAAATTTGTTCCACAAATCCCCAAGAAATTACCAGTGAGTAATTCTAGGCTAGAGTCAGTTTTACATACAATATATACACACACATAAGTTTTGTTCTATATCACCTAACAGGTTTGTTTAGTCGACATTACTGGCTACTCACTAGATATTAGTAAATGAAAGAAAGAAAAAAAAAAGAAAGAACTCTGAATGTATTTGCGTGGTTTTCTATTAAAGTGTGCATTAAGACTTGGTTTTTGTTGTGTTGTAATCGATGAAAAAAAAGGAGGGAAGTTTTCTGTTTTTGGGAGAATATTGCGCATTTTAGCTACCCAAATAAAGATTCTAGCGACCAAGAAGTAGAAACGGTTTAGGTGCTTGTGAGGCAAAAGGTCTGGCCTTAACCCTAATACCAAAGATGGTGAAAAGTAATCATAATTGCGTTCTCTGCACTCCTATCTAACCACTGTTTAACGCTGTGCAAAAGAGAGTGGTTGCGTTGCAGGTCCAGAAAAGATGATTGAGAGTCTCCTTGTCAGTTTGGCAAAAAGCACACCGATCATTATCTTTTAGGTTTATTTTTGTTAGAAAATTATTAGTCGCCAATCTTCTGTGAAATAAAGCTTTTCATACAAAATTGATCATCGGCATTCATTCATTTACCTTTTGGTCCAGCAGGCCCTGGCGGTCCGGGCGGCCCCAGTTTATTTCCACTTTTTTGCCCTGAAATATACACACAAAAAAACTGATCCCATCGAATCACTTGCCAGCTATTTGTTACAACTTTGTAATAGATCGACTTTGACAGGATTTGTTATTTTTTCTCATTGGTCATCGCATCGGTTTAATACTTGTTCTATTTATCTAGCATGAAAAAACAACAACATACAAAGTTCTTTCGATGGAGATTGAGAACAATATATTCTCCAAATTATTGCAACACAGTGTGGAAATTTTCGTTTTACAAGAGAGGAGTAATATTGCTTCTCTTTAATCGATAGTTACTGGCTAAAAATACAGTAACTGCATGTCATAGCAAGATGAGAATCATTTGGTAGACTTATAAGAATATTATTAAATTTAATTAGTACGGACAACAAGTAACGTCTATTTATTGTGCAAGATTTGAACTTCAGTTTACAAACTGCCGCAAAACACTGTATTTTACCTGACGCTGTATCGAGTGAATAGATTGCCTTCTGTCCACTACAACAAAGTTTAGAAAACATATGATTGCCGAAGTTATGATAGTACTGAAGGTTCCTTCTTTACTAACCTAGTAGGTAGGCCAAAAGCGGCGAGCCAGCTGGTTTGGATGGTAGCTTCAGCAGCGCATCAAGCCTATAGAAAGATAAAAATAAAGGTTAGCACAAGATACACTGTATCGGTTAATCCCACCAGTCACTGAGTTTTCGTTTCATTACTGTTGAGGTCAGGTTATATTGAATTAGCGTCGGTGGTATACATTTTACTCCGAACTAAGCAATATTTTTCGCTACACCGGAAACTTTGGTATATTGCAAGAGGTTTGCTATATCGGGATTCCACTATATTGAGCGTTAATATCCGTTTGGTATTTAGGTACAATATGACGTTAAAAACAGTGGTTTCAATGACTTCTGAACTAGGTGTCATGCCTAATAAACATTTGCTTGAAAGAAACAAAACAAATGAAAAACGTAGGGTTGGGTTGCATGGTTCGAGGCGTGTAGGTTTAAAAATCTGGCACATATCTCTTTTTTGATCTTTTCTGGTGGTTAAAAATAACTTGAGCAATACAAGTGTATTTGGATATTGCGTTTGTTTCAAAGTATACTTTGTCTCACAAAAGTGGCCCTTTAAAATATTTAAGTTGTTGAAACGTTTTGCATACTTCTTTTCCAGTTCTTGCAACTGCTCATTTAACATGCTCGCAGTTTTGTTATGCCTGCAAAGAAAGAAATATACTGTTAGGGACTATCTCACGTATCCAGGAGGGGAGCTAAAAAGTAGTTTTACAAACGATCGAGCAGATGAATAAACTTAACATGCAGGTTAAGCCTTTTTACAAATTAACATACGTTTGTAACTTAGGGGGAAGGGAAAAGAGGTAAAGAGGGGTGTGTGGTTGGGAGCCCAGGAGAACTTGAAGCCTTCAGGCGGCGTGAAGCTAGTCAGGATGAATAGAAAAGAAATAGCACAATATTACGACAACATCAAAAGAATGACAGTTATGGGAGCCGCCAAGCCGAGAGGCAGGAACCTGACGCAGTTACGGAGCATTACCTTTAGAGGGAGGGAGGAGGGGAAAAGAGGGGTTGGGGGCGGGTCGGGAGCTCAGGAAAACCTAAAGGAGGAGGGAATCGGGAATAAGACAATCTGTGAGACGGCGTGAAGATAGGAGAATGGCAAACAAATAACACTTTATTGCGACAACAGCAAAGGACTGAAAGTGGTAGGAGCCGCCAAAGAGAATGGCAGGAACTTGAAGTAGTCATTTGGAAGGAGAGCAATAACTACAGGAAACTAAGACCCCCCCCCCCCCTACAGCGTCTACCAAGTGTTCACTTCCGAATTGAAATAAAGTTTGGTTCTTTTACCCGCCAGTCACAAAGTAAATTCTGGATCAGAAGAGATTTCTTAGATTTCTAAGGTAATTCCAGTTCCTTTTAAGTCCCCTGGTTAACTTTGACTCTGAATACATTTGAGTTTTCCTTAACAAAGTACTCACGTATTGTGTGTAAGGGTGTGATGTCAGCTCAGTCCTATTTATCGGAATTTACATTTTGGACATTGTAAATTACGTTACGAGGAAAAACTATGATAAGAGGAAGTTGTTGCACTAGTTTGTTGTTATCAAGCACGTTCAAGCACGTTCTTTGATACTTTTTTTTTAATTAAATGACATTGATGCAAGAAATTAACAACTTTTGACGAGTTGTACTTATCGTTTAGTTAATTTTTGCATTTTTGTTAATATTTTGTGTTTTAGAAACATACCTCTCTTCCATGGCTTTCAGTAGTTTTTTAATGTCCGCTGACAGGTTAATCCCTTGATCTTGATACAGTGGAGACTCTACTCCGACAGATTCAGTGGTTACTTGGTTTTCTCTGCCTGGTTCTTCCAAAGTTCCGTCCACTGCAGAGATATGAGCCACTGAGACGGATAACAATAACACTGCCACGAAACACCTGGACATCCTGAAACAAATTGGTACTTCTTGGGATAATTTCATTGTGGAGCCTGGGAGTGGACTTCTTGTACACCAAAGCGCTTTGATGTTGACGCCAAGCAAAACACAACCTTTTCTCTCTTCACCGAAAGGCAATTGTTTTTAGCATTCGTTATCACCATCTAGGTACAGCGTGATATTGAGAGCAGGGGTCTCGAGGACTTTGAAATGGGTGTCATGGCTGGCTAAAGTAGGTTTCTGTCTCTGCAATTTTCAGTTAGTGTTTAAATGGGTACACCATTGTAGAATTAGCCCAGGAACGTCACCAAATTGACAACTGTCGGGGACATAGCCAAAGAGTTTCAATGGTGGATGATTTTTCTGTTGCCGAAAGAAAGAATAAAAAATGGCAGCGGAAGTAGGGTTCAACAACTTCAGCATTCCTGTTGTTTTTACCCTATCATAATCCTCACAATCATCAGGCGAATAATTCCGGGGAGTAGCGTTTAACGAGTGGTGCTTATCGTATCTGTGATTAACGAGACAAAAATATGCCAATATCCGACTTTACACGGCACCGCACAGTGCGTGTCAGCACGTACTACTCGGTTCATACGTGAAGCAATGTAAAAATAAATACTTCCACTGAGTTGATTGCTATCCAGCTATCGGTGTATACGACATTTGCAATAATCCTAACTTGTGGTGTTTTCTGAGGGGTACATGTGCATGCAATTTTAATCTTTTCTCTCTACCACTCTTAGTCCAGTATCGAGACGAGTGCCTAAACATGATCAAATTGATGTTTCAATCAAAAAAGAAGTTAGCTTAGCTTTTCAACCTTGCACGGCTATTAGTTATACCTAATTCATCCAAAAATGAAATGAAAAGAAGGACTCGCGGGTCCTCATGCCTGTTTTCACGTTTAGTACATAACTACTTTGCTATCTTGTCGTTACAATATTGAGAAACCTATCGTTGTCTTAAAAGCTTCACCTTTTTTAACGATTAAATCGTCGGAAATTATGGCAACCCCTTGTAGATTCTCGTTATTTTCGTCCATCGTTTAGGTTCGCAAAAATTCAACTAGCAAAAACCTCTACCCTTTTAGAATACATTTTGATTCGCAAAAATTAAACCTGCAAAAAAAAGCCCAGTTTCGTCTTCATCAAGACCGCAGGATAAAAAGGCGAAAGGCTCATTTATACAGGGTTAGCCTCCACTCTGAAGTAAAATATTCACGATACCAACAGGAAAGTGATGAATTTTTGAAGTGAAGCAATACACAGAGTTGTGAATAGTTCATCTTCTCGCTGGTATTTGTGAATGTTTTACTTCAGAGTGAGACTAATGCTGTATAAATGCGTCTTTTGTCTCTTTATACACCGGTCTTGAAACTCCATTTTTTTGACCGAATTATTAGCATTGCATTTTTTCCAGTTTTTACACCTCGCTAATCTTGTACCCAAGGAAAGTTTTTCGAATTTCGAGCCCCGAAAAAAAGGGGCAGGAAAAAAAAAAGAAAAAAAAAGGCGTTAGGGTACATTTGATCTACACTTTGTTGTCAAACTGAGATTGTGTGACGAGCCCAAACATCAAGCTCGTCTGCTTAAGGTTAGCCTTTTGAATTCTTACAGTGTATTCTTTGCGTAATTCCTGTGTTTAATATGCACAGCTACGACCTCGGTGCTAAAAGGAGACTAAATTAGACTTCACAAATTCAGATATGTACCCTGAAGGTGTCCCAGTGACTTTAAAAGGCTTTGTTCAATATTCATCAGTTCCTTACTGTCGAGACTAAAATGGCGAGAATGGCGAGAATGCACTCTAGCCTTTATTTTCAAAATTATACCGCTAACATCCTTTATTCGCTGTCTATTTTATTAAACTCGCTATTAGTTTAGCAATGAATATAACTTTTATTTAATTTATAGTGAGTATTTGGAACTGAAACAGGGGTAGATCCGGTAGATCCGGTAGCTTGGGTTGTCACCTCTTCCCCCGAACTTCATGGAGAACTTACCCCAATAGGAGAAGATGATGTAGAAAAGTTGACCGAACTTTCTTAAAAGATGTATTAATATGGCAAAAAAATATTTATGCTTTTTGAATTGACATCACACTTCACAAAACTCCCGAAAGCGAGTCAGATATGAATTCACATAGTTAACAGCAGAATAAAGTGCCAATTACCCGAGGGAACATGAGCAAAGTGAGAGAAAAGAGATACGATTCTCCTAATATGAAAACGCTGGCTTTCTAATTACGACAGTAACAGTATATTACGACTCACTATATAGATAGCCCCTGGATATGAGTAAGCACGCGCTCTGATTGGCTCCCTACTAACAGGCTATCAGCTGTTATTATATAGGCATACCCCGGATATGAGTAAGCACGCGCTCTGATTGGTTCCCTACTAACAGATTATCATCTTTTATTGTATAGACGGACCCTGGATATGAGCAAGCACGCGCACTCTGATTGGCTTCCTACTAACAGACTATCAGCTGTTATGATATAGACAGCCTGTGGACATAAGCAAGCACGCGCTCTGATTGGATCCCTACTAATAGGTTATCAGCCAAGAGAGGATGAAGTAAGAGAGTGAAACCCCGTGCCCCATGATAAATATTTGAAATTTATTATTTTTTCGCGCCCTGTTATGATCGTATTCGGACAACTCGATTGATTTTAACTCGTTTATTCGTACACCACTACACCCGTTACAGTTCACTCGAAAAACTCGAACTCAGAACTCGAAAACCCTAATCGAACACTATATTACAGCATCGTGTTACAAAAAACGCACGTGATCAAAACCGGTTAAAACAGGAATATATACAAACAAAACCGCACAGTGTCCAATTTCACTGATGTACTTATCAAATATGTTGAGACGATTTCCACACGCCCACGCTGCGAAGGTTATTTTTATCTGTTGTTCCCATGTCAACAATCTAAAATTACATGACGTCATTCTAACTGGCCAATGAGGTGTCGTCCTTAAAATAACCACGCAGTATGACACTGAACCAAAAATAGATTTCGAATAATTTTCATCGGAAGAGGCCCATGCATGCCATGTATGGGAGATTCGCTCTATCCCTTCATCCTCTCTTGCTATCAGCTTATAGCTGCTTATATCTTATAGAAAAGTCATAATAAATAGACAGTAAAAAGACATGCTATTCACCTCCATTTGGCTGAATAATTGTTAAACAAGACGGTCCCACGAAGCTGGAGTTAATTTGTGAGCCACTAGCTAGGTTCATGAGCTACATGAATTCCTACCATTTTTCTCTTTTCGAAAAAGCAAAAAATACACATAGCAAAATTGAAACCCGAAAGAACTTCAAACCAAACCGTAGTGCTAGAATTAAACCTCTGAATTCTCCTACGGCCCTCGCATTTTCAGCATTTTACAATACAGTAAGAAACGCCATGCGTTTTATTATATTGCGTTGCCTGTATATATTTGCTTGACTACTTGTCGAAAGGTGATCCCCAACTGAACGCCCGGGGTTTAACCCATTGACTCCCTTGCCGCAAAAAACCGCCCGTAAAGGACCACAGTCCTTGGTCACTTTGTGACGTCATCACTTTGAGTGACAGCAGATGTTTTTGATCAATCAGTCAATCAATCAATCAATCCTTTATTAACGTGGTCAGCACGCTTAGCTAAAAAGCTAGTTTACAGGTGCGCCACGAAATAAAAATACAAAATAGAAAAGTAAAACTTCTTGGAAGTGTATAAATAAGTTAAGCTATGATTAAGAATAACTACGTATTATAATGTTTTGTCTAACTAAGAATAAAATATAGAAATATAATAATATTATAAAAAACAGTAAAATAGTAAAAATCGTGAAAACAATAAAAATTGTCACACTTCTCGTAAGTGAGGTAAGTGAGGTAAGTGAGGTGCTGTACGAGGTGGTTCTGACTTCTTCCAATTGATGCACCTGGCACACTTCTCATAAAACGTTCCTAAACTGAAGCGCTCACTTAAAATAGACCAGAGTTACACAAAGAAAAAGGAAACAGTTTCCTTGTGAAATTGACGCAAAACTTGTACTTGGCACTGGTTGACACTTCTAGTTCAAATCTTCTCTTATCCAAGGAAAGACCATCAAATGGCCTACAAACTCCAAAAATAAATAAATCAATCAAATCATATCAAATCAAATCGAATTGAGAACCAAAAACAACGTCCTGAAAGGTAAGTTGAAATCTTTTCTAATCTAAGGAAAGACCATCAAAATGCCTACAAACTCCAAAAATAAATCAAATCAAATCAAATCAAATCAAATCGAATCAAACTGAGAACCAAAAACAACGGGACATGGCCTTTAACCCGGAAAGACGACCGGCTACAGTTAAATTTTGAATTGTGCCCCTGCCAGGGATAAAATTTGCCAAACAACCTCGGAAATGGAAGAAAAGTTTAGTTTCCATGCTGCAGGTTTGGACTGGGATTTGAGCGGACAGGGGCCAAATTAGAGCATCGTTGCCTAAAATTGGTGGGTTTTTCGAAAACGGTTGGGAGTGAGTGGGTTAAGGTTTCCCTTGAATGAGTCTTTTATATAATTGCATTTTGTTGAAGTCTAAGCTTGTTTTAACCGCTAAATATGTTGATCAAAACATCATTCCATTATACTCCCTCCAAGATGTAAGCATACCACATCTCAGGAGATAATGATTTGTTATATTAAAGTATAACACTATTTAAGGACAAATTTATTGCTAGGGCTGCTGGCGCGGTGACCTTTTGGTGAATCTGACCAACATTTGCAGACGCATGTATAGCTCTTCAATCCATACAGAATATTCTCCCCTTTGGATTCCAATTAGATTTTTCTTTTCAGAGAATAGTCTCTACTTTTGGCGATGGCGAATGTGGGGTGGGCGAAATTCACACACGCGTGCGCGTCGTCACAGCTTTTGGAAATAACTTCTGGACAATAACACTATTCCCAAGTAATTTTCTTTCCATATTCCTGTGATACAAACATTAAATTCACTGGAAGAAAGTGCAATGTAACCACTTCTCAGCCTTTTCGAAATCGTCTCGCGTTCGTCCGCCATATTGAATTCATGGCCGATGCCTCGCAATAGCGTCACGTGCACAAAAATTTGAACGGCGATTGGCTAATGGTTTGTTTTGCTCCGAGTTATCAAAATTGATAACGATCCCGGACTGGTCAGTTGTCAGTTGTCAGTAAAACCCACTGCAAATGTCAGTTGTCAGTTAAATTTTAGGCTATTTGTCAGTTGTCAGTTAGCCCCATCCAGACGCTCTTTTCTGGTTGTTAAAAATAACTTGTGCAATACAAGTGTGTTTGGATATTGCGTTCGTTTAAAAGTATACTTTGTCTCACAAAAGTGGCCCTTTTAATATTTAAGTTGTTGAAACGTTTTGCATACTTCTTTTCCAGTTCTTGCAATCGCTCATTTAACATGTCGCAGTCTTGTTATGCCTGCGGAGAAAGAGACATATTGTTAGGGACTCTCTTACTTCTCCAGGAGGGGAGCTAAAAAGTAGTTTTGTAAACGAGCAGGTGAGCAAATACTACATGTGGGTTAAGCCTTTTTACAGATTATCATACGTTTGTTAGTTAGGGGGAAGGGAAAAGAGGGAAAGAGGGGGGTGGCGTTGGGAGCCCAGGAGAACTTGAAACCGTCAGACGGCATGAAGCTGAGGAATAGAAAAGAAATAGTACAATACTACGACAACATCAAAAGAATGAAAGTTTTTTTTAAATTGATGCACCACAATCACTAACATTACAATACAATACTTAAAAACATTGCTACAATCAATACAATACTTTGAACGTTACTTACAGTATTGTACCCTACCGGACAGCATTAACATTAGCTAAAATTAAAATCGGGTACTGAGACGATTTCAATGCAGACAAATCACTTACATAACAATGATCTATTTACAATGTTTACATTACTTACATTACTTACAATGGTGTTTAAGTGTTTATTTTTCAAAAGAATGAAAGTTGAGGCAGCCGCCACGACGAGAGGCAGGAACCTGACGCAGTTATGGAGCATTTAGTTTAGAGGGAGGGAGGAGAGCAAAACAGGGGTTTGGGGTGTGGTCGGAAGCGCAGGAAAACTTGAAGGAGGAGGGAACCGGGAATAAGACTTAATCTGTGAGACGGCGTGAAGATGGAGGATAGTGAACAAATAACACAATATTGCGATAACAGCAAGGAATGAAAGTGGTAGGAACCGCCAAATAGAGTGGCAGAAACCTGAAGTAGTCATTTGTAAGGAGAGCAATAACTACTGGAAACTGAGACCCTCCCCCCACAGCGTCCACCAAGTGTTCTGACTTCCAAATTGAAATAGAGTTTGGTTATTTCAGGAGAGATTTCTTAGATTTCTAAGGTAATTCCGGTTTCGTTTTAGTCCCCTGGTTAACTATGACTCTGCATTTGAGTTTTCCTTAACAAAGTATTGTCGTATTGTGTGTAAATGTGTGATGTCAGCTCAGGCCTATTTCTCGGAATTTACATTTTGAATACTGCAAATTATGATACGAGGGAAAAAAACTATGATAAGAGGAAGTTGTTGCACTAGTTTGTTGTTATCAAGCATGTTCAAGCACGTTCTTTGATACATTTTTTTATAAAATGAACAGTGATGAAAGAAAATAAACAACTTTTATCAAGTTGTACTTTTCGCGATCGTTTAGTTAATTTTTGCACTGTTGTTAATATTTGGGGTTTTAGAAACATACCTTTCTTCCATGGCTTTCAGTAGTTTTTTAATGTCCGTTGGCAGGTTAAGCCCTCGATCTTGATACAGGAAAGACTCTTCTCCAACAGATTCAGTGTTCACTTGGTTTTCTCTACCTGGTTCCTCCAAAGTTCCGTCCATTGCAGAGATATGAGCCACTAAGACGTATAACATCATAGTTACTCGAGGGACTGGTTATGAAACCTTGCAAGTTTCGAAGGCCATAACAAAGGTACTGCAATTTATGTTGAAAGTACTACGACCGTGCACAATCTTTTGTTTTACGTTCGCACACTATAGCTGAATAACTTAGCTGTGACATTTTTATTGGTTAGTTGCTCATGTAAAATTCAAAACCTATTGTTGTTTGTGCATGGTCAAGGCTAAAAACGATAACAAAAACATAAAACAAAGGACTTTGCTGAGCTTCATAACCAGATCCTTTTATTAACTATGATAACATTAATAACATTGCCACGAAACACGTGGACATGCTGAGACGAATTGGTACTTCTTGGGATAATTTCATTGTGGAGCCTGGGAGTGGACTTCGTGTACACCAAAGCGCTTTGATGTTGACGCCAAGCAAAACACAACCTTTTCTCTCTCCACCGAAAGATAATTGCGTTTAGCATTCGTTATCAGCATCTAGGTCAGTACAGCGTGATATTGAGAGCAGGGGTCTCGAGGACTTTGGGTGTCATGGCTGGCTAAAGTAGGCCACTATCTCTGCAATTTTCAGTTAGTGTTTAAATGGGTACACCATCGTAGAATTAGCCCAGGAAGGTCACCAAAGTGACAACTGTCGGGAACATTGCCAAAGAGTTCCAATGGTGGATGATTTTTCTGTTGCCGAAAAAAAGAATAAAAAATGGCAGCGGAAGTAGGGTTAAATCACTTCAGCATTTCTGTTCTTTTGATCCTATCATAATCCTCGCAATTATCAGGCGGATAATTCCGGAGAGTAGCGTTTAACAATAGGTGCTGATCGTATCTGTGATTAACGAGATAAAAAAAAAATGCCAATATCCGACTGTACACGGTACGCAGTGTGTGTCAGCCCGTACTTTTTCTGTTGCCTCCGTCAAGTTATGGAACTCTCTTCCTTTACATCTACGTAACTGTAAAACCTATGTTTTCGGCAATTTGTGATTTCATTACAGTTTCATTTTTCATGCGATGTATATCGCACTATTATTTCTGTAATTGTAGATCATTATTAGTATGATAGTATCATAGCAGTATTGTAGTAGTATTAAAGCAGTGTTACAGTTTATAGTTTTCTACATATAGAATTTTTAGGTTTTTCTTTGTTTCTCTAGAGATTTATTTTATGTATTGTAAATTTTTCTTTGCTTTTTGCGAGATTTTCTTTTTTAGCGTTCTTTAGGTAATTGTAAGAGCATGGAGACTTCGTAAAATGCTCTAAATATATTATATTATTATTATTATTATTATTATTATTATTATTACTCCGTTCATACATGAAGTAATGTATAAATAAAAACTTTCACTTCTATACTGCTATCGGTGAATATCATCTGCAATTAACTTGACCTGTGGTGTTTTTCTGAAGGGTACACGTGCGCAATCGTGCAATTTTAATCTCTTCCTTCTGCCACTCTTAGTCCAGTATCGATGCGAGTGCCTAAACATGATCAAATTTATGCTTCAATCGAAAAAGAAGTTAGCTTAGCTTTTCAACTTCGCACAGCTATTAATTATACCTTATTCATCCAAAAATGAAATGAAAAGAGGAACTCATGGGTTTCCATCGCCTGTTTTCGCGTTTAGTACATAACTACTTTGCTATCTTGTCGCTACAATATTCAGAAACCTATTGTTGTTTTAATTAAAGCTTCACCGAAGTGAAGCAATACACAGAGTTGTGAATAGTTCATCTTCTTGCTGATATTTGTGAATGTTTTACTTCAGAGTGAGACTAATGCTTTATAAATGCATCTTTGTCTTTTTATACATCGGTCTTGGTGAACTCATAGTTACTCGAGGGACTGGTTATGAAACCTTGCAAGTTTCAAAGGCCATAACAAAGGTGCTGCAATTTATGTTGAAAGTACTACGACCGTGCACAGTCTTTTGTTTTACGTTCACACACTATAGCTGAATAACTTAGCTGTGACATTTTTATTGGTTAGTTGCTCATGTAAAATTCAAAACCTATTGTTGTTTGTGCACGGTCAAGGCTAAAAACGATAACAAAAACATAAAACAAAGGACTTTGCTGAGCTTCATAACCAGATCCTTTTATAACTATGGTGAACTTGAAACTCAATTTTTGACCGAATTCTTAGCATTGTATTTAGCATTGTATTTTTTGTGCTGTTTTTCAGTTTTTGTACCTCACTAATCTTGTGCCCAGAAAAAAGAGAAAAAACAAAACAAAATAATACAAAGGCCCGAAAAAAAAGGGGCAGAAAAAAAAGACAAAAAAAAAACACAACAAACAAAGCAAAACAAAACAAAAAACAAAAAAGCAAAAAAAAAAAAAAAAAAAAGAAACAAAACAAAACAAAACAAAGGCGTTATTGTACGTTTGATCTACAGTTTGTTGACTGAGATTGTGTGACGAGCCCAAACATCAAGCACGTCTGCTTGTTTTAAGGTTGACCTTTCAGTTGGATTCTTACAGTCTATTCTTTGCATAAATCCTATGTTTAAGGTGATTCCATCGAAAAAGAAGTTGTAATGAAAATTTGTTGAAACTTTGCACAGTTACTAATTACACCTAGTACATTAAAAAAATAAAATAAAAAGAGGGGGTCACCGTGTCTGATTTCACACTACGGGGCTGTAAGTATATAGGTACTTTGCTATCTTTAGACAACAATGTTAAAAAACCTATCCTTGTACTAGAGACACCCATTACTTCAACAAAGTTATAACCAGCAATGAAACATAAGCATTATTCTTATAATAGAAGTACAATGTTACAGTAAAACGTCTTAAAATTGCCGTAACAATGAAACTAATTTGAAATAATAGGCAAATCGAGCGTCTGCACGGTTCCAGTGAAACGCCTAAAATCTGGCTGTAATAGTGAATCAACCAGAATATTTCAAAATTGAATAATGAAAAGTTCTTCAAATTTGAATATATCATGTAAAGTCGTACTTTCCTTAAATAAATGGAATAAAAAAGTGGGGTCACCGAGTTCGTTTAGGAGAAAACGACCATTTATTTCTCTGAACAGCTCAGCTTCCATAGAAAACCTATCAAGTTCCGGACGCGCGCGCACGAGTGCGCGCGCTAATCACGCAAAAAATGATGCGCAGAAAGGATGCGCAATGCAATTGAATGGAATACCTTAATATGCACAGCTACTACCTCGGGACTAAAAGAAGACTTAATTAGTCTTAACATCTTCAGTTATGTTCCCTGGAGGAGTTCCATTGGCTTTTAAAGACTTGTTCAATATTCATCATTTCCTTTACTGTCGACACTTGTATCACGGTTTATTCTACATTCTTTGGCGAGACTGTACTCTAGCCATTATTTCCAGAATTATACCGCTGATATCCTTTATTCACTGTCTATTTTATTAAACCCACTATTATTTTAGTGATTAATATAACTCTTATTTAATCTATAGTGAGTATTTGGAACTGAATTATCTTCTCCTCCCCAGGAGGAGAAGATGATGTAGAAACGTTGACCGAACTTTCCTAAAAGATGTATTGATGTGGAAAAAAAATATTTATGCTTTTTTAAACTGACATCACACTTTACAATTCTCCCCGAAATCCAGTCAGATACGAATTCACATACCTAACCACAGGATAAAGTGCCAATTACCCGAGGGAAAATGAGGAAAGTGAGAGAAAAGATATACAATTCTCCTAATATGAAACCGCTAGCTTCCTAAGTAGGACAGTAACAGTATATGACGACTCACTATATAGACAGCCCCTGGATATGAGCAAGCACGCGCTCTGGTTAGCTTCCTACTAACAGGCTATCATCTTTTATTATATAGACAGACCCTGGATATGAGCAAGCACGTGCACTCTGATTGGCTCCTTACTGATAGGCTATCAGCTGTTATCATACATACATACATACATACATACATACATACATACATACATACATACATACATACATACATACATACATACATACATACATAAACTTTATTGAAGTGTCAGGGTCTTTAGCTATGGATAGCTAATTCATATAGAGAGCCTGTGGACATTAGCAAGCACGCGTTCTGATTGGCCATGGATCCCTACTAATAGGCTATCAGCTTACATCCTATAGAGGTCATACGAAATAGACAGTAAAAAGACATGCTATGCACTTCCACTTGGCTGAATAATTGTTAAACAAGGAAACCTGTGGTTTATCAAAGACGGTCCCTTGGAAGCTGGAGTTAATTTGTGAGCCATTAGGTTCATGAACTTAATGAATTCCTACCATTTTTATGTTTTCAAAATTGCAAAAAATACATATAGCAGAAATGAAAACCCTCAAGAACTTCAAACCAATTAAACCTCTGAATTCTCCTACAGCCCTCGCATTTTCAGCAGTTTACAATACAGTAAGATACGCCATGCGTTTTATAAAATTGCGTTGCTTGTATATATTTGCGTGATTATTCGTCGAAAGGTGATCCCCAACTGAACGCCCGGGGTTTAAGGTTTCCCTTGAGTGATCGAGTCTTCACCGCTAAATATTTGATCAAAACATCAATCCATTAATATACTCCCTCCAAGATATAAGCATACCACATCTCCTAAAATCAGGAGATGTATAAAAGTAAGGACGGATTTATTGCTAGGGCTGCTGGCGGGGTGACTTTTTGGTCAATGTGACCAACATTTACAGAAGCATATATAGCTCTCCAATCTAAATGAAATATTCTCCACTTTGGATTCCAATTAGATTTTTCTTAGTCGTTTTATTTGATAACCTACTGACTATATGCATCAGTCAATTTCTGCAGTGAAAGACCAACTTTTTGTCCTCTGGGAATTTGCGTGGTATTTAAGAAGTTATTGTCTACCAAAAACATAACTAAATAAATCGTGCTGGTGGAGGGACAACGTAAAATAGGGCATTTAGTGTACAAGGTGCATGTAGTGGGGGGGGGGGGTGGGGTGGAATTAAGGAGTTTTTAATGTATTATCATCAGCAACGAAAGCAAAACCGAGAAGTACGTTTCGCTGTCATTCCGTGCTAATTTTTCGATCAAAAGCCATCGATAACCTGCGAATTTACAAACCGTCTGTGATACTGCAGGACATCTAGTCTGTCACTTAATATCGTAGGCAATCAGAATCAGTTGACAGAGCTTCTGATTGGCTAATATATATAACCAATTCGGGTACGGTAATTGGCGTAACAATAGGCTTCTTTCGATATATTAAAATTCAGCTTGGTAGCGAGGCCTAGAGGACACAAACAAAAGAAATGAATAAACATGCTTGTAAAATTTCTTTTATTTGTGTCCTTTAGGCCTCGCTACCAAGCTGAATTTTAATATATCGAAAGAAGCCAATTGCATACTTGGACATTTGTTGACCTCTTTGTTTATAACAATGTGCTTTTTCCAGCTCAAGAATGCTACTGCGTCAGTCGCCGATTTCTCGCCAGAAGGACTTAAGACAATAAAATAAGCTGACAAAAGAAGTTTATTGTCGTTACCCATGACGTAACCTTACATCGATGTATATATGATCACTTTTATATTTTTAATTGAAAATGCAGCAACCTCCGTGCTTTAGTCATTTAACTGAATTAATAATGCAATTGCTGTATTTTGTTTAGATTTAAATGACTGGCTGCAGTCTTTTAATTTAACGATTTAGTTTTTAGTGACAGTCCGTTACAGCTAGTAAACATCGCCGATCTTCTCATCCTGTCACTTGGTGCACACAGCGCAAGTCATCTCACGACCAGCGACATACGGAAGACAGGGGAGTGACCCACAGACTCCCTCCACAGGGTACAGCAAGGCGCCATTCAGGCTGGCTCCGCTACCGGGAACAAACTCTGCATCTTCATCCACACAGATAAAATTTTTCTGGTTTCTGTGGTCGTGATATGCAGTCATCAGGTACCCATGATACTCCTCGGTCCATCCAGACGGACAATCATTCCTTGCAGGCATCATCAGCATAGAACCACGTGAGCGGACGTAGCAGGCAACGCAAGGTGCATCATGGTCATGGAGATTTTGCTTCTTGAACAGACCGGGCACCCTACTGACTTCATACTCAGTGCCGTACACGTACCCTGCGCTCTGGTGGCCATTTATGTACTTGTCATACTTTGGTTTGTCTGGAAGGCAAAGGTAGTTTGCACCACCACCTTGGTGATTGTAATGTTCTCCACCCATTCTACCTAAAAAAGAAACAATCATTTCGAATAAGTATTC
Organism: Siderastrea radians; assembly: GCA_964017195.1. NCBI lineage: Eukaryota > Metazoa > Cnidaria > Anthozoa > Scleractinia > Rhizangiidae > Siderastrea > Siderastrea radians. The sequence goes on from OZ024890.1 coordinate 22,176,310, forward strand.
TTGTGGAAATACTCAAAAGAGCAAACAAAACCGATGATTCCCGAATAGATAGTTACTGAGAACTTGAGCTTACTTTGTCAACTTTCTCTGAAGTAAAAACCAAATAAAAGTGATCAGGAAAAAAAAAAGTTCTACTCGATATTCCTCTGTGTGTGCTATTTTAATAAAGAATACGCAGAGGCTGTTAAAAAGCTTGATAAAGGTAGTGAAATGTAGTTGCGCTGTTTATAAACGATTATATTCTTAGTGGCAGTATTTAATGCATATGGTTGCGCTTTAAAGTTGGTTTTCCTTGTCGGCATGTTTTTTTTACTCCTAAAATTCCCCTTAATCAGTACTCCCTCCAAAGCTTTGGGATGATTAAATTAGCACGCGCATACCAACGAGTTTACACTAGCTCCGGAGGCCTTCGTAGTCTAAGAACCGAGGTGAGTAGTACTGGGGACCAGAAAAGTACTTAGTAATACCTAATATATAATACTTTTTTGAAACACAAACCAGAAAATATCACTGCACGAAAAAACGGATTTACAGGGATAGCAAAATCGCAGCAAATATAAAGTAAATACCATAAATGATTAAATTTGATCATATTTGGTCAAATTCAAATGTCATGTTTGCACCACATTTGCATGAAAAGCAAATATGGTAAATACCGCGTTTACTCGATATTTATGCAACGTAGCAAATGTGAACAGGAAGTACACATTTGAGACGGATTTACTCCTACAGTAATTATGAAGTGAAGTTAAATATTTGCTGCCCCAAAAGATGGATTTGCATGGGTGGCAAATATGAACCAAATACCATGTTTGCTGTACTTTGGTAATATTTGCACATCAGTCAAATTTTGTGTTTGGAGCACATTTGCAAGCAAAGCAAAGTTGGTAAATACCGCGTTTACTCGATAGTTACCTGGACAGCAAATATGAAGCAAATGCCATGTTTGCTTTACTTTGGTCATATCTGCACGTAAATCAAATGACGTCTTTGCACCACATTTACAAACAAAGCAAAGATGGTAAATACCGCGTTTACTCGATAGTTACCTGGACAGCAAATATGAAGCAAATATCATGTTTGCTTTACTTTGGCCATATCTGCACGTACATCAAATGACGTCTTTGCACCACATTTACAAACAAAGCAAAGATGGTAAATACCGCGTTTACTCGATGTTTACATGGATAGCAAATATGAAGCAAATGCCATGTTTGCTTTACTTTGGCCATATCTGCACGTACATCAAATGACGTGTTTGCACCACTTTTACAAACAAAGCAAAGATGGTAAATACCGCGTTTACTCGATGTTTACATGGATAGCAAATATGAAGCAAACGCCATGTTTGCTTTACTTTGGCCATATCTGCACATAAATCGAATGACGTGTTTGCACCACATTTATAAACAAAGCAAAGATGGTAAATACCGCTTTTACTCGATGTTTACATGGATAGCAAATATGAAGGAAATGCCATGTTAATTTTTTCTTTGGTCATATTTGCACATGAATCAAATCTCGTGTTTGGGCCACATTTACCAGTGAAGCAAAGAAGGTGAATACAGGTCTTTGCTCCATATTTACATACCGTAGCAAACGTGATAAATTTGTACACATTTAAGACAAATTCACTCCAAAAGTAATTATGAAGCACGGTCAAATACAGTGTATATACTGCACGAAAAGATGGTTTTACCTGAATAGGAAATATGACAAAAATGCCCGGTTTGCTTTCCGTTGGTCACATTTGCTTGCTCTTTTAGGCAAAACTTAACAATAACCTCGACAACAACTGTACTCTAAAGCATGTTCAGCAAAATGCCAATATTTATTCTTATTTCAGGGAGTGTTAGTCTTTTTAGAAGCAACAGTTAATTTAGCTGACGGTAGAGATAATTTTAAGGGCTAAATACATGTATCATCACCAAAGTTTTTGTATATCAACTAATGCACCCAAGTTCCCTATTTCAAGTACAGTTCTACTTGCAATTATTAATTCAAATGTACAATATCAAATCAATTTTTGTGGTCACAAAACTAACAGTACACTATAACACAAACGATCAGTTTCTTGAATTGTAATCAGTGGTGACCAACAAATTCTTATTTTTTCATTACTAGGTAAAAGTGTCATAACTAATCAATTTCTCTTTTGTAAAAACTGCCACCTTAAGTGTAAGAATACTAAAATTGCACAACTAATGACACTTTCGTCAACAAAGTAAGGGTGGGAAAAGCAGAGTCATATGTTTCACTGGAAAGCTTTGCAAGAGCTAAACTGCATAGTTGTTTGAAAGCCGGTTACAGCTAACACAGGAGTAAAAGTTTTAACAAATGATTCTTTATCTCTTTTTTTTGAGACCGTTTCCACTGCTTATTTTTAGTTGTAGTTTGAACAAAAAGATTTAACAGGTATCCACATCATAAGCTACAAACTTGAATTCAAAACTGATACTAACCCTGGGTTAGCTTAATCCTGTTTTAAGCAACTGTGCCCTGATCTATTTTCTGAATGTCTTACAGGTAAGAGATTCTTCAACAGAAAGCACTTTTCACTGCTTACAACTAAGTGCACCAGCAGCAATTAATTATGAATCAGTCATTTCCAGCAGTGCCCATTCCCCCCTTCACCAGGTCAACCCCTGGGCGTTAGGATTTTTAAAGAACAACCTGGCAAATGCCCCCAGGTAAGGTAAAAAAAAATACATGTATGTTAATTTCTTAGTTTTTGGGCTTACCTTCATTCTAGTAATCAAAGCTAAATTGAACTTGCCCAATGAAGTTATCACTAAAAGGAAGTTACAGTACTGTGACATGAAAATCATGGGATGGCAAATGCCCTGGGGTAGACTAATGCCTGGCCCCGTGAGGGACAATAGGAAGAATGCCCCACTCATGCCTGCGAGTGGGGGTGGGCGATGGGCACTGCTGGAACTGACTGATGCATTACATGTATATATAATGACATTAAATTTCAGTGGAAGAGCTTATTATCAGGCTAGTGTAGTAATGTAGTGAAAAAACAGTGTCTCCAATAAGCACTCTGTGCTAAATTCAACTTACATGCTTGAATGATGTTATGACAAGAACTGTAAAGTAGGCAGCTGAGCAGTTAGTTTTTCATATGAACACTGATCCCAATGACCTGTTAACTGAATGAGAAGGCTGGGTGGGAAACATTTGATGGAAGGCCTTGGGGTTGACAACTGGGAAGCAAAGGTTTGTGCACCAAGATCAAGAGCCGTATATTTTCCCATCCAGCCTGACCTCAGTCAATTAGTAACCATAATTTTATGCTTGATTTGATTGAAAAATTATGAAAACATCTTAGTGAATACTCAAATGAAAATGAATAATTTTTGAATGTTCAGTTCCCTCTATAAACATGCCATTGGTGCATCATGGTAGTTGTATGCAGCAAAACAAGTCCAAAATGAGCTTACCCAGAAGTCTAATATTCAGTACATGAAATAAAATCCAGTAGTTTGTTTTGATTAAAAATCATTCAAATCTTTGGGTCTTGCAACCTACACACCCTTAGAACCACAGGAAATGACCAAACATGCCACTTTAAATACAACAACCACGATACCTTCAAATTGTGATCAAAGAGGGAACTGGGCACAGCACATGTACACATGCTAAATGAACCAAAAGAAATGTGTGGGCCCAAATCCAGCCCACACATGCCAGCTTATTAGGTTGCTTTCTATGGAATTGCATTAAATTTTTGTTGTTCAGCAGTTTTTCTTTGAAAATGTAAAGGGTTTAGCGTCTCCATGAACAGTGCAAGCATAAGGATTGCATTCTTTTTTTGGATTGGCATAGTCTGTTTCATTAACAATTGTAGGACATTTGCAACTACAACTACCACAATCAAATTAGTTTTTTCTGTCTTATTAAAATTGTGTAATCCCAGTGAAGTTTAATGACAATGGACCTAATTTGGGTGTATGAACAATGAGCGAGTCAGTGAGGCATGTTTGTTAGTGAGCCAAAAGTGCAAGATGCAAGGCACATAGTCACACGCAAGGCACAGTATATTATTAATATTAATTAATATTAATCCTACTGTAGTCCCTATCTTCGATTACTCAGAGCAGTGAGGCAGCAATTTCCTTTGATTATGAAGGTCATTTCTCTTCTCGATTGCTCTTTAATTGATCTGTCTTTATCCTGGAATTGTTTTGTTTTGTTTTTGTCATGGCAACAGTCATGATAAAAATGTAGCTTTGATTCACATAAACCAACGAGCGCAGTAGGCTTTTTGTCAGCATGTTGCATACAACAAACTTGTACTGTCTAAATAGGTGGATTTGCAGTGGTGCAACAGATGTAAGAGTACGTCAAAACATCTAAATCGAGCACGACATACAATGTTCTTACATGTACATGTACACTGCTGAACTCAGCAACTGTTATATGACAGTCTGCTTAGGCTTCCATAAAGTGTTTGACCACTGTTGACTTGCTGACTCAATTGAATTTCTCAATTTTCTTCAGCATTGCATGCAGGAAACACTCCATTTCTACAGCTGTACCCTCAGCCTTTTTCTTCAGAATTGTGGACTTACATGTTTGTGTTGCTCGTGCGACTGGCTGGCATGTTGGTAACCCTTAATCAGAAAAGAAAAACTGAAGGATTCTGGTAGTTGTAGTCAAATGTGTCCCATTCTGAGCTGTGCTAGTGCATAGTACTTACACTTGTAAGATAACAATTTGAATCTTAAAATCATCATTGGTGTCTGCCTTTGAGACCTAATGTTCAGCAGATAATCCCTGCTTTCCATGCACTTGGTCTTCTTGTCCGTCTTGACTAATTTGTTGCCCAATGCTGTTGTCTTTTTTTTTTCTGTGAAGACACAACACAGTCAAACTAAACCATGATAACTAAAAGATACATGTCATACTATTGCATTTTAAGGCTGCGATTTGTCGGCCACAATAAATCGGGAAGCAAATTGGTTTATGTACAGTGCAAGCACTGCACATGCATTTTTTTATAGTAAAAGCTTTTTTATAAAACGTTTTGGAAAACAAAAATTAATGGTAGGTGCTAGATAGTTAGTTTGTTTTCAGCTAAAATACTGCAGATATAACTTGTTTTGCACCAATTCTTTTGTAGGTTGCGTTTTCGTTCTTAAAATCGGGCCCGACACGTGAAAATCTGTGAAGTGGTCACGGATTTTTCTGAATCAGCGGGCTTGTCGCAGCATGTAAATTAGCCTTTAGTTGCACACAAATATTTACTTTGCTCTGCAGTGGAGGCCGGTACTGTGGGAAAAACTAAAGTAGACACCTTTTTAAAAGAGCAATTTTGAAAGTCACAAAACAACAATCAAGAATAAACAATATCAATGAATGATTTCAAATGATTTTAGCAATCAGTGAGAATCAATGAAGAAAAAGGTTTGTGACTTTTATTAATTCAGATTGCTAATAGCAATGAAGAATGCTTGTTATTAATTGCCATAGATCCCAGAAGTTCAGACTTCTAACAAAAACACACAAATCAAAAACAAGGTCACTTCTTAGGGCTATCTTCCTTCCAAAATAAACATCAAAACATAGAGACAAAATAATTTCAATAGACAAAATTAAACAGTAGATTGAGGCAAAGACTATTATGCACCTGTCATTTAAAACCCCCGAACCCCCCCCCCCCCCACCCCTCGGGCATGACCAGGGCATTCACTTTTTATGTAAATGAAAGCCAGTGATCAATTCCCCGGTCCCCAGGGGAAAGTGAATGGTGAACTCCCCACCCCCATACATGTATGTCCAACAAACAGGGTACTCCCTTTTAAATGTCAACTCGTAACAAGGGATGACAAATATGATGATAGCCGTGAAATAAAAACATTGTGTGGCAACACTTGAAACCCCTCCATGGACAAGAAAAGACAACTATTTCAACATAATCTTTCTATTTTACATCTTGATGTCAGAAAATGCAAGATCACAACAAATTACAACTCATGTTTTAGCAATAGTCTTCTGAAGTTAGAATAACTCAAGCTTAACAAAATAAAAATTAATGTATTTCTTGTAAAAATGAAAGTACATAGGTCATAAAGACGCAATCCCCAGTTAGACACTAATCAAAACAACACAAAACAACGCGTAAAATTTAACATTGATAATAGCTTAACTTGTTCATCGATAGGTCAAGTCAGTGAGTTTAAATGCATAATATTTTAATATCTATACAGTATCATTGAAAATATGCCCACCTTTCCTTACTAGACTTAAAAAATCTTCGGCTACAAGGGCCTTTTTAAACCGGAAAGGCAGAAAGACGTTTCACAGAGCATTTTAATTTGCAGCTTTGTATCGCTTCGCTTTGCAATTCGCTTCGATCGTTCAATCAAAGGAGTGATGATAATGTATGCAAAATTACTACAGTATGCGGCATGAAAATGAAAACTGCTGACCATGGAGTAACTGCCCTGCTTATTCCCCGGCCAGGGAGGCTAAGGCCGTGATTTCTTGTGTGTTCCCTGTCTATCGGGCGACGAAAATGGAGTGAATATGAAGTGAAAGTCCCCTCATTACCCCGGCCATGCCTGAGGGGGGGGGGGGGGGACCGGGGGTTTCAAATGAACTTGTGCATTAGTCCCAAAACCTCTGGCCCCACTTGAAGAAGGCAAGCTGTGCAACTGAAGTCACTAAAGATGGCTTTTTAAGTGATTGTTCTATAAGTTTGACTGCCAAAACCAATTACTAGAAATCAGAAAATGACAATTAATTGATAATTTATCAATAATTATTATTTCTGACATCAATTTCTATTGAGTGACTATAGTTACCGGTATATTGAGCATGTGCCTGGCAAGAGCAACTGAGGAATATTATTTTTGTAATATTCAGTCTGAATGAAAAGCTTAACAACACTAAAACGCGACTTTTCTTTTAAAGTAATAATCTCTGTTAGCCTGCCAGTCGAAGGGGTTTCATGCAAATGCTGTATAAAAACATTACATGCACGTAGGCCATACGCTCATTCACAGGTCCTGTAGTTGCAGCAAAACAACACTTGTTTAAAACGTAAATAGGGAGCTGCACAATTTGTTGAGTATTCATGACTTGCTCTGGTTTTCAGAGAAACCAGTTGAGGTTAGGGGAAATCATCGAACACAATTCGCACTAACCTTGAAAGTCCAGGTCGGTTGTTCGGTTCCATCGTTCCAGTGTCAACCGTGGAATCGCCAGAACATTGTGAAACAGTTTCTTAGAGACCCGTCGGCTTCTGGTCCTTCATTCTGACCTCTGTGAACCGCTTTTACGACGTGAACCTCGCTATTTTCTACCATTTTGTTACGAAATGAAACGAAGTCCTTCTGTTTCAGGCTTGAAATAAACGCCTACCAGCTAGGGCTGCGCGCGCATAGCATAATTTTTATATCGGCTTTCACAGAATAAATTAACTTGAAAAGAGAGAGGAGGGGAGGGGAGGGACGATAAGCACAAACTTAATTTGCTTAGAAATTTTAAATGTCATCCCTATCAAAAAGTAGCAATTTGAACAAAGTTACCCATCCTTTTCTCGAGAAGAGAGAATCAAGGTTAAACCTAACAAATTCATACCACCTATTCCTTTGATCTACCTAGGTCTACCCAGCTTCACACTTCTTTGACACTGCAACTGTCCAAAAGTATCGCGGGCGAATATCGCGCGGGACTTGACGAATTTTGGCGCGGATGTTGTGAAAGCAAGGGCTATGGCTACATGTTATATTTTATAGTTTTGTACGTTCCTTGTTCCTGGTAAAATGAAAACGGTGCTGTTTCTAACCTTCGGATGTATCAGGTTCACCCAGCGCACGAAAATAGCCTTTCCACTGTGCAGTTTTAGCAAAATGGAAGCTACATACGGGTAGCCAACGTTTCGACTTGGATCATCAGCCCCGGTCATCAGCAAAAATGTCCACGTCTCATCCGAACAAAAAAGGAATTCATCAGTCCATGATGAAATGCATCGCTGTTGAAACTGGTAAGTTGACAAACTACTTTATTTTGTATTTGACTATTGGTCCTACTAATATCAGTCTAATATCATCTTGGGCTTTCCAAAGGGCCTAATATAAGGGGCCGACCATTTAACTCTTGAGGGTGGGGGAGGGGGGGTGGATGATTTCTGGTCAGCAAGCTTTTTTTTTCTAGCAACCTGGTGGGCAGGATACTTTTTTTCCTTCTAAATGCTCTGCAGAATATTTTTTTTCCTCTTCATTTCTCTGCAGGATTTTTTTTCCTCAAAAAAGTGTCCTGTGTTTACATTTACAGAATGTATTTACATTTACATTGTGGTTATTGTTGTAATAGTTCAATATGGAGCTGCAAAGCCTTAAAATGTTGTAAGCTATACAAAATCATGCTATACAAAAACATGTTTTTTGGGGGGGATTTATTCTTTTTAGTAGTGTTCAATTTGGGCGTTTTGGACACATAGGTTGAAGAGGAATTTTTTATTATAAAATCAGCTATTTCAAGACCTTATTCGGAGATTTTAAGCAATCATGTCTGTGATTTTTAATCGGAGAATTCGAAAGAATTCTTGGTAGAACACTTTTTTTCGTGTTGATAAGCAATAAAAACAAACAGCACTTGAAGAACACTACATGTACAAGCAAAATAATATGCAAGTCGGTAGGCTAACCGGAATGTTGTTTTGGCTAAACCAGAGTGTGATTTGGGCTAACTGGAGTGGCTCGCTGGCTCGCAGATTGTCGGACCCTATAAAGCTAAGAATGCATTGCACATTCTGAAGCATAACCAACTCCAGAGTTTAAAGGGAGCAAGGGAAGAATGGTTGCAGTTTTGCTGGGATTTTGTAAAGTCCCCCTGGAATGATGAAATAGCTTTGCAACATTTTTTTTTTCTTGCTTGCAGCAGTGCAAGAATTTTTTTCTATTTCATTTGTGCTGCATGCAATGTTTTTCTTCTGACAAGGGCTTGCAGGAAATTTTTTTTCGAAATCATCCACACCCCCCCTCAAGAGTTAAATGGTCGGCCCCTAAGGGAATGCTATTGGGAGCAATTTTAGAATACCCGGCCACTTCATTTAGGCTTACATGTTGTGTAAGAAGCCACAACATTTGAATGCAAATTTGAGCACTACAAATTTTTCTAGGAATATTGCCAGTCTTATCTCATGATCAAATTGCACAAGAAGTCATGTGACTGCCTTTTATAGATATATTCTACTGTGAATATTACAGGTTTCAGTACAGTCAAAGCTCTCATCAGCGACCACCTCTGGAATTCCGAAAAGTGGTCGCAGCTAGAGCTGGCCGCTCATGAGAAGGAGCTCTTATTTAAGGGACCACGAGGTACAACAGAAGAGGGTGGTCGCTTATGAGAGCTTTTAGCATAAAGCCTGGCATATGTTGATGGTCACCAATAGTACTGTAGCAAAAATATTAAAAATTTTTATACAAGATTATCGCGCATGTACAAGTCAATGAACCATTAGTGCTTATGCTATGTATTACTCTGAATTTTCCCAAAAAGTGAGTAGTTTTATTACAGTGCTGCTTGCTGTACCCTTGCCACCAGACAAAGTTTTTCATTAGTTTGTGACAACTTTTTGACATCTTTCTGACAACTTCCCAATGGGTTTGTTTCTACTGGCCAATTAGAATGCAAGAAATGTGGGAGGCGGAGTTGATAAGTTCCACACTCTCTCTCTCTTGTACCGTTGTCTGGTTGCAACCGTACAACATGCAGCACTGTAAACTGTTGACTGAGCGGTCACTTACGAGAACTTAGAATCCAGGCAATAATTCACAAAAGTGGTCACACTGTTGCTTACGGGAGCGATTGCTTATGAGAACTTTTGATTACAGAGTTTAGGTGATGTTCAAATGGGGTTTCACAATGTTGGTTGTAACTTGAGCTGGTCACTAACGAGAGTGGTCACAGGGAGGGCTTTGACTGTATTCTGATTGGTTCCCTAGCAACTTGAGGTATAATGTTATTGTTGCTGTTATTATTACAGTTTATTATTATTATTATTATTATTATTATTATTTTAGTACATAAACCCATTTCAACAGCTGATACATGCATATAATGCCCAAGGCTGAAAACAAAACTTTAAGGGCAACTTTTTTCTGGCATGAGTGTTATTTAGCAAATCAACCCCTTTCGGCAGTTGGTATATTAGAGGATAATGCCCAAGGTTGAAAGATTGTCCAAACAAGGAACAGTTGAGTATAACAGAATGTCTTATTAAGTGTGTGTCAGTAAAGCAGATATTCATTGTTACAGTCAATGTCATTAGTCAACATCGTTTTTACCACCTTAATGACTGCCTCAATTAAAGATTACTCTTGTTGTAAATTCAAACTACATGTATCTTAGTATACAGTTGAACCCCACTTAAGGATCTCAACCACTTTATCAAGATGCAACTACCTCATTATTATGGCTACTATCAATGGGATACAAAAGGATTATGCAAGCATTGCTCATATCCATGTTAAAATTAATATTCTCATTAAGTGAATTTGATTTACAGTGTACAAGTGTCACAAATGACCTTCTCAACCTTGTCTTTTTCAGATTTCTTGCCTTTGTCAACTACCACTCATGGGGCACTGGTAAATATTTTAAAGAACTGGACATTTTCTTACAGGGACAACCCATTTCTCACTATTTTGGATCGGCTTCGATCAGTATTTCATGAAAGCAAAATTGTGGTAAGAAAAACAGCATTGCATGGCAAGTTAGATACAAAATTTATTTAGAAAATCTCAGCTAATCCACATCAATTTGTTTATGAGGTCTGATTGAACAAGGATGCTAAGAAAACAATAAGAAGAAATCGATGTTTTCGGCTTTGCTTTTTTGCTCTATTACAAGTGAGACGATGGAGGCACTTCCTTTGTTAGAAGGACTGTCCACTGAGATGGCAGTTTTTTTTGTCACTCATTAAGTGTGATTTGGAAAGATATTTGAAGTAATAATTATATCAAACACAAGAAAAAGTGTTTCATCAGGATATCCAGACACCGAGAAGTGGGTTGGAAAAAAGAGGCGCAGCCGAGTTTTTTTGACTGACTTCGAGGTGTTTGGATACCTGATGAAACACTCTTTCGAGTTTTTGATATGGCTTCTCAAACCATTCATAATTCTTGGAGAAATTCAAAGCAAAAGTTCACAAAATCTTATGCTAATTAAGATCCGGTATCCAAACCACCGTCACAGTTGTGATTTCCTTTGTTTTCTCTTAATGAATTATGAATGAGTTTGAGAAGTTTTATTTATATGTTCATTATTTTTGCCAGTCCATAACTTAACTGACACAGGCCAGTCTCTCTTTGTAATAAGTCTTCTCAGCTCTCACAGCAGTAATGTTTGAGGAAAAATGTGCAAGAATTGAAACTTGATTGAAGAATATTTGTTTCCTTGTGGCACTGGCAACCATTCCTGCTCTTAAGGTGACACAATTTTTATGAGCAGGACTGCCAAGATGACACATCTTTTGCCAGTTTGCATTTGCTGTTGATACAAGAAATAAATGTTGATAACTCATGATTAAGAGCAGTTGGTAAAAAGCAAAACAAAACAAACAAACAAACAAACAAATAATCTAATGATAATGACCCGGCCCTGACTAAAAAAAAGAAAGCTCTGGTAAGAAAATCTTTGTACTAGGATAATTTCTTGAAGCAATACATGAATGTTAGTCTACCACCATGGTGAGTAGAATTAAGGATGCATACAGCCTGTATAACGAAGTCTCGGACTGGCAAAAGGAACATAGGAATATTAAAAAAGTTCAAAGCAGCGACTTTTAGCGATAGCAGCTTTTAGCTGCTGAATTCGTGATTAACCTGAGCCTTCTCACTTCTCACTTCTCACTTCATATTGACATGCCCTGAGCAGTTGATGAAAAGCAAAGAAAAAAACAAACAGAAACAACAATAACAATGACAACAATTTATGATAATGACCTTGCCATGAAAACTTGAGAAGGCTATGGTTGGAAACCCTTTACAAGTATTAAGATACTGTCTTCAAACAGTTTGTTAGCCTACTGTCACCTGGCTAAGGCCCCGTTTACATGAGTTAACTCATCCGGGGATGATTTTCATCTCAACCCGGGGTGACTTTCATCCCGTTGTCTGGTCATTTACCTGTGAGTATTTACATGATTTGGAGCAAAAATGGGTTCGGGACAAAAGTCGTCCCGGGATGAAACTCATCCCGGGATGAAATAACTCATGTAAACGGGGCCTAAGTACATGTAGACTTAGGGGCATATACTGCAACGACAACCAATCGTTGAACACACACACTCATTTTTCCTACGCTTGGCGCTGGTCACTTGTATTTGCTACTAGCTCTCATTGGCTCATTTGATTGCCAGTGTCTTATGATTGACCAGAGTAATTGTTTTGTTTAGGTTTTATGACACCTGCTTCATTTGAAAATGATTATTGTTCTATGTAGCACCTGATCTGAGCTAACTCGTAAAATCTGTTGGTAAATAAAAAGGCTCAAAACTGGTGGGTTGGTGCACCCACCATTCCTGGTGTGTTAAATGACTTTAAAGCCAATTATCTAACACTGCATGCCTCTTTATGTTAATGCCATGGTGTGTATGTAAATTTTTTTCGCAAGTTTTAATGTTTAGATGGAAGCCAAAATATGTTTGGTTTGAAAGCTGCCAAAAAATACATTCAGTAACAAGACTAATAATTTCTATAAGGAAAGAGAAAAGGAAAAAATGGACATTATTAACAATTTTTTTTTTCGCCTTGAGACAAGACCAACACTGCCTCTTGCATAGCAGTCATCTTTAGGCAGTCAGTGAAGCCTACTGCAAACAAAAAATGCTGATCTTTCATGACTGGCAGATTTTACTACAAACAGCTCTGTGTTTCATACTTTTCAAAATTGAAAGCAATGAACAAGATAAGTGAAAAACCAAAAGCTTAAAGCCAGGAAGAAAGATCAAAAGTCAAGATCTCATTTGAAATCTAGAGAGAACCTTTTTGTAAGTGCAACATGCCATGAGAAAGGAATTTCATCCGCCAAGTTCATGCATCGCAGTCACAAATCGAATGTGACAAAACATGAATGGCGTTTTCTGTTTGTTGTAGTATTCACTGTTGGGTTTTAAAAATGTGGTCATTTTTAGGAAACCCACTGCAAAGATGCAGTCATCTTTAGGCAGTCAGTGAGGCCTATTGCAAACAAAAAATGCTGATCTTTCATGGCTGACAGATTTTAGTGCGAACAGTTCTGTTTCAGACTTGTCAAAATTGAAGCTGAATGAATAATATTAGTGAAAAAAAAGCTAAAAGCCAGGTAGAAAGATCCAAAGTCAAGAGCTCATTTGAAATGTAGAGAAAAACGTTTTGTAAGTGCATTACATGTCATGAGAAAGGAATTTCATTAGCCAAGTTCATGCATCGCAGTCACAAATCGAATGTGACAAAAACCCACTGCAAATATGCAGTCATCTTTAGGCAGTCAGTGAAGCCTATTGCAAACAAAAAATGCTGATCTTTCATGACTGGCAGATTTTAGTACAAACAGCTCTGTGTTTCAGACTTTTCAAAGTTAAAGGCAATGAAAAAGATAAGTGAAAAACAAAAAGCTTAAAGCCAGGAAGAAATATGCAAAGTAAAGATCTCATTTGAAATCTAGAGAGAAACTTTTTGTAAGTGCAACATGAGAAAGGAATTTCATTAGCCAAGTTCATGCATCGCAGTCACAAATCGAATGTGACAAAAGATGAATGACATTTTCTGTTTGTTATAGTATTCACTGTTGGGTTTTCAAAATGTGGTCATTTTTAGGAAACCCACTGCAAAGATGCAGTCATCTTTTGGCAGTCAGTGAAGCCTATTGCAAACAAAAAATGCTGATCTTTCATGACTGGCAGATTGTAGTACAAACAGTTCTGTGTTTCATACTTTTCAAAATTGAAAGAAATGAACAAGATAAGTGAAAAACAAAAAGCTTAAAGCCAGGAAGAAAGATCCAAAGTCAAGATCTCATTTGAAATCTAGAGAGGAACTTTTTGTAAGTGCAACATACCATGAGAAAGGAATTTCATTAGCCAAGTTCATGCATCGCAGTCACAAATCGAATGTGACAAAAGATGAGTGACGAAGAAATATCCAAAGTCAAGATCTCATTTGAAATCTAGAGAAAAACCTTTTGTAAGTGCAACATGTCAGAAGAAAGGAATTTCATTAGCCAAGTTCATGCATCGCAGTCACAAATCGAATGTGACAAAAGATGATTGACATTTTCTGTTTGTTCTAGTATTCACTGTTGGGTTTTCAAAATGTGGTCATTTTTAGGAAACCCACTGCTCGAAAGATGCAGTCATCTTTAGGCAGTCAGTGAAGCCTATTGCAAACAAAAAATGCTGATCTTTCATGACTGGCAGATTTTAGTACAAACAGTTCTGTGTATGTTTCATATTTTTCAAAATTGAAAGCAATGAATAAGATAAGTGAAAAACAAAAAGCTTAAAGCCAGGAAGAAATATCCAAAGTCAAGATCTCATTTGAAATCTAGAGAAAAACCTTTTTTAAGTGCAACATGTCAGAAGAAAGGAATTTCATTAGCCAAGTTCATGCATCGCAGTCACAAATCGAATGTGACAAAAGATGAGTGACATTTTCTGTTTGTTCTAGTATTCACTGTTGGGTTTTCAAAATGTGGTCATTTTTAGGAAACCCACTGCAAAGATGCAGTCATCTTTAGGCAGTTAGTGAAGCCTATTGCAAACAAAAATGCTGATCTTTCATGACTGGCAGATTTTAGTACAAACAGTTCTGTGTTTCATATTTTTCAAAATTGAAAGCAATGAATAAGATAAGTGAAAAACAAAAAGCTTAAAGCCAGGAAGAAATATCCAAAGTCAAGATCTCATTTGAAATCTAGAGAAAAACCTTTTGTAAGTGCAACATGTCAGAAGAAAGGAATTTCATTAGCCAAGTTCATGCATCGCAGTCACAAAACGAATGTGACAAAAGATGAGTGACATTTTCTGTTTGTTCTAGTATTCACTGTTGGGTTTTCAAAATGTGGTCATTTTTAGGAAACCCACTGCAAAGATGCAGTCATCTTTAGGCAGTCAGTGAAGCCTATTCCAAACAAAAATGCTGATCTTTCATGACTGGCAGATTTTAGTACAAACAGTTCTGTGTTTCATATTTTTCAAAATTGAAAGCAATGAATAAGATAAGTGAAAAACAAAAAGCTTAAAGCCAGGAAGAAATATCCAAAGTCAAGATCTCATTTGAAATCTAGAGAAAAACCTTTTGTAAGTGCAACATGTCAGAAGAAAGGAATTTCATTAGCCATGTTCATGCATCGCAGTCACAAATCGAATGTGACAAAAGATTATTGACATTTTCTGTTTGTTCTAGTATTCACTGTTGGGTTTTCAAAATGTGGTCATTTTTACGAAACCCACTGCTCGAAAGATGCAGTCATCTTTAGGCAGTCAGTGAAGACTATTCCAAACAAAAAATGTTGATCTTTCATGACTGGCAGATTTTAGTACAAACAGTTCTGTGTTTCATATTTTTCAAAATTGAAAGCAATGAATAAGATAAGTGAAAAACAAAAAGCTTAAAGCCAGGAAGAAATATCCAAAGTCAAGATCTCATTTGAAATCTAGAGAAAAACCTTTTTTAAGTGCAACATGTCAGAAGAAAGGAATTTCATTAGCCAAGTTCATGCATCGCAGTCACAAATCGAATGTGACAAAAGATGAGTGACATTTTCTGTTTGTTCTAGTATTCACTGTTGGGTTTTCAAAATGTGGTCATTTTTAGGAAACCCACTGCAAAGATGCAGTCATCTTTAGGCAGTCAGTGAAGCCTATTGCAAACAAAAAATGCTGATCTTTCATGACTGGCAGAGTTTGTACAAACAGTTCTGTGTTTCATATTTTCAAAATTGAAAGCAATGAATAAGATAAGTGAAAAACAAAAAGCTTAAAGCCAGGAAGAAATATCCAAAGTCAAGATCTCATTTGAAATCTAGAGAAAAACCTTTTGTAAGTGCAACATGTCAGAAGAAAGGAATTTCATTAGCCAAGTTCATGCATCGCAGTCACAAATCGAATGTGACAAAAGATGAGTGACATTTTCTGTTTGTTCTAGTATTCACTGTTGGGTTTTCAAAATGTGGTCATTTTAAGGAAACCCACTGCAAAGATGCAGTCATCTTTAGGCAGTCAGTGAAGCCTATTGCAAACAAAAATGCTGATCTTTCATGACTGGCAGATTTTAGTACAAACAGTTCTGTGTTTCATATTTTTCAAAATTGAAAGCAATGAATAAGATAAGTGAAAAACAAAAAGCTTAAAGCCAGGAAGAAATACCCAAAGTCAAGATCTCATTTGAAATCTAGAGAAAAACCTTTTGTAAGTGCAACATGTCAGAAGAAAGGAATTTCATTAGCCAAGTTCATGCATCGCAGTCACAAATCGAATGTGACAAAAGATGATTGACATTTTCTGTTTGTTCTAGTATTCACTGTTGGGTTTTCAAAATGTGGTCATTTTTAGGAAACCCACTGCTCGAAAGATGCAGTCATCTTTAGGCAGTCAGTGAAGCCTATTCCAAACAAAAAATGCTGATCTTTCATGACTGGCAGATTTTAGTACAAACAGTTCTGTGTTTCATATTTTTCAAAATTGAAAGCAATGAATAAGATAAGTGAAAAACAAAAAGCTTAAAGCCAGGAAGAAATATCCAAAGTCAAGATCTCATTTGAAATCTAGAGAAAAACCTTTTTTAAGTGCAACATGTCAGAAGAAAGGAATTTCATTAGCCAAGTTCATGCATCGCAGTCACAAATCGAATGTGACAAAAGATGAGTGACATTTTCTGTTTGTTCTAGTATTCACTGTTGGGTTTTCAAAATGTGGTCATTTTTACGAAACCCACTGCTCGAAAGATGCAGTCATCTTTAGGCAGTCAGTGAAGCCTATTGCAAACAAAAAATGCTGATCTTTCATGACTGGCAGATTTTAGTACAAACAGTTCTGTGTTTCATATTTTTCAAAATTGAAAGCAATGAATAAGATAAGTGAAAAACAAAAAGCTTAAAGCCAGGAAGAAATATCCAAAGTCAAGATCTCATTTGAAATCTAGAGAAAAACCTTTTGTAAGTGCAACATGTCAGAAGAAAGGAATTTCATTAGCCAAGTTCATGCATCGCAGTCACAAATCGAATGTGACAAAAGATGAGTGACATTTTCTGTTTGTTCTAGTATTCACTGTTGGGTTTTCAAAATGTGGTCATTTTTAGGAAACCCACTGCTCGAAAGATGCAGTCATCTTTAGGCAGTCAGTGAAGCCTATTGCAAACAAAAAATGCTGATCTTTCATGACTGGCAGATTTTAGTACAAACAGTTCTGTGTATGTTTCATATTTTTCAAAATTGAAAGCAATGAATAAGATAAGTGAAAAACAAAAAGCTTAAAGCCAGGAAGAAATATCCAAAGTCAAGATCTCATTTGAAATCTAGAGAAAAACCTTTTTTAAGTGCAACATGTCAGAAGAAAGGAATTTCATTAGCCAAGTTCATGCATCGCAGTCACAAATCGAATGTGACAAAAGATGAGTGACATTTTCTGTTTGTTCTAGTATTCACTGTTGGGTTTTCAAAATGTGGTCATTTTTAGGAAACCCACTGCTCGAAAGATGCAGTCATCTTTAGGCAGTCAGTGAAGCCTATTGCAAACAAAAAATGCTGATCTTTCATGACTGGCAGATTTTAGTACAAACAGTTCTGTGTTTCATATTTTTCAAAATTGAAAGCAATGAATAAGATAAGTGAAAAACAAAAAGCTTAAAGCCAGGAAGAAATATCCAAAGTCAAGATCTCATTTGAAATCTAGAGAAAAACCTTTTGTAAGTGCAACATGTCAGAAGAAAGGAATTTCATTAGCCAAGTTCATGCATCGCAGTCACAAATCGAATGTGACAAAAGATGAGTGACATTTTCTGTTTGTTCTAGTATTCACTGTTGGGTTTTCAAAATGTGGTCATTTTAAGGAAACCCACTGCAAAGATGCAGTCATCTTTAGGCAGTCAGTGAAGCCTATTGCAAACAAAAATGCTGATCTTTCATGACTGGCAGATTTTAGTACAAACAGTTCTGTGTTTCATATTTTTCAAAATTGAAAGCAATGAATAAGATAAGTGAAAAACAAAAAGCTTAAAGCCAGGAAGAAATACCCAAAGTCAAGATCTCATTTGAAATCTAGAGAAAAACCTTTTGTAAGTGCAACATGTCAGAAGAAAGGAATTTCATTAGCCAAGTTCATGCATCGCAGTCACAAATCGAATGTGACAAAAGATGATTGACATTTTCTGTTTGCTCTAGTATTCACTGTTGGGTTTTCAAAATGTGGTCATTTTTAGGAAACCCACTGCTCGAAAGATGCAGTCATCTTTAGGCAGTCAGTGAAGCCTATTCCAAACAAAAAATGCTGATCTTTCATGACTGGCAGATTTTAGTACAAACAGTTCTGTGTTTCATATTTTTCAAAATTGAAAGCAATGAATAAGATAAGTGAAAAACAAAAAGCTTAAAGCCAGGAACAAATATCCAAAGTCAAGATCTCATTTGAAATCTAGAGAAAAACCTTTTTTAAGTGCAACATGTCAGAAGAAAGGAATTTCATTAGCCAAGTTCATGCATCGCAGTCACAAATCGAATGTGACAAAAGATGAGTGACATTTTCTGTTTGTTCTAGTATTCACTGTTGGGTTTTCAAAATGTGGTCATTTTTAGGAAACCCACTGCTCGAAAGATGCAGTCATCTTTAGGCAGTCAGTGAAGCCTATTGCAAACAAAAAATGCTGATCTTTCATGACTGGCAGATTTTAGTACAAACAGTTCTGTGTTTCATATTTTTCAAAATTGAAAGCAATGAATAAGATAAGTGAAAAACAAAAAGCTTAAAGCCAGGAAGAAATATCCAAAGTCAAGATCTCATTTGAAATCTAGAGAAAAACCTTTTGTAAGTGCAACATGTCAGAAGAAAGGAATTTCATTAGCCAAGTTCATGCATCGCAGTCACAAATCGAATGTGACAAAAGATGAGTGACATTTTCTGTTTGTTCTAGTATTCACTGTTGGGTTTTCAAAATGTGGTCATTTTTAGGAAACCCACTGCAAAGATGCAGTCATCTTTAGGCAGTCAGTGAAGCCTATTGCAAACAAAAAATGCTGATCTTTCATGACTGGCAGAGTTTGTACAAACAGTTCTGTGTTTCATATTTTCAAAATTGAAAGCAATGAATAAGATAAGTGAAAAACAAAAAGCTTAAAGCCAGGAAGAAATATCCAAAGTCAAGATCTCATTTGAAATCTAGAGAAAAACCTTTTGTAAGTGCAACATGTCAGAAGAAAGGAATTTCATTAGCCAAGTTCATGCATCGCAGTCACAAATCGAATGTGACAAAAGATGAGTGACATTTTCTGTTTGTTCTAGTATTCACTGTTGGGTTTTCAAAATGTGGTCATTTTAAGGAAACCCACTGCAAAGATGCAGTCATCTTTAGGCAGTCAGTGAAGCCTATTGCAAACAAAAATGCTGATCTTTCATGACTGGCAGATTTTAGTACAAACAGTTCTGTGTTTCATATTTTTCAAAATTGAAAGCAATGAATAAGATAAGTGAAAAACAAAAAGCTTAAAGCCAGGAAGAAATACCCAAAGTCAAGATCTCATTTGAAATCTAGAGAAAAACCTTTTGTAAGTGCAACATGTCAGAAGAAAGGAATTTCATTAGCCAAGTTCATGCATCGCAGTCACAAATCGAATGTGACAAAAGATGATTGACATTTTCTGTTTGCTCTAGTATTCACTGTTGGGTTTTCAAAATGTGGTCATTTTTAGGAAACCCACTGCTCGAAAGATGCAGTCATCTTTAGGCAGTCAGTGAAGCCTATTCCAAACAAAAAATGCTGATCTTTCATGACTGGCAGATTTTAGTACAAACAGTTCTGTGTTTCATATTTTTCAAAATTGAAAGCAATGAATAAGATAAGTGAAAAACAAAAAGCTTAAAGCCAGGAACAAATATCCAAAGTCAAGATCTCATTTGAAATCTAGAGAAAAACCTTTTTTAAGTGCAACATGTCAGAAGAAAGGAATTTCATTAGCCAAGTTCATGCATCGCAGTCACAAATCGAATGTGACAAAAGATGAGTGACATTTTCTGTTTGTTCTAGTATTCACTGTTGGGTTTTCAAAATGTGGTCATTTTTACGAAACCCACTGCTCGAAAGATGCAGTCATCTTTAGGCAGTCAGTGAAGCCTATTGCAAACAAAAATGCTGATCTTTCATGACTGGCAGATTTTAGTACAAACAGTTCTGTGTTTCATATTTTTCAAAATTGAAAGCAATGAATAAGATAAGTGAAAAACAAAAAGCTTAAAGCCAGGAAGAAATACCCAAAGTCAAGATCTCATTTGAAATCTAGAGAAAAACCTTTTGTAAGTGCAACATGTCAGAAGAAAGGAATTTCATTAGCCAAGTTCATGCATCGCAGTCACAAATCGAATGTGACAAAAGATGATTGACATTTTCTGTTTGTTCTAGTATTCACTGTTGGGTTTTCAAAATGTGGTCATTTTTAGGAAACCCACTGCTCGAAAGATGCAGTCATCTTTAGGCAGTCAGTGAAGCCTATTCCAAACAAAAAATGCTGATCTTTCATGACTGGCAGATTTTAGTACAAACAGTTCTGTGTTTCATATTTTTCAAAATTGAAAGCAATGAATAAGATAAGTGAAAAACAAAAAGCTTAAAGCCAGGAAGAAATATCCAAAGTCAAGATCTCATTTGAAATCTAGAGAAAAACCTTTTTTAAGTGCAACATGTCAGAAGAAAGGAATTTCATTAGCCAAGTTCATGCATCGCAGTCACAAATCGAATGTGACAAAAGATGAGTGACATTTTCTGTTTGTTCTAGTATTCACTGTTGGGTTTTCAAAATGTGGTCATTTTTACGAAACCCACTGCTCGAAAGATGCAGTCATCTTTAGGCAGTCAGTGAAGCCTATTGCAAACAAAAAATGCTGATCTTTCATGACTGGCAGATTTTAGTACAAACAGTTCTGTGTTTCATATTTTTCAAAATTGAAAGCAATGAATAAGATAAGTGAAAAACAAAAAGCTTAAAGCCAGGAAGAAATATCCAAAGTCAAGATCTCATTTGAAATCTAGAGAAAAACCTTTTGTAAGTGCAACATGTCAGAAGAAAGGAATTTCATTAGCCAAGTTCATGCATCGCAGTCACAAATCGAATGTGACAAAAGATGAGTGACATTTTCTGTTTGTTCTAGTATTCACTGTTGGGTTTTCAAAATGTGGTCATTTTTAGGAAACCCACTGCTCGAAAGATGCAGTCATCTTTAGGCAGTCAGTGAAGCCTATTGCAAACAAAAAATGCTGATCTTTCATGACTGGCAGATTTTAGTACAAACAGTTCTGTGTATGTTTCATATTTTTCAAAATTGAAAGCAATGAATAAGATAAGTGAAAAACAAAAAGCTTAAAGCCAGGAAGAAATATCCAAAGTCAAGATCTCATTTGAAATCTAGAGAAAAACCTTTTTTAAGTGCAACATGTCAGAAGAAAGGAATTTCATTAGCCAAGTTCATGCATCGCAGTCACAAATCGAATGTGACAAAAGATGATTGACATTTTCTGTTTGTTCTAGTATTCACTGTTGGGTTTTCAAAATGTGGTCATTTTTAGGAAACCCACTGCTCGAAAGATGCAGTCATCTTTAGGCAGTCAGTGAAGCCTATTCCAAACAAAAAATGCTGATCTTTCATGACTGGCAGATTTTAGTACAAACAGTTCTGTGTTTCATATTTTTCAAAATTGAAAGCAATGAATAAGATAAGTGAAAAACAAAAAGCTTAAAGCCAGGAAGAAATATCCAAAGTCAAGATCTCATTTGAAATCTAGAGAAAAACCTTTTTTAAGTGCAACATGTCAGAAGAAAGGAATTTCATTAGCCAAGTTCATGCATCGCAGTCACAAATCGAATGTGACAAAAGATGAGTGACATTTTCTGTTTGTTCTAGTATTCACTGTTGGGTTTTCAAAATGTGGTCATTTTTACGAAACCCACTGCTCGAAAGATGCAGTCATCTTTAGGCAGTCAGTGAAGCCTATTGCAAACAAAAAATGCTGATCTTTCATGACTGGCAGATTTTAGTACAAACAGTTCTGTGTTTCATATTTTTCAAAATTGAAAGCAATGAATAAGATAAGTGAAAAACAAAAAGCTTAAAGCCAGGAAGAAATATCCAAAGTCAAGATCTCATTTGAAATCTAGAGAAAAACCTTTTGTAAGTGCAACATGTCAGAAGAAAGGAATTTCATTAGCCAAGTTCATGCATCGCAGTCACAAATCGAATGTGACAAAAGATGAGTGACATTTTCTGTTTGTTCTAGTATTCACTGTTGGGTTTTCAAAATGTGGTCATTTTTAGGAAACCCACTGCTCGAAAGATGCAGTCATCTTTAGGCAGTCAGTGAAGCCTATTGCAAACAAAAAATGCTGATCTTTCATGACTGGCAGATTTTAGTACAAACAGTTCTGTGTATGTTTCATATTTTTCAAAATTGAAAGCAATGAATAAGATAAGTGAAAAACAAAAAGCTTAAAGCCAGGAAGAAATATCCAAAGTCAAGATCTCATTTGAAATCTAGAGAAAAACCTTTTTTAAGTGCAACATGTCAGAAGAAAGGAATTTCATTAGCCAAGTTCATGCATCGCAGTCACAAATCGAATGTGACAAAAGATGAGTGACATTTTCTGTTTGTTCTAGTATTCACTGTTGGGTTTTCAAAATGTGGTCATTTTTAGGAAACCCACTGCTCGAAAGATGCAGTCATCTTTAGGCAGTCAGTGAAGCCTATTGCAAACAAAAAATGCTGATCTTTCATGACTGGCAGATTTTAGTACAAACAGTTCTGTGTTTCATATTTTTCAAAATTGAAAGCAATGAATAAGATAAGTGAAAAACAAAAAGCTTAAAGCCAGGAAGAAATATCCAAAGTCAAGATCTCATTTGAAATCTAGAGAAAAACCTTTTGTAAGTGCAACATGTCAGAAGAAAGGAATTTCATTAGCCAAGTTCATGCATCGCAGTCACAAATCGAATGTGACAAAAGATGAGTGACATTTTCTGTTTGTTCTAGTATTCACTGTTGGGTTTTCAAAATGTGGTCATTTTTAGGAAACCCACTGCAAAGATGCAGTCATCTTTAGGCAGTCAGTGAAGCCTATTGCAAACAAAAATGCTGATCTTTCATGACTGGCAGATTTTAGTACAAACAGTTGTGTATTTCATATTTTTCAAAATTGAAAGCAATGAATAAGATAAGTGAAAAACTTAAAGCTTAAAGCCAGGAAGAAATATCCAAAGTCAAGATCTCATTTGATCTCACTGTTGGGTTTTCAAAATGTGGTCATTTTTAGGAAACCCACTGCAAAGATGCAGTCATCTTTAGGCAGTCAGTGAAGCCTATTGCAAACAAAAAAGGCTGATCTTTCATGACTGGCACTTCTGTAAAATGATTTGAGTGAGAAAATGCTCATTTGAAAGAGAATGAAAACGGTAAAGAAAGATACAGATTTCATTTGTCAAAGCAATAATGTTTTCCGGGGGTGGTACTTGACTCATGTTTGGGTGTAGGGGTACTGCTGAAGATCTGTACCCTGACCCTGTTTAGGACAAAAAGCCGTAAAATACCAATCCCGTTTAGGACAACACCCTCCATTTTAGGTCCCTGTTTAGAACAATTGAAAAAAATACACACTTTCTTCACGTTCGAGACAATTTTACAGTATTTTAGAGACTGGGCGGCAAACGTCAGGTTTCCGGTCTATGACTGGCTATGTATAAGTGACAACGGTGACAATCGTGCAGCCATACCTTGTTTAGGACGCGTTCATACCCTGTTTGGGACAAACTCGCATAAAATTATATACCCTGTACAGGACAGACAGGCCAAAAACCTTACCCTGTTCAGCGGCAAAATTTTAGATATGTTGAATATCCTTTCTGGCTGACTCAGCTTGGAGTCCTAGCATCACCATATGCCTGAGCACGTTTGGGATATGCAACATAATAAGCATTTTGAGACGAAAAGATTTAGGAAAATGTTGTGAAATATGCAACATAATTACTAGATTGAGACAAAATGTTAAGCAAATGTTGTGCATCCTTGCTAATTCAAACATCGTGGAGTTCTTAAATCATTGTATGTCTGGGCACTTCTGGGATATGTAATAATCAAAGTCCCTCTGGCATAGAAAACATTTTTCTTTGTTCTTCTAATGAATCCACCTCCAAAATCCACTAGGGGTTGATTAGCACAAAGGACACGCGAGCGGGCGCGAAAATTGCGTGTGGCGTGAAAACATGACGCGCGCGTGATCATTATCCCATTGGAATCCCATAGTGTGTTTGATTGACCTCGTTCAAGACTGAATTATCCAATGTGAGAACGAAAACTACTAAGATTTGCAATTTGTTTGGAGGGAAATAATTCGCCATTTTAGATACGTTTTCAGCCATGATATATATACTTGTGCACTTTCTTACAGAGGTCAAAAAGGATTGTTTAGGACAAATTTGCTGATTAACAGTACACGAAATATGACTTGAAAATCTTAGGGTTTCATAAAAAAAAAGAGTAGGTTGGCGAAAATGGAAATGGTTATATTTGCTCCATATTTGCTTCTGGGGTAAATAAACCTAAATTTGCTGACTTGGTGTAAAGTTGGTGTAAATAAACAGAATTGCCATAATGATAGCAAATGTAAGGGTAAGATATCCAAATTTGTTTATTTGCTACTCAAGTAAATGTGACAGTACTTTGATTTACGCCACTTGTTTGCGTGTTCGGAGATGAGTATGTTTGCTCCTTTAGTAAATATGGGGTAAATAAACCTAAATTTCCTGATTTGTCCTTGGCGTAAAGTTGGTGCAAATAGGCGCAATTGCTATAATAGTAAATGTGAGAGTAAGTAATGCAAATTTGTTTATTTGCCACTCAAGTAAAAGTGATGGTAATTTGATGCAAATAAGTTGATTTTCACCGTGTTTGCTTAGATTTACGGACTCCGTAAAAGTATTAATTTTTAAGGGTAGCAAAACTACAGCAAATAAATGTGAAATTTGAAAATTTACCTTGGTGGCAAAACTGACACAAATCTGATGAAAACTTCGTGTTTACGTTACATTTGCGCCTAATTTCAGCAGGAGCAAGTGTGTGTCTTTGCTTCGACAATGCCGTCTGTGCAAATTTGTGACAAATTTAGAGCCCTAAATTTGCGACATATTTACTTCAGTTGCAAAGCTTGGTAAATCCGTCTTTTCGTGCAGTGTATACATATTGTGAGACGGGTTGACGAACCAAACAATCACAAGTCAAGAATTGAAGTCAAATATTAATGCTCTTAAGCTGGCAGGCGTTTTGCCGCGATTTATAAATGTGAGCATGCAGGTACTATCTAACAACAGCCCTTCTTTTCTCTTGTCACTCGTTTATCCTTACCTTTGTAAACTATCTTTGCACCTCTAGGACAAGTGGTTTTCCCCCAGCGGACATACTTCACCCCAGACGCTCCAGCTCCTCTTTGTCCTTTTTGGCCTTTAGGACCCCGAGCTCCCCTGCCCCCAGGCCTTCCAGCATTTCCCCGGTCTCCTTTAGGACCAGGAGGGCCTGGAACAGCAACACTGGTACCAGGCTTTCCCGGTTTTCCTGGATCTCCTGCAATGTAATCATCCTGGGCGCTTAGTTCTCGTGAAAAAGGAAACTTGCTCCCAATATCCGTGCTACTTACCTCCACTATACAAGAAGCCTACGTTTGATACAACTTATAATTACACTCTGAAGTCGAAACTATGATATATATATATACATCAGTTCTTTTTGAGGTAAGAATGCTACAGTTGTTATTGTTTATGAAAACAAGCATGGAACACCTCAGCATGGAACACCTTAATACTTGCTCGTGACGGGGGCGTGCCCATATGCAGTGTTTATTTCAGGAAAAAATAATTAAGAGGTCCATTTGTCAGAGTACTTGTACGACAATTTATGCTTCCATCAGATAAATCACCAAAATTATTGCAAACGCTTATTGATTAATTATAACAAAACTTTATCTGTACACTCAAATACGCCGTTCAGTCCCCCCAAGTATTGGACCTTCGTCAGAAAAGAGTTGCTTCTTACAGGGCATTTTTCTAACCCCTTTTTCCTCTTTCCTGTCAAATTGATTTAAGCTGAAACCTTCAACAGCCCAAAATTGGGCTCTGCACGGTACGAGTCTTGCGATCGATAATTCTAACTGGTTAAGTTTGGCGATGTTGTTTATTTCTTGTATTAACTTGGTTTCATTACATGACAGTCTATATAATATTGAATAGAAATATAGCATTTTGTATAAAGTTGATCATAGGCATTCATTCATTCATTTACCCTTTGGTCCTGGCGGTCCGGGAGGCCCCGTCAGTTTTCTTCCACTTTTTTGCCTTGAAATATACAGAAACAAAAACTGATCCCATCGAATCACTTGCCAACTGTTTGTATATATGTCTTTTTACAACTTTACAAGGAACTTTGACAGGACTCAATTACTTTAATATGTTTCTTTTTTGTCCCCCATTGTTTATCGTATTGGTTGAACAGTTATTCGATTTTTCAAGAATGAAACACTACAACATTACACACCGTTCTATCGATGAAAACGGAGAACAGAGAATGAGAATTAATTGGTAAACTCAGGAATATTTTTAATGTAAGTTCTAAATCTTCTAAATCGAAGACAAGCAACGACTTTTTGTCGTCCAAAATTGGTGCTTTGAGCTTTAAAACTGCTTAGAAAACATAGTATTTTACCTCACGTTGCAGCGAGTTAAAAGATGCTCTTCTGTTCAGAATGAAAAAAGATTAGGAAACATATGATTGCTGTTTTTTTCATGGTGCATATTACTTACATGAAGTTATGATAGTACCCAAAGGAAGTTATGTTAGTGAGATTCTTCGTTTTTTAACTAACCTAGAAGGTAGGCCAAAAGGGGCGAGCCAGCTGGTTTGGATGGTAACTTCAGCAACACATCAAGCCTAAAGAAAGAGGAAAATGAAGGTCAATAAAAGACATGATAAACTTATGCCACTGCATGGTGACCCATTTCATTTCGTTGCTACCGGAAAATAATTCTTCTTTTTGTGTGTGTGTTCACAGCCAACAAAACCAATTAGTCTTATGTGTGAACCAGGTCATTATAATGAGAGACGTAACCTTCGGACGTATGCCCGGGGTGTAAGGGGCGGGGGAGTTCATGCAAACGGATTTAGCCTTATTTTGTCAGGAATTGTTTGTCAGCACCTAGAATTTTTAGCAAGTATTTCTTTTTCCCTTAGCCTCATTTTGTGAAAGTTTTGTAAGTATTGGCTGATGGGTGTGCAAAGGTCGAATGGCAACAAGCATGTGGTCAGATAACGTTCGGAATAAAAACCCAGAAAAAGCTTTGTCATGCAAAAACATATGTACTAATATCTGTCTTGACAAGGCCCACAGTACGTGCCAACACGCACAGCTCGGTTTATACATATGTATAAAGTGATTAAGTCGGTTGCTGAGCTTCGTACAGCTATCGGTGTACATCTTTTGCAATAATCAAAATCTGTGTTTACGTGTGTGGCACGCGCACTTGTGCAGTTATAAATCTGCTTTAAAGCAACTCTTAGTCCAATCTTTTTGCGTAGAAACAAACTGTGACAGTTGTAGACCCGTTATCATTACTAATTTTATGATAAGCAAAATGAAAGGTAACCTAAAATGGTTTGTTAAATTCATTGACTGTGAGTGTGAGTAATATCAGTACATGCATGGGGCTAATAAAAATACTTTAATTTGCTTGACAGAACAAAAGAGAAAAGATTGGGTTTTTATGAAAGAATTATCAGTCTTCGCCAAGAAAATTAAATTTCTGTCGGGTACATATCACTCTTTTTTGACCTTTTTTTTCGTGGTTGAAAGCGTAACGTGAACACTTAAAGAATTTTTAAATGCTGTGTTATTTTTAAATCAAAATTGTCTCACAAAAGTGGCCCTTTAATGGTTAAGTTGTTGAAACGTTGTGCATACTTCTTTTCCAGTTCTTGCAATTGCTCACTTAGCATGCTCGCTGTTTTGTTATGCCTGCAAAGAAAGAGACATACTGTCAGGAAATCTCTTGTTCCTCCAGGAAAAGTAGTTTTATAAACGAGCAAGAGAATAAACCTACATGCAGGGGCAGGGAGGGGGAAGAGGGGGTTGGGGTGGGTTTGAGAGCCAAGAAAAACTTGAAGGAGAAGGGAAATGGGAATAAGACGTCTTCTGTGAGACAGCGTGAAGTTGGAGGTGTAGAAAAGCAACAGCAAAGGAATGAAAGTGGTAGGACCCGCCAAAGAGAGCAGTGGGAACGTAAACTAGTCATCTGTAAGGAGAGCTATAACTACAGGAAACTAAGACCCCCCCCCCCCCCAGCGTCTACCAAGTGTTCACTTCCAAATTGAAATAAAGTTTGATTCTTTTACTGGGAATTATGAAATATTACATTTCATCGAAAAAAGATCTGCTAGTTTTCTCAGATGTCTAAGACTCCTAACATTTTCCCATTAGCTCTGCTGCATTCTAGCTTTCCGTAACAAAGTAGTCTCATATTGTATGTAAGTGAGATGTCAGCTCAGTCCTCGTTCTCTGAATTACAATATAATTTTTTAGTTTTCAAAGTATGATATAAGAAAGTTGTTGCACTAGTGTGTTGTTATCAAACACGTTCTTTGATACCATTTCTTTTAAAAAATGAAGAGTGATGCAAGAAAATAAACTTCTACTTTTCATTTAGTTAATTTTTGCATTAAACATACCTCTCTTCCATGGCTTTCAGTAGTTTTTTAAGGCCCGCGGGCAGGTTAAGCCCTCGATCTTGATAAAGCAAAGACTCTTCTCCAACAGATTCAGTGTTCACTTGGTTTGCTCTACCTGGATCTTCCAGAGCTCCGTCTAGCGCAGAAATATAAGGCACTAAGACGGATAACATCAACAACACAGCCACGAAAAACGTGGACAGACCAAGACGAGTTGGTACTTCTTGCGAAAATTTCATTGTGGAGCCTGGAGGTGGACTTCTTCTACACCAAAGTGCTTTGATGTTGACCACAAGAAAAACACAGCCTTTTCTCTCTCCACCGAAAGATAATCGTGTTTAGCGTTCGTTATCAGCATCAAGGTACAGCGTAATATTGAGAGCAGGCGTCTCGAGGACTTTGAATTGGGTGTCATGGCTGGCTTAAGTAGGCTTTTATCTCATGCAGTTTGTCAGTTAGTGTTTCTGAATGGGTACACCATTGCAGAGTTAGCCGAGGAACATAACCAAAGTGACCATTGTCGGGGACATTACCAAAAAGTTCCAACTGTGGATGATTTTTTTTGTTGCCGAAAAAAAGAATGATAAAATGGCAGCGGAAGTAGGGTTAAATCACTTCACCATTCCAATTCTTTTGATCCTATCAGAATCCTCACAATTATCAGGTGCATCATTCAAGACAGTACCATGAACGAGAGGTGCTTATCGGACCCATTTTAAACAAGGAAAAATACCAACACCTCACTTTACATGGCACAGTGTCAGTGCACGTCAGCACGTACACGCCTCGGTTTATTCATAAAGCAATGTATAATTATAATTAAAAACTTCCCCCCCGAGTTGATTGCTAAACTATATATAGCGAGAGGTGTATATCACGATTTGCAACTATCCTAACCTGTTTGGTTTCGTAAAGTGCAGATATACGCAGGCATGCAATTTTAATCTCTGCTATCAATGAGTTTTATATCCCAGTATTTTTGAGAGTGCTGAAACATGATCAAAACAAATTAACATGTTGGGAGCTAATATTAGCGCAAGATGATTCATGATCTTTCGAAAAAGATGATGTCGTGCAATTTTAATCTCTACGTTTTTCCACCCAGAGTCTAATATATCAAGAGTGCTTTGAAATTTAAGGGTCGAAATTTATCAACACACTACCTTTTGATTTTACTATTTATTCATATAGTCGTTCTTCGATACTGGGGGGACAAA
Organism: Siderastrea radians; assembly: GCA_964017195.1. Classification (NCBI taxonomy): domain Eukaryota; kingdom Metazoa; phylum Cnidaria; class Anthozoa; order Scleractinia; family Rhizangiidae; genus Siderastrea; species Siderastrea radians. The sequence continues at coordinate 22,206,480 of OZ024890.1, forward strand.
ACTGACACTGATATGTAGATCTAATATATTTGTATTTACTCGTATCGTGTATTTAATGAATTTTGCCAAATGACAATACCAAATTAAATAGTGCAGTTTCTCGCTCCCTCTGATCTGGATGGATGACAATGGACCCGATCGCGACAGCTGCATGGTGAAAGTTTAACCGTTTTTAAACTTTTAAATCGTGGGAAATTTGGCAACCCATATGCATTGAGATGCTTGAAGTATCACCGTTCGTCGTAGTGAGTTACAATAATGCAATTTTCATTCAACCAAGGTGTTACTGCTAGAAGCAATTTAACTATCCTAAAGCCTTTGATACGAAAATTTCATTGGCATGAACTTTTTTGGTTATATCTTTCCATCCTCCAATATTAGAAGCGCGAATACAATTCAAATGGTACGACAAAGCTTCATAAATTCTCAACACCGGAACCTTTTTGTTTTTGTTGTTTTCGCGCATTGTTAGGCTCGCAAAAATTCAGCACGCGAAAATTAATAACTCCATTTTTTAACCGAAAGCTGCATATATTTTTTAGTTTTTGTAACTGACTCATCTTGTACCCACGGAAAATTGGTAAATTCTGAGCTCCGAGAAAAGAAAGAATTAGGGTGGGTTAGACCAACAGTTTGTTGCCCAAACTGAGATTGAGCAGACGAGCCAAAAGAACAGGAGCAGAACGCCTGCCTGTTTCAAGGTTGAATTCCTACTGTATTCTTTTCGTAATTCCGATGATCAATATGCACAACTGCAACCTCGGGGCTTAAAGAAGACTGAATTCGATTAACATATTCATTTATTTTACCTGAAGGTGTTCCAGTAACTTTTGAAGACTTATTCAATGTTAATCATTTCCTTACTATTCTTTGGCGCGAGGCTATATTCTGTCCATTCAATTCCAAAATTATACCACTTATAACCTTTATTCATTGTCCATTTTAACTAAAGCATTCTAATATTTGATCGGAAATTGAACTTTTAAAGTGAAATCAAGTTTTTTTAAAAGGAAAATTAGCCACTTCTCAAGTTAAACAAGTGAAAATAACTGGAAAAGCGGTTTCCAAAATCTTTACGTTAGACTAGTTCTATTTTTTATAATTAATGTGACTTTATTTAACTTAGAGTGATCATTTAGATCTGAAAAAGATTTAAAAACAAAGGTTACACTAAGTCAACTAAAAAGAACGTAATACAACTACCACATTTTGTGCCAGCCAACCATGAAATTCCTGCGCAGTAGTTTAAGCCCAGGGCTTGTTACCAGGATTTTACTTAGTCTTTTATCGCCGTTTTTACGGCATCTTCGAAGCGAGAATAATCGGCCGGAAGGAAGGATATGAAAAATCATATGTGTTTTGATCAGAAACAGGGTTAGGGACTGTAGCTCTGGGCGTCACACTATCCCCTAGAATTCCAGCGGGAACCTCCCATCTGGGCGCCGGGGGAGATGATGTAGGAGTATTGACCAAATTTTTCAATGTGGAAATGTGGTATCAATGTGAAATAAAATATTTATGCTTTTTTAAATTGACATCTTACTTAACAATTCACCATGAACTCGAGTCAGATATGACTACGTATACTCAACCACGGGATAAAGTGCCAGTTACCCGAAGAAAATGAGGGAAAGCATGAGGAAAGAAATAAGAACTTTGCTATTGGGAAAACGCGGGCTTTCTTAGTAGAGCAGCACGAGTATATTGCGATTTACTGCAAAGACAGCCTTTGGCGTGCCCCCACTGGTCGAAATCGAACACGTGACGCGATAGTGCCTCTCCTCAGGGGGCGCCTATCAGCGCATAGTGCCCGTTTTTGGCAATTTCTGCTCAAAATGTAGCGTCGTACAATAAAAACAAAAAAGTCCTTCTGTCTCACGCCCTATATGTGATAGGTTTCCTCGGAACCTATTACATGTAGGGCTTATATGTAATAGGTCCTATATGTAATACATATACGGGCCTATATGTGATACCTATCACATACATGAAGTTTGATGTTCAAACTTCATGTATAAGCCCTCAAACTACGTTTTCGGGCTAATATTTGTTGTGGACATCAAATCTCCTTGGGCAACCTATCACACGATAGTGCCTTCGACAAAAGAACTCCATTGTTTAAATATCCTATGAGTAGCGAAGTCGTACGAAATAGTAAGTGAAAACACATGTATCTCAGTAATAGAATAGTTATTTCGTAACTTTTTTTAAATTTGTGTCATTTAATCTACGTTATAGCTATACGTATACAATCGGCCACAATTGACCGAAACTGGCAAGCCCGTTTTACATTTTACTTTACAACTGTTCAATCTTCTTGTTTGTACAATCGGCTCTTCATCTGCAGAAAATCTCTAGTTGCCTGGTTTCTTTGTTCAACGTGTGGGAAATCTTCGCTGCTTGAAGCTTTTTCAGGTAGTTCTCTTTTGAAACCTGGAGGGCATACAGGACCACCTGTACGCTCGCAATGTATCTGTGCTTTCAAAGCAACACACCAGCATAGCAGTACAATCATCACTGCAGCTTTGAATGCCATCTTTACACTGTTGTTGAAGTTGTCAATGACTGCACTGCAGAAAATAAAAAGGAAAGAAAAGTTAAGAACAGGCCTGATGAACTAAAACGCTAAATCAATGGGATCGATCATTTAGCACGATTGAGGAGTGTCTGCGCAAATTATCTCCATGTGCGTTTTCGCAGCCGGATAAGTCAAGTATGTAAGTCGGCGGACAAGCCTCCACTAATCACAAGTCACGGAGCCACAGGTGACATCTGGGGAGAAAAATGTCACGAATGTCAAGCATACAACTTGCGGATCGATGACAAAATGTCCGTTCAGAGCTTGGTTTCTGGACTGGCTATTCCTCTTCCAGCAGCTTTAAATATACAGAAAAAGCAGAGGATTCCTTTGCTTTGAGAAAGGACGAGAAGACTGTGAAGTGAGAAGGCAAAAAGAGAGGGAGAGGACAGGATTATTGGCAGCTCATGTCCAGGGTACATACCGCCTCTAGTCGCAGAAATAGTGTTGCCTGCTGAGGTAGGAGGAGGAAGCTAGTTTACCACCAGCATTTCAGGAGTGTTTTCGCTGGTATGCATTTATGTGCGAGGCAAATACTGAGGTGGAGCAACGTTTTCTTTGGAAACTACTTCGCATAGAGAGCACAGTATAAGATGACTTAATATAGTATATATTATCAGATATTATTATTATTATTATTATTATTATAACAGAGACATATAGACTCTAATCAGCGACTTTCAGGTACTACATCTGACATGCTGAAGCCAGGTACTCTTTGCAAGGAGAATAGTGTAACTGTCCAGTTTTCAAGGCTTTAAGGACACCTAATGATTGTCGAAAATATACAGTAACTTGTAGATAAATCCATTTTCCCATACAAATCTCTTTTTTTGTGATCTACAGCTCTCAGCTTTCAATTCTGAAATCCAAAACTTTCCAAAATACCCATGCAGACGAGGCCAATTGCAAGGATCTAATTTTCGTCAAAAATAGTTAGGGGATCACGTTCAGGATCTCTTTTCCCATAACACATCTCTGAAATTCATGCACGACAAATTTTAACCCTTTAAGCTCCAAAATCAACATGCATGCGTGTTCTCCTTCGCTGCTTTCTCTGTATTTCACATGGCACTAATTGGGAGAATTTGGAATACATTTCATATTTGGTAATCATTTCCTTTATTCTCACGACCTGTATGTTTGATCAAGTACTGATAGAGCGCTTTTCAAATGAGTGTCGTAAAACCAAAACCAAAGTAATTACCCCAGCCAATCACAACAGACACAAATTACCCAATGAACCAATCAGAACTCGAAGCAAGTACATGTTACTGGCGTCAAGCGCGGGAAAAAACGTGCGAGCGCGAGCAAGTCGCGACTGATTGGTTTGAGTTTTACTCCTGATTGGTCGAGAAAGTGGCGCGAGATTTTTTACCCAATCACAGAGCGAAGTAAAGCAAAACCAAAGCAAAACACGAATTACTTTCGACACTCAATTGAAAACCGCTCTAATGTAAAGAGAAATTGGACGCTTGTCGCTATTGGGTTTTAAGGGTTAAGAATAATATATAGATTTAGCCAAGCCTAAAAGCGGAGCCCCCCCTTTTTGTTTTGTTTGTTTGTTTTTCTTTGTTTTTTTTTGTTTTGCTTTTATTTTGCTGGCAGTTGTTAATTTGTGAACATACTCTCATTCAAGTCGTTAAATATATATATATAAAAAAAGAAATAAAGAAAAAATTCCTACTCTCTCTGAGAGCAGAACCCGGGGCGTCGGCGACTGAAGCTGTATATTAGTCCACTAGGCCATGAGCGTTCATTGCCATTTATCAAGTTAATTTTAATACTTATTTCTTTCTTCGTGACAAGCTGACTATCAGCATGAAAATGCTGGTGTTTTTCCTGTCAGAATGTGTTCGGAACGCCGTAAAAACCATGGTTGTGGCCAGTAAAAACAAAACAACACTAGCTCTGCTATATTTGACGTCGAAACCGCTGCGAAAAGCTGCGAACTCAAGCGGTGTGCCGACCGAGTTCGAACAGAACCGACGAGGCAAATTTGAACTTTTCGCCTGAACTTTATCGCCCAATTTTTTTTCGCCTAAATTGAACTTTTCCCCTTCCACCAAAAAGACAACTGAGTGTTCTTTTGAACTTTTTTTCATTAACAAATTTGTTTTTGAATTTTGTTGTCTTTGCTTGTTTTGCTACAACGCGGGTCAACATGCGATTTCGCGCCAAAACCACACGGGATTCAGCACAGGGTTATATCCAGTGTTATGAAGTGTATTGGTAACCCTGTGGTGGAGACGGACGGACGTACGGACGTACGGACGTACGGACGGACGGTCACGTGACTATTACGTCACTACCAAAATTTCTTGGCTCGATACGTTACTAAATTTCCTTAGCAATGGAGCTCCGCTGACACGCTAGCGCGCCGGCTCCGCTATAAATTAAAACACCAAGACATAAGTGCTCTTTCACATGATATATATAACTGATCTGGCGGAAAACAGTGGGCAAATCAATGAACGCCATTATGGTGTTTTTCTAGTAACGTCTATGGGTTAAGTGAAAAATGGGGTGTTGATCAATTACCTTGCCTCTGAAGTGGTGAAGAGTAAACAAGATTTCAATTGAACTATAGCGTGGCAGTTTGTGTTCCGCTTCGTCGCGAGTAAATGTCCTTTGACCGAACTCAAGTTCGGGAAATAGTAGGTTTGGTGGATAACTGAAACTTGCCAGAAATACACTTACTTGATTTAAATTCGTATCTTTTGACGAGTTAACTTGCATTTATAGATTATGGATTTATACTTAATAAACAAGGAATTATACTTATAACGACTGTTTGTGATTTCTTCGGTGGTTCGACAAATTGAATACGACTTCGATGCTTCCGCCAAAATTGGAGTTGTTCTTATCGCCTACTAACATATTGTAGAACCAAACTGTGATGTTGTGAAACCTGTGCCTTAAATTAGCTTGCAACATAAAAAAGTTCTTGACTGGCTAGAATCAGCGAATAGTGATAAACTGGACCTTACCTGTTTTTCGGTTGCCGTAAGAACTACTCGCGGTTTGGGGCTAACACGCACTCTCTTATATCAGAAGAAACTGATTGAATTGCAATTAAGTTCATAACATTTTTAGATTTGTTTATACAACGATGTAAACCTTGAAAAGGTACTTCTTCTTTCATTTGTTTCCGTTATTAGAAAGTATTCGTTATTAGCTGTCCAGATGGAAATGTTGTTTTTTCCTTCAAAAGAGGAAAGCAAACAAATGTGTGCAATTGACTAAATGAAACTTGCGTAACGATATAAATTTCGTCTCTATGTGTGTGTCGTATCGTGGGAAAAACAAGACATAAAGAGTATGTGTTTAATAAAAAGGCAATAATTCGGCGGTGTTGCTGGTTTTTAAGTTTCATTAACTTTTTTTCTAATGAAAATGCTCTTTTAATATGAATTTGCCTCGACATAAATACCAATAAAGCGCGCAAGAAAAAGTAAACACTTCAATTTTACATTTATTGTTTTACAGCTTATTTTCTTGAAGTGCACGCGAGGCATGTTATTATGGCTGGGGTTGCACTCAGTGTTAGTTCAGTGTTTTATCGTAATTTAATCCCCACTGAGATTTAACATCACAAAAAATTTTCAAAAGAAAGGAAACACAATTATTGTAGGCGAACAAAGTTTTTTTACGCTTTCCGTTTAGTTTTTGTCACTCGCGATCGGGTGATGAGGCAAATTCAGAGAGAGAACGGGGTTCATGAGTGAGAGTAACTGCGCTCACATCTGAGTGTTTCCTCAGTTTTAACTTAACCAGTGTTTGGTTCTTAGTGGTACATTTCCCTACCATGCTACCTAGCATGGTTTACACGTGGTTAAATGTCTTTGAATTGACCGCATCACCGAGCAACAATGTAACGTGAAGCCACATTAAAATATCATCCTCCCTTTCTTATTTAAGTTTTGTTATGATTTAAGTACCCGGTGGGGTTTAATTTACAACGGTGACACCGAGCCGAGCATCGAGTGCGACCGTGTCCAATGGCTTTTATTTGAATTCAAGAATATCTTCAAATTGTTCGAATACTTGCGAAATGCCGCAATGAGTTGCCGGCATAGGCCTGGCAAAATGCACTGAATTTAGAGAAAAACCTGAAAAGTAAAGCACGGCATTCAAGATTTCCTAATGTAAAAATAGAAGCAAGGAATGATTAAAAGGATACCTCGCGTTAAAGCTTGTTAAGATTAAAGCCTTTCCAATTTCTATCCGTCTGTCCACTGTTCGGCTTTTCAGATTACACCTAATGCTTGTTATTTTCTGGTTAACTCGGTACAGTGTTTACGTTTATACTCTGTCTTATTATCACGTTAGCCTCATAAGAGCTTTCGTTCGAATTCCGATTCTTGAGAAAACGATTGAAAAAACCGAAATTTACTTATAAAAAAATTAAAAAATAATAACTTTATTTAAGTGTCTGAGTATTTGGCACGACAGTACTAATTGGGGACGTTATGAACCTGTGAAAGTAGCATGACAAATGAAACATAAACATTTTAAAAGCCCCAACTGGTGAGAGGCTTACCAGTTGGCTATTTACAAGCATGGCCGAGGATTTGAGCACGGGACTACCGTGAAACAAATCCAAGTGATCAGAGAGGAAGACTTGAACCCGGGACCTCCCGATTTCAAGTCCAGCTCCCTACCCACTTGGCCACACTGCCTCGCTTAAATACTTACATCAGAGTAATATGGCAGTTAGGTCATGGGTACATTCATTTTCTTCTTGAGGGCAGACGACCACCTTTAATCACTTTCGGTGACTGAAGCCTGATAACGAACGACTCCAAAATTAAGGAAAATAAATTAAATCTTTGCATATGAAAGGAATTACATATAGCCGGCAAATTTGAGCTGCTAAATGAAATATCGTGATTATCCGCCTTAGTCTAAGGCTTCAAGGACTAAACTTAAATTGTCTGAAAATTTTAATATTTAATCTCCATATTATGTTTTGCCGACCCATATCTGAATTTGGTGTGAGCGCGCCTCCAGCAAGAGAGACTACTTTCAATTGATGTTCACTGATTTGGCCGTTAACTAACACTTAAAGATAAATTACATGCAAATCAAACTAAACGGAAAGAACCACTTGTATGCACACAAAAAAAAGGTTTGAAGTCTAATAAATGTTAACATGGATTCACTACATAACTTACCTTTGCAATCAAGCTTTCTTGAACATTTACGTTAGTAAATACAAAATAATGTATCTGTGTCCGTAAACACTTAACATAAAAAACTCAGAAATTAAATACCCACTTTCTTGTTCCTAAACTCAAAATATTGGGACGTATATTGTTAACAACGTTTCGAGGTATTTGTCTATGAATAAAGGCTATGTGCAGTTGTTAATCCTGTTTGCTTAGTTCTCCCATACTTTATTTTCTTTTCAATTTAAAATTTGCTTTGGGTGCTACTCGGAGTGAAAATAAAATTTTCCTCTTCGAATGCAACTGACAAATAACATGAGCGAGCCCAGGTGAGGGGAAACTGAAACAGAGGCAGATGGACAGAAAGAAATATCTCTGAGCTCTCAATGCAATTACATCGACGGCTCCAGCAACGTTTTTAACGAACTGCAAATTAAGACTACCAGTGAAATCGTACCAACTAATGATGATGACGATCGACATGTTTGTCAGTATAAAAAAAGTTCTCAGGGTCCTTTCCATACGGTTTGTTTGATTATGATACTCATTTGAATTTTCATTTATGTCAAGACAGTGCTTTTGTGATCTGAGCTAAAGTTTAGTAGTCGAATTTTCGCACAAAGTAGTAAAAAAATCACGCAAACAAATCATGAACTATTACACGCCGGGTTGGAATCAAGGCTTTAATAACGCTTATGCAGGTGCATAATCTTTGTTCAAAGCCGCCGTCTACACCCACGTTTTTTAGCTAAGGGTTTATATGTTAAATACGACTCACATGTATTAAAAAAACGTTAGCGAACTCAAGGCTAAAGCGGTATCTAATGGGACTTAGAGATTAATTAATGTGCGGAAAATATAAAGAAGGTGATCCGCTTCGATTTTCGTTTCGTGGCATATTACGGATTAAGATCGCTTACTTAATTGCACATTAAAGGAGTCATACACAGCCGGAAATATCGACATTTGTACGATTTAAATTCTACGAAATGATGTACAGCAGTGCTTGTATTACAGTTTGATATATTGTGCACTTTATTTTGTTAAAGAGTCGGCGTGGTCGAGCGGTCAGAGGCGCTGTCTTGTTACCCGAATTGCGTAGGCCCTTGGTTCAAATCAAGCCAAGTTCTTCTGCCTCCAGCTGGGAGACACGACCCAACAAACATAAAGGTGCAAATTCTGATCGAGTATAAATAAATAAAGGTTGTTATTTTTCTTACCTTGGTTCTTACCTACGTGGAGTCAAACCTCAACTAGACATGAAATGTGCTTCTCCGCAGAGTTTGTGGATAAAATCATGTAGTAGATTTGTACAGTACGGATTAATAGTGTTGTAGGCGTATATTTTTACGTACATGCCCGCATATATTTATATCTTTTGGAATTACTACTTTCCAATTTTAAATTGCCTAATTAAGAAAATTGCTTAAGGTATATTTGGGTTTTACGATACTTACTCAGTTATTTATGTTTTTTTTTTTATGTACAACGCAAGGCGTTTTCGTAAAGAGAAAGAGAATAGCAAAGAAAAATAATAGTAGCGACTGATTTTTTTATATTATTTGCTTTTAATTGTCAGTTTCGGGGAAATTGCTCGTTTTCAAACTTATTTACCTTAATGGATTTATAATAAGCTTTTCCCTTTGCGGCCAACTAACAGGAGAGTTAGCACTCTGGACATTGAATCTAGGTAGCGTTCCAAGTTTGTTTTGGACGTTCTTTTAAAAGTACAAATGATCACTGTGCGCTTGTAGAACAAAAGGCGGACGAGTGCCATCGATATAAACAAACAGTTAAAATAATCTTCTCTTTCTCTCTTCCGTTCTCTGTGCATGCATTTTTAAAAATACTTATATATTGGGTTATATTGTGTTATAAAATTATAAGGTGTTTCAGCTCAAAATACAAGGGAATTTAAAAGTTCTAGTTTATGTTTGTTCTTTAGGAACACTTGTAAATTAAGTGAAAGATTTTTCTTAAGGCTTTTTGGTAAGTAATCAATTAAGTTCATTTACTACGATACTCGTTGAGCCCTTAATAGGTGTTTTTCAGCTGCAGGTTTAAGACAACATTGAAGTGGTCCTCTCTTAATGAACGGTTTGTTTAAGGAGCACGTTCGCTCTTACTTTTAACCGAAACTCGCATAAACAATTAGCATCACCCTCAATAAAATCTTATTATCACTATCGCAGGTTGACGACACCTTTGGAGTTTCTTGTGATTAGCTCAACTTAGACAGTTAGATTTTACTTATTTCTTTAGCCTAAAACTAAGATATTTTTCAATACAAACTTAGTTTATGTTATTAGCTTTTGAACAAGCGTTTTTACTTTCTCTATCGGAATTCGGACCTTAGGAAACTTTCAGTTTTGCGAAAATTTTCACAATGAATAGATCCTTCAGTCTCATTTAGTATTCTTTTATTCGTGGAACTCTGAACAGCTGGAAGACACCAACTTTTCGCATAAGAATAGTGTTTATTTTCCTAAAAACCAATTGACTTAATGATTTGACATAAATAGAGGTGCCTTGTAAACCATATTCACTGGATATTCTTCTGAGTTCTAGAGAAAGTTATCTTCTGTAGACTGAAAGCCCGAGCAGAATACCAACTTTGGCGTGAACATTTTTTACAAATATGTCCCTTGACAGTATATACTATAAAAGGCGGTTCTAGCCGCTTTTTTCTAAGTTGTTTTTGCAGTGATGAAGTTCTGTGCTCATTTTTGTTGCTTTCAGTTATTCCAAGTGAAGATTTAAAAGAATTCAAGTCCAAATTTCTACCATGGAACTGTCCAAAGGGATATTACAATTAACAGGTTGTTAAGGAGAAATTCAGGTCTTGCTATATTTATGGAATATTTGTTATTATCGGCTGTGAAAACAAAACCTAACAGACCAGTAGGTTAAGTCGTTTATTGTTACTTTACATCACTTTTGTATCCAGGGGGGCACACTCTCATATGGCCTATTCGGGGACGCGCCGCTGTACGGGGAATGGTTTTTAGTCTCTCTGTCCTGAACACGGTATAAGATTTTTTCCTGGTCTGGCCTAGACGGGGTTATAATAATAATAATAATAATAATAATAATAATAATAATAACAATAATAATAATAATAATAATAATAATCATAATGATAATAATCATCATCATCATCATCATCTTTATGGAGGAAGTTCCCGTCACAATGCGTGGTTTTCAGGGAGGTCCACCGAAGACAAACAGAACTTGTCCTAAACAGGGTATGGTTACACGATTGTCGTCGTTAAATTTTGCTTATACAGTATTCAGCAATCCTAGATCGGAGGCGATTGCCGGTATCTAAAACATTTCAAAACTGTGTAAAACTAGAGAGTGTGCATTGCGTCATGACCTAAAATAGTGGGTGTTGTCCTAACTAGGGTTGGTTTTTAAAGGCATTTTTTGTCCTAAACAGGGTCAGCGTTTCAGACCCCCAGAGGCACCCCCATACCCAAACATGGGTCAAGTACCGCTCGGAGTTTTGTATACAATCAAGTAGCTTCAAAACTCTCATAAAATTTGTACCAAACAAGTGACAGTTATCGTTGTTGGCATGGGGAATGGCTCTCTTTTTTTGTCAGTTGAGAAGAAGGTAATAAGTGTTGAGGGAAAATAATTCACGGTGATCAATTTTTGGGGTCGCACTCTTCCCCAGTCACTTCAGTTGATGACTCTTAAGCTGAGTAAAGAAAGTCAAGACCTGATTTTTAGGTTGTCGTTTGAGAAAATTAAGCACAACGATTATTAAAAAGGCGAAATTTGTATACACGAGATTGTCTTGCCTTTTCAAAAAATTCAATCTAGTTACTTGCAAAGGCAATATATGTTTCCTCCTTTTAGCTTTATTTATTTCAGAAGATTAAACTAAAATTATTAATAAAGAAGTGGACTCTTTAATAAAAATAATTTGTGCCACTCTTGTCAGCAATGTTGTCTCATCACATGGAAACATTCAAGTTAAATTACTTGCAAACATACATTCTAAGTTTTCTTCTTGTATTTTGCAGAAATAAATTGAGAAAGTGTTGGCGACATTTGTCAGCATTGCAGCATTTTATCCATAAGAACTCCCTTACAAATAGGAGGTCTAATTGAAGCATTTAAGTGGATTTTTAAATCTAAAGTCTGTCGCCCAATGGAAAAAAATACATTGGCCAGGGAGAATTTTGCAAGGCATTCGTTAATTGCACTCTTGCTTACTTTTACTTTGGATTACTTTATTAATTGCACTTTTTGATTTTGTTAATTTTTTTAATGACAAATTAATAATATGATATTGGGCAAAATGCTTAACAGTGTATCGTCTCAGGCTTTTGATGAATTTGCAATTGGTTTAGTCCTCAATCAAAGTTTAAATTTTTCAGAGAATTTCTCAGGTTTAAAAAAAGTTTAATAGTTAATTTTTTTTCAAAACATGTGGTGTTGAGTTTTGCATGTTTTTTCCTGCTTTAATTTTCAGCTACGCTAAAAATGACAAAAAAAATCAGTTTATTTCCTTGTTTGGATAATTATTGTTTTGCCTGACGTCGGGGACTTTGTTAACCGGCAATTGACGACGTTACCCATCATCATACATATTAATACTCAGCAGCCATCATGACGAGCGTCCATTGAAAACTTTCCGTTTTACTCGTTGAAATATAAAGTTTACTTTTAAAATTTAATTTTTAGGCTGTTAAAAATTTTCATCGTGGGTGCATGACTTCCCTGGCGAATTACAATCAATTTAGATCGATCTCATTTAGAATTGAGGAGCTGTGATGGTAGCAAATAGAGTGAGTGAGAAGCCTGAGGGGGTGGTACTCAGGGGGTACTCAGGTATAGTAGTGACAGGGAGGTACAAATGAGGCCAAATTTGTATACCCCAAAAAGTCCAGTTAGGCTAAAACTTGAGACCCAAAAAGGTTCTACAGCGCAGAAGGTAATCTAAAAATTCTTCTTTATCCTGATAAAAAAAATGAGTTTGTACATGAAACTTGTGCAGTTGTCTGACATAAAATTGAGAACCTGGAGGGAGGTAAGCTCAGTTTTTGTCAACCCTAAAAATCCTGTCCAAAGGAGCCCATGGGGCTCTTGACTCAAAATAGGTCCACCTGCAGAAAATTTCTCACCCAAACTAAGGCCCGTATCACCAATTTCAAACTCCAAAAAAAAAGCTTCTTACCTCCTGTCACTAATATATCAGAATGCCCCCCTACCCCCAGGGTGAGAAACGACAGATTACGACAACGTTTTAAGAGCGAATAATCATCTACGCACACCCGAGTTGTCTGATGTTCATTAAAGTCAGGGACAAGAAATTTTTTCAGAAGCCAACTAGATGTATATGATTGGAATTGGAAGCAAGGTCACCGCTAAGGGTCGAAAAAGTCAAGCGAAATTTTACTTTCCGAGGACATAGAGCGCTTATATAGTAGACAATGCCGATTGACTAAGAGGCACGAGTATTCGCAAAAGACTACGCGAAAAACGATTATTCCACAAGCCCACGTTGGATACGAGGCGATAAATAACGAGCCGAGTTTGTTGCAATCCGGTCTACCTCATATCAAATTGTCAAGTTCGGACAAGACTTTTGGACAAAACGTTTGCCAAAACTTAACATGTGGCACATGGCATTCAACGTCCTTATATGGCAGAAAGCGGATTTATTCGTTGAAAATTTGTTTGCGTTGAACCAATCAAAAAGCTAGTAATTCAATAACCGAGAATAACAACTGAATAACAACAGTTATTATAAATTGTAAACTTCAAGAATATTTGATTACATTTGAACCTGGTTAACCAGACTACCAAATCGCCATGAAAAGCTAGTAATATTTATAAGGTTGGCATCAGAAAAGATTGGAAGGGAAATAAAGTGATTTATTTACTTATTTATTTATTTATTTATTTTACTTGATTTATTTATGGTGTCAGAAAAAGAAATTCGAGGAAGAATGTGATACCAAAGAAACCAAGAAGTGCAAATGATAATAAACCGAACCACATGCAAAATTGTTTTGTGTGTACCTTTTACATTGTACTGAAGTTAGAAAAATTTTTGCGTTTATTGTGCTTTTGTTTCAAAAAGTGATCTCAAACTTACAAGAGTTACGTACCAACTTGCAACAAAAGTTACAACAGAATCAATAGCTTACACAGAATATTATACACTCTAAATACATTTTAACTGACAATTTTAAAGGGAATCATGAGTAGAACATTATTTGATTATTTGAAATGAAGCATTGTACTTACAAAAACGTATTGCTATTGAATAGAATTATATTAAATTATTAATAGATTGTTTACGATGAAAATGGTTACTTGGGCCTACCTCATGTGGCAGTTGGTCCTATTAAAAAAATTTATGGCCAGATTTAAGAGCGTCTTAAGTGAGAGAACGACTGAGCATTCGTTCGGTGTCCGTAATAGCGAGGTGAATAACAAGGTGGCCGCTAAGCAGATGTCCAACTGTATTTGATGTACACGAAGGTACAGGAACCTCTTAGTTTCATCGCGCGGCACACAAAGCACTCACCAACAAAGGAAAATTAAAATTCTCACCTGATTTTAAGGCGCTTTTGATCCTCGATTATTTCTAGCTGATGTGAGAAAATGGGTTTGATTATTTCAAAGAATTTAGGCTCACATTGTCATCCCAAGGCTTTCGTTCTTTAACAAAACAACAGACAGATTTCTAGAACTGAATGATGCATATATTACTTATCAACGTTACAACGATTAACATTTTTAATTCTACAAACTTTTCAGTGATTATCGCATGAAGCCATGTCTTCCATTTCGATCGCGATTTGGCAGCTCCAAACCTCCTAAAACGGCTATAGTACTCGCGATTGAGAGACTCCCTGAGAATGAACGTGCCCAAATTATTTTGACTGAAACCTGTAGCGTACAAGTTCTTGTAGGCGGTCATCTTAAGGAATACATGGTCGCCTTTATTTTGACTGATTTCTAAGATACCAAACACGGTCAAGAAGCATTTAATATGAAACTTTTAATTTTTGCGACTTATAAATAAGTCATTTATATATAGATAGATCAAGGAACCTGTATCAATTTATGAAAGTAAACGTCCACCCTCAGTGCACCTTGTTTCTCCAAAAAGTAAAACTTACTTCGAGAAAGTTATAATTTTCATTAAAAAGGGGAAATTAAAAACTCTAAAAAAGGCCTGCCAAAGAGTGGTTACCATGGTTAACGCCAAACTTAATGGCCGGACAAGGACTTGCTATGCCAAATTGTTTCTAGTGTTGGTGGCTTTCTATTAAAAAATTCATAGTTATAAACGTCCAGAGTCGGTACGGGTAGAATCCACATCCCCCAGGGTTATACCCCGATTTCTCCATTTGGTCTCCATACATTTTATTGATTATAATTTGAGAGAGCCTGTTTCAACATCAACTGAGACAATTCATCTGTGGTGATTATTTCTATTATTCTCTTGACCTATTTCTCTTACAACCCACTGATATGGTAAGGAGAAGATTGATGCTGATCGGTAAAGTTTAAAGCCTGGCTCATACTGGTGAAATAACAACACGAAAAAGAAATGAAGAAAAGATCAGTTATATTCCTTATGAAAAAGAAAACCGAACTTTTGTCACAAAGCTGACCAAGAGACGGAGAGGTTCAATTGTTTTTCGTTTTACTCATAGCTTAGGCATAGCCAGTTTCTTGTGAAGAAAAATTTAAAATGCGTAATGTATTTAGACGCGACTCAAGTTAGCTGACAAACCGTACGTTTTCGAGGAGTCGGTTGCTTCGACCCAATCTCTAAATAAGCCGGTCCAAGGACTTTGAAACCCTTCTACAGATAAAAATTAAGAAGTTTTCGTATTATATTTGAGACTATTACGTAGTTTTAGACCTGACCTTTAATACAAGGTGTTTATACAATATTCGAGTCAAGACTCACTTAGAAGTGTTGTTTAGTAATATTAGTTCCCAACATGTTTTGATCATGTTTCACCACCTAAATAATATTGGACTAAGAGTGGATTGAAAGAAGTGATAAAAATGCACGACTGCATAAAACACCACAAGCTTAAGGGTGGTTGTAAATGATATATATACCAATGGCTGCATGCAGTGTGCATATATAGCTTAGCAACCCACTTACATAGTGGAAGTTTGCTGTAGACATTGCTTTATATATAAAATTGTGATTTGCGTGCTGACAGTAAAATGGGTAATATAAGCAGCTATTGTTAAACGTTACTTTGCGAAATGATTCATCTGATAACTGTGAGGCTAATGATAGCTTCAACAGAACTGGAATGTTGGAGTGATTTAACGCTACTCGGAACTGTTATTTTTTTGCTAGGGCAAACAATCGTTTATCTTTATAACCCTTTACCAATGTCACTGACATGTGTCACTTTTTTGGTGTTCCCGGTCAATAACTGACAATTCCGTAGTTATTTCAAAACGTTTATAAGGCAAATTGCTCAGCTAGAAGCCTATTAATTCAGTTAGCCATGACAACGATTTCAAAGTTCTCGAGACCCTTGCTTTCAATATCACTCTGTACCTAAATTATACTAATATCGAATGCTTAATACAAGTGTCTTTCGGTGGACAGAAAAACGGTTGTGTTTTTCTTGGTGTCAACATCAAAGCTCTTTGGTGTACAAGAAGTCCACTCCTACGCTCAACAGTGAAATTGTCCCCAGTAGCAGCAACTCCTCTCAGCATGTCCAAGTTTTTCTTGACTGTGTTGTTAATGTTATGCGCCCTAGTGGCTCATATTTGTGCAATAGATGATACTCTGGAGGACCTGCGAAGGGAAAGCCAAATGACGGCTGAATCTGTTGGAAAAGAGTCTTTGCTGTATCAAGATCCAGGATCTAACCTGCCCGCGGACATTGCAAAAAGACTGCAAGCCATGGAGGAAAGGTATTTTTTTTATGCGAAATAAACTTAAAGGAACTGTGTCACGGTATTTTAATTAACTTTTCTGATCTGACAAAATTATTTCTGCATTGAGGGAAACCTTGTAATAATAGTTTCCTAAGGTAGGAAAACACCAAAGAAGTAAGAATAAACCAGAACTAAACAAGGATTGTTACGACTGAGGAAGATTAAGATGGATTACGAATGAGAAACTTGAAAAAACTTGCCAGTTTTTTCAAGATGCGTTATACGTGACGTAGCTCCTTTAATTAGTGACACGTCACTAGGTAAGTTTATTTTCTTGTATCACTCTTTATGTTATTTAAAAAAGCATCAAAGAACTTCATTGATGATGACAAACTTGTGCAACAACCTCCTCATATCAGAGTTCGAAAACTGAAAATGACTTCAGAGAAAGAGGAGTGAGCTGACATCACACACTTACAATACGAGACTACTTTGTTAAGGAAAACTCAAATGCAGTCACGAACTAATGGGAAACGTTAACCAGGGGACTAATAAGGAACCTGAATAACCTTTTAAATATAAGAAAACTAAGAGATCTTTTCTGAAAAATGTAGTATTTGAGTGATCCAAAAATTAATATTTGAACTTATTGGTAAAAACAAGCAAATTATAAATGAACAAATAATAGAGGGGGCTAGGGGAGGGGCAGAGGGGTGCAGTGGGTTCTGAAGTTACATTATCCTTCCCCATGAATACTTTTGGTTCCCGCTTCTCCCCTTTGAGGTTCCCTTCAATGTTATGTTCTTTGCTTTTGTCATAATATTGTATTGTTTATTGTCTATCCCTCCAGCTGCACAACGCCTTACAAAAGACGTTTTCGCTGGTTCCCGACTCCAAACCCCCCTTTCAGTTCTCCCCCTCCTCTCAATTTTAATCCTAACAGTATGTCTCTTTCTTTGCAGGCATAACAAAACTGCGAGCATGATAAAGGAACAACATAAACAACTGCAAGAACTGGAAAAGAAGTATGCAAAACGTCTCAACAACTTACTTAAAATTAAAGGTTTTGTGACACAAAGCGTACTTTGGAAGGCAAGCAATATTTAAAAATAAATATATTACTCAAGTTACGGTTATCAATC
Organism: Siderastrea radians; assembly: GCA_964017195.1. Lineage (NCBI taxonomy): Eukaryota > Metazoa > Cnidaria > Anthozoa > Scleractinia > Rhizangiidae > Siderastrea > Siderastrea radians. The sequence goes on from OZ024890.1 coordinate 22,224,260, forward strand.
ACGAAAAAAAAAGAGGTTTAGATATTAATTAGTTTCACACTTTAAAATAAAGAAATGCGCAAAATTTCTTAACCTACTCACAGGGAACCTGCAAACTAAATAATTTCACATTTAAATTCGCTCGGAGATGGCTGCAGTGTCTTTCATAAAATGCCCAATCTCTCATTATATTTTTTGTTCGTTCAAGCAATTGGAAGCATTGTCTGCCCCATGCACGAAAACTGCAGTCACTAAATTTCTTAAACAGTTTTAGGTTTCTTTCAATCTTAATTTTTAGCATATAAACATTTGTAATAACAACGGGTCTACAACTGCTACACTTTGATTCTGGACTGACAGTAGATTAAAAGCAGATATTGAAATTGCGCAAATTTGCACGTGTACGCTTCAAAAAGCACCACGGGTTAGAATAGTTGCAAATGATAAACACCGTTAGCTGTATAAAGCTTAGCAACCGACACAGTGGGAGTTTTTTCTAAAACGTCATTCATGTATAAACCGAGCTGTGCATGCTGACATGCACGGCTCTGTTGCGTGTCAAGTCAGATAGTAATGGTTACGATAAGTACCACTCGTTAAACTTTATTTTCCGGAATGATTCACCTGATAATTCTAAGGATTATGATATAGGTTTAAAAGAATTAGAATGTTGAATGATCGAAACCTAATTCCACTGGCAATGTTTTTTTCTAATGAACATCATGCATCATCCAAGCTTCTAACGGTTTGCTAGTGTCGCTGACCTGTTTTACAGTTCTATCATGGTCCAGGGCCGATTCTACAATGGTGTAACTAATTGAATGCTTGATGAAGCTTGCTCCGATAAAGCCTATCTTATTTAGCCATTCCTCCTGTTTCAGAAGTAATTGATACGGCTGTTCTCAATATGACATTGCTCCTAAATACCGATATTGAATGGCTAATACAATTACCTTCGGGTGGAGGGAAAGAGGGTTGTGCCTTTCTTAATGTTTACCTCAAAGCACTCGATGTACACTACACTGAAGCCTACTCCTTTCGCACTGAAATCATCCTCAGTGTGAAACCTTTCTTTGAAGCTAAAGGGGCGTTTTCTTGGTCTCTTCTGGAATAAGAATAGACAGAATGGGAATGATCAGAATTATTGGAACATGAAACAAGAAAAAAAACAAAACAAAACAAAAAAAACCCTTCCAAAAATGGTCTGAAAACTGATTGCGGAAGAAATTACATTTGCCGCGGATTTGCTATTGACAACTTTTTGTTACTTTAATCCATTCAGCTCATTCTGCCTTAAATAGTGGAATGGCATAAACTGCCATTGTAACGACTCTGGACTGGGGACAGATCGGTAATTAAAAAAAAATCACCAAAAGCCATTCCTACGGTGGCCCACAACTGTCACGGCAAAATCTTTTTCGTCACGGCAAAATCGTAAATTTGATTGTTGGGTGAAAGCTATTTACCTTTCCTAGGAATTCTTCAATTTTTTCTGTGCTGTGTCCCACAAGGAGAACACGTCGTCAATGTATCTTTTCCACACTAGCGGTTTTTTGCTGCTCTGTCTAAGTATGTCTCTCTATTTTGGCCATAAAGATATTAGCAAAAGCTACGGTCATTTTCGTTCCCATGGCAGTTCCATGAGTGTGTAGATAATCGCTCCCGTTAAAGCGGAACGAGTTTTCTTGCAAGATTAGACTGAGCATTTCTCTTAAATTTCTCGTAGGCATGGAAGGGGAGGGGAGAGGGGGGGGGGGGTTGATGTAGAATGCTTCGTATGCTTAGCATACGGTGGTAATTCCTTCCTCTTGAGGTATGTTAGTGTAGAGGCTAGTAACGTCCATGGAGGCAAGAATCACGTTCTGAGGCAATTTTGTCTTCTCAATGAAGTTTAATGAAGTCTGGCTTATCTTTTAGATACGAATCTTGTTTTTGTGCTATAGGCTGAATGAGTCGGTCAACAAATGACGATAACCGCTCTGTAGGGCCATCACACCCCGATATTATAGTTCTCCCGACAGGCGTCGGTTTGTGAATCTTTGATAGTGTGTACAAAACTGGCATTCGCGGAGGATTTGGCGTAAGGGAAGGCCATTTACCCGTCATTTCGTTAATGTCGTTTCCTTGGAGGAGCGATTTTATCACTGAACTGGTTTACTTTCTTGGCTGTGGTTTCAACCACAGGTTTTTCTAGGGGTTGGTAATTATTTGTATCACCTAGTAGAACTTGACCCTCGTTGATTTTGTCTTCTCTGCTCATAATGCTCATAACGCTAGGTAACGTTCAGTATTACCTAGCCTAAAGAAAATTCTGATGGGAAAATGGCACCTTTTACAAAACCAACCGCAGGTGAAAAAATGTTTAAGGAGCCTCCCATCATCTAGATCATACTGAAAAGGGAAATCCCTTCAAGACCTACTAGTTAGAGTTAAGCTATGATGGCTTAAGAATTTCTTCTACGAACGCGGGTGTCGTGCAGGCCCGTCAGCTTTTTTTTTTAAACCAGAAACCACATTAAGTCGCTTAACAAACGATCAGAGGTCAAATTAAACTGAGAATAGCAAACAGTGCAAGCCACAAGAATCCACCGGTTATCAGAAATTTGATCAGATATGACCTCGAGATCGAAGTCTTAAAAATGCGACACCTAAGCTGTAACGGCTCAATTGACCATTTAAAAATCCTCCGAACTAAACCAACTATAAAAACACAAGAAGCAAAATTGGTCAATTGGTCAGGCGTGGCGTACAAAGACGTGAAGTGGGAGTCGCGCAGGCCTTCCAACCCCATTTTATAACTGGAACAGAGGTCACGTGCGTACATAATATATTTACTTTGGTTGAAAATGATTTTGCCGTGACGAAAATGATTTTGCCGTGGTGAAAATGATTTTGCCGTGGCGAAATTGATTTTGCCGTGACGAAAATGATTTTGCCGTGGCCAAAATGATTTTGCCGTGACAAAAATGATTTTGCTGTGGTTAAAATGATTTTGCCGTGACGAAAAAAATTTGACGTGATAGTTGTGGGCCACCGTACATTCCAGGTATTCTCATCGTTCCAAGTGAACAAGTGTAGGTATTGTCAGTTGATGAAGCCTGCCTATTAAGACTCTCTTTTATAAATAATTTTCCTTTTCCTTTTGCTTTAGACTTGATGCGTTGCTGAAGTTACCATCCAAACCAATTGGCTCGCATCTTTTGGCCTACCTACTAGGTTAGTAAAGAAGGAATCTTGCTCACAGGACTATCACAGGTCATTGAAGAACTATCCAAAAAGGAATGGGGGGTGGTCTGTCTCAGTAATTTCACACCCTATTGATATAATATTTTACCGAGAGCTTCAAACTGTTGCGCTTGTTGATTTTGATTAATTATGTATAAAAACTATCAGAGTAATGTTCACGTGACTGATTAAGATTTCCAAATTTCGATGTCACGAATTTTTTTGTCATGCAATATTCGGAAAACATTTATCTGGCTTAGGCAAATCACTGTCCCAGTTACGTTTGAAAATTCCCTTTTAAAATCTTACTTAAAATGCTCAGTAATCACAAAATGACCATTCTAATTGCTTTAAGCATGTTAACCAAGGCGACTTGGTGCAAAACCTTTCATACTATTAGCATGTCCATCAAATTTCACTTTTCTTGGTGAAAACGTCCCCTAACAGACAAAGTATTTTCAGCAAATTGCCATCGATTTAGGAGAAGCAAGTTTCCTCCCCTCTCGTAAAACCAGGCTTAGATTACATGTATGTATTTGGGAAAGTTTTGGGGATTCTCGTTCTTGATCTTCACCAAAAGAACGGTGTATGACGTTGTTATGTTTCATGCTTGAAAAATCGTAGAACTAAAATAAAATTAATTTAGCCTTCTGGAAGTCCCTTACCCATTCCAGTCACCGTTTTTCTTATTGTTTGTTTCAGGGCAAAAAAGTGGAAATAAACTGATGGGGCTACCTGGGCCACCCGGACCCCAAGGACCAGCTGGGAAGACTGGACGGGCTGGAAGAAATGGAAGGCCTGGGAAAACTGGACAAAAAGGTACATAAAGGAATGCGGTTACGGCAAACAATTTAATAATGGAAAGAATTTTATAAACCTGAAATCGGTTCAATACAGGAACTAAATGACACTGCGCCAAACTTAACAAGTCAAGTTAAATAAATAAATAAATAAATAAATAAATAAATAAATAAACCATCTTAGGCTTTTCATCTATTGAAGTTTAGCACGGATTTTGGCGCAGGTGTTCTTTTTCATGAAACCTAAGCGCCTAGGATGATTACGTTGCAGGAGATCCAGGAGAGCCGGGAAAGCCTGGTACCAATGTTCCTGTTCCAGGCCCTCCAGGTCCTAAAGGAGACCAGGGAGATGCTGGGAAGAATGGAGACCAGGGTGCCCAGGGACCTAAAGGCGAAAAAGGACAACGAGGAGCTGGCGCGTCTGGAGTGAAATATGTGCGCTGGGGGAAGACCACGTGTCCTAATAACACTGAGGTCGTTTACAAAGGTGAGGATAAAAGAACGCAGGAGACAATACAATACAATACAATGCAATGCAATGCAATGCAATACAATACGATACAATACGATGCAATACAATACGATACAATACGATACGATACGATACGATACAATAGAATACAATAAGCGCTTAGGAGTAGTTTTGTAGTGCTATAAAAATAAATAATACCATTATTATTATTAGTCATTATTATTCTGTGCAGCTACGTTTAGCTTACACGGTACATAGAAAAGTAAATCGCTTGTAAGTAAAACTTGGAAACAATTGAAAACAATACCAATATTTAACAACCGGCTAATTACGAAATGCTAATGATTTACCAAATGTACTCTGAGTTTTTCAAACGTTTTTCTTTCATCAGAGTATTAATGGCTGTAATAAATACGTTTCTGGGTTTCCTTTTCAAATTTTTTCGAGCCTTTTATCTTATTGCCGTTAAAGCCGATGGTCAAAGGCCGTATCAAAGTGCATGGTCGTCAAAACAATTTTCCATACAGATTTCTTACAGCATGTTATAGCAATAACGCATGGAATAATTTGATTGTCTGAGTCACACCGGGGGCGAAAAATCTGTGAATTTATTCGTGCGCAGCGCCATTTCCATTCATAGTGACAGAGGCTTTACAAATGGAGTTTTTAATTGTTATCTTTGATTTTACTTGACAAGGTAAGCTCATGTTCTCGGTAAGTACAAACTTACTATTTGAAATCATGGACATACTTTTTAGGTCAACGGCTGAAATAACAGCAAATCGCAGCACATGGGTCTTAGAAAATCTGTACAAGGACACATTTGAACTGATTGTTTCTTTGTTAGGTATAATGGGCGGGGAACAGTATACCAATTCAGGAGGAGGAGTAAACTACCTCTGCCTTCCACACAATCCAAAATATGGCAACTACAAAGACGGCTATCAGAATTCGGGGCGCATGTATGGCACTGAGTACGAAGTCAATACTGTCAACCCTTTTAAGAAAAACCTCCATAACCATGATGCACCTTGCGTTGTCTGCCACGTCAGCTCACGTGGTTCAATGCTGATGATACCCGCAAGGAATGACTGCCCCTCTGGATGGACCGAGGAGTATCATGGGTACCTGATGACTGAGTATTATGGTCATAAGAAACAACGTGACTTCATCTGTGTTGATGAGGATGCAGAATATGTTCCCGGAAGCGGAGCGGACAAGAATGGCGCCTTGCTGTACGTTGTGGAAGGAGTCTGTGGGTCACTCCCGTGTCTTCCGTATATCGCTGGTCGTGAGCTGACTTGCGCTGTGTGCACCAAGTGACGTCATGGAAGACTGGCAATTCTTATTGGAAGTAACGCCCTGCAACTAAAAATCTACATCGTTACGATTAAGTTAAAAGATGTCGTTATTTAAATGTGAACAAAAACAAGATAAAATACAAGAAGATAATAAAATTGTATTAATTAAATTGCATTAATTAAAGCATGAAGTAAAAGCACCAAAATTGATCATATATGTAGAGCCACGGTATAGATAGCAATAGTAAACTTGAGTTGAAATCATTTTTAAACGTAACCTTTCCTTTCTCAGTTTTATTTTATTGCCCTCTCTCCTTTTGGCAAGAATCGGTTATCGAAATATTCATCTCAAAGGCCGATCGGCGAAGACAGCTGAAACGTACCCTTGAGCTGGAAAATCACGTTGAACGATAAGGTGAAAAAATGTCCCTGCACCCCACGATCTAAATATGCACTTGTTACACGCAATTACCGTACCTAAATTGGAGATTAGCCGATCAGGAACCCTACCAACTGTCCCAATTTGTTACCTTGATATCATACAATATCATACGTATGATAAAGAAACATGGTAGCTCGGAAAGAAAATAAGAAAGATGGAATATTCGGTTTGTCATGAACGTGGGACAGAGAAAAAATCTGAGTCCCCGACGGAAATCAATCGGTACACCAATCGGGCGCTGTAACCATTAAACCAGCAAGGCCATATTTACTAGATCCATTGTGACACTCTCCAGTGAGAATCAGCAATGCCGAATACGCCTGCAAGACGATAAAGAAAGATGGTTAATTTTAAGCTCGGAAAGGAAACGAGAAAAATGGAATGTTCAGTTTGTCATGAAACGTGCAGGAGAAGGACCTGCTTAAAGAGTAAGTTATATGGCATACCTAAATGAGCAAATCTTTCCCACGCAGCCTCCAATGGAGCAAAATTTGACGCTCGGACCCAGACTTGACGGTTAGTTTTAACCCTCTTTTGGTACGACGGCTGAAATGGCGACCGTTTCAAAAAGTTGTTTTGTTTTCAATGCAAGACTATACTTCTCGAGATCGACCCATTGACAATTGAATCACACAGAATGGTAGGGAGTAAACCTCTATGAGAGCAGCATGTAAAGTAACCACAATACTTTGGTGGGCCACTGACAAAAAGATATCGTTGGTAGCCTTTGCGGGGGAACTGCGAGGGGAAACGAGATGGGAGACTGGAAAGGGAGGTCTCCAATTCCCTCTTTCAGTGACATATGCCTTAGAGTCAACAAGAGTGACTGTCAGTAAAGAGACAAAGTGGTTGATAGTGAAATATCATCCGGACAGGGTGCGAAAGTCGACGCAGAATCGGCAGTAGTGCATAGGGTCAAGAAGTGGCAGGGTTAGAGAGTCGAGAAGAGCCTGGCATAGGAGTTAGCCAGTACAAGAGTGAATGACAGTGAGTTCAAACTCAGAGACATGAATGATGAGAGTGAGTGGATTAGAGTTTGCTGCCAATTAACGACACTGAGAGTTTGAACTCAGTCGGACTGCGCACGAAAGTCTACAAGAGTATAGGAGAGCTAGTACACAAAGAAATAAAAGTTTACAACGCGGAACAGACGAAAAAATGTACAAGATTTAGGAAGGAAACGAGGTAGAGAGTTTATAATCACTGTCAGTATAAGACTTTTCTACACAATGACCTACGAAAGTGCATGAGATTTCGGGGGCGGAGAAAGGGAATGTCAGTTAAACTCACTTGCAGGATAGAAGAGCCGACATAAACGCAAAAGAATCAGCCGGCAAAAGAGTTTGATGAGACTTGGGTACAAAACAGATTGAGTGTTTAAACTCAATGGTAGTGCACGACAGACGACACAAGTACCCGAGACTGAGTTAACGGGAAAAAGAGATTTAGAGTTTAGACCCAAGAGGTAAGAGGTAAAAGAGTTAGACCTGTCCATTTAAACTCACTGACAGCTTAGTTGAGATGACAATAGTAACATTAGAATTGAGAGTCAAAGCACAGAGATTGGGAGTTCCATTTCATTGACAAGGGACGACAGTCGGGAAGTCATTAGAGTTATTACGACACGACACGAAAGTCACTGGAGTTATCAAGAAACAGATTGAGAGCTTAACCTCATTAACTCTAGATGGCTCGGTGGACAACACGAAAAGTGGGTTAAAGGTCAAATAAACCCAAATTTTGATAATTCCGCTTTAGCCGTTTAAACGCGTCTTGACACAAAAAGAAATCATTATAAAGCCAAACTGGACCGAAATTTTCCTTCCTGAGACCTTAAAAGGAGTAATAAAGCCAAAAGTACGAAGATATCCGAAGGTTTCACGAAATCGTTTCTGAAATGACCGCGCGCTTAAATGGAAGGAATAGAAACGATCGCTGATTCTGTGACGTCACTGTTGATGAGCAAAGAAAGCTTAAGATCCAAAGGCGAGTATTGAAGAGTATTGTTGTAATTTTTTGGAAAATTCTCTGTTTTCACCCGTTTTCTTTGCGTTGAAAATGGCGGAGGAGCTCAAACCTGTGGCATTTAATGTAGAGCCATACCAGTTTGAGCTAATTGCTACAGAATCGGACTGCAAAATCTCAGATGATATTCGACCGACAGCAATGGCTTCGAAAGTAAACGACGGAATTGGTAAAGTTTAATGGTGAGCGTTTAAGCTTATTTATTCATTACACTGTAAAAGTTCGCCGTATAATCGTTAATAAATGCGTTACCACTTTATTTGAAGCATTTTTGTTGTTCTTTGCAGCCCTTTTGTACACTTATCATGATCGATGTTTGTTGTTATGCCTTACTGACTAGACTGACTAGAGTAAAGCAAAGCTTCTTATACATGTATTTATTATGGTTCCTGTGTGAGTACGGTTTTCATCCTCGCGGCAACAGCGGCAGGAAATACAGCTCAAATTTTGAACATAGCCGAAAACAGGTTGCAGTTCTTGTTGAATGTATTTGAATCTTGTTGAATGTATCTGTCTACATCGCAAAGTGGTACTAGTGACTGTGTTTGTTTGTTGTTTTGCATGTATACAATCTTAGGCTCAAAATTTAGGTGCATTTAAATTTTGGCAACCGTGTACTAATGCCAGCTGGACGAGAAAGTGTTTTGCCGTCGTGCAATTCCCAAATCCTGTGATAAGATACCACCTGCTATGTCCTAGAGACAGATGAAGAGAATTTTTTAAATCCAGCTGTCATTGAGACAGATTATAATCAGTATTTTGAAAATGAAGGCCGGAGTACGTACATATTAACGTAATTTTGCTTTGGGCTCTTTTTTTTGGGGGGGGGGAAGGGGGGCAGAGAACAAACTCCATGTATAGATTGGTGCAACCCAAATGAATATGGTTTTAATCCCTTTTTGGTTCTGAAAATGGTTGTTGACTTAAAAGTCACGTCTGAAAATGGTAATTGATTCGGGAGTGACAGTTATGTTTTGTCAGTTCTGAAAATGGGTGGGAAAAATTACACATCTGGTTCTCAAGATGGGTAAGGAATATTACATGTTTGGTCTGACAGTGGGCACACTGAGAGCTGCTTTGTGGTTGAATTTTGCTTGGGAAAAGAGAAAGAAAAACCTCTGGGAGGAGGGGAGGAACCAGGGGACCAGTGGGTAGGAAAATTACATCTTTTGGTCCGAAAATGAATCACCTATAAATTGTGTTCATGAGAAAAGATCCTTCATTAATACACGATGAGATGTTGCAATGCTTATGAGGTTGTGTGTTAAATACTAAGATATTTGACAAAAGGTGACATAAAAGTAGTAAAAGATCAAGGAACAATAATGAAATGACAATTACAAAAACCCTTATTACATGAATGAACATGATTACATAAACAGTATACCTTGTTAAGTTCTTAGCAACTTTGTGCACTTTATGACTCCTTTGATGTATATGGTTTAACAAGTATTGGGTTTACAATCAGTTGTACTACCAGTACAACATATAAGTAATATAATTGTTAGTTGAAAGCAAAAACAAACTCTCAAAGTTTAGCTTAAACAAATCAAATGTGATTTCATTATTTCTAAGACTGTGAAATCGAGTTAATGTTGTTTTTCTACTGTTGTTACTGGTTAGCTAACCTGTTTATTTATTTGATATAGATTTATTTTTGTAGTTGACATATTTATTTAATCCCTTTACTGATGATATACCTTTTACTCATCTGTGTATCTTTCTTATGAGTCTGTTGTTTCCTCTTTCGTTCTCAGAACATGTATACAGTAATGTTGCTTATAGGCAATACACTTACTGGATACGTATGAAGCTGGGACGACAAATCCCAGTAGCCATTCCATCTTCTCTGGTTTTAAAAATTAGAGAGAGCTTCCCAAGTAAAAGTGGAAACTGGAAGGGCTTTGAATATGTCCATTAACAGCTTGGCAGTCTTGCTAGATAATATTAACATCATATTTGGTTGACAGTTGTACTACTCTTTGAAATGTTTCTAAACTTTGTATTTTCTTCAATTACTACAGAGTGGTACTTAATCTAGGAGGTGAGAGGGGAGGGGCTCCCATAGTATAGTGAAGGGGTCACTGTGATTACAATTCATGCTTTGGTACCACTTAGGGTGTTTGAATTAAAAATGACCATTGTCAGCGTGTCTTGATACTTTCTACGGTTTTAAGGTACTATAATGTCAGAAATTCATGCTGGCAGGAACAACTTTTCAAGAGGTATTAGTACTTCTTGGAGTGACAAGGAACATATGCGACACCCCCAAAGAAGTTTTTTTTTGTTTCAAACAACAATCAATTCCTTCAGTTTTTATGGGTCAACCATTTCCCCCTCCTGAAAGTACTTAGATAGCAGCTGTACGAAGGGTGGACCCCATAATTATATTAAGTGATACCCCTGTCATAAACTTGATAGGGGCATGTTCGTCTTGATATGATGTCATTTCTGCCTCCCCTAAAAATCATGAACATGGAACAGCCTGGAACACCTACTTCCCAGGGGGGTATTCCGGATTTCAAGTGACGGGGATGATCGAATGGGGGCAAAAATCACAACCCAAAAAAATCCCTAGGGCCTCCAAGGAACCCAAAAATTAACCCCCCAAAATCCCATGCCGAATTTTCGAGCCTCAAAATTTCCAGAAAGGATTAACCGACAAGTCACATGCGAAAGATATCAAGAATTTACTACAGCAAAAGGGAATTCCAGTGAGGATAAAGCCAGGTGATAAACATGATGGATGAGAAATCAGTTGAATGAATTGAAGCCTTGTGAAATACACCCAGGACACTTTGCGGACTATTGTATAGCCGGTTTTATGAAACAGATGCAATGTAATGTGACACCATCGTTAAATATAATTAAAACAACCGCAAAACAAGTTTGGTTGTCGGTACTTAATATTCGCAGAACTACGCGGCCAGGACACACAGGCACTACCACAATTCTTAAGATTGTTTTGAATACCCAAAAAATCTCTACTTAAATCAAGCCACCCCAAAAAATACTTGCCAAATTTTCCTACCCAAAAACATCCCGGGATGGAAAATTTCAACACCCCCCCCCCCCCAAAAAAAAGCCTTCAATTATCCCCGTCACTTGAAATCCGGAGTACCCCCCCCCCCCCCGTGGGACCTGCTTGCCAGTGGAAAGCCACAACACTTAGAAACTAGGCCAGTTTATTAAATCTGGGTTTATGTTGTTGGTTGTCTTGAGTGTTGGCTTGTGAGAGGCTTAAGAAGGGTCTGCAGCCGCTGTGTGAAAGCGATAAAACTCAAATATTTTAGTGTGTGAAAAATATTACATTCAGAGCTCGAAATTTACGTTTGTTTATAATTTTTGAAGCCTAATTTATGCGCCAAAAATCCGAGGTTATTGTTAATGCTTAGTAACTGCTATGACTTATAATTCTCAAATAAACCTAGCTGAAAGAGCTAACAACCAACAGAAGATGCAAGCTAGTCATAGTTATGTTGAACAAAATGCAAACTTCTTACCTCTAAATTTCTACGTTGTGCAAATGCTGAACACGCAATTGGAATTCCCGTGTGAAGTTGCTCCGGCGTTCTTGGGCGGACATGGATGGTTTATACCGCTGTAACCTACCGCTCAAAACAACCTCCACAAGCTCGGAAAACCGGCAAAAACACAGCAAACACATAACAGGTAAGGTTCTTCAAACTTTATTTGGATTTTTAGGTATTTTCCATGGAAAACCGCCGATTATTTTCGATCGAATCGCTTTGGTTACCTGTGGTGTAAACTGGTCTGCACAGACACGTGAATCAGTGTTTTGTGGGTTGAAACGATCCTCCTTTCATTTTTTGAGCCATTCTTGAGGCAGTTCTGGATCTTCTGGAAACTTAAAATTACTTACTTTACTCTCATAGCAGCACAAAAACACCATGATTTTCCGCTCAAGTCCTCACACTTCGAATCCCCGCAATTTTCCAGCTCGCCAACTGTGACGTCACTAGTGTTATTTCCGACAATTTCCCGACAACTTTCCCGACCACTCTACGATTGTGAAGGCCAAAAAGTGGCACTTTTCACGTGCCATTATCTCTGCGATCCTAAGTCTAATTGACTTGAAACTTCAGAATATGTTTATTTGATACCAAATCAACACATAACAAGTAAATTGGATTGAAAGAAAAAATGTCAAAATTTTGGGTTTATTTGACCTTTAAGTAGAGAATGAGATTGATTGGTGTAACTCCCTGTCAGTAGACTAGAGTCGATGCACAAGAGTTAGTGAACAAAAGAAATTGATAGTGATAACTTTTTAGCGCAAAAGAGCCGATACAACTGAACGAGCAGCTACAGATGTTGAAAGTTTAAACTCTTTGACGGCGTACGATTATCGAACAAGAGTGACTGAGAATTGGAAGTGAAGATAGATTTAGAATTTAGAATCTTAACAGCGCACGAGTGTCGACAGAAGTGCATGGGAGCCAAAGTGAAAAAGCGTGAAAAAAAGTTTTTCAAAGTCACAGTCAGCACACGAAAACAGACAATAATGCGTGAGAGATAGTGGGCAAATGAGTTTGAACCTCGTTGATAGCGCGCTAGGTTCGACAGGAGAGCAGGACAGTTAACGTGAAGAGAAGACAAGAGTTTAAAATCACAGGTAGCACACACGAATGTGGAGATGACTGAAGAGAGTTAGAAAGCAACTACAGCTACTGAGAGTTGAAACTCTGACAAGGAGTCAGCGGCTTAAAGATTTAAAGGCGGGCACTGACATGTACAACGCACGAGAGTCGACCACAGTGTGAATAAGAGAGTTTAGAGATGAGTGTAACTGAAAGTTGAGGCACACTGATAGGACACGAGAGTTAGCAAGAGATAAGGGGCAGAAGTGGATGAGAGTTTTAGCTCACCGAAAATCACTGAAGGCGCACGAGAGTCGACAAGAGCGAAAGAGATATAGGTGCACAGAATGATTATTCTGCGGCCGAATCACGAAGTAGATTGTTGTCCAAAAGAGATTGAGAGTTTTTGGCGGGTTTATATGACAGCCCATGGATACGAGCAATCTTGTGCAGGTAGTTGTCTGCCTGTTGGTTATGGGATGTCATCCCATATCTTGCAATTGTTCGCGCGAATAAGATAAAATATAGCTTGCTTTTCTAAACAAGAAAGGTTTGTTCTGGTAACTCCGTTGGTAACATTTCTCACGATCCATGCTTATCGGTGTAATCGAAACAATTATCGCACTCAGGCTAGTCGCACATGAACTCACGGCTCGTGCGCGTGTACAACTCAAAACATGCGCGTGTCTGAAATGCATCAAGTGCTTCCATAATTTGAGGGCGAGGGTGGCTATTTTTCTTAGTAATACATTTTTCGGGAAACGTTGTTGACGTCCCTCTCCTCAGCAATTCTTGCTTAGACTGTGTACTCATTCTTGGCGAGTACAAAATTTATGAGAACAGAACATCATAAGACGAGGCAGATGTGGCCTGTATGGCAGTCACTTGAGAGAGCACCAGAAACTCGAGCGGCAACAGTAAAGAATGAACTCGCGAGAACGATTCTTGAAATACACACAACTCCACGGGGAAGCGGTGCTAAATTATTGTCATAATTCCCAGCATAACAAACAACAGCACATGAAAGTACTGCTCCATCTATTGATATTATATTAAATAACAATAATTCCATGTTTGACAGTGAAAGCGTCCCGGGCTTCGTCGGCTCTCCCTACAGTGGATGAAAACGTGTCACTTATTTTTCAGTTTTCGTCAAATAAGTTGGATATCCATGTTGCAAAATAAAATCATGGAAGATAACGAAATGTACAATTCGATTATTAATTCTGTTTTTGTCCAACTGTTTTACCAGATTGATTGAGTCAACCCTTCGTATTCCTAAGGTGAAGATATCATCTTACGAATCAATATTCTTGGATCTGCTGGGCGAGACATTTTCAGCGGTTTCATGGGATGAATGTTTTTTTTTTTTAATTCAAAAAAAAATTTTTTTTACAAACATTTTTTGTTATGTGTGTACATAAATACAAAAGATATCAATTGATAATGAATAAAATTAATTATAAGTAGCTACATTACATTAAATTAATTACAAGTAACTACATTAACCACTTGTGAAGAATTTCTCAATATTATAAGCAATATGTTTTTCTGTTTCGTATTTGTCTACTACAATTTGCATATGCTACTACAAAGATATCAATTGATAATAAATTAATTACAAGTAGCTACATTATAAATTAAATTAATTACAAGTAACTACATTAACCACTTGGAAAGAATTTCTCAAAAGTTTACGTTTCTTCCAAAACATGTTGGGGTTGTTTAGCTTACAAGCAATATGTTTTTCTGCTTCATATTTGTTTCTAAAATTCTTTTAAAATGGCTGAAAGAAGGTTTAATTACTTTTTGCCTACAGGTCCATAAATTTTGCCCTAAAATTATTACGTAGTTTACTAGATCCATCTCCTCCTTCAAGATTCCTATCATAACATCGCGTAGTAAGAGACATTCGCAACTGCAGAGTTTCTTTAAAATTTTGTCTGTAACCTCGAACCAGAACGAATGTGAAAAGGAACAGCTAAAGAATAAATGGTTTGAGGTTTCTTTGTTTCGTTTACAAAAACAACAGTTAGGGTCTGAAACAAAACCTATCTTATATAATATGTCGTTAGTACATAAAATAGAATTTAACACTTTGTATTGAAAGGATCTTAAATAAGGTTCGCTGGCAACCCTTATAGGCAGCAGGTACGCCTTTGAAATTAGGTCATCAATTAAGTCAAATACTTCGCCTATCTTAGTCCACTTTCTGGGCCTTTCACACGTTTTCGTTTATTAAATAACCATAGTAATCCATTTTATAAAATCTGGCCCCAAATTAAATAATTGTAAACATTTATTGACCAAATCCCACTCTAAGCTATCAAAGGCTTTTTCAAAGTCGACAAATAATTATAGAATGCCTGGTAAGTTCTTGGCTTTTGTGTCATCCATGATATCGAGGATTGAACGAATATTTTCACCTATGCTTCCACCTGGAATATATCAGTCCGGATTGATTGTTATGTATTAAATCCGGCAACAGCCGCTTCATTCTTTCAGCAATATCTTTTAAAGCTATTTTTGCTTCAGCATTTAGAAGAGAAATTGGCCGCCAGTTTTCAAGGTCGCAAAGATCTTGATCTTTTTTCTCAGTTAGCGTAATTACTGTCTGTCTCTGTGATGGACTCATTTCTCGAGCTCCGTTAGCAAATGACTCATTAAAACACTCCACTAAGAGTTGTCCCACTAAACCCCAAAAAGTCTTATAAAAATTCAACAGGCAATCTATCATTTCCCAGAACCTTATAATTATTTAAGGGAAAGGAGTTTAACTTTAGTGCATTCTTCCAGACTTATGGTACCTTTACCTAACTGTTTACATTCTTCTGAAAGTGTCGGTGTAGGCAGATCTTCATAACTAAAAGGGAATTCATTCTGTTGTGAGGGATCTTGTCGGGGTTTATACAAACTTTCATAGAATGTCTTTTCAGCATCCAGAATTTCAAAAGGGTCAGTTGTAATAACACCACTCAGCCGAAGTTTTCGAATATGCTTTTTTGCATGGTTCCGTTTTTTAGATTAAAAAATATTTGGAGTTCTTTTCTCCGTGTTCATGCCACCGTGCACGGGACCTTGCAATTATACCTTCAATTTTTTCTTCATACAGTTTTTCCAATTTTTCTTTTACAACATTTAAAGCTATTTAATTTTCTTGAGAGGGATTGTTTTGAAAAGATACATACGTTTCGTGATGCTCTATATTTAGTAGCTTCTCCTTTTCTTTTCTTTGTTTACATTTGTTCATAGAGTATTTTCTGGAGTATTTTTTAATGTTGTATTTTACCCAGTCCCATTCATTCAAGCTTAGTCCGTGAGTTTATTCTGAGCAGGCACACGCGAGGCTTATCTGAGTGTTAACGTTTTATCTCGATTCATGTCTGCTTCAAGCAGTCTTGGTAACGGATGTTCCGATCTTTTCTTGTTCCGTTTTCGGCGGGAATATCGTGATGCCATACAGTGTCCGACTGGCATGAGTTCTGCGGTCAACATGTGAACGGGCCTTCACTTGCACTTTGCACTCGTGCAAAACGGTCCGATACGGGAACTGCTCTTCATTGATATTTGGTCGTTGTCGCTACTGCTGTTGTCAGCATTATTTTAACAACAAACAAAGAATGCCAAATTAGAAAGCTAGAGAAAAGGGCCAAATAAACAAAGAACAACCGAACAAGTTAAACAAACAAACAAACAAATAGAAAACAGAAACTTAAGCTAACCGTCAAAAATCAAATAAAACAAAAACTAAAAGTAAATAAACAGACATATAAACAAAAAAGCTAAACAAACAAACAAACAAACCGGGATTAAAAAAGTCTAGATACCGTGGAGATCTGTATGGGGTGTGCAAATGCCTTTTTGTTACTTAACCCGAAACTTTTCCCTTTTTTATGCTAAAATGGCCAAAAAAATTATGTACGCTGGTCGATATCAGTAAGCAAATCATATCTCCTTCAGACCAGTAAACCAATTTAAAAAGATCTGTCCCTTTATCACTGACAGGATAGACCAAAACATGACGCCTTTTGGGGTAATAGTATAAATTTTTTACTTATAACTAGCGGGTAAACAGCTACCCTTGCTGGCGTCCAAGGAATGACAGTAAGTAATTTCACAAACTCCGCCAATATTTCTGTCCAGAAGGGTACTTACGCCAGATATGAGACTATTGTTTGCTGCCTATTTGCCTTCTGCCTCCATGGTGACTCCACCAGGTATTATTGAACTTCTTTCTTGAAAATATATATTGATTAGAGTATTCCATTAAGACTTCGAGCCGACTCGTTTTGCTCAGGGATAGTCGAGCAAAAAGAGCATGCGAGCGACTATGAAACAGGAATGCACGCGAGATGAGCGGCTATTGTACGCGCGAGTCACGTTTCTTCTACGCAGCAGTCGATTTTCGTGCTCGCTCCTGTTTTCTTTTTGCTCGACTATCTCTGAGCGGAAAGAGAGATTGCTCGTAGTACATTGCACACTGGATGTGGATGTCCACTTGATGTTACAAACGGGAAGCCAGGGACCTCGATCGACGAACGAGGAACGATCGATCGTGAGCGTAAGTAAGTGGCATTATGCATAGAAATTCTGACAAAAAAAATGAACTTCTCTTTCCCGGCTTTTCCGTTCCCGGTTTTAGCAAGTAGAGGTTGGAGGAAGGGGAGGGGGAGTTTGCTAGCCAAAGCGTCGCATTTTATAAATTTTGAAAAATTTCATTCTTCTGAAAGTCTTAAACTCAATTACCTTGTTTTAGGAAATCATGTCTTCACTACCAGTCAGGAGTTAAAATTTCGCTGTATTAGGACAGTGTAACAACTTTCACCCTGTAAAGCAACTCTTAATAGATTTCAATTGCATTTCACTCTCAAATCCAAATCTGAAACTACATTCCGTTATTGAAAAAACAGAAATAAATAAAGGAAGAGGTAACAGTGAAGTTGACCGAGCAATCGAAGTTGTTACCGTGCAAATTTTACTACAAAGCTTCAACAGTGCGTTGATTAAAAAGGAAATGTATTCCCACCATCCACTCAGCCTTCGTGTCTACAAAAAAACTAAAAACAGTGTGTCAATAACTTTATTTGGAAATGTCACTTACCTACTTCAACCTAGAGGAATTCAAAGGCCACAGTCATAAACAAGTACAGAAAATGTGCCTTTTTTCCGGACGCTTTGTGCACTTATCACAATAACGTATCTCAGAAGAGAAGGAGAGAGCGGATACTTCCCCAGTATATAGTTCTTCCTGTTGTAAGCACACCCTAAGGACTCGCTGATTGAATGTCCGAGGTTTCTTCGTAATTTTGAAAAATACGGTTAAAGTTGAGCGGCCAATTTTCGGACAAGTAGTTCCTATTTTCGGGCAAACGTTCGTAGATCATTATTCGCCTTCTTTTGGAATCATTCCTCTGCATCATGCCAATATATACATCTCGCTAAAGAAAAACAAAGTAATATTAATATTACCTTTTCCCGAATTAAAAAGTATTTTAAAGCCATCATCGGCGTGCGCGTCATGTTTCCACGCCACGCCGCACGCGTTTTTTACGCTCGTTGGTATGTTCTTCTTGAGCGGAAAGGAAACTGCTTGTGGTCTAGCTTTGGAGAGGCCCTCCTAGTAATATTTCCTCGAGTATTAAATATTTACAACCTTTAGTTGCTTGATTTCACCTACGCGCCGAAACCGCTTTCTCCGCCCGCAGTTTACATTTCTGCGAAGTTTCAATTCACGAATGGATAAAAGCTTACAGGAGGGGGTGTGAAAATATAGCCAATTCCATGAACAATCGAGTTAATATTTTTTACCGTTTCTATTCACTTTTAGTATAAATCTACTAGCGTTCTATCATAAATGCTGCAATCTGATTGGCTACCCTACTCGCTATCTATTCCGTGATAGATAGTGAGTAGCGAAAAGGTGAGTGGCAGGCACAGTCTTATACTTCAAAATAACAGTGCAATGATGCAAAACTTTTTACTTTAGTGGAATATTAATCGAGATTTATACTAAAACAATTAGATTATTCGCTCTCGATTTCTATGCGTGATAGTTGATTCGGCCTTCGGCCTCATCAACTATCACGCGATAGAAATCTCGAGCTCATAATCTAATTGTTAAATAGTATTAGTATGTAATTGCATGAGGCCGAGTAGAAGTAAGGATAAATTTTCACGCGTATTTTCAAAGTATTCAATTGTGAAAACTTTGAAAAGACAAGTGAAATCTATCCTTAATTCTACGAGGACTCAGTGCGATTACTTGTTTATAACACAGAGGACAAAATTTGCAGAAAACATTCCATGCACGTTGAAACACAATCAGCCGGCCATCAGAATAATTATAGTACCCGCTCGTAAACAATTCACCAAACAAGCATTTTAACTGCTGCTCAGCGCACAGAACAAGAAAGACTGACCATTATGTACATCTTAAGAGATAAATACAATTCTAGTTCATTGACAAAACACACTTAACTAACTAACTAACTAACTCAATTAACTAAGTAAATTTTATTCACCTGAGTTGCGAAGCTTCCTCTCGCTGGAAAAACTATCGACCACGTCACTGTAAGTTTTCAGTAGTTTTAAAACAAATAACAATTTGCTGTTTCCCGTAACACATATAGGTTCACCTTTTCGAATTCTTCTTCAAGCAAACACCCGATTTCCATACCATTTTTACCAACCTTCTCGGTTAAAAGTCAAACTTTGAAGCGATCCTTGTCTTGAACAACTCAAAATGCGTTTTTCGTTTCAAGACGCCAACAAAATGGAAATGGCGCGCTCTCGCACTCAGCCAATCAAATGCGAGTAATTTTGGCGCTTAGCCAATCACGAATTAGTAATTTTGCCCTCGTCCGAAAGAAAATTAAGAAAAAAATGCCCTCTGTCTCAACCAATCAGCATTCAGTAATTTTGCCCTCTATGTTATAAAAATGATAAACATATATTCCTCGCAAATGTGCTTAATAGTTAAAAGCAAACCAGTGTCTTAAGCGCTATTAAAACATTTTGCCGCTTCTGGAAATTGTAGATGTAAGTCAATCCTGACGGCTCGCTTAAAAACAGGCAAGTTTAAGCCAGGAGCAGTTTGGAAAAGTATTTTTCTTCAATGTTCGTCCGATTCGCCTTCGCGATGTCCGTAAATAGGCGTACTTCACAATAATGTAATAAGTTTTTTGTCGTGCTCTTGCTTCGAAAATGTGAAAAGTTAATTATAACTAGTAATTCTTAAAAGGGGGAAAACCTTTTTTTCTTTTTGCCCTACAACCTCCGAAAAGCAATGTTTTCTGTTGAGTATTTTGCGAATACAGAGTGCAAACTAAAACGTTGTTGTTCAATGTGCAGCGAAATGCAAACTTAGAAAGCAAGAGGCAAATTTTTCTGCGTTTACAGGGTCTCCAATCCTTCCCGCCTAAACCCAACGAATTCGGCCATCGGAACGTATCTTTCGGATTTTATTTATAGTCTACGCAGAATAAAAACTTTAAAGCGTAAAGTCCGAAAATAAGTGCGTCCGAGAGACAGGCACACTTTCTGTATTTTTGTCGTGCTTAACTGAGTTTTTACAAAACCACGAAGGGGCCATGACTAAAAGGAATAAATTTTTAAGGAGAACGAAACACAATCAGTTACGCACTGATTGTTTCTAATACCTAAGCGAACAACTACATTTAATAATATTGAATCAGTAATTTAAAAACAATTCTGGGTCATCCCTGGCACTTATATGGTTTACGATCAATAGATTAGCCAGTTTTATCAAAACCGGACCACTATACTAATGCTATAGCCTTACCGCATTCGGAAAATAGTTTTTTCTCTTTCTTCTAAGCTAAGTTTGTTGCCAATTTTATTCCTTTTTCCGTTTTCCAGTTTTATTCCTTTTCTTAAAGTATGTTTCTTTTCTTTAAAAAACATCATCCTGAACTCTGCAATGATAGTAAAGCTATCAAAGCTGCAAATATTGAGCTACCTCTTTCATGTGTTGTGCCATTGCATTTGACATTCATGTTTAGAAATAGGACATCACTACAAAAAGTAAAGGCCAATCGAGGTTAGAGTTTTGGAGTCTTTGAGTGAATGTAAGCTAAGGTTTGTCATTGCTGTTCCACAACAGAGAAGAACTGAATTGGTGATCTAGCTACCGTGGGCTTAATCCCTCAATAAAGTGAAGTTTTTGCAAAGGTTAAGTTCATCGGTTTTGAATCCCAGTGAAGAAGCGCTTTTTTCCATTTTTCCATTTTTCAGGAGATAAAAGGTAAGTTTGGACCCTGCTGTATCGCATGTACATTTGAAAAGCACTCATTTCCTGATAAACTTCAAAATTAACACATTTTGCAAATTGTTCCGGCTCCCAGGGGCCTACTTGCTCATGCAATTGGGCGAAGTCCTTGTACAGGTCTTCAAAAGATTTTGGTTTCTCTTGTAGGTTCTCTTACAAAATCATCATTTTATACATGGAAAGAAAACATGAAATTACTTGCAAATCTTCATGCAAGAATAAAATACCTCAGATGTATAGTGCTGTTCCTGTGCACATTCCTGTTTAGGAACTAAACATCGCTCTGCAAACTTAAAACACAATCAGTTGGTAACAGGTTATAAGCAAGCGTCAGATTTGTCTCTGCCGTTCCACAATAGATAATAGCCACCTTCAGATTGGACTACGAGTACGAGTTTGAGTACGAGTACGATTTTTCAATTCTTTGTAGCAGGCTTTGGATTGTCAACTTTCATACCAATATCATTTACATAGCATCCTTCTCTACTGGTCAGCAACAGGGAGGAACGAGAGCTCTGAGAACGCTGCCGTTTTGAAATTCAAACGTCGTACTCGTACTCAATCTGAGTTTATTGTATATGATACTATAAAGCAGCAACTCTTTCTCGGACGTTTCAAGTGGATGTTCAAACTTATTTTACATGTTTCTTCATCCAGGAAAATTTGAATAAAAATGCGTGATCCCCGCTTGAATACAGACCACCCTCTGGCACCAGCCGTGGGAGATCCTGCAGCAACCCGGTGAGAACTTATCATCCTAGTCAAGGCGGTACCAATGTAATATGCTTAACAGCACGTAGACAGGATAAGTAATCCCACCCTTAAGTCAACTCGTTCGACGTCTACTACAGTACCTACATTGCGCGCAATGGTTGCGTGCAATGGTCCAGTATAATGCCCGCAAGAATGAGCTCCCAACCTGGGATTGGCGATCGCCACGACTATGTGGGCCTTGGGAAGGGCGAAAGAAGACAAGCACCAAGTGGAACGCACGGGACCTTCCACCCAGCTTGGAGTCACCTCATTGTGTTTGTTCTTTCTAACTTTTTGTGGATATACTAGCTATATTCTTGCTCTCGATTGTAGTGAAAGAGTTGCTGCAGTCTTAAGGTTAATTTATACAATAAGCCCTTGTTGAAAAAGGTGTTTTCTATCTTGTTGATGTTTTACTCAGCTTCCATGCCTGAAAAAGGTTAAAACCAAGTCGTTAACTGCTCTGCAAGTATTGGACAATTTTCTTACTATTTTTTGTCACATTTTTCAGTTGATTAATGCAGGCTATGCTCTTGACTAGTTTGCAGTTTGTTCATAAGAAGTGAGTATATTTTTTCTCCATAGAAACAGCCAGTCTGGTAACCTAGTTCCCAGTACGACGCTGTCAGCATCTTGGGACAGCGGTCGGAGTTTAGCTGATGTATATGTGGGCGACCAAAATTTTTTACAAAGTTTGGTTGAAATTATTTTAGCTGTAATTTCTAATTAACGATTAATTTACGCTAAATTATAACTATAATTTATTTTACGGAAGAGACACTAACGTTGTCAAAAGTACTCACTTTTAAAACGCAGTAATCGTGTCTTTCAGATTGAAACGGTAGAATCCTTTACTTTCCAGAAGTGTCCACGTGTATTTGCAGCGGTGTTCTACACCTGAAACTGAAAAATAATAAATAAATAAATAAATTAATTAATTAATTAATTAAAAAAGTATAAGACATCTTTTGGCCCTGGTTAGTACTCCTTTTGTCCACTAACTTAGGTCATCCCACTATTAGCTGTACTTTGTTTTTAATTACTGTTTACCGAAAAAGGGCTAATGTTATCAATATCACTTACTCGTCAAATCTGTTTCTGTGTCTTTCATTGCAGGATGTTTCATCCTGTACCCTTTTGAAGTATTCGTGAACTATATTTTCAATAGCATGGCACGTTTACACCTGAAAAATAAATTAAAATGAAATAATTAAATAGATTCAAAGTTATAAAAGTGAATCCTTTAGCAGTTTCAGTTTCGGGATACAGCTTTTGCACACCAAACATAGGTCCCTTGATGTCGAACTCCACACCTGTCATCTTGGGTCTTTTATGTAATCAAATTCCGTTTTGGTTAACTACAGGCTGACTGGAAAAGTGGATAAAATGCTATCCTTTTTTCCGGCGGCCCTGCCATCTTGGTTAGCAATTATTGGGAACTAAACATTTTTCATGCTAGACATGTACAATATTAAACACTTTGATACTTTTTGAGACCCTTTTGTGCTTCTTTCACCGAAAAAAAAGTGAAAATGCATTTTTTAAATCCAAAAATGGCTTGTCCACCTGCTCAGTTATGACGTCATATCTCGAAACTATAGCAACCGCTTCTCACAAACTTGAGTCAAAATGTGTTCTGATATGGGATATCTGTAAGCTACTGAAAACGGCAGGTGCTCATGAAAAATTCCAAGATAATAAACAATTATTGGACGAGGTTGAGCAAAATATCGTGATTTGCCAGTGGCGAGCAGATCAATTATCTGCCGATGCCAAAGGCAGAGGCAAATAAGTGTTCTGCGAGACACTGGCAAATCACGATATTTTGCAAAATCGAGTTCAATAATTGTTTTATCATTCAACAAGACAATGTGTTTATGCATTTAACCAGCACGCTATTTTCACAATTATCTATTCCTACACCAAGTGCGCGCTTTCATTTTAACTGATTCTGCACAAAAATACAACATTAGTAAATTCCGCTTTCGCCAATAATTAATTGCTTTAAAACGAATACATCAACTGATTTGCCAAAAAGTACAACGTTCAAAAGGAAGATTCACACTTTTTTCTTCAAATTTTTTAAGTCAAAAATCGCAGAAGTTCCGCACTTTAATGGCTTACTTGTCCGCATTTGAGTTTGAGCTCTGAACAGGTGACTCAACTGCGCACGAGCAGAATTATTCGCAGCAAAACAACTTTGTACCGTAATGCGCATGAGCAGACAATTATTCGTAGACAGTTATTTGCAGCGACGTAATGGTCTCTCGGCCAATTAAAACGTCGGATAAAACAACGTGAATGATAATAAACCTTATGTGGGGAGGGAGTGGTATCCACCCCCCTTTATTTTTCTTTTCATATGAATTTTGAATGTTCTAGTACTAAACACAGCTGTTAGCTTTAACAAAGATCGTGTTTTAATAAAGATATATATCTATCCATATCTATCTTCTTCTCTATTGATCGGCTCGGTTTCAGTAACATTGTGAGAAAAGGTGAAAGTATAATTTGCTAAGATCGAACCTAAACTAGTGTACAAATATCGGAACACCATGATGGTAAAAATTTCTTACAACAAAATCGGCAAAAATATAGATAAAACCTTTCGAGTTTCTGTGTATCCGTCCCTTTCTGCTTCTAGCATCCAACACAACTTCATAAAGTGAAGATATGCAACTTTTAAGTTCCAATTGCAAACGCTAGCATGCTCTCAGCATGCTAGCGTTTGCCAGTACAGGTTTTCAAAGTTCAACAGTGCAGTTCAGCAATTCTAATTAGGACTAGAGGAACTTGTCACACATCACTCACCTCTTAATCAGTGCCGGCCCATGGTTCCCGATTTAGGTGTGAAAGGAAGATGGCTCTAAGAATTGTAGGCCTTGTCGCAATAATGGTACCTTTCTCTTGTCAGCGGACGCTTGTATTAGTCCTTATGTCTCCGTAATGTCGACGTAGTTTAGGTATCCTTCACGATTTGTCCGTATTGTGCAAATCTTCGACTTGCGCAATTGTTTCGTCAAGAATCAGCAGACAAGGTGCTCAAACGCAGTCACTGTATGTCTCAAACTGTTCTATTTAATATTCTCAGCAAAGTTGCCGAAGAATCCAGGGAAAGTTTAGGCTTTAATTCCACGAAAAATAATTTCAGAAAGCAAGTTTCTGTGATCGAATGTTGTCTTTGAATAACAGAAACTAAACTAAACAGTCATTTGAGAAATTTCACAAACTCGGTATTTGCATTAGAGCGTGCTTGTAAAGGTAATTAGTTATTGTGCTAAGGTGTTTCTCACTGAGAATCAGTTAAAAGGAGAAAAGGCGGGAACACACGATTAGCCAGCAATACGATGGTTCTATTCCGGCGTCGCACCGCTATCGCGCTACACAAGAAGAATGAATCTAAAATGGTGAGCAAATCTGTTGGGACTGGTTTTTACTAATTTTTTTTCCTTTCACTAAGGGAATATCTGCCAAAAGTCTGCCGCCTCCCTACAATTTTGAGATCCTGTGTCCCGAATAATCCTTGCGTGTCAACATTTTTTGTAAAGGCATTTTTACACTGGAAAAGTTGAAAATTTACATAGTATGTAAAAAACATGTAAATAACATGTAAATCGTCAAAAAGATACTGTAAATGATAATTTCCATACTTTTTACCATTTACATGTTTTGAGATATTCCTGTAAAAAACATGTAAATATTTTAAGTGAAACATGTAAATTATGAAGGCGATCCTGTAAATTTCTCAAACCAAGGGACATAAACCATGTAAATAGCATGTAAATCGACTAAAGGTTACCTGTAAATAACATGTAAATGGTTTTAAGGAGCCTGTAAATTTCATGCAAATCGAATGAAGGAGCCTATAAATATCATGTAAATCGAATAAAGGGGCCTGTAAATTTTCATGTAAATCGAATAAAGGAGCCTGTAAATATCATGTAAATCGAATAAAGGAGGCTGTAAATATCATGTAATTCGAATAAGAGTCTGTAAATATCATGTAAATCGAATGAAGGAGCCTGTAAATACCATGTAAATGGAATAAAGGGCCCTGTAAATTTTCATGTAAATCGAATAAAGGAGCCTGTAAATATCATGTAAATGGAATAAAGGAGCCTGTAAATTTTAATGTAAATGAAATAAAGGAGCCTGTAAATACCATGTAAATCCACTAAAGGAGCCCGTAAATCGAATAAAGGAGCCTGTAAATTTTCATGTAAATCAAATAAAGGAGCCTGTAAATACCATGTAAATCGAATAAAGGAGCCTGTAAATCGAATAAAGGAGCCTGTAAATATCATGTAAAACAAATTAAGGAGCCTGTAAATTTTCATGTAAATCGAATAAAGGAGCCTGTAAAAACCATGTAAATCGAATAAAGGAGCCTGTAAATTTTCATGTAAATCAAATAAAGGAGCCTGTAAATACCATGTAAATCGAATAAAGGAGCCTGTATATATCATGTAAATCAAATTAAGGAGCCTGTAAATTTTCATGTAAATCAAATAAAGGAGCCTGTAAATACCATGTAAATCGAATAAAGGAGCCTGTAAATCGAATAAAAAAGTCTGTAAATTTTCATGTAAATCAAATAAAGGAGCCTGTAAATACCATGTAAATCGAATAAAGGAGCCTGTAAATCGCATAAAGGAGCCTGTAAATATCATGTAAATCGAATAAAGGAGCCTGTAAAAACCATGTAAATCGAATAAAGGAGCCTGTAAATCGAATAAAGGAGCCTGTAAATTTCCATGTAAGTCAAATAAAGGAGCCTGTAAATACCATGTAAATCGAATAAAGGAGCCTGTAAATATCATGTAAATCAAATTAAGGAGCCTGTAAATTTTCATGTAAATAGAATAAAGGAGCCTGTAAAAACCATGTAAATCAATAAAGGAGCCTGTAAATATCATGTAAGTCGAATAAAGGAGCCTGTAAATTTTCATGTAAATCGAATAAAGGAGCCTGTAAAAACCATGTAAATCGAATAAAGGAGCCTGTAAATTTTCATGTAAATCAAATAAAGGAGCCTGTAAATACCATGTAAATCGAATAAAGGAGCCTGTATATATCATGTAAATCAAATTAAGGAGCCTGTAAATTTTCATGTAAATCAAATAAAGGAGCCTGTAAATACCATGTAAATCGAATAAAGGAGCCTGTAAATCGAATAAACAAGTCTGTAAATTTTCATGTAAATCAAATAAAGGAGCCTGTAAATACCATGTAAATCGAATAAAGGAGCCTGTAAATCGCATAAAGGAGCCTGTAAATATCATGTAAATCGAATAAAGGAGCCTGTAAAAACCATGTAAATCGAATAAAGGAGCCTGTAAATCGAATAAAGGAGCCTGTAAATTTCCATGTAAGTCAAATAAAGGAGCCTGTAAATACCATGTAAATCGAATAAAGGAGCCTGTAAATATCATGTAAATCAAATTAAGGAGCCTGTAAATTTTCATGTAAATAGAATAAAGGAGCCTGTAAAAACCATGTAAATCAATAAAGGAGCCTGTAAATATCATGTAAGTCGAATAAAGGAGCCTGTAAATTTTCATGTAAATCGAATAAAGGAGCCTGTAAATATCATGTAAGTCGAATAAAGGAGCCTGTAAATTTTCATGCAAATCGAATAAAGGAGCCTGTCAATACAATGTAAATCGAATAAAGGAGCCTGTAAAAAGCATGTAAATCGAATAAAGGAGCCTGCAAATATCATGTAAATTGAAAAAGGACGACTACATTGTAGACCATGTAGTGAGATGACAGACAAAAAGCCTTTCCTGTAATCTTTATTGTTGAAGAAATAACGTGTTGAACTATTCCACCATAGAAAACCTAAAAACCAGACATTCTCAGTAGGTTTGCATCAACACACTGGTCTACAACCACTACACTGTATGAATTCATAACAGGCATGGATACATGCCTTCAAAAAGGGCTTTTAAAAATAGACATTTTAGAAAAGTAATGCAAAAATAATGCAGGCACATTGGTTACACCAACAAGCACCAGCAGCATCACCTAAGCTAATGAATCTACATCTGTGTGATTGATACCGCTTATGGGTATCAAAAAGTGACTACATTAAAAATACACTGTAGTAATCCTTGTGATGCCCTTGGCTATTTATATTGCTTACGCCATTGCATGTATATTATTTTGTTTTTGTTTTGGGATTCGCTTTGTATCTTGAGACCTGTGGAAATAACAAAAAAAATGCAAACAGTAAGCAAGTAAAAGGCAACTATGGTGTAATGATCTGAGTTTAACTTAAGAACAGCTTTAGACATTTCGGTTCAAGTTTCTTATAGCTCTTTCATTCCCTACCCTAGCTAAGAATGCAACATCTTTACTTTGACTAATATTTTGAAGATATAAGGGTGTATCCCCATACATGTGCTATTCATCTACATGTACCAACCACAGCCGGAGAAGATAATATGTATAACAACACTTAACTAAATTGAAAATAATGGAAGCGTTAAAAAGTGACCCCATATGAGGTTCTGGGCTATATGTGTATTGTTGGCAAATGACAATATTTTTATCACTACCTTGTAAGACATTGTACAGGATTAAAAGTAGCATAGACTCCTAACATGCATAGGAGTGTAACAATAGATTGAACTATCAATGCATTGCGATTGGAGTGTTCCGATAGCGACGCATTCATCGCAAAATTCAACTATCGATGACAATCGCGACAGTTTAGTTAATTATCGATAGTTAAGACAGTTTTCAAATGATGTCCTGTAGTTCTTTTCCCTTCATTGAAAAATGCCTCTATTGTTCTCTGCTGTACGTTATGTCCATTGTTTTGAAACCAAGTAACAATATTACTTTGTTTTCATTAAAAAAGACTACATTTGTCTCCAGGGTCTTGTCTGTGTGCAAAATGGAGGTTCAAATATTATCTGTTCCCCACCCCCTTCTTGGCGAATTGACCGTTACTTTGACAACAAGCATGGCAGTCTCGAAGGCTCAAATGGCCAGTCTTTTGAAATCGTACAAAACAAAAAAGGAAAGGCAAGCACATGACAGCACTTCGGGTTTATAAAAGAAAATAATGGTTCAGAGTTGCATGTACATGTAACTCGTGTCCCAGTAGACTGGTACTAAAATATAGTGGTAATACAACAAATCTGACCCACCATATGTGACAAACATGTTGATAGGTTAATTTTTCTTAAGGACGGTGCCTCCTAATTAATACAGATGTATTTTTTGCAAAGGTTATGACTATGGGGAAAAGGTGGATCTTAGCTAGGGTTATTGGAAGACCTTGCTAAGATCTGCTGTTTCCATATAGTCTTAAACCACACAAAAAATTTGATATAAGGGGGCAAATTCCTTAAAAAACCTGAATGGTAATGCATCCATGACTACTGTCACGAATATACATTTCATAGTCTATCTCTATCTTATGCAATTGAAAGAGCGAATGTATTTGCTGTATGTAGTGTAGTTTGTTGAAGTTGTAGTCACTGTAGTAAGTGTAGTCATGTGTAGTCGGTGTAGTCGTGTGTAGTCGGTGTAGTCAGTGTAGTCGATGTAGTCAGTGTAGTCGGTGTGGCCGGTGTAGTCGGTGTAGTCAGTGTAGTCGGTGTAGTCAGTGTAGTTGGTGTAGTCAGTGTAGTCGTGTGTAGTCGGTGTAGTCAGTGTAGTCGATGTAGTCAGTGTAGTCGGTGTGGCCGGTGTAGTCAGTGTGGCCGGTGTAGTCGGTGTAGTCAGCGTAGTCCGTGTAGTCGGTGTAGTCAGTGTAGTCGGTGTAGTCAGCGTAGTCGGTGTAGTCAGTGTAGTTGGTGTAGTCAGTGTAGTCGTGTGTAGTCGGTGTAGTCAGTGTAGTCGATGTAGTCAGTGTAGTCGGTGTGGCCGGTGTAGTCAGTGTGGCCGGTGTAGTCGGTGTAGTCGGTGTAGTCGGTGTAGTCAGTGTAGTCGGTGTAGTCAGTGTAGTCGGTGTAGTCAGCGTAGTCAGGTGTAGTCAGTGTAGTCAGCGTAGTCAGTGTAATCGGCGTAGTCGGTGTAGTCAGTGTAGTCGGTGTAGTCAGCGTAGTCGGTGTAGTCGGTGTAGTCAGCGTAGTCGGTGTAGTCAGTGTAGCCGGTGTAGTCAGTGTAGTCAGTGTACTAGTCAGCGTAGTCAGAGTAGTCGGTGTAGTCAGTGTAGTCGGTGTGGCCGGTTTAGTCGGTGTAGTCAGCGTAGTCAGTGTAGTCGGTGTACTAGTCAGTGTAGTCGGTGTAGTCAGTGTAGTCGGTGTAGTCAGCGTAGTCAGGGTAGTCGGTGTAGTCAGCGTAGTCAGTGTAGTCGGTGTAGTCAGTGTAGTTGGTGTAGTCAGCGTAGCCGGTGTAGTCAGTGTAGTCGGTGTACTAGTCAGCGTAGTCAGAGTAGTCGGTGTAGTCAGCTGGTGCAGTGGGTGTAGTCAGTGTAGTCACGACAACACTGACCACCCCAACTACACTGACTAAATTAACTACATAGACTACAATGACTACACCTTTAACACCAACTATACTGACTACACCGACTACACGAACTACAGTGACTACACTGACTACACGAACTACACCGACTATGCTCACTACACTGACTTCACCTCCTTATATGGACAGTGATTAGATTTATTATATTCGAGACGGTAGTCATGGATTTATTACCCTGAATATCCTGAGATGCGCAGAATGTATGCGCAGTAACAAAACAAGACACCGTCCTTGAGAAGAATTGGAAGCCTTAACCAGAAAGATGTTAACTGGTGCCACTACTGTACTGCAAATTCACTATTCAGTTGTTCCTGTTTTGTCAAGAATAACAAGAATAACTGTCAAACCTCGACTGAATAAAGACAGCTAGAAGTGAGATGTTGTTTATTTGTTAAGCTTTTCTTTTTGGCCTACTGCCATAACCAGTATATTAAATTTGTAATAAATACACAAATGCAATTGTTTTGGATCATTAATATTAACATAAGGAGATTTAAGAAACACAAGAATGATTTCAACAGCTAAGAAAGTGCTCATATCGAAGCAGCTGAGATTCAAGTACAGTTCTAGTGTAGCCCAACAAACTTTTTAACTTCACTTTGCAATTACATGTAATGTAACAGTACCTGCTGGCTGTGGTTGGTCCAAATTAAAGTAACTTAAGCTGGAAAGCCTATGGTATGGGGCATGTATGGGGGACACACACATATAATTTGTCATCTTCATCATCTCTTTTTCTCTATCAGTGCATTACATTATATGTAAAATACTATTAAATAATTTGTGACATGACCACAAAAGGGGAATTCTCCCTCCCAAACCACAAGATTGGGCAAGCAATGGTGTCTGATTCATCTGCATTTGGGAGTCAAACTGTCATCCTTATTTTCCATCTTTTTTGTTATCTTTACTCACCCTGAAATTGTTCCTTTTGCCCCTAAGTATCAAATGGAATCACACCTACAAATACCCAAAAAAAAATCATACCAGTCAGTCAATCTAGAATATTATATTAGGTTACCACACATTTTCAAGTGAGGATCCTGGGGGGAAGCGGGGTACTGCCTATTTATGGTTTTACGGGGAGGCTTTGGCCAAAGGTGGTGACTTTTTTTAAGCTCACAGTTTACTAAAGGGTAGGAAAAAATTGTCATTTTAGTATAAGAAAAGGTTACAAAATCAACTGAAAAGTGGACAAGATGGTGGCTTAAAGAAAAGTTTGGGAAAGGGTGCCAAATTTCTGTAGAAATGACAACACGAAACACATAAAAGCTTGCAACCTTTGAGTAGCTGAACCAGAACGACTGAAAGCCCGGTGAAAATTAGGCAATTAAAGAAAATTCTATGGCTTTGGTTTATCCTTGAGGTATAGCAAAAGGGTGCAAATTTTGCTCTCGGTACCATTTTGGTAAAAATTAGTATATTAAAAGGGAAGGGTTTGAACCTCCAGACAGAGACTCTCCGTATGAAACTTTATTGAGTACCCCCCCCCCCCCCAAGGGTGAGGATGCACCCAATCCGTACTCTTCTTATACAAATTTATCTGGGTTCAGCCAAAAGGTGTAATGAACTTTTATGTGTTATATAGAAAGAGAAGAAAATAACGACTTACTGGTGAGCTGTTATGTTTTGAAGCAAAAGTGAATCACAAGGAAGCGTACAGTTTGCTGAGCATACACCCTTACACTAAAAATTTTCTACCTGGCTACCTGGGATCCCAGCATTGCCTTACCAGGATCCCAGCTAACTGGACTAAGATTTTCTTATGTAACTGCAAAGTGTGTGAGGTGTGTTTATGCCAGGATCTCTGCAAACTGAGCCAGCATGGCTAACCAGGCCAGTTTGGCTCATTGGCCTCTTAAGGCCCAGTAATACGAGCAACATTTTCGTAAAACAATGTTGCATTGCAAGTTGAGATTGTTTCTTACACATATTAACACCTTTTTGCGCAACAAATTTGTTGCTTCTACTTTTTACAACATGAAAATTTGTTATGTGCAGAGGTGGTAATACGTGCAATAAACAATCTCAACTTGCAACACAACATTGTTGCGAGGAAGGTTGCACAAAAATGTTGCCGTATTACTGGACCTTAAGAGGCCAATGAGCCAAACTGGCCTGCTTAGCCATGCTGGCTCAGTTTGCGGAGATCCTGGCATAAACACACCGAAGCATACCGTGTTATTCCTCAGGGCTATGATTAACATGTGACTAATAAAACCATGAACAGTAAGAATTATCTTGGAATGTTCATTGTGCCATGACTGACCAATCAGGTGTGAAATCAATGCAAACCACAATTTCTTGTATCTGATTGGTTTTCTTTCCCAACATAATAACAGTCCAAAAATAATTCAAGTATTCAGGGTTTTCATAGTTTTATGGTATTAAGAGCCATAATGCCTAACATGTGTTACGGCGGAGTATAGATCAGTGTTATGGATGAACTTATCTTTTGTTGCTATTAATAATTATTTACTCAAATTTAGCAATAATATTGGGTTTCTTTATATGCATATGAACATGTGACTAATAGCTAATTGACAGCCCTTAATTGCAAAGCAAAGTTATCTAAGTAGCTAATGTTGCCCAAAGCCAAAGGGAACTTGGAGAGAAAGCAAACGGCAATTCTGCAGGAATGGGGATTAATGATTATGGAATTCAGAGGACATGGGGGCAAAGTTCTGTCCATGAATTGAAAGTTTAAATCTGAAAAGGTTTTTACAATAACTTACGTGTTACACAACTATTAAAGAACATTTTTTAAGTTAAATGCAAGACACAAGCATCGAATCAAGACAATTAATTCAATTCAATGACCCTCTATTTAAATAATACTAAGTCCTCGTGGATTGAGCGGACCGCGTGAGAAATATAACTGAATACAAACATTTACCAACCAAGAGTAAAAAAAAACATACCTGAAATGATGTACGAGCCATAGACGAAGGAAAAGTGGTTCTTCTATATTATTTGCATTGAATTTCCATCAGATTGCAAGCCGTTTGCACGTTGGTTCGTCTTATACTAGCTCGCTCGACCGTTAAAAAGATTGTGCTGCCTTCCCGAATGAGCACGAATTGTGGTCAGCGGACGTTTACTACTTAGTGTACACGAACGCTAAAAATAACATGCCCTGAGCAAACGGTCGATTATTTAACTTGGTGAGGTTAGTTCGCATCGCAATGTACCAGCAGAGGCCAGTAGAACGAAATTCAAAGGGTGTAGCACCTACGTTCGCACGAAATACCTCTGACAAACAGGTTTTAGTGGAAATTCAAAAGGAAAAAACCGTACTTAAAGAGATTCTCGTCTGTGTGTTAAAACAAAACAAAACAAAAAAAAAAACGAATAATGTAGACTCCTGATCGCGAGAAGGGCTAGTTTTGCAGCGTTTTTGTATCACGCTCAATTTCTTTTGTTTCAGTCTTATCCACAATCCTCTTCTAAGCAGTACCGGTACCGGGCAATGTTTTTGTTACGCCCACTTCAAACTGGCGGCCGAAAAACGTTTTTAAAGGAAAACAATCTGTCTTCAAAATTCACAGATTGGTTGGATTTAAATCAATTCTCTGTTGCTTCTCTCAACTGGCACTACCGAAATGTTAGTTTTTAATAATTAACCAAATATTCGTCTACACACAAACTGCGACTTGTTGCTGAAGCCAAACAGTAAAACAGTACTTAATTTTAAACATGTGAATAGGTTGTTCAAGATAATGAAAAACGCAGATGTCCCCCATCTTGAAGTGGGTGTTAAAAACTTAGCTTTGGGTGGGGGGAGGGGGGGTGGGGAGGAACCCCTAAAATCTCGATGGGCGATGTGCAGCAAATGTCTTGAAACAATTACACTATTTCGGAGCACAATATGTGATTTTTTTCTACCCTGTTTCAGGCCTGGCCCAAAATCTAACGCCCCTTATCAAAACTGCCCCAAAAAGGATCACAACCACCTAGGAACTGCTTCAATTTACGTAAAACGTTTGAGAAGGGCTTCAAATTCTCTATATTAATCAAAAGATCATTCTCAAGGGATGAAAATAGTAAAAAGTAGCTTCGTCTAAAGACCATACCCAATTCCAGACCATAACTCGAAAACTTTACCCTAATTCAGACCAAAACGACACAAAATCATTACCTTTGAGGCCGCCCACTCCTATCTGGCTTTTATGTAGAAGGTTTTTGCAGTCTCCCTTTTTGATTTTCATGTCGTTTACAAGGTTTAGGCAATCTCTCTGTTTTACTTTCTTTCTACAATCTCCCTTTTTTACATTTGTGGGGAGCAAGGTTGGTGTAGCGGTGGGAGCACTTGCCTCCCACCTCTGTGACCCGGGTTCGGTTCCAGTGGTTGGCACGTGGGTTGAGTTTGTTGTTGGTTCTGCCCTTGCTCCGAGGGGTTTTTTTTAGAGTTCTCCAAATTTTTTTCCCTCCACAAAAACCAACACTTCCAAATTCCAATTCAACCTGGACGTCAAGTGTTTACACATGATGTTTGGTCCTCACACTACGACGCTAAATTTGGTTTACCTTTTTTTTTTTACTTCATATGTTAGATACATATTCTTGAATGTATCCCTTTTCCAATTTACACGCTATTTGCATTGTCTGGCCAGTCTCCCTTTTTCCATTTACATGATTTTTACAGGATTTGGGCCACCAAATTTACATCTTATTTACAGGGTATAGAACAGCCCCATATTTCTCATTTTCATGTTCTTTACATGTTTTGTTTAAAAAATTTACAGGATATTTACAAAGAAGATACTGTAAATTTGTTCCCCAAAATTTACATGTTATTTACATGGTTCTTTAAGTTATAAGGGTTAAAGGGGACCACGTAAATCCATTTTTACAACAAATTTACAGCTTCTCCTTAACATGTAAAAAAGCATGCAAATTCAATTTACAAAATGCCAACATGTAAATGTAAATTTACAAAACATGTAAATTAGGATTTGCATGTTGTAAATTACGATTTACATGTGCATGTAAATTTTCAACTTTTCCAGTGTTATATTCAATTAGATTTTAGCTCTGCAGACCACGCAAAACAGAAAACCTTCTAGAATGCTTAGATCACGAGCTGAGAAACAAAATGACGTATAATTAACAGCTTATTTAAAAAATAGGAAAGCGGAAAGCTACAGACGTTGAAAAGTTTGTGTTAAGAACTTTTTCCGAGTAAATACATGGGTTACTTGCTTCCAACCTCGGGAGAATGTTGAACGCAAGGACTAAAGCACTGTTTGCTAAATATACCAATTCATAGTCAAGGATCATAGGGTCATGCCCTAAAATAATAAAACATGTCACCCCACTTTTATGCAATTTAGTGAAAGATGCCGCATGCTTTCTGTTCTCAATATTTTTTGAATAATGCAAAGAATGAGTGGTCACCACCAGAGAATAGACGAAGGAAAAAGGGGGTCCTGAATCTCCAAGATTGCTCGACTTTCGGTTATAGGGGAAGTTTTCAAAATTGTTTCCCTGTTTGCGTTTTCAGTTATGTCCAGGGAACTAATTCATCAAAATTTGTCTCTTTGCCCCCCCTCCCCCCAAAAAAGAACTATATTACGGTAGTATTTGTTGCTGCCATTTAGCGTCAAGTCAAGGATCGGACACTAAGGTCGGGAATCGGTTTCGTTCGCTCAGAAGTCGATTCGCTCACCGTCAATCACTGGTATTGTTAGGTTGATTCTCTCCACGTATGGATTTGTTTCGCTTCCTTTTCTGTCTTTTCGCTCCTCGCCTACCCTGCTCAAACTTTACCTCTACTTAAATCGGACCACGCCCAAGAGGCCGAAGTTCTGGTCACCATGTTTTTGGTTCTTCTTTCGGAAATGTTCTTTGTAAGTTAAATAGTTCTATTGTTCACATTTAAAAGGCGCTATATCACGGGTATTTTTATGGCTTGGGGTCAAAATTCAGGATAAATCAAAACTAAGAGCATTTTCTTACGCACAAAATGGTCTTAGAACTTTAAGAGGAAGAATTCTTGGAAGGAGAACGGAAGACGCGTTGATACTGGTTATGGCTAGACAGGAAGGAAAAATCGCTCGAAAATAATTAACAATTATCCTGCGAAATCGCGCGGAATATCACCTGATACTTAGCCGACGAGGCCGTAGGCCGAGTTGGCTAAATCAGGGGATATTCCGCAAGATTGAGCAGGATAATTGTTTTATTATTCAACAAATTCCCATCGCCTACCATTTTCAGAACGAGAAAAACTACGGCTCTATGATAAAAACGCTAAAAGCTAGCAACACATAAGCTTAATAAAATTAAAAATCAAAACAGAACTTCAAGAAATCGAAGTTTACTACCGTTCACTTAAAAAGAGATTTACAAACTCATGTTTGGAAATTACAAGACAAAGGGAAAAAAATATTGCTCCCTTACCGAGAATAAGTCCTCTTTCTGTGGATTAAAATCTTTTCAACTTTAGTCTTTACAGCTTTCCGTGAGCAAGTGTGCTGCTTCGTTCGCAATAGCATTTTCTTGGTTGAGCTCTCACTATGAAAATTCCAAGTCAACCTCTGGATATCTTTGTGAGCTGAAGCAAATACTCGTTGACTTTTTGAGAGCATTTAATCGTGGAAAGTTTCTTCCAGAGAGTTAAAATTTACGGAGAACACTGCTAAAACTGCCTCGCTTTTCAAAATGGCCGCCAAACAAGCAATGAAAGAAAATCTGCAGTGCACTTCCAAATATGGTCATTTACGTATATCGCAGGATATCTGTCATGTAGGATGACAGATATTGAGGGCTTCCTTACCATATATGGGCATAGTGACAATTTGTTGAATAATAATGTCTAATATCGGTAAATGCGGTAGAGTATCAGATGGATTTGAAAAAGTGGCCTCGCTCTACCTCTATTCATTAGGTATTAGTCTATTAATGATTCCTGACTGAACCTACCTACCCAACCGCTTAACCCTTTAAGGACGGTGCCTCCTTTTGTTTCTGCGCATACTTTCTGCGCATTTCGGGATATTCGGGTTCCTTAAGAAATTTGCTCCCTAATACAACAATATTTTTGTGCGGTTTGTGTGGAAAAAGAAGATCTTGGCAGGGGCTATTAGGATCCAAAAAGAAAATTGTGGGTAACCACGCATTTTTCAGAGATAATTGATCTTATATTTGGAAAGAAATTGTCATGCATTCTTTGCATTTTAATGCGTTTTTAGAATTATGGTTGCCTAATTATCTTTGAAAAATGCGTGGTTACCCACATTTTTCTTTTCAGATTCCAATAACTCTTGCTAGGATCCACTTTTCTCCCATAGTCATAACCTTTGCAAAAATACCTCTGTATTAGTGGGCACCATCCTTTTAGATTCCAATAACTCTTACTAGGATCCACTTTCCCCCATAGTCATAACCTTTGCAAAAATACCTCTGTATTAGTGGGCACCATCCTTTTAGATTCCAATAACTCTTACTAGGATCCACTTTCCCCCATAGTCATAACCTTTGCAAAAATACCTCTGTATTAGTGGGCACCATCCTTTTAGATTCCAATAACTCTTACTAGGATCCACTTCCCCCCATAGTCATAACCTTTGCAAAAATACCTCTGTATTAGTGGGCACCATCCTTTTAGATTCCAATAACTCTTACTAGGATCCACTTCCCCCCATAGTCATAACCTTTGCAAAAATACCTCTGTATTAGTGGGCACCGTCCTTAAGCCCCAAAAACAGCACTAGCTGGGAGAATTTGTTTAAACATCAAGATGCTTCATCCTTGGTGATCATTTCCTTAATTCTCGTGAACTGTATGTGTTATAATGCACTGATATGATAAGGAGAAATTTGATGCTTTATGTTATCCGTCTGCGTGGTCCATGCAGGCAGAATCCCTGCCCCCACCCCCCCGGGCTGATTAGGGTTAAAGCTGAAAGCTTTCACGCGGGCGACAATTTTATTTGAAAATTAGGCCGAAAGTTAATTATTCCATTTTAGACAGAGTTAGGCAATAAACTAGTTTTGTTTTCTCAATCAATTTTTGTTGTTCTGACTGCACTGATTACTGATTACTTATTTATTTGTAGTCTAGGGCAGGAGCACCTATTGTGCGTTAATTTGCAGTGAATGAATTTTCTATTGAAAATGCTCACTGAGTGAAAGCAAAATTGAAATTGTGATTGAAGTCGGGTATGTTAAGCATGCCTTTAGTCAATGGGTTTCTCTGCAAGCCGGGGGGGGGGGGCTCATATAAAAGTGACAGGGAGTGATCCTCCTAAATTTGGAGAAGAACCTCTAAGAGGTACCAGAATACTGTTTTGTAGGTTTGGTGCGCATAAATTTTCACCCCTAATCCGGGGACCGACTCAGTTGACTGACAATTACTTTCTGTCACATTTTCCAGCTCAATACCCTAAAAGGTACTGCCATAACTCTGATGGTAGCTACCCTAAAAGGTACGAAGATCACCCCGTCACTTTTATATGGAATCCCCCCCCCCCCCGGGTCTGCAAGCTGTGTGCCAAACATGCATGGCTTGAGTAAGTTTCGTACTGAGATAAAATTATAACATTATTGCAGACTTACATTTGTGGTAGTGATCGAAGTGAAAAAGTTATTCAAGCAATTAACTTAGCCGTGCCTGCGCGCACGGACCTCGATGAGCACCTCTTGTTAAAGGTTACCTATGAAATGATTTTTAATGAACAAAACCTGCATAATAATTATGATGCTTATAATTTGAGAGGTTCAAAAGAACTGGAACGCTGAAGTGTTTTCGACCTACATCCAAAGGGAATTTTTGTTTGCTACTCGGCAAAAAATCATCCACCCTTGCAACTGTTTGCCTATTCCGCTGATCATTGGTTACTGTCATGGCATGCCTAGGCCAAATTTACAATGGTGTAGCCGTTTACATGCTAAATAAAGTGTTGTTCAGTAGAAGCCTACTTTAGTTAGCCATGACACCCATTTCAAAGTTATTGAGACCCTTGTCCTCAATATCACGCTCTACCTAAAAGCTAATATCGAATGCTAAATACAATTTGTCTTTCGGTGGAGAGAAAGAAGGTTGTTTTTTTCTTGGCGTCAACATCAGAGCGCTTTGATGTACAAGAAGTCCACTCCTAGGCTCCACAATGAAATTTTCCCCAGCAGTACCAACTCGCCTCAGTATGTCCATGTGTTTCGTGGCTGTCGTTCTGATGTTATCCGTCTGTGTGGTTCAAATCTTTGCGAGAGATGAAACTCTGGAAGAACTGCATAGAGAAAGCCAAGTGACTGCTGAATCTGTTGAAAAACAGTCGTTGTATCAAGATCGAGGATTAGACATCGCAAAACTACTGCAAGCCATGGAAGAACGGTAATCTTTATGAAAATGTCAACCAACTAATTTAAAAGTTGAAGGCAGGTTTAGATACGTTTAGTTTATTTTCTTACATTACTCACGTCAAGTTCATAACTGAAAAAGTGCTTCGAACGTCCGGAAACACCTAAAGAAATGCTCATGCACTACACAAACTAATTTGTAACAATTGTTTCAAACAATTTAGACTTTCCACAAACACAACAAACCAGTGCAAATTCCTTCTCACACCTAAGGTTTGAAACAATGGATGAAAGGATTGAGCCGATCGACGTCTCAATATATTACATAAAATACGAGACAAATCATTTTTGCAAGTTAAATGTAGCAAGGAACTTATGCACAAAAGCCATCTAGAAAACTAAAAAGGGACTGAGATAACCCACGAAATTTATGCTATTGATATGCAATATTTCAATCAGTAATCAAGAACAAAAAATAGTTGCTGGTTAAAGGTTTCGTTGAAGCAAAGGTTGTTTTTAATTTGAAGTGAAAACTACGTGGACGAGTGTGGTTTGGGGTTGTGGTGGGTGGTTTATTGCTCTATTTACTAATCACCAAGTTCGATTCCTAGTTTTCCCCACATTCATTCATTTACATTCTCCACACATTTCCTTTGCTGTTGTCGCAGTATGCTTTTCAGAGAAAAGATTCTCCAATGTGTTCAGTGTCTTCTCTCATTGCAGGCATAACAAAACTGCCAGCTTGATGAGTAAACAACTGCGAGAGCTGGAAAAGAAGTAAGGGCAATGTTTCAACCATCTACTAATTACAAGTGCTTCTTTTGTGAGAAAATTAGCTCTCCTGCTGGGATAGTAAAGATTCCCTTACAGTATGTCTCTTTCATTGCAGGCATAACAAAACTGAGAGCTTGATGAATAAACAATTGCAGGAACTGGAGAAGAAGTATGCAAATGTTAATAATTACAAGGGCCACTTTTATGAGATAAAGTAATTCTTTATAACGAATTCGCCATCCAAAAACATCTAAATACATATGTATTGCTCAAAGACTTGTTACATTTTCAATCACGAAATAAGATTAAAAGGAAATTGTTCCACAAACTCATGCATTGAACACCGTAATTAATCAGGTCACCTTTTAAAACTATATTTAACTGGAAAAAGTTGATGTATGTGCTCAATAACACTATCTGACGACAGCAAAGTCCTGCCGGTCACTTCTCAGTCACAGAAACGCACTTGTTTTCCTTCCCATAAACGGTTAAAAAGAAAACTCATTTCCTAGAGTCCATATCGAGTATTTTAGTCAGCACAGCCGAACGATGAATGCTCAAACCCGAGGACCAACCCCTTACCCTTTTATATACCATTTTTGACAGAAAAGGTACCCCTCTTTTATACCTTCCATTGAAAAATAGTACCCCTTTCACATAACTACTAAAGAACACTGCATCCCTTTTCTAAACCCTTGGAATGCAGTTAATGAACTATATTAGAGGTGAAGAGTATTACGGGAGAGATGTTAACCAAAAACAATATCATTGCCTACTCGAAATATTTTCACTTAAGGCCCTTTTAAATACCTAAATAATAGATTTCCCTACCCTTTCATTTATTAAGCTCGTGGAATCCCTACCTTTTTATATACCTGAAGCCTGAAAACGGTACCCCTTTCGGGCGGAGCCTCCCCGTATAGGCCATTATAAGGAGTACCTCCCCCGGCTCCGAGGGAGAAAATTTCCTTGACAAAGTCAGACCAAATAAAACTGCATCAACGCCCCCTCCTTGTTATGACCGGATACAATACACATATAAAATCAACCGATGTTGTTAGCCGTGACTACACATGTGTCAATGACACTGTTTTTTTTTCGGTTTGCTAGAATTTTTGCTGGCTGCAACAGTGACGAAACGAAAAATCATTGATTAGTGTTTTATTCATATCTTTTATATACTAGCCTTTATTTTCCTCGTTATGTAGACTTGATGCGTTGCTGCGTTTACCATCCAGACCAGTTGGCTTGCCGCTTTGGGCCTACATTCTTGGTTAGTAAAGAACAAACCTTTCTATGATAACTTTCTTTGTCTCATTGCAACACTGATATCATGACAAATTCAGCAGTGATTGCAATTAACAAAAACAACATATATTTTTAAATACTTTTGTGTTTCCACCGAGTAATTCTCATCTAACTATACTGACAGGTAGCTGATTACCATCAAATATCACAGGTTACTATATGTGACAATTGAGTTGGAAAATATTTTTTTCTTCCCCGAATAAAGAATGTGTTATGTGTTACGTTTCTTACTTGAAAACCGTTGAATTAAAATTGAATAAATTATAGAAGCCCTCTCAATATCCCTTGCCCATTTGTGCCTGGTTTTTCGTGTATTTCAGGGCAAAAAAGCGGAAATAAAGCTATGGGACCACCCGGGCCTCCAGGACCAACTGGAAAGACTGGAAGCCCTGGAAAAAATGGAAGGTCTGGAAAAATTGGACCAAAAGGTACGTACATAAATGAATGAATGCGGTTATGAACAAAATACATATAGATAGCACTACTGCTCGATGCAATAAAGAAAAGATGTTAACAGACGGAGCTAAAAGACGCCGGCAAACGAAACCAGTCAGAGTTAAGACAAACAGATAAATAAATAAATAAATAATTAACCAATAAATAAATGAATGAATTAATTAATAAACTAAAGTGTCAAAGTATTTAGCACTTAAATACTGTGGACACCGTGAATCTAAGGAGGGAAAGGTACCAGCTACTTTCACCATGCACGCTCATGATCTGTCTTTTTGTCTCTGCATCTATCTTTTTCTGTCTCCCACAGTTCTAGGCAATTTGATTTTAACGGAGCCCGCGCACGTAGCGTGCCAGCGGAGCACCATTGCTAAGCAAATTTGGTAACCTATCAGGAGGGAGTGATGACCTCGCCGCTCGGCTGGTTCGAGGTGTCTGGCCATCGTGACGTCACGACGTGAAAAGAGCGCGAGTTTGCCGAGTCTTCAAAAATGGCGCTGGCAACTATGTTAGAGTTCGGGCTACAAACGTATTTTTTGTGCTACAAAGCTTTCAGCTAAGCTTGTTTTCTTGGGTAATGGAATTTTAGTCATCCCTTTTTTCGATATAGGTGAGTGGCTCTTTGTCTTAACGTTAAAATCACACTTAAATAATGTTTTAAGAGTCATGTTTACTCTCTGCGATCGAAGAATTATGCGGTAAAATTGTTATTGTCCGCGTCCCAAAAAGTGTGTTTATTTCAGTTATATACCACAGGGAAACTTGAAACTTGGCTACGGACTAGCC
Organism: Siderastrea radians; assembly: GCA_964017195.1. Classification (NCBI taxonomy): domain Eukaryota; kingdom Metazoa; phylum Cnidaria; class Anthozoa; order Scleractinia; family Rhizangiidae; genus Siderastrea; species Siderastrea radians. The sequence continues at coordinate 22,267,249 of OZ024890.1, forward strand.
TATAGTTTAACAAAAGTACCCAAGTTGAAACAAGTGGTATAGTATTTGCCAAAAAAATGATCAGTCCGTTTGTTTAGCTGAGTATAATAGAAGGCGAACCTAGAAGGGTATGTTTAGCACTTAAAAGTTAACTTTTCTTACAGTATTTGCTTCCATCTTCTGTATAAGGAAAGAATAGTGATATTTAATTGCTAGGGAAAGAATAATCGAACTTAGTAAATTTTTGCCACCTCATTTAACCCGTGTAAACTACACTTTTGCAGAACAACGTAAAAATCTGAATCAGCTCGCAAATTATGCGGGCGGCTGAGGAAACAAGTCTTCGCTGATCTGGTTCTGTACTTTTTTATGAAAACTAATAGATATATTTGAGTACCATTTGGGTCAGTGATTCAGTGATTTATTCTCAATACCTCCAGTTCCATCTAGATTCAGTTGCTGTCCAGGTTGCATAGTGTTTTAGAAAGAGTTTGACCGTCTACTTGATCCACAACTGACGATGACCGTTTCGCAAATAAATTGAAGTGGTCCTGTCATTTGATTTTCAAAGATTAATTAATTTTAAAACAGTCAAACTGAGGACCATTCTAGTAAAGAGAGAGCCTTGTTAACCCTTAACATCAGTAACCTGAGAAAGTTGGCGTTTTAGATAAACTGTGCTTTTTTTATAATTATTCGATAAGAGATCAGCACAAATTTGGCCGGAAAGCCGGCGTGTCAGCTGTTTTGCCTCGCCTCCAGCAAATGTTGTCATCTTTGTCGTTTTTTACAAGATAGTTTAGCAAAGTAAGGAATTACTGTGGTCCATTATTAACTTCGAACCAAGCACGTGAATTCACAGTAAACGTTTCTTTGTATTGGAGTATTCTTCTCCACATTTTAATGTTTAAAGCCACTGATCATTTTAATGAAATTGTTACGCAATTTTATTTTCCTAAAATTGGAAAGAGTTTATACATACAAAAGTTATGTTTTTGTCTCCAAGCGACACATCTTAGAGTTTGTGAGATACAGCTTCTGAAAGGTGATCTTGATTACGATTTCAATCGATCGACCAAAGCGTCCATGAAATCTTTTGAGTCTTATCGCCAATTGGTTATTTTGTTCTGAGGACCAATTTGCATTAAGAATACTTTTTATGTTCTAGCATGCAGCATACCTTTCGTTCTTTTATTGTTTTGATCTGTTCTTTTTGAGAAACTGGACTGTAAACATTTGCGAGGAAGCCATTTGTTAACTTTCCTTTGAATTTCCGGGGCAGATTTATATGTGACGTCACGATGGCCAGACACCTCGGTTTTTCATTCGCCAATACCGGCGCTTGTGCCCAGGCCCAAGTTCATCACTCCCTCCTGTAACCTATCAAGCCAAGAAATTTTGGTAGTGACGTAATAGTCACATCACCTTCCAATAATATGAGGTAGCACACACTTGAGATAACCCTTTGCTGTATCCCGCATGGTGACCTGCGTTTTAGCAGAGACAACAAAAGTCAAAAACAATTTCAGTAATGGAAAGAAAAAGTTCAAAAGAATACTCATTTGTGTTTTTGGTGGAAGGCAAAAAGGTCAAGTTAAGAATTTGCTTTCGAGGACTTCATCTTTGGTGTCGGTTCTGCTGCGAACTCGGTCGGCACAACGCTCAAGTTCACAGAATTTGTCAGCGGTCCTGACGCCAAACCTAGCAGAGCTAGTGCCTTTTGGTTTTTTCTGTCCACAACCATGGTTTTTGCGGCGGTCCGAACACATTTTCCCAAGAAAAACACCCGTGTTTATCGTAACACAGTAACTTGCGTAACTCGCATAACATCGAATCGAGTCGTAGTACATCGCTAGAATTCCCAGCATTTGGCAATGGTTCGGACTTCAAATATAGCAGAGCTAGTACCTCCCGGTATTTTCTGTGTACAACCATGGTCTCTGCAGCGGTCTGAACACATTTCCCCTAGAAAAACACCCGTGTATATGTCAATCGAGCTGTGCGATCAATAAACAGCTGTTTAAGTATTAAAATGAAACCCTAATTTGCCGACACAGCAGAAGTTGTGCAGTAGTTAGCGCGTTCCCTTTTCATTTCCGCGGTTCGACTCTCAGAGGAAGCCAAATTTTTCCCCTTTTTTGCTAATTACTTTAAAAAATGAATAAGTTTCAGCAATTAAAAAAAGTGGAGCTCCGCTTTTAGGCTTGGCTAAATCTATATACTATTTTTCTCAATGAATATTAATCTGTGATCACGAAGATTTAAACTCTTAAATGCATTGTTAAGTTTCCTCAAGGAAGATCTTCAGAAAAATAGTTTCCTTTAAGAGTAATTTAATTTCTTTCGCCCTTTGTCCCTTTGCAAAATTTATTTAATTTTAGGCATTTTTCATGTGAAACCATGATTTTCAAAAAGCCTTGCTGAAATAAACAGAGCTGTTATATGTTCTTCTAAATTAACACCGCGCATTAATAAAATTGGACTTGTCTATATCAAAGGAAAGTAATGTAGAGTTTCACGTTTCGGCGTCAGAATGTTATTATATAGCAAGGAGCCAAGACCTCTCACTTACTAAAGATCACCTGTGGAAAGTCAGCACGAATTTTGGCGCAAGGTTTTTTCAACCTAAGAACCAGGCTGATTGTGTTACAGGAGAACCGGGTAAGCCGGGAAAGCCTGGTACCAATGTTGCTGTTCCAGGCCCTCCTGGTCCTAAAGGAGACCGTGGAGATGCTGGGAAGACTGGAGACAAGGGAGCCCAGGGACCTAAAGGCGAAAAAGGACAAACAGGAGCTGGGGCGTCTGGTGTAAAGTATGTGCGCTGGGGAAGGACCACATGTCCTAATAATACTGAGATAGTCTACAAAGGTGAGGATAAACATGTGATAAAAGAGAAACAAAGCTGTTATAACAATGTAGCAACAGGATCACACTGAATCTCGAAAAAACGCCTCGTAGCCCCAATTAATCTTTTAAGAACATTAATATTTGGCTTTAATTCTCGACTTCGTATTGTTTTATTCTTCAATCCGTTTTACAATACGAATATATTCCATTTTATTATTCAACAAATTGTCACTATGCCCATATATGGTAAGGAAGCCCTCAATATCTGTCATCCTACATGACAGATATCCTGCGATATACGTAAATGACCATATTTGGAAGTGCACTGCAGATTTTCTTTCATTGCTTGTTTGGCGGCCATTTTGAAAAGCGAGGCAGTTTTAGCAGTGTTCTCCGTAAATTTTAACTCTCTGGAAGAAACTTTCCACGATTAAATGCTCTCAAAAAGTCAACAAGTATTTGCTTCAGCTCACAAAGATATCCAGAGGTTGACTTGGAATTTTCATAGTGAGAACTCAACCAAGAAAATGCTATTGCGAACGAAGCAGCACACTTGCTCACGGAAAGTTGTAAAGACTAAAGTTGAAAAGATTTTAATTCACAGAAAGAGGACTTATTCTCGGTGAGGTAGCAACATTTTTTTCCCTTTGTCTTGTCATTTCCGAACATGAGTTTGTAAATAAGTCTTTTTAAGTGAACGGTAGTAAACTTCGATTTCTTGAAGTTCTGTTTTGATTTTTATTAAGCTTATGTGTTGCTAGCTTTTAGCGTTTTTATCATAGAGCAGTAGTTTTTCTCGTTCTGAAAATGGTAGGCGATGGGAATTTGTTGAATAATAAAACAATTATCCTGCTCAATCTTGCGGAATATCCCCTGATTTAGCCAACTCGGCCTACGGCCTCGTCGGCTAAGTATCAGGTGATATTCCGCGCGATTTCGCAGGATAATTGTTAAATGTATTTCAACAAATTATTAGTATATACACCTAACTGCAATAATGTTGTCATACAAAAATGAAAAAAGAATAAAGAAAAAAGCCAAATAGGAATTAATTAACCATGCAAATTACATTGTCAGATTTTAATAATCTCAAAGCATTTATGCACTACAGCATAATACTTTAATTTCTATCAATTAAGTTGATACAAGGTAAATTGGTCACCGAAAAGACCTTTCGAGCTTTAGAAAGGAGCAATTCCAGAGCAATTCCGTGGATGTAGCTAGCCTGCCTAATTTATTCCTATTTGGCTTTGTTCTTTTCTCATTTTTTTTTTCATTTTTACGTGACAACGATATTGCAATTAGGTGTATATTACTGAGGTATTACTTAGTACTAGCCTGGTTCTGATTACCACGCCTGCGGTTGTTACACGGCCCTAATTGATCTTCTTAATGGCCCTTTCGTGTTCATTACTAAAGACACTGACAAAGGGGCATGCAAAATGAAGTTTGAATCTATTTTACGATCATTTTCATTTTTTTTTCTTTAAATAAAGTTGACAAAGTACGATGAAGTTCTCGGTTCCCTTCTGTTCGAGAACAAGGACAAGTTATTCTAATCAACAGTTGTAAAAAGGTGTTAAAAAAAACTTCTTAGAGTCTTTTTTTAGCGAAACACTTTTGAACTGATTGTTTCTTTTCTTCAGGCATAATGGGTGGAGAGTTTTACCTACATAATGGCGGTGGAGCAAACTATCTTTGCCTTCCAGACAAACCAAAATATGGCTACCACAAACCCAGCTATCAGAACTCCGGACGCATGTATGGCACTGAGTACGAAGTCAATACTGTCAACCCTTTTAAGAAAAATCTCCATGACCACGATGCACCTTGCGTTGTGTGCTACGTCAGCTCACGTGGTTCAATGCTGATGATGCCCGCACGGAATGACTGTCCATCTGGATGGACCGAGGAGTATCATGGGTACCTGATGACTGCGTATCACGGCCACAAGAACCAGAAAGATTTCATCTGTGTTGATGAGGATGCAGAGTATGTTCCCGGTACCGGTGCCAACCGAGATGGCGCCTTGCTGTACGTCGTGGAAGGAGCCTGTGGCTCACTTCCCTGTCTTCCGTATGTCGCTGGTCGTGAGCTGACTTGCGCTGTGTGCACTAAGTGACGGGATGACAAGACTGGCAGTTCTTACTAGCAGTAACGGCCCACCACTCAAACGTTAACTTAAAAGACTGTGGTTATTTATAATTATCTGAACACAACCAGCCTGGATGAAATTAAACAATTGCATAATTAATTTACTTATATGAGTAAAGAATAAAGGCTGCCACATTTTCTAGTTTAATAAATATACATGAATGAAAGGTCACAGTGTTCAAGTACCAACAATAAAATTAAAGTAAAATCATTTATGAAACTCTTCTTCGTTGTTAGCTAACTTTAATGTCCCCAGCCCTTTTTGGCAAAATTCGAGAAACGAGATTGCAATCGCGGACGCCGATCAAAGATAGTTGTAGTGCACCCCGAAACTGAAAAAATATTTCGTAGAGATCAGAGGACAATATTTGCGTCGGAAATGTTGATGAACAGTTTGGTCCATAATCACTTCACCAGTAGCCCTAGCAGTAAAACTTTCCCCTATTGTTCAGATCTAAGTGCTCACTATAAACGAAATGAAAATTGATTGAGTTAAAGTCGCAAGTCTACCGTACCTCAGGATTAATCCCCCCCCTCCAAAAATATATACACGTAGGTAGAGGAGGACGAGGTGGACTAATGTTTTTTGTCAAAGAAAACGTAACATATTCGGCTAGCTGCTTGGCTGATTGGTGATAAGTTTTAAACTCCCTGTATTCCAAAGTACGAAATTAATCTAACGAGTTATGAAAAGTTAACTTGGCCGTTTGTTTTCAAAAGAATGACAAAAAAAACTGCTTTCTTTATAAGTCAATTTAAATGCTGGTAGAAGAAATTTAACCCGCCAGGGAAGTGGATAACGTAGAGTTAGGGAATCGAAATGGCATTAGCATGTGGACTCCTGAAGAAAACAACGCATGGAAAACCATACGTAATTGCATTATTTGTAAAATTAAGGCCTGTTTTCATATTGGCGTCAAAAGATCAAAACTCATATTACATGAATCATGTGGATGAGAAAGCAGAGAAAAATGCTTTCAAATTTTTTACCCGTTTTTAACTTTGTTTTTGATGGCATTTTGCACCTTTCTACATCTTAGGAACGGGTGTTCTTTTACAAGCTCCAAGATAGTAGTAGGAGGTGGTGCAAAAGGCGGAGGGAAAATAATACGCATAGGGGCTGGGGAGAGATTTAAACCCATATTTTTTGGCGTTTTTTTTTTCACACTAGGCCGCCTTTCTGAGTCTTCACGTGTATTATTTATGCGTTTTCTTTGCCACTACGCCCTCTTTCCCACTCAGTCTTCACGTGTTTTAGTTTTGCGTTTTCTTTCCCACTACACCCTCTTTCCCACTCAGGTCTTCACGGGCAATACGTTTTATTTTTGCGTTTTCTTTCCCACTACATCCTCTTTCCCACTCAGGTCTTCACGCGTTATACGTTTTATTTTTGCGTTTTCTTTGCCACTACGCTCCCTTCCTCAGTCAGTCTTCGCTCGTTTTACTAATGCGTTATCCTTTCCACTATCTGAGAGCTGGAACAGACTAACACGGCGTTTATACTGTTTATACTTGATGTCTTAGCACTGTCTTGGAATTGTGCGTCGTTCTGACAACTGGTATTCATTTTCCAGGTCTGTTTAGATTTTCAGAAACTTTTTAAGATGTTGCTTCTGGTCATAGCTTATGGACTTGAAGGATCCTTGGTTGAATGAAAATTTCATTAATGTAACATTAATCGTGGTACTTCAAGTGATTTCAAAGCAGGTTTTCAAGTTCTTTACTTAAAAGCTTAAAAAGCTTAAAAGGGGTGAAGTTCTTAAGACAACAATATAAATAGTCTCAATTGTCGGTTACAATTCAATCCATTCGTATAAAAAGGTATGAGACATTGCAAGATTATATATACTACGATTATCAGTTGAGTATGATACGCGGGAAGTTTCGCGCCTAAGTTTTATCGTTAAAACTTTGCTGTTGTTAGGAGCGACAATGCTAGCATCCATTGGAAACGCCTTGTGTTATTGACGTCATCTAAAATAAAGCGCGCGAAATTTTAGTCACTGAAGTCTTCTTTATATCGGTGTACTAGTATGTTTTGTCGCGTTCATGCTACGCTTTCTATCATGGAAAGGCTTAATTCGAAAGGCAGAACTTTTACCAAGGGCTGTGCACTTTCGCGTGATCTGCGAACATTGATAGTCGATGAAATAGTTAAAAATGGTGGCGACATATATACCGGCTACTTTCCTGGTAACTTTTCGGATGTAGCAAACGCTTTCAAAGTAAGTAGAAACACTGTTATGGCAGCGTCTACATACAGAACATACCACTGAAGCATGGAGAAATGGAGGAGGAAACAACTCTCATTTAACTCAAGGTGACTTGCAGTTTATCAAGACTGTCAAGAGAGCAAGACTGACTTCATCACTGAGGGAAATTTACGACGGTTTAAACGAATTTGGCGATATTCCAAACGAAACTTCCATTTCCGTGATATCGCGTGCGTTGAACAACAGTATGTTGTCTGGTTTGAAATATTCAAGAAAAAAAATTAGTACCGTTGCTCAGGAAAGATTTAGTGTAGAAAATATGGCATACACTCAAATGTTTATTGATTATCTCCATGCAAAAGATCCCTTTAAGCTCAAGTTCTTCGATGAATGCGGTTTATAATTACCATGATAAACGAGGGTACGGTATGAACACTGTACAGGGTGCATCCGATACCATCCATTTTCTTCAGTTTTTTGGTGAAGCAGGAAATGCAGCCAACATGGAAACAGGCTAGGAAGACCAGCGCTACTCACCATTTTGCAGGTGGCGAAGCATTACGAGAGTGACTGAATGAGCGCAACAATGAACCTGTCTATACGCCAACATATTCTCCTGATTTTAACCCTGTTGAGTTTATTTTTATTAAAATCAGGAGCGTTATGCGTTATGAACTTTGGGAACTCACAAACGAGAACATTGAACTTGCTGCAGTCCAAGCAGCAGTAGACTTCATAACGTCAAATGGTATGGTGAATTTTTTCAGATTCACTTCATACATTGATATTTAGTGTTTTGACAGTTTCCTCAGAGAATTGCTCTGGCGAATAATTCACCGTCAAACTGATGTCTTTCCCGCCAAGTGTACAAAAGCATGTAAAAAGCGTCTTGGTCTATGATTTTATATGATCACATTTACATTTGTAAAAATGTTTTCGAGTTTCATTCGCATAATGACAATTACAAATGTAATACTTCTAATTTACAACAACTTTATTCAAATAAGTGTATAAATTACTTTATCTACGTTTAAAAGAACTCAATTATTTTCTCAAGAATACTGCCGCAGACATACTGGCGCCGATTGAAAGGTAAACAAAGGCAACTATTTTTAAAGTGACTTCTTAATGTGGGTCTAATGTTGTAGTCAGTTTCAGCTACTTCACGTATAAAGTCGTTCACTTTAGTGTTCGCTAAATTTATAATTTGCCTTAGAAGTGATGAAAATCTTCGAAAGCATCAACTACTAAAATTTTGTAGTCTCCAGGCGGGGGAATGCCGGCAATCACTAAATTAAGTTGTCGCTAAAAATGGTACCAAATCACAACAACTATGTAGTTCAAGAGTATCTAGATTCAAATTGAACTGTTGTCACAAACAAAAACGCGGTTGTCGTTCTTATGCATCGTTTATTATTCTTTTGAAGTTCTACTAGGGCATTCACCGCTTCCTGTTCCCTCTGACATGATTCAGGTTCAAACGTAGGCGATTTCCAGCCCTGACCGGGTACATACATTCCAGACTGCGGGTTATCTTTGCCGGGGGAAACAAAATCTTCGTCATTTAATGAATAACCGAGAACCCCAGCCTTTACTTTAATTCTTTTAAATTCCGTAAACCGTGAACCCTAGCCTTTACTTTAATTCTTTTAAATTCCCTTTCTGGAACAGTTCGTGGGCTTTGCCAAAATTCTTGAAAGCCTCGCTCGTCGTCGTTGTTTAGATTTATCCAGTTGTCTTCATCGTCCAAGTACCGGAGTCTCATGTTATGTTCATTCAAAAAATTCAGACTTGTGCATCTACTCTTGATGTCTTGCACTAGTGACTGAAAGACATAATGGCCGGAGTGCACTAACCGAACTGGAATCATAAAGCTGATCCACTTCTGTTCATCTATTCTTTGATTTCCTGTATATTCAACTTTCACTTGATACTCCGCCATTTCTTCAAAAAAGTAAGAGATTTCGCGCGCACAGAAGACTGATGACGTCAAAACCACAGGATGTTTCCAATGGAAACTAGTATGGTCACCCCTGACAACAGCAAAGTTTTAACGGTAAAACTTAGGCGCGAAACTTCCCGCGTGTCATACTCAACTGATAATCGTAGTATCACAGAGTTATTTTTGTTATTCCAATATCAAAGGACAAAGAACGACTGTTTCAATAAGCGAGAATAATAATATCTCAGTGATAAATTTCGGCACTTTTAAAATGTCAAAGCAGTCTTGATATATTGGGCTCAGCTCGGGTAGGTTAAAGCAGAGATTACAATTGCACGACATCATACGTGCGCACATTTTAAAACCAAACACGGAAATTTGCTATCCACCAGTAGTGTAAGCTTAGCAAGTTACTGATAAAAAAATCATTTCCAAGACTTGGCCATAGGAGTGGTGTCTGTACCAAAGTCTCAGCTCTTCACGTGCCATGCATGTCCTGTTGTATCAGATAACTGTTGTAGTATTGGCTGTCTAATGGTGTATGTGGCAGAAGTAAAAATAAATTCTTTACTCGTGTCTTAATATTGTGACAATTTATATCAACTGCCATTATTACACCGTTCTTCTGGTGGAGAGCAAGAATACGTTAAAATTCGAAGCACCTCGTTCTTTGTCCCGCAATGAAATTACCCCCAGCAGCAGTACCTGTTGTCGGCTCTCGTTTTGTGGCTGTGTTAGTGATGTTCTCTGTCTTTATGGTTCATATATCTGCCATGGATGAGAATCTGAAAGAACTGCGTCGAGAAGAAGAGCCAAAGGTAAACGGGATACCTTTTCATGGCGCTAAAGCTACTGATAAACAGTTCTCACTGCATCGTGAACAAAGCGACGTTAAGAATAATTCGGTCCCTGGCCTGCCGGACATTGAAAAACGGTTGCAAGCCATAGAACAGAGTTACGCTTCTTTTGCAACTTTGTAAGTAGGTCTCCGTTTTACTGTTCTTCGTAAATCGTGATGCCTTGCTTTATCAGTAAAACTGATTTTTTTTTTACCAAATCCTCATCATGCACGATGAGGAGTGAGAGTCCATCGCTCTTCAAGATTACCAAATAACACGGTAGCACACTAACTTGGCCTTTAACATAATGACAGATTAGATCAATGACAGGGTTTTGGCTGTTTGCATGTTCGACACATGAAGACGTTATACACAAAGTTTGCTTTCTTGAATCACTGTTCATTTTTTTTTACTTTTTATCAAAGGAAAATCTCCCCACCCTCATAACCGAACGTCACTGGAACTGAACTGTACCCTTATTTTAAGACTTAACGGAATTCCTGTAAATTTAAATTTTACAGACTTTTGATAAAACATGAATTCATGAATTTTTATGCGTATTAGTGTGATAACCTCTTCATGTCAAGGTTTTGAGGATTGTGAGTAAATCCATTAAATACAAGACAATTGTTTTGGAAGACTCTATTGCAGTCAAGAACTAATGCATAACAAGGGAACTTGAGAGGAACTGAAATAACCTTAGAAATCTGAAAACTAACAGATGTACGCTAAAACTGTAATATTTCAGTGGTCCAGATTTTAAAACTCGAGGCGAGCCTTATTTCAATTCGCAGAAATAAACGCAGTAGAAGGGGCTGGGGATGGGTGAAGTTAAGAGAGTGGGACAATGGGTTCTAAAGTCATTACTCCCCGACCTCACTGTTATCGCATTATTGTGTTATACTTGTTTACGACTATTCCTCTAGTTTCACGCCGTCTCGCAGAAGACGCTCCCCACTCCTTCACGTTTTGCCGGACACTACTCTACTCCTCTTTTTCCCGTCCCCTTCACCTATAACTTGCAATAATTTGTTGAAGGACTGCTAATGCGTTTGCAAGTTTATCATTAAACTGTATTTCAGTTCTCCTGCCGGAGAAATCCAAAAATAGATTCGTGAAAAGTATGTCTCTTTCTTTGCAGGCATAACAAAACTGCGAGCTTGTTAAACAAACAACTGCAAGAACTGGAAAAGAAGTATGGAAAATGTATTAATTAACAAAACTAATTTAAGAGCCCCTTTCGTGAGAGCAAATGTTCTTTAAAACAACAACAACAGCGAACTGTATTTACACTCGAATTTAAGAGTAGCATGGAAATGCTAATATCTATCTAAAAATACCTATATTTCTCCAGTTGCGTTATTACGTTATCAACCACGAAAGAGGTTTTTACGCATTTTAAAAGAGATATGTGCAAGATTTCTAAACCTAACTCTCATCGAACCTTGCAAACCCAACTCATTCGACATTTAAATTCACTCGGAGAAGGCTGATATTTGTTTCATGAGCAACAGCAATCTATTGTATCTGGCTTTCAAGCAAATCAAAGTGGCTTTTTTTTTCTGCAATAAAGTTGCTCACTTTCAACCAACAAATTAAAGTGCTTTGTGTATACCCGATATCTGTAATATCACTGATTAAAACAATATGCTTTCCGTTAGCCTTATATATTTTTGAATGAATCACCCATAAGATTAGTTTGTGTTGTTGGCTGTGAACATACACAAGATTTATTTTCCGGTTTGATCGTAATTTCGCTGACCTCAACTGCAGTAAAGAAGCGAAAAATAAGCAACCAGTGGGCTTAACACGTCTGTTAACAACCTTCATTTTCCTCTTTCTGTAGACTTGATGCGCTGCTGAAGTTACCGTCCAAACCAAATGGCTCGCCATCTTTTATTTACCTACTAGGTTTGTAAAGACACAATATTACTCTCATAAGAGATCATAACAACACCGTACCAGCAATCATATATCTTCTGAACTTTTTTTGTGCTGAACAGAAGCAAATCTTTTAACTCGCTGCAGCGTCGATGTCAGGTAAAATATTACGGCAGATTTTATAATCAAAGCAAAAAACCTTGGTCAATGAAAAACGTTACTTATCGTCCTCGATTTAGAAACTGAATTAAGAAATATTCTTATGAGCGTACGGGAACATTGTTATCTCAGTGTTGTAACAAACATGCTATTTTTAGCTAATTACTATCCATTTAAGAGAGGAAAGATTACGTTTTTCTTGTAAAACGGAAATTTTCGCTACGTGTCGGAACATTTTAGAGAATTTTGTCAGTTTTAAGACTAGTTTAAAAATAATTGAGCCCTGTCAAAGCCCCTTGCAAGGTAGTAGGAAGTTAAGAAAACAGCTGACATTAATGATTCGATGTGATCAGTTTTTTTCCTCCATATTTCAGGGCAAAGAAGTGGAAATAAACGGAAAGGCCCACCCGGACCGCCAGGACCTACTGGACCAAAAGGTACATTCATAAATGAATGCCAATGAGCTTAAATCAAAATATTACAATACCTTAATGACACCGCTAAATCACTGCAATTTAAAATCGGTGACAGAATTTTTGATCCAGCACTTAGTAAGTCTAGGGATTTTTACGGGCTGCTTATATCCAGTAAGGCGACAGAGTCCAGAGGCTTCATAAAGTTGAAATCAAAATTTTCTATTGATGATGGGGAAGCAAAAAAGGCTTTCTCATTAATAAGGTCTTGTATCTGTGAAACATATGTGCAATGTTTTCAGTTTAAAATACTGAATGACATTTTATTCACAAATTCCCGCTTAGCTAAGATAGGTGTAATACAAAGCGATCTTTGCACTTTTTGTAGTACTTGTCCGGAAACAATCGATCATTTATTCTTTTATTGTGTTTACTCACGTGCATTTTGGGAAAAATTTGAATCTTATTGGATCGCAATTGCCAAAGAACAAAGGAAACTCGAGTTGAAGACTATTTTAATTGGCGTCACAGATACTAAATGTCCTCTGTTTAACTATTTAATCGTTTTAGGTAAGCTACATTTATGGAACTGCCGTAGGAATAATAGCCTTCCTTTTTTCTCTTCCTATAAGAAACTAGTCAAAAGAAAATATGAAACTGAACGTCACATTGCTGCTAAGTATAATAATGTGAAGATGCTAGAGGCTAAGTGGAAACCCGTTTCGAATTGCAATTTGTTAGGTACATAGGTGTGTAACCGGAAAACAAACTGTATAAAAGTAGTGTTAAAATCGCAGTCTAAGGAAGTAGTGTAGTATAAGTAACGTATCGTAAGTAGTATTGTAAATAGTGTATGTCTTGTTTTGCAAGTAGTGTTTTTTGTGTTGCAATAAATAAAATAAAATAAAAAATAAAAAAATAATGACACCGCTAAACTTAACCAGTCGAAAATAAAACATAAGCAAGTCAATCAGCTCCTTAAGTATTAAGTGTCAAAGTATTAAGCACTGACACTGTGAACTCTGAAAAAAAAAGTTGCAGAAGTTAAGGGCGGGAAATGTATCAGCGACCCAGACTTTTTGCATCTTCAATGGATTTAGAGCTTAAGTGGTAAAGCGTTTGTACTGGTATCAGAAAGGTCATGGGTTCTGTCGTCAGAAATTGTATTTTTTACAGACATTTTTCTGTCGCCTTTTTTTTTCTACTCCAGTTTCCCTTTTTTTAATTTTACTGATTCATCTTGTGTAACCATAAATTGTCATAAGGGCCTTCTTGAATTAATAGGCCTTTTATGTTCTTTGAAAGTAACCCCAAGCATTAATAAAATTGGGCGTGTCTTTATCACGCCGGAAAGTAGTGCAGTGTTCCATGTCTCAACTTCAGAATGTTGTCATTAAAATAGTAACGAGCCTAGACCTCTCACCTACTTAAGATTACTTGTGGAAAGTCAGCAACGAATTTCGGTGCAAGGTTTCGTTTTCAAGAAACCTAAGCGCCCAGGATGATTGTGTTACAGGAGATCGAGGAAAACCGGGAAAGCCTGGTAGCAATATTGCTGTTCCGTGCCCTCCTGGTCCTAAGGGTGACCGGGGAGATGCTGGGAGGACTGGAAACAAGGGAGCTCAGGGACCTAAAGGAGAAAAAGGACAAGAAGGAACTGGGACGTCTGGAGTAAAGTATGTGCGCTGGGGAAGAACCACATGTCCTAACAATACTGAGATAGTTTACAAAGGTAAGGGTAATACAATACAATATGGAATACTATATTAGTTGCTTTCTAGATACTTGCACTTATAAATTGCGAAAAAAATAGTTATTATAAATCAGATATTACTCAATACGTAGTATGGTCTGCAGTTCAACCTCGTTCGGTTCTTAGGGTGGGATGGACTCCAAAGTTAGTCTGGGCTCATTTGCCTGCGCATGCTAATTGAAACAATCTCCTAACTTTAAATGGGAAAAGGGGGATTGGGGAGACGGCACTAGTTAACCGGAATTCTTTCAGTATAACAAACATGCCGTCTCTGAAGAAAGAACTTCGAGAAGTGTGCTAATTAAAAAAAAAAAACCAAACGCGACTTAAACCATCCATTGTTTACTGTCTCTAGGCATCACTGTTCATAAGCAACGTAATAGCGTTGCGCACAATTCAAATACAGTGAAACCCTGATATAACGAACCCTTATATAACGAAGACCCTGGTATAACGAAGGATATTCTTCAACCCAGTAATACTAAAGGTATGGAAAAGAACCCTGATATAACGAACCCCCGTTATAACGAAGACATTTTGCCAGTCCCTTGGCCCAACGTTATATCGAGTTTTAACTGTATAAATTTAGTAATTTAAGACCCCTACATGTATCATACAAGAATTGTGATCGGCTAAAAGGCTTTGTATGCGATCTTTTCGTGAGACTGAGCGACAACAAATAAATAATCTAACGTAATCTGATGCATTTTTCAGTGTATCTGATCTAGGCGTTCTTACCCTGCTTACGGCAGCGTAATACACTGTAAGTTCAAAAGAGATGTCTTACTTCTTGTGCAAAAAGCGTTCGCGAAAGGGCACAAAAAATTGCTCGCTAACCCCATTTGCCATACAAATTTCTTATAGCATGTTATGCAATAACGCACGGAGTAGTTTGGTTTTGTCTTTGTCACCTCTGTGGTGCAAAATCTATGACGTCATTTGTGCACGGTGCTACACTGCAATCCACAACCCTCAACGGTCTTTGTAACCAGCTCCTCGGGAAGCAGCAAATACTTTTTAGAATATTTGTATAAGGACACGTTTGAACTGACTGTTTCCTTTTTAGGTAGAATTGGTGGAGAATATTTCATTCATTCTGGAGGTGGAACAAACTATCTTTGCCTTCCAGACAAACCAAAGTATGGCTTCTACAAAAACGGCTATCAGCAGTCATGTCGCGTGTACGGCACTGAGTATGAAGTCAATACTGTCAACCCTTTTAAGAAAAATCTCCATAACCATGATGCACCTTGCGTTGTCTGTTACGTCAAGTCACGTGCTTCATTGCTGATGATGCCTGCACGGAATGATTGTCCTTCTGGATGGACCGAGGAGTATCATGGGTACCTGATGACTGAGTATTATGTCCACAAGAACCAGAAAGATTTCATCTGTGTTGATGAAGATGCAGAGTCTGTTCCTGGTAGCGGCGCCAACCGGCAAGGAGCCTTGCTGTACGTTGTAGAGGGAGAATGTGGTTCACTGCCGTGTCCTTCGTATGTCGGCGGTCGTGAGCTGACTTGCGCTGTGTGCACTAAGTGACAGGATGAAAAGATCGTTGGTAGTTCTTAGTGCCAGCAACTGACTGCCATTTAAAATGTTGATTGTTAATTAACTTAAAAGACCCTCGTTGTTTAAATCTAATCAAAACTTTGGCTATCAACAATGGCATGATAATGGAAGTGATGATCAGATCCGGTTATCAAAACCCTCGGGTGTGCAAAGGAGGAGGGGGGAGGGCGGAAGCCAATCCCCCTAATGCTATTCTTCAATTTCAATTGAGGATGTCCTATCAGCACCTGACGTTTCACTGGTAAATGCTTATTATCCTTGGACACATTTTCGCAGAGTTTGCTGCAAATCGGTTGCCATGGTAACGAGGTACGACAGTATAGGTAGTATGTCAGGTCAAGCCATTTTCTTATAGAATGCGTGTTTTTCGGCTTTTTTTGGTGGAAAAAGCATAAAATGTCGGCAAAAAGCAGCAAATAGTTCAATGTGTAGAATGTAATTGTCAATTTCAGCCGTGTTTTGATAATTTTGAATTTTGACTAAGATTCTCAAAGTGACAGCCAACTTGAACGCCATTTAGTATGACGTCAGAGTCTCCCAGCAGCGCCATAGCTCATAATAGTTGCCTCATCTTGGAGGGCATATTAGAGGTTTATTTATCAAAGTAAAATATTTTAGAAATACTGTAGCACAACAAAAGCCTAAGAGGAGTTCCATAAACTCCCCCCTCCCCTCTCCTCGCTCGAGGGTTAATAAACAGGTAAATCATAAAACTAGAGGTGCTAAAGTCATTATAATAACATGAATGCATGTGAAGTGACAACATTTAACTGAAAGGGAATCTTTTATAAGCCTGTTTTTTCTTAGATTATTTTCCTGTTCCTAATCCTTTTTTGAATTTTCCAAAACGGAATTCCATTTTCAGTCACTTGTTTTCAGTCGACGTTAAATCAATGTCATCAAAACCGGAAATCTGCTGTCTCAAGGCTCCTCATGACGGTGTACGCTTCACAATCAACACAAGTATAGTGACGATACGCTCCTGACAAACATTTGTTCTAAGTACACATTACTATTCGCTGTGTTCTATTAAAGCCATTCTCTTAAACTTTACCGGAACATATTGAATATCACAGTAGGAAATCACTGATAAACGACAAATTTCATCACCCTAGTTATCTGATACATTAGCGCCTAAAAACAGCTCCAACATAGCTCGATCACACAGCGAAGTTCGTCTCTTTTGGAACACCGAAGACCTTACGAACATCAGCAAATCTTCACCTGAGCTCACGAAAATAGCCACAGGAATGTGATCAGTAATGCGCTCCACTACAACATCTCGTAGTTGCTACGGCAACAACGAGATATAAATGAGCATAAAACTCGAGCACGTGTGAAAACGACTTGTCGAAACTAACTCAACATCGTTTTTTTATTTAGTATTAGTTCCAAGTGACATAGTTTAAAATAGGTCCTGTCAATTGGTTCTTCCCAACTTGAACTTTCGCGGTTCTGGATTTCCATATTGTCCTGAGTACACTAAGGTCACTCTTACAAGAGGCCAGAGACCTTGTGGCGTGTTGGATGAAATTATTAGGATCACGTTTCCAGCTGAAAGATCTTGATAGCTACATGTGTCCACTCACCTTCTCCTGATATTGAGATTTAAGATCTATTTTCGGAGCCACTGATGCCAAAAATGCCAAACTTTGGTTATAGGCTATCTCATACACTGACTCTGGGGCGAATTGGCCACCAGTCTGACCAGTTACGAAGAAGTTGGGCGTTAATAGTACGTCATCATGAGGCTTTACAAACTGGCATGTAAGAGGTCTGGAATTTAAAGCGCCTCTGCTCCTGTAAATGCTGTTGCTAACTCTCCATCAGTGATACCAGCGTCGCCCAACTTGCGTGCGCGGTCCTCTTTGCACCCTCGATTATTGCCTCGTAAACACCATCAAAACGCTGTGCGGATGGAGGATTTAAGTGTTCGATAACGCCTTGGTTCGCAGTTGATGCTCTGATTCTGTATTGGTCAAGTAGTTCAACTAAATCGCGCAACTCTTTGTTGGCTCCAAGAAAGTTAACCGCTATTGTCGGATAACATTTCTCTGGGAAGACTCGCTGTATGGCCATTCTGTAAAGGGCCTTCTTAAATGAATCCGTGTCAAGGCCGTAAGCCATCTCAATGTTGCTCTTGTCGTTAAACAGGTGAACAAGCTCAAGAAACGTTTCTGCCTCCGAGTACCTCTTCCTTGAAACTTGATCAGCGATGAAAGGGATTCCAAAACCTACTGCTGTCTGGATAAATGTAATATGCTCGCAGTGAGTTATCCAATGTCTGATTAGTCCACTTGCATGCTATCCTTTTTCATGACATTAGCTATGCTTGACAATTAACTTTGTGACGTGGCTCTTGCGAGGTAGGACTATAAGTCGACCGACTTACCTGATGCGGCCTTTTGCGTCCAATTTTGGTTTCAGTTTAACTAATGTGCTATTCTTGGGAATATCTCTTTAGCGACTGAAAGTAATGTATACTCGTCGGTAAAGACCAGTTCCTGTTGCACGCTTTGAATATGTCGCTTGAATTTCTGCGTCTTCAATTTCATCTGGCTTTAGCTCTCTACTGTCTCTCTTGTCTCTCTTTTCTCTCTTTCTTTCAGTTGATTATGTAACGATGGACCAATGCCTGAACTCTGATACATCTTTGCCAACTTGAGAATCGTTTAGGATTCAAATGCCACGGAAGTAGGAACCGTTCTACCACCTTTTGCAGCAAACTAATTTTGATGCTTCTAAGCCTCTTGTAACCTGGTCAGCTGGATCTTTGGTTTGGACGAATCGTTGCTTTTTAAGATCTGTCAGACTTTGAATCTCTCCAACATGGTTTGCGACAAACTTCTTCCGGTGACCCACCGTGCATTTCAAAGCCATGCCAAGAATTTGGCAGAAGATACTGTCATTCTTAATCCGAGAACTGCTGCCATCAATTACAGTCTATGGATACTGTACACTTGTTGTGGGCAGCGGTGCAACTCTTGTCTTGGCAGCCACTGGTCTTTTGAACAGCAGTCAACTCTTGTTGTAAGCCTACGCATCCGTGGAAGTGTCGACAAATGTATGCAATGTCTCTGAAAACAAGTGCGGACTTCTCGGAGCTTGATTTCGGTTAAATCCATTTCTGTGATTTGTTAGCTAAGTCTTCCTGGAAAAGATCGTCCCAGTCGAGTCCAGTAGCCCACTTCTCTTCCAACAGAACTGATTTGTGCGAAGAGTTGGCGATGTTCTGCACAGTTTCCTTTGATAAGTTCAAACAATTCATGATCGGGGGATTCCCCTTGAATGCAAACACGTCTTCGTCTGGTAACCACGTGACTCCCAGCGTCTTCACCACTGGTGTTCCATTACTATCAAGGTGGATTTCAGATGCTCTGTCTTCGGGCGGAAACCTTCAAGAACTTCGGCAAAGTTCGACTACCACTTTCGAGCTCCCATGAAGGACAAATTGAGCTTGGAATGTTGGGGAGGTGACTCCAAAAAACTGCTTAATTAAATTCGTACTCTTCGGATTCCTTCTCTTTGTTTAATAATCTCAACAGAAAGCGTGGGGTTATGATCGGTCTTTTGCCACGAAGTCAGCTCTCACATAATCTCGGCAATGACAAAAGTTAACACTACGGGATACTTGCAAAAAACGGACACATACATCGTGCAAGTCCTTCTGCAGCTTTGGTCCTTAGCGAATGGTGTCTTTTAGGAAGATGCCAATTTCAGTGGTAGCTCTATCTGGTCTTGCAACAGGGAAGTGAGTACCACTTTTCCGGTCGACAGTCTTTCTTGGCTGGGTTTATCTTTCGAACGTATCCATAACTTCCTCAGCGCACCCGAGTAATGCATCTGAATTAAGCTTCTCCAATTTCAAGGTTCTTCAACAACCACTTCCTTAGTGTTAAACACCCCAGGCAGCGTCATGTTATAACCGTTTGGCAGTTAAGATTCGTCATTCCATCGATATCGATATCGTCCATTAATGGACTTGTCAACTTTCTTTTGTGCCAACTTTACATCGGAAATCAAGACTTGTACCTCTTTTAACGTCCCAGAAGGCAAGTAGCGCCATCGCTTTCATTATGGGCAACTTATTGTCGTTTGTTGCTCGATAAAAGACTATCTGCATCCGATTCCTCAGCAGAGGTAGCCCTTGATCGTGGCAGGTTCTGCCTCTTGGGTTGGGTTCTCAATTTCCCCCTTTGTATCCAGTTACTTCGGAGATTCGCCCATAACTGCATATCGCCATACAGGCTCCTACAGGAGTATTCTCAGTGTCTTCGTTTAACCGAATCATCCCCATGGGTAGAAACGTATAATGATTTTCGCAGATTTTTGCGGATCGTTCGATCACACGTCTTACTGCTCAAAGGTAAAAGCAAATGAATGCTCAGGTTCCTTCGCTCTATCTCACGTGACTCGCTAGCGACATAGGCCAATGACGAAATAGAATCTTGAACCATGTTCGATTGGCTCTGTAAATTCTTCCCTGCGATATTTCGTTTCTTAAAAAAGGCTACTCGCAAAAGACATCGGTCTCACCATATTACTAGATCGATACTTCGTCTTATGCTGTTTTCCGGAAGTTTCCGTTAAACGTTCATTATTCCAAGTATTTGACGAAAACACGACTTTCCAAAATATATCCTAATTTCAATATTTTTTATTACTCAATCATGCATGGTTACCCCCCATTTCTTCAATAAACTACATGTAATTAATGACTGTTAAAAAATGAAAAATAAAATTAAACTTGCAATAGAACCGATAATCTTAAAATGTCGCGAGTGCTAATATTAACTCCCTATATGTTTTGACCATTTTTCGGTATTCGTGTTGATACTAGACTGAGAGTGGAGTGAAAGCAGAGATAAAAATTGCACGACTACCCACATGTGCACTTTACAAAACACCACAAGTTAGGACACTTGCAAAAAATATACACCGTCAGCCGTACATGACGTAGCAACCGACTCAGTGGAAGGTTTCATACATTGCTTCATGTATAAACCGAGCCGTGCGTGTTGACAAGTAGTGTGTGCCGTGTTAAGTCGGATATTGGTATTTTTCTCGTTAATTGGTAAGATAAGAACCTCTTGTCAAACGTTACGATCTCAGATGATTCACCTGGTACTTGTTGTGCTGGAATGTTGAAGTGATCAAAACGTAGTTACACTTTTTGTCACAGCAAAACAAATCATCCACCCTTGCACCCTTGCCAAGGTCCTCGACATTTTTCTCTTTTGTGGTGTTCCTGGACTAACTGTAAAATTATGTACCTATTTAAACACTAAATGAAAAATTGCAGAGATGAAAGCCTCCTTTAGTTAGCCATGACACCGATTTCAAAGTCATTGACACCTCTGCTCTCAATATCACGCTGTACCTGAATGATGATATCAAATGCCCAGTGCAAATATCTTTCGTTCGAGAGAGAAAAGGGTGTGTTTTTCTTGGCGTCAACATCAGAGCGCTTTGGTGTACAATAAGTCCACCTCCAGGCTCCACAATGAAATTGTCTCCAGTAGCAACACCTCGTCTTGGCCTGTCCAAGTTTTTCTTGGCTGTGTTATTGATGTTATCCGCCCAAGTGGCTCATATCTCTGCAATAGATGATACTCTGGAAGACCTGCGGAAGGAAAGCCAAGTGACCGCTGAATCTGTTGGAAAAGAGTCTTTGTTGTATAAAGATCCAGGGTCTAACCTGCCTGCAGACATTGAAAAACGACTGCAGGTGGTGGAAGAAAGGTAATTTTTAATGCAAAATTAACTTATAACAACTAAAATTGAAGACAGCTTATATTTCAAGTTTAAACTCCTATACCACGTACATCACTCCTCAATTAAAATAAAAATTGTTTCATAGGAAAGCACTTCCCCAAGACACAACAAAAAACAATTCCTTGCACCTTATCCTTATTCATTTCTGAGTTTTGAAACAGTAGGTGAATTCAGAGAATATTGGTCAAGCTGATCGACGTCACAATATAGTCCACAACCTGTATTTGTACAAGACAAATCATTTTCTTTGAATAATTAATGATCAACAAAGCTGAAAAATGTGATATTTCAAGATCCAAAAATTAGAATTTGTCTTGCTGGTAGAAAGGTTTCATTGTATTTTATCTCAACTTGAAATAAACACTGTGCGGACTAGGGGTTGTGAGGTCAGGGTGGGGTGGGGTCAGAAGTGAGTTCTCCTTGGCGGCTCCCGCCACATTCAGTCCCTTGCTGTTTTCGTAGTATTGTGTTATTATTTTCCTAATTCTCCTGTGGTCCGTTGTCGCAGAAATAAATTTTTAATTCCGGGTCGCAATTTCAATTGTCCTCCTCCACTCGCGAGCTTAAGCTCATGTCAGGTAGAGGGCAACCTGTTCATTCATTTATGATTTCAATATTCATGAAACTATATTTTATTTTTCCTACGCCCGTTTGTGGAGTAAATATTTCATAACACTTTATCTGATTTTTTAATTTAGGCTCAACAAAACTGCGAGCTTGATGAATAAACAACTGCAAGAACTGGAAAAAAAGTATGTAGAATATTTTTAACAACCTACTAATTACAAGGTCCACTTTTAAGAGATAAAGTATTATTTTAAAGACGATCACGCTGATATTTCGTTCATCAGTTATTGTTGTTCTTTCCAGCAAAGGCGGGAAAATTATTAATAGGGACCATCAGTGTAGATTTACTTCAGATGAACAGTCTCTCAGTTTTGGTCAACATAAACTTTTACCTCAAGTAATGATAACGAGACACAGCTGTCACGGTTTGTTTCTGCTCAAAGTCTGTGGAATTGTTTCGTGACTCAGCCTCTGTGGGATACGAAGATTGTTGGATACGAGGTAATAAACAACCAAGAAGGCGCCGATTAGGTTATAAATGATGATACCCAACAATCGCGAGTGAAATAATTGTTTTACAAAGTCTTAATGAAGTCGGAATTTTTGGCTGTCTTAATTTTGGAGAAAATGTTTGCTTTGCGGCGAAACTCAAACTTTACAGCACACAGTAGCGCTTGACACGGCATCCGAATTTCTCCTAATGCAAAAAGCAGGGTCATTCGCTAATATCCTGTCTGCGTTGAACCAATAAGAAAGCTAGAGATTGAGAGTTAAATGATTGTTGTTGCTGGCTGCCCAAATACATAAACATGTTGGCACCAGTGACTAGTGGGCTTATCATATGTTTTAATAACCTTCGTATTCCTTTTCCTTTAGACTCGATGCGTTGCTGCAGTTACCCTCCAAACCAATTGCCACGCCATTTTTGTTCTACTTACTAGGTTTGTTAAGAAAGGAATTTGCTCAAGATAAGTTGATTAACAATGTATTATGGGGTAGACTATCTGGGAAAGTATGCAACTTATTGATCTGATACAAAGCGTAGTGAGCTGATCATGACAAAACCACAAATCATATTTTTCTAAACGTCTCTTATGAAAAGAAACAAATCTTAAAACTAAATGCAGCTTAAGGCAACATACCATGTTTGCGAGGCATTTGTTAAATGATTTAAACAAATCTTGGATGATAAAAAGAAGCTCAGTTGTTGCCCTCGATATAGAAAATGGATTCAAAAGTCTTCGATTTTACACAATGATTTCGCATGTAATCAGTCCAACGAATAATTCTCATCTCGCTGTAGAAGATGTATATCGTGCCACACGGTAGTATTTGCAGGCAACACCTTGTAAAAGACTTGTTATACTTGTACCGGATATGTTAAGTTGTCAGTTGGAAAGTTGATAGAGGTTTTTTTTCTTGATCTTCGCCTAAAGATTTCTCTTTACACTTTTCTGGTCCTTCCATCTGGAATAACTTGGATGAAGAATTAAAAAGTCTATCTTTGAATTCATTTAAGCAAACTATGAATAAGCATTATTTAAGTACTTATGGTTAGTGCTGGCTTAGTATTTTAATTTTCTTTTCGCTCATATTAAACTAAGTAAACAAATTTTGGTTCAAACATTAACTGGTACTGTTTTCTCTCTTTTCTTTCTTCCTTTCCTTTCTTTTTTTTTACATGTCCCTTTTTTTTCTATTTTGTTATTTAAATTACTATTTAGACATATTTAGTTACATTGTACTTAATTTTTTTTGTACTTAATTACTTATTACTTGTCTTATTTTACTTTTGTCTTCTTTCATGTACAACCTAGTCAAAGCAATTTAATTTTTTTGTAACTACTCAGCTTGTTTAGTTACCTCTATTCTGGGTAGTTTTTTTTGCCTATTTTAGTTAATTTAGTTTATAGTGTAATTGTTTTCTATTTAATTTGGCAAAATAAAATGGCTGTTGTTGTTGTTGTTCTTGCTCAGTTGTAAACAGTTATCAGTGGCTAACTAATCCTTGGTGATTCTGGTTTTTTTTCTGGTTTCTTCATATTTCAGGACAAAAAAGTGGAAATAAACTGATGGGGCCACCAGGACCCCCAGGACGGATGGGACCTGCTGGAAAAAAAGGACCAAAAGGTACGTGAATGGTCGCCGCCATAATCAAACTAATGATAAGCTTAATCCTCCATGCAATGAAAGACTATCACTAAGTTAACACAAGGACTAAATGACACCGACAATCTTAAGCGGTCATAATAATTAAAATAAACTACGTTAACACAAGAACTAAACGAAACCGACAATCTTAAATGGTCATAATCATTAAAATAAACTCGAGGTACAAAAGTTGAGGCTGCAAAAGCCACGAAGGCCTCTACCGTGCATCTTATTGGCCAAATTTGTCCTTTAATTCAATTGCCACTGATTATATACTAACCCTAACAAGGGTTTCCATGCTTTGGTCGTTGTTTGTAATTAGTCCCCTCGAGTTGTGAACCAGGAATTTTTCTGTTTTCTTTTCTCTCTGCTTGCCAATTTCAGTAAATCCCAGTGATTTATGTGGTGGAAGCATAAAGTATTGTGAAATTTTCTTGAAGTTATAATAAGGCTCTTATTGTTTTTGGAAATTTTAAAACACCTCGCATGGTTTTCAGACGGATGTCCAATACAACCAGTCAGAGTCGATTTGCTAAGGTGCTCAACCACCTTAGACGATTTGACTCGTTGAGTCGGTATTGGACATGGGTGAAGCTGAAGATGACTAATAGAAATTTCCAATAGATTTGGGGCAAGTTGTTCTCAAGAAACCTAAGCGCCCAGGATTTTTGTTGCAGGAGATTCAGGAAAACCGGGAAAGCCTGGTAGCAATGTTGCTGTGCCAGGCCCTCCAGGTCCTAAAGGAGACCGGGGAGATGCTGGGAGGACTGGAGACAGGGGACCTCAGGGACCTAAAGGCCAAAAAGGACAAAGAGGAGCTGGGGCGTCTGGGGTGAAGTATGTGCGCTGGGGAAGGACCACGTGTCCTAATGACACTGAGATAGTTTACAAAGGTGAGGATAAACAAACGAAAATAGAAATAATTGCAAAGCTGTTAGTGTTGTTAGATTCTACGGCTACACGCTCGCATTTATAAATCATGAAAAAAAAAGTGGCTGTCAACACAAGCAAATTACAGTTAATGATTTTCAGAGCATTTCCATTTCCTATTTTGGAAGTACGTGGATGACACAACAGCTTCGGAAATTGTAAGTAAGGGTGACCAGAGTAATGCTCAAGCTATTGCTGACACGGTAGCTGACTGGTCACGCAAGAATAGAGTTAAGTTGAACAATGACAAATGTAAGGAACTTTGCATCTCATTTGCCAGAGTAGAAAGAGACTTTCCACCAGTAGTCATAGATGGTGCGAACATTAGGGTAGTCGAGAGTGCAAAAAAAAAAAACTCTTAGGGCTTACCATTTCTAACGATCTAATTTGGAATGCCCATATAACTGAGGTAATTAAGAAAGCATCTAAACGGCTATATTTGCTCATCCAGCTGAAAAGGGCCGACGTGTCAGAGAGTGACCTCTCTCGTTTTTACACCGCGTGTATACGTTCCGTCTTAGACTACGCAGCTCCAGTATTTCACTATGCCCTGCCTAGGTATTTATTGAATGAATTAGAGAGCATCCAGAGAAGAGCGTTACGTATTATTTGCCCATATACAGGGGCACTCAACGAATCTGTTCCTTCAAATATCTGTTCTTGGGACGACTTCCTGCTGGCTGGCAAATTATTTTTGTGTAGCTACTCTCCTGGGAAATAATCACTGAAGGTTTTTTCCTGGGAAAATTATTTCCCGCTGGAGAAGCCCTGGACTAAAAGATTGAAGCTTGCTGAGAGACTGGGTCGGGGCAGTAGCCGCTGACCGAACAAACTGCTTCTCCAGGAAACCGTTTCCCCCGAAAAATTTTGGTTTTGGCTAAAAGGGATGACTCAGAAGTACTTCTTGAGCCTGCGGTGCACCAAACCCAAAGGACCATGTTGTCACTTGTAGCAACTGCTGACCGGAAGAAGGTCCTTTCAGGTCATCCCTTCTATTAACCACCACCAAAAATTTTGGCGGTTACGTCCTACGGTCGCGGTTACGTCCGTTTACGCCGTTTATCGTTCGGTTCATTACGGATTCTTTCAAACAAAAGGTAGGCATGTATATCGCTTTGCTATGTTTTATTCATGATCAGTTGTTTAACACTTGTGAAGCCCGGTGGCGGAAAGTAATACTCCAGTTGTTGTCTTGTTTCGCTCACAGAATCATGAATCATGGCCATGCAGCCCAACTATCCAAGGCTGAAATATTAAACACCCAGCCTGCCACCACAAACATGATAAGATGGCGTTTTTATTAAGCCATTAAAGCAGCTTATGCTTATATAGGTGAGCTTTTCAGTCACGTTTTAATTTTGTCGCTTTGTATTTCGCATTCATCTCATGATTATTTATAGTTGGTAATGAGTAAGACCAAATCGTAACTGTAGAATGGGAAATTTTAATATTTAAATGTATATTTTCTGCATGTTAGATTGAAGATATGCAGGCATCCCCCGGGGGGGGGGTACTCCCATATATAACCTATATAGGTATGTGCCGCTGTGAAGGGTATGGTTTTCAAGCAGTTTAGTCTGGGAGAGGGTATAGAAATCAGGGAGTCTTGGTCTAGGATAGGGTATCAATTACCGGGAAACTAATGGGTGGTGTGAAAATTTAACCCAATTAATTAATGGGTTTGAAAAACTCGGAAATATAAAATATAAACGAAATCGCGACAATATTGTTGATCGAGAGATGGTTTTCCATTAAAAGCACTGTGTGGTTATATTTCTGATGGATAGCTCGAAAATAGCTAGTCTGGGATAGGGTAGGGATTTTTGGCATCTAGTCTAGAATAGGGTTGCAAAAACGACATGAAGGTGGTCTGGTATAGGTTAAGGGTTTCAGAGTCCCAGCGGCACACTCCCATCAAGATTTTTCCGAGTACCCCCCCCGGGAGGCATCCCTCGTAGGCCTTAAGCTCACACACACCTGAGCTCAATTTTGAAAATTGTTATAACAAACAATAGGGCTTTTTATTTGTAAAATGTGGCTAACAGAGCTTTATTTCTATTGACAATTTTTTATCAAACAGCATTTTACATAGCAATGAACCTCTGAGCACTTCATTTGAATATTTATGATGTTTAAATGGCCTCTCACTGCGGCAAACCGCCCTTGAATCCCTGTACTGTATGCTTTCCCTACAATTGATAACTAGTGGCAACCAAAGAAATTTTCTTGTAAACAAATAACAAACCTGGACAGACAAAATAGAGAAACACATGCTTTATATGCCCTGCTCTTATTTTGTTGTAAATATATCGCAGCATAAATGCCTGTTAAGTGTCAGTAAGGGGAGATTTACTGTACAAGCTATGTTTTTGTTTAAGTCCAACTCAGTATTAACATATGTTTCTTTTGTTAGGGTGTATCAAGCATGTAACAGCCAGCACTCACAAAAACGCAAGTGAACTTTTTTGTTACTCCTTTTTTAACTCAAGGTGAGTTAGGGTTGTGATGACAGAAACTCAGTGCTGTTAGTTTGTCCTTGTGACCCTTTCTCTTCCATTAGGTTAAGTTAGGCTTGTGGTGATGGACACTCGTTGGCTGTTCGTTCTTGTGACCCTTTCTCTTCCATTAGGTTGAGTTAGGCTTGTGATGACAGACACTCATTGGTTGTTCGTTCTTGTGACCTTTTCTCTTCCATTAGGTTGAGTTAGGCTTGTGATGACGGACACTCATTGGTTGTTCGTTCTTGTGACCCTTTCTCTTCCATTAGGTTGAGTTAGGCTTGTGATGACGGACACTCATTGGTTGTTCGTTCTTGTGACCCTTTCTCTTCCATTAGGTTGAGTTAGGCTTGTGACGACGGACACTCATTGGTTGTTCGTTCTTGTGACCCTTTCTCTTCCATTAGGTTGAGTTAGGCTTGTGACGACGGACACTCATTGGTTGTTCGTTCTTGTGACCCTTTCTCTTCCATTAGGTTGAGTTAGGCTTGTGACGACGCACACTCATTGGTTGTTCGTTCTTGTGACCCTTTCTCTTCCATTAGGTTGAGTTAGGCTTGTGATGACGGACACTCATTGGTTGTTCGTTCCTGTGACCCTTTCTCTTCCATTAGGTTGAGTTAGGCTTGTGACGACGGACACTCATTGGTTGTTCGTTCTTGTGACCCTTTCTCTTCCATTAGGTTGAGTTAGGCTTGTGACGACGGACACTCATTGGTTGTTCGTTCTTGTGACCCTTTCTCTTCCCTTAGGTTGAGTTAGGCTTGTGACGACGGACACTCATTGGTTGTTCGTTCTTGTGACCCTTTCTCTTCCATTAGGTTGAGTTAGGCTTGTGATGACGGACACTCATTGGTTGTTCGTTCTTGTGACCCTTTCTCTTTCATTAGGTTGGGTTAGGCTTGTGACGACGGACACTCATTGGTTGTTCGTTCTTGTGACCCTTTCTCTTCCATTAGGTTGGGTTAGGCTTGTGACGACGGACACTCATTGGTTGTTCGTTCTTGTGACCCTTTCTCTTCCATTAGGTTGGGTTAGGCTTGTGACGACGGACACTCATTGGTTGTTCGTTCTTGTGACCCTTTCTCTTCCATTAGGTTGAGTTAGGCTTGTGATGACGGACACTCATTGGTTGTTCGTTCTTGTGACCCTTTCTCTTCCATTAGGTTGAGTTAGGCTTGTGACAACGGACACTCATTGGCTGTTCGTTCTTGTGACCCTTTCTCTTCCATTAGGTTGAGTTAGGCTTGTGACGACGGACACTCACTGGTTGTTCGTTCTTGTGACCCTTTCTCTTCCATTAGGTTGAGTTAGGCTTGTGACGACGGACACTCATTGGTTGTTCGTTCTTGTGACCCTTTCTCTTCCATTAGGTTGAGTTAGGCTTGTGACGACGGACACTCATTGGTTGTTCGTTCTTGTGACCCTTTCTCTTCCATGAGGTTGAATTAGGCTTGTGACGACGGACACTCATTGGTTGTTCGTTCTTGTGACCCTTTCTCTTCCATTAGCTTGAGTTAGGCTTGTGACAACAGGCATTCGTTAGTTGTTTGTTCAATGTTGTTGTGTCCCTTATTCTTGCATCAAGTTGAGTTATGCTTGTGATGACAGGCATTCATTGGTTGTTTGTTGTTGTGTCCCTTATTCTTGCATCAAGTTGAGTTAGGCTTGTGAGAGTGGACACTCATTGGTATTTGGATATTGTAAGCTATTATTTTCCCTCCAGATAAATTTGACGTTGGTGGCCATTGTTTGTATTGGTTTTCATTATTGAGTTGGTCTTTCTCTTCTGTAATGATTCAAGTGCTTCATTCAGCAATTTTTGTTTGCTCCTACATGTATGATTTGTCACTTTTTTCTATTATGGCATGTCAGCCGTTATTCTTTTAAATTCCTCTTTCCTTTACAATGAATGCTGTACAAGTCACAGATACACATGCAAGTTGGAATGTAACTGCTGATTTGCTTGTCAATGGAAGGTAAATTTTAAACAGAATAATAATGCAGTTTTCATTCTTATGAAGTTAAATACCTTTTCTAATTGTATTGTGTTGTTCCAGAAAATATCCATACTCCCCCCACAGAGGGTTTTTTGGGTTTGAACCCCCTACCCCTCTGGAAATTCCAGTTTAGGCTGATACCTTCCTTTAAAGATTTTGGCCTTTGAGACCCCCCTCCCAGTCGGAATTTCCAATGAACTTCTGTGATGGGAGTATTGATATTTTCTGGACCCACACATTGATACAGTTGAATGTGTCAAAAGGGTGCAATTTCACTTTCAAAGTCAAAAGCTTTTATGCTGTGGACTCATTTAATAGTGAAAGTTCTTTTACAAAATTCATTGCCTAATCATGAGAAAAAGAAATCTGTACAGGATATGACTAAATTCATATTGTAAAAGTGAGCCCAAAAGCACTTTTTACACAGGCATTAAGTCATCCTGCACATACAGTGTATTTCTTGTTGGTAATTTGTATTGTTATTTGTTTATGATTATTTCAGTGGAGTGCCTGTGAACTAGCTATATTAGCTAAGTGCACTTTTGCTCTAAATAATAGCATTTACCATTTTCTACCATTTTTTACTGTTTACATTCTGTAAAAAATGTTCCACATGGAATCTTGTTCAAATTCCCTGATGAAGTCTGTAGTTATCAGACAAAGGTGGTTGGAGAATAAAACTTGGTATGGGCATGGATACTTTCAGGAACCACACATTCATCAAGAAAGAATTAATTTCATCTGTTCTCTTTGGGTGTAAGTGATAATGGAGACCAATTAGGTGCCTCACTAGGGGACATACATGTACTAACATGAGTTGAAATGTCAGCTTTTCATGGGTAGTCTGCACACTGTCTGTGTGGTGTGTTAACCTGTAAAGGCTTAATGCAGGCTGGGGAATTTACAAGACTCTAGAAAGGGTTGTCAGTTATCTCCAAAGTTTTGAACTGTTAAATCCTTTAACCCTAGCATTGACCAGCATGTAATGTCTCCATACCATACAGGTGTATTACTACAGTTGAATCTCTGCTTGTGGACACCTGCTATATATAATAAGCAAACAGCTCCTGACAACAGACACAAAACTGTAGTCACGGGGATTTCCCCACTGAAACTCTTAATTCTACTGGCATGATCTCCTGCAGGTAGACACCTCTTTCAATATCTGAAAGAGCTAAAATAACTTCCCTTATGCTGACAAACATCTTTAATCTTGGACTCAAATAACAGTATTTAACAAATAAAAAAGCCAAAACCGTGCTTTGTTCTGTGATAAAGCACGCAAGGAAGTGACGAGAGCACGAAAGAAGTGTAGGGTGAACACGAGCCGCAGGCGAGTGCTTCTCCCTACTTCTTGAGTGCTCTCGTCACTTCCTTGAGTGCTTTATCACAGAACAAAGCACCGTTTTGGCTTTTTTATTTGTTTTATAATATAGCTTTGCTCACATTTGTAAAGAAACTGGCTTCTAATTGCAAGAAATCAAGTTTTTTTTTTCACAGCTTACAAGCGCGTGCAAGAAAGGTTTTCAGCTTGCCAGCGCGCGCAGAATGGCGTCACGGGCTACTCCGTGCATCTGTACTCTGATAAAGCACGCTGTTTCAACCAATCAGTGCGCGCGTTATATCGAAACTTTATTATAATCACAATTATTGCTTGTAAAATCAATTTGCACTACAAGAAGGTTGAGCGCTCTTTTCGCTTCCCGAATGGCTAATGTGCTGGGGGTGTGACAATACCTACTCAATTAAATCATTAATTAATAATTAATTAATTTATTTATTTATTTATTTATTTTGACAATATTTATTATTGCTGGCTGGGAGATATGAGAAACCAATTCTGCTGGCTGGGAAACCTACTATGAACAAGTTGCTAGGAAAAAGGAACAGATAATTTTTTCCCAGCAATGAAGAAAAACACTCGAAAATGCCTTAGACAGCTTTTTTTCTTGTCATATTGAATAGAACAATGCATTTTTGCAAAATTGTTCGTTGAGTGCCCCTGCATATATGGAGTACCATCATGCGCTAAGTAGGCTAAGCCTGCCCACAATAGCAGAACATCATGACAACATCTGCAAGTGCATTTTCGAGAGCATAGTTAGCGATGGCCAGCATAAACTGAGAAAGCTTTTGCCGCCAGTATTTTCCACACGATTCAACCTAAGGCGCCCGCGCACGTATAGTCTCCCTCATTGTAAGACTAATAGGTTGAAAAATAGCTTTTCAATGGCTTCATGTCATCAAGCTGATAAATCTTGAATGTTTTTATTAGATTATAAGTGTTTTTAATTGTAGCTTGGATGATACCCTTTTTTTCTTAAATCTTAGTTTTAAATGTATTTACCTTCATTGTAGTATAGATTTTTAGATTTTAATATATTTTTTATTGTATATGTACAGTAATACACAATTCAGCCACATACGGCTATCTATCTATCTATCTATCTGTCTGTCTGTCTGTCTGTCTATCTATCTATCTATCTATCTATCTATCTATCTATCTATCTATCTATCTATCTATCTATCTATCTATCTATCTATCTATCTATCTACCTATCTATCTATCTATCTATCTATTTCGAATATACTCTCGAATTATTTTTTAGGTATAATGGGTGGAGAAAGTCACAGTCACCCAGGTGGTGGATCGAACTACCTTTGCCTTCCAAGCACCCCAAAGTATGACAAGTACAAGAATGGACATCAGCACGCTGGGTACGTGTACGGCACTGAGTATGAAGTCAGTGATTATAGCGGGGACCCTTTCAAAAGAAGTCTTCATAACCATGATGCACCTTGCGTTGTCTGCTACGTCAGCTCACGTGGTTCAATGCTGATGATGCCCGCACGGAATGACTGTCCAACTGGATGGACCGAGGAGTATCATGGGTACCTGATGACTTCATATCACAACCACCCGAACCAAAAAGATTTCATCTGTGTTGATGAAGATGCAGAGTATGTTCCTGGTAGCGGTGCCAACCGGGATGGCGCCTTGATGTACGCTGTTGAGGGAGTCTGTGGTTCACTCCCCTGTCTTCCGTACGTCGCCGGTCGTGAGCTGACTTGCGCTGTGTGCACCAAGTGACTGGATGAGGAGACTGGTAGTTCTTACTGGCAATAACGGCCTGCTATAAAAAGAGATACTGGTTAATTAACTTAAAAGTGCTGTCGGTATTTAAATCTGATCAAAACCTAAGTGTCATACAACAGCCAAATAATCAGTTCACTTATAAATAAATGCATGAATAAAGCATGAAACTAGGGAGTTCAGAGCCAGGGTACATTAAGAAACAACAATAAACGTGAAAAACAGTTATCAAACTTTCTTTTTGTCTTCTTACTTTACTTTTCCCAGACTTCTTGACAAGAATCGAGAATCGAAATACGATCGCCGCCGAAGACACCAGAAATGCACCCTTGAACCCATTGAGCGATGAGGTGAATAAATGTCTCTTTACCTCACTTCAGACCGGGTTTTCTCGGTCTTCTGGGACCCGGCCGGGGACGGATTCTACCACCAGCCTCTGAGAATATTAGGGCTATTCTCAGTACCGGAAATAAAACAAGAATATTTCCATAACAATAGATATCCCACAATTCTTATTGTGTGCATTTGTCTAACAACATCTCAGAGTGAAGACAGCGACTTTTTGGCTCTGTTGTGCACGCGTCATGGCCGAACCTCAACCGCCTGCTCAACACCCCTTAAATGTACGTCCCGAGGACGCTTTAAACGAAGTCCGAAGAGAAATGCCTTTGCAGAATGCCCCCGCTGTAGTTCCAGTTGAGAATCCTCCGCCCGCTGACGTCCCAGCCGCTAATAATGCTCCACCCGTAGAGAATCCTGGCGCTGCACATGTTGCTCCACCGCTCGAGGTACATAATTTGCCCTGTTTTCTTGTTTTGTTGTTTAGTCATTTGTTCTGGTTTTGTATTCCGTGGTTTTCATGTGCGCCCAGGTAGGCTTGATGCCTTTGGAACACGTGCGTGAATGGTACGGCCACCGCACTGGACTTTTGAATTAAAAATTAGTGCGCGAGTGGTACGGCCACCGCACCAGAGTCTTTGAAATGGAAGAATATGTGCGTGAGTGGTACGGCCACCGCACAAGAGTTTTGAAAATGGAAGAATATGTGCGTGAGTGGTACGGCCACCGCACCAGAGTTTTCAAAATGGAAGAATATGTACGTGAGTGGCACGGCCGCCACACAAGGGTTTTCGTAACTCTCACGATATGTTCGCGAGTAAAGTTTTCGCAAGGTTCTTTCAAAATGTCTGATATGTGCATTAGTCGGTATTGTTTACTGCCACTAAATGTTGTTACTGCCGAGTTATATGCTTGCTAATGGGT
Source organism: Siderastrea radians (assembly GCA_964017195.1). NCBI lineage: Eukaryota > Metazoa > Cnidaria > Anthozoa > Scleractinia > Rhizangiidae > Siderastrea > Siderastrea radians. The sequence continues at coordinate 22,301,279 of OZ024890.1, forward strand.
GACACAGCGTCCTCATGTAATTTTAATTTCATTTGCCATTTGTTGCTCGCCAACATGTCTGTTTTGTGCGATCGCTGTCTTAGATTGCTGTATTTATACTAGATGGGCTTTAGTTTTGGGTTGAGCTCGGTTCGGCGCTGTTCGGTAGCGTCGCAGCGGTACAATTCTAATGTGATTTGATTTACGGCGCGGCTGTGACGCTACTTTTCGATAGAATCTGGTTATATATAGTTACTAATTTTCGACTTTAGTGCTTTTCTACTACCGCTCAAATTAACACTTAGGCACCGCAGTGAAACCAAAGCTCGGATGGACCGGGTTGTAGGAATCTTAAAACGAATTATATTCTCCTTTGTCAAGCGGTGTTTTCAGGAATTTAACTCTCTTGTTTTGGATTTCAATGACAGAGTTCTTTAGGCGTTAGAGAGCTTGTCGGAAAGTTCTTTCTTTGTTTTCTAGTTGTGATTTTTGCCATTTGCATGCTAATTTAATGTTTTCTCGCCTCAACGTTTAGTTTCGCGGCGTTTAATTAAGGGTTGTTATGGCTTTGTTTTGTGAGTGAACGTTTTTTCTTTTCCGCTCCGGCGACGTTTTCTTAATTTCTTACACTTCGAATTAGTAGCGTTTTGCGTACTTCAACAGCTTGGGGCTGTGCTTAGTATATTTTTGTGCACCTTAAACTGGTGTTGATCTATGGTGACCAGGTGTTTTTCTTGCTTTAAAGGGTCAGGCTAATTTGAGCGTTGAAGCGCTTGAGGAAAGGCTTAAGAAATTGGAAGGCAAAAGTGAGACCAATTCCGTGGGTTTGGCCTTACAGGCTCTGCACAGGACTCTTGGTGGCGAAGATCAACAATCACGCCAAAGCGCGGGAATGTGAGTGTGCTCTGGATGAGGTGCAAAAGCACGCCAAGTCCTTGCATTAGAAGTCTCTGCGAGATTTGCTGGTCGCACTTGTTGGTGACCCTTGTTGGAGACCAATAAGCTCCTGAAGCATGTTACCCTGGAGGGTAGGCCAGCGGCTTCTCCAGGTTCGGAGGCGTTATAGCAATCAGTTCAGCTATCAAGGAGGTTCCCGTGAGAACCGCCGCTGTAGTAGTTTCCCGGCAGGCCGTTCGGCTACCCTGTTTGCCAGTCGACGTGTACGTTCTGCCCCGTGTTATTTTTGCGGGTCAACTCAACATTTCACTAAAGATTGCACTGAATTTCAGGAAATGAAGTCTGCTAGGGCGCGTAACAAGATAGCGTAAGTGTTGCGCGCAATGTTTTCGCCCTGCAGCAAACCTGTTGTATTTTTGGTGCTTTTCGGATGAATAAAGCTATTTTTTGTGTTATTATTGTTTTGTTTTCTACCTGTCTTTCGGTTTGTCGTTTTTTCTTTGGTAGCACTTTAGGTTGAATGTGGCTTGAAACAGAATTAAGACTCTCCTCCCGGTTTATGTGGGTCAGGCTGTCATTCCTCCTTTTCTGGTGGCCATAGTATCCGTGGTTTTTTCTTTTCTTTCTTTACCTTTCGGTGGGTTCCATTTCCCCCCTTTTTTATGTTTTCTTTTGTAGAACAAGCGAAGCGTGCTTTCTCCTAGTTCCCCATGCATTTTTGATCCGACGCCATGCGTTCAAGTTTCGCACACAAGGGTCTCCTGCTGGGTAACCATGGATATGTGGCCACTTGATGGAGGAATGACAGCTCCCCGTTTTGACCGCGTTTTCGTTCAGGATATATGCGCTGGAAAGTTTCTTCCCGATATTGCAAAATGCCCTTTTCGTGATCCGGACGTGTTCATCGCTGGCCAGCTTCATCAGTTTCCTGAGATCTGGGAGCAAGTCCCCCCCTCTGGCTGGTATGACAGAGCCGATGAGGTTTTGGATTGGTTAAAGCATAAAGTTTCCCTCGCGAAATTTTTTAAAGCTTTCAAAGAGAAGTTAATGGCGTTGCTTATGACTCGGATATTCCGCCAGCCGTGGAATTTGGAAACAATAAGTCCTGTGATAGTTTTCATGACTTTATTATGAGGGACTTAGGCCATGAAAAAATTCGCAGCATGTATTCATTAAAAGCGTTATTTTACGCAAATCATTTCTGTCAGCAACGGAAAGAATTATATCAACACGTGCGGTCGGCATGTGTCCGTGCGGTTATTTAACAGCGTGACATACATAAGATAATGAGGAAAGCGATCACGTCGTGAAGCAAAAATTACTACAGGAAAGAACGAGCGCAGTCAGTGCAAGTGTGGGAATTTTAAGGTCAGTAAGTCTGATATTTGGTTAACCTCCTTTTGGCTCTGTCGAATGCCAACAACAAAAAGGGTTTAAGTTGCACGATTTGTCACCATACGCCAGGAAACGAGACCCAAAACAGGACCAGAGAATTATTCAGTCTTGTCACGCTGTTTGTAATGATGTTCGTCGTTTCAGTTTTTGCGCATATTAATTTTTTTAACTAAGTTGCATTGATTTGTATGTAGGTCGAGCAAGAACCCGACATCGATCAATTTTTAGACTAAGGCCATTGATTTTTATGTGAAGAAATGTGTGTTAGAGGACGCGTGGGACGTGGCGCTTTCATGACTCCGATTATAATTTATTCGAGCTACACTGGTATCATGTATTAACATTCCCCAGCTTTATTGAGTTTTCCTTAAATTGATATTTTACTTACTGTATTTCAAATATAGAAGGTTTTAACCTAAATATTGTAGCGACATCTTGGGCAGTACCAGGTTTTCTTTAAAACATGATATTGCATAACACAATGCTGGCGGGAAATATGAGGTTTTGAAAATCGCACGGCGTCCGTGACCGATGTACGGTGCTATGGAATCGAGACAAAAAGAGACAAGAGGCCTTTGGTAAGTAGCAATCACAATTACGATTTTGTATATACCTGGAGACGAAATATTAGCATCGCGCTCTTTATTCTGATTTCCTTAGGTAACATGCTGTACCTGGAAACTTGATCGCTATCATTGCGCTTTAAATAGCTTATTCTGTTTTCCTTGGGTAGAATATAACTGGAAGCGTTAAGTTTAACATCGCGCTTAATCTTATTCTGTCTTCCTTGGGTAGCATATACCTGGAAGCGGAATGTCTAACGTCGCTTTTTAGCTTATTCTGTCTTCCTTGGGTAGCAGATACCTGGAAGCGGAATGTCTAACATCGCGCTTTAGCTTTATTCTGTCTTCCCTGGGTAGCAGATACCTGGAAGCGGAATGCCTAACATCGCCCTTTAGCTTATTCTGTCTTCCCTGGGTAGCAGATACCTGGAAGCGGAATGTCAAACATCGCGCTTTAGCTTTATTCTGTCTTCCCTGGGTAGCAGATACCTGGAAGCGGAATGTCTAACGTCGCTTTTTAGCTTATTCTGTCTTCCTTGGGTAGCAGATACCTGGAAGCGGAATGCCTAACATCGCGCTTTAGCTTATTCTGTCTTCCTTGGGTAGAAGATACCTGGAAGCGGAATGTCTAACATCGCGCTTTAGCTATATTCTGTCTTCCCTGGGTAGCAGATACCTGGAAGCGGAATGTCTAACATTGTGCTATAGCTTATTCTGTCTTCCTTGGGTAGCAGATACCTGGAAGCGGAATGTCTAACGTCGCTATTTAGCTTATTCTGTCTTACTTGGGTAGCATATACTTGGAAGCGGAATGCCTAACATCGCGCTTTAGCTTATTCTGTCTTCCTTGGGTAGAAGATACCTGGAAGCGGAATGTCTAACATCGCGCTTTAGCTATATTCTGTCTTCCCTGGGTAGCAGATACCTGGAAGCGGAATGTCTAACATTGTGCTATAGCTTATTCTGTCTTCCTTGGGTAGCAGATACCTGGAAGCGGAATGTCTAACATCGCGCTTTAGCTTATTCTGTCTTCCCTGGGTAGCAGATACCTGGAAGCGGAATGTCTAACATCCCGCTTTGGCTTATTCTGTCATTGCAGCAATCAAAAGCGATCGAGTGATATTAATAACTACTTAAATGCACGATGTATCGTGTCATCTCGCCTAGGCCTAAGTTTGTAGTGTTTGGTGCTGGAGAAAGGCAAACAATACCCTGAAAAAATAAAATATATGTTTTTGGAAACCATGGCTCTGTCGTAAATCATTATTACCAGCTTAGCCTATAAATTAGTAAGCGTAGGTTGCGATATTGTTCGCGCTCGTTTTTGCCTTCGCGTGGAAAAATACCGCCAGCTACGCAGGCTACTAAACAAAGTGACCAAGAAGCCAAATTATTTTTATCCGCAATGAATTGTAATAAATATTACTCAGCATTGTCATCTTTTACAGCACACAACTAATTGAATTTCTGTTTGGGGGCGGGTTGATACAGTAAAACCTCCACACTTAGTTCTTCCTTTGACCGTTGAACCGACCAAGCCCCGCCTCTGTCACGACAACCGTTTCCTCAACCTGTGGATGATGGATCGTCCTTTTAAGTTGGACAACTTGTCACATTTGCCCAGATATCTGGAGAAAGGCTCTTTCCAGACCACCTTAGATGACAAATCCGGCTATGACCACATTCTCCTTGATGAGCCTAGCCGCACCTTCTTCGGGCTTCAGTGGAAAGGATGGTATTTTGTTTCTAATAATATTCCTTTTGGATGGAAGATTTCAGCTTATAATTACCATTCCACTGGTTTGTTAGTTTTGCATTATTTGCGCTCAATCGGCGTGCCTTGTTCCTTATACATTGACGATAGACATAACGGCGAGTTGCAGGCTAGCAATTTTTACGCCTTGAAACAGCCGTTGCTCTCCCCCCCCCGGCTTCTGTATTTCGTCTCAACGCTGCAAAAAGTGCTGTCTTCCTTGCTGTTTATACCCTAACATGTTTGGGTTATACTGTTGGTCTTAAAGGTGTGTTTTTCATCCGCAAAAAAGCTCAAATATCTCGGTTTTATCTCTGACTCAGATTTACAGGCGTTTTATTTACCCGTTGACAAGCAGAAGAAATTTCTTGAGTTGGTTAACTCGATCCTTTCAGGTAACACTGTCTCTGTCCACACCCTTCAACGTCTCGCAGGAAAATGCATCTCGTTTCGTCTTGCGGTACAGGATTCACGCCTCTTTACAAATGAAATCAACCTTGCTATTGGTAGGGGTTTGAAATCTTCCAAACTCATTCATATCACCCCACCGTTGAGAGCTGAGATTCAGCACTGGGCTGATCCGTCGATGGTTGCCAGAGTTGGAAACTGGCGTAGTGAACGACATCATCAGTTTGTTATTTACTCTGATGCGTCCTTGTTCGCGTGGGGAGGTGTCTTTCCTAAGGAGAGCCGCGTTTGCATTTCCGATTATTGGCCGGCGTCTCTTGTTGATTTGGATATCAATGTTAAGGAAACTAAGGCCCTTTTTAATACTCTTCTTTCCGTTGGAGATAAGCTTCGAGACGCGCGAGTGGATGCGTATGTCGACAACCAAACCCTCGTTCGAGCATGGCAGTCCCAGGCAGCCCGGTCTAGTTCTTTCTCTGACGCGCTAAAGGAGTTATCTAACACGGTTTTGCGCCTTAATTTGCACCTGTCGGTTTTTTATATCCCTTCCCGAGAGAACCCTGCTGACCACCCTTCTCGACGGTTCTCTCCAGCTGATAGCAAATTGGCTCGACACCTATGGCCTCGCCTTCAGAGTCATCCGTGTTTTGGTGGTTCAGACGGCCATTCTGTGGACCTCATGGCCCTTGACTCTAATGCCCAGTCTGACGGTGCTGGGATTATTCTGCCCCATTTTACTCCGTACCCGACTCTTCTCTCGTCAGGGGTAAATTTCTTTGGTCAGGATTTTAGCCAGTGGGTTTTCAAACCTCTCCTTCGCAATCCCTACATTTTCCCGCCTATTTTGTTGATTGGTCCAGTTCTGAGACACCTGCGTACCACGCAGTTACCTTGCACTGTTGTGGTTCCTGATGTTCACCCCAGGCGCTATTGGTGTCCTATCCTTTACCAGTCAGCTCGTTTTTCGCTCAAACTCTCTTGTGAGGGTGAACAGGGAGTAATTTTAATGCCTTCTAAGCATGGTTTTTCAGAAACGTTTAAATTACCCTGGGATCTCTGGGCCTTCAGAGTATGACTATAGTTTGGATTTCTCCGTCTTTGTCCACGCATAAGGCTTGGTATATATATTTCTGTTTGTTTGGATAAGCATGATAACTTATCTAGTGACTTTTATTTTGGAACAGTTTTCTGGGAAATTTTAATCATGAGTAATCTTAGCCGACCTTGTTTTGATAGCTTTGTTGTCTTAAGGCGAATTATCGCGTACTACGCGATAATTCGAGGTGTTTGTAGTTTAATAAATTAAAATTGTAAAATTAAAATTAAAATTAAACTGTAATTGACTGTTTCTTTTCTTTGCTGTTCGTTTTAGCCTTTGCCAATGGTTCCAAAGCTTTTTACCCAGTCGGTATCCTGCCCTTCGTGTTTATACCCTAACTATGCTTCGTTCCGTTTTTGTCAAAGTTGTGGTTATCAAAGAAAAGTTCTAGTGGATGTCCCTGCCTCAGGTTCCAGTGTTCCTCTAGAAGTTATTGCCCTCGACACTGTCTTTTGCAGATTGCTAGTTTTTCTGCTAGTTCCAGTTATGCTAAGCAGCAGACTTCCCTTCAAAAAGGGCTTGAACTCTCAGTTTTTGTCTTCCCTTCCTTTTCCGAAGGATATCTCTACCGCCACTCCCCGCGAGCTTTGCCGTTTTCTCGTTTGGAAAGACCGTAAGGGGAAGACTACGGTACACAAATCCACTTGCCAATTTTTCGGGCGAAAAGGGTCGTTCTCGTGTCTTTGCCCCACGCGCCTCGCCTATGGTGGACTCTCTGATAGGGAAGCTACGGGCTTTGTTTAACGAGTCAGGAAGGAGAGGAGAGTGGGAGCCTAGGCTTCTCATCGGCAACCCAGCCACCGATATTTCTTTGAAGCAATACTTAAAGGCTGTTTCGGCGGAGCAACTTCAAGCCCAAATTACCCCTACCCAGGCCACTCCCGTTTTCGTTCATGATCTCGTGCCCCTAAGCCACTGTTTGGATAAAGAGCTTTGTCTGATAAACTTTCCTCAATCGAGATGTTTGTTCTCATTAGAGACCAAGCCTTTTTTAAAGCTCTGTCTTTTTCAGTGGGGATAGAGCAGGTGATCTGGGGCAGGTGAAGACTCCGGAAATTCTCCGTTTCCCAGATGGCGATGGTTTACTTTTCAATCACATTTGTTGAAAAACCCTCCGTGATGGCTCGTCCAACCTTTTTGGCATACGCCGTAATAAGAATCCAGACATTTGTCCGGTTAGAGCTATTGATCTCTATGTGGCCTTCGCTAAGCGAATTGGAATCGACCTTACGGGCGGTTTTCTGCTCCGTTCTACGTCTTCAGATGGCACCGTTATTGACAAACCTTTTTCCTTCTCGGTTGCGGATGCCCGTCTTAAGCATTACTTGCGCGAGGGCGAGATTGGCGGGGCTGTATCACTCCACAGCTTCAGATCTGGCTGTGCTATAACCCTTGCTCTCTCAGGCACAGAGCTTCAGGATATAATGGACCATTTTGGTTGGCACAATCGTTCTACAGCAGCGTATTATATGCAACTTTCTAAAGTTATGACCACTGGTTCCCCTTCTTCTGTCCTTACTGGGCAGACAGTAAACATTGAGGATCAGGGGATTTTCTATGACCAGTGCAATAACCTCAGGCGTTTCACTCCAGCCTTTCCACGTTAATCTTTTCTTTGGAGAATGGGAGAATAGTCTGCTCTTAGGCAGGCTTTCTTTGGAGATACGACTGTTTAGCGGTCGAGCTGGTGGATTTGGGGACCATTTTCACCCTTCCATATCTCATTGTATATTCATGTGTATTGTAGGAAGTGAGAATATGTTACTATTGGATCCGTCATCTTGGATTTCTTGATTTTTCCAAAACCTTAAAAAACGGCCGAAATTGATCAAGAAGTGGCCAAAACTAACAAATTAAGGTCGGTGCCTCCTTTTGTTACTGCGCATAGGTTCTACGCATCTCGGGCTGGTCCTAGATATTCGGGTTTCTTAAGGGATTTTCCTACTAATACAATAGTATTTTTGCGCGGTTTATAAAATTTGGGAAAAAGCAGGTCTTAGCAAGGGCTATCAGATTTTAGGAAAAGTCACGTGCACCAAGTTTGGTGGCTTTAGCCTCCTTATTTTTAAAGTTATAAACATCCAAAGTCCGTGCGGGCAGAATCCGCCCCCTCCCGGGCTGAATAGGGTAAAGAATGCACTTGTTACGTATTTTGTTCAACTATAGTTACCTGGTCGACCAACCTGTGATAAATTTAAAATCGCCTTGAATTCAAAATATGGAAATCGATCTGACAAGTTACGAAACGGTTGTCTACTACTACTGTTTAAATGAGAATGAGAACAGTATTTTAACGCTATACAGTATTCACAGAAGCGGATGAGGACCAGTTTGAATGAGGGGAAGGTGAGAATAAAAATAAGGCGGTCCAGTACATTTAAATGATCAAAAATTATGGGAAACATAGAAGTGAAACAAAAAATTAAAAATAGGGAAATGGTATATGTAGCTGGGCACCTTCATGGAAGACTGGCTCTTACAAGTGGACTTCTAAGATCGACGGATCTAGGGCTTCATGAAGTCTAACACTTTTTGAATATTTTTTGTCTGTTAGGTATTAACCGTAAAGGAATTGTGCGGTATCTGTTTTAGAAAATGCAAGAAATACATATAAAAAAAGTGAAAACCCCTCAAAAGTTTCATGGCAAACCGTAGTTGCGAAAATTAAACCTTTGAATTCTCCTACGTACAACCCTTGCATCAGTTTTCAGCATTTTTAATACCCTAACAAATGGAATGCGATTTATAAAAATTTCGCCGTCACCTGCAGTTGCAAGACTACTTGTCGAAATGGATACATGTACCACAGCTTAACGACCAGGTTCAAAGCTTAAAAAAAGCAAATCTTTTGCATTTTGTGCAAGTGAAAGTTTGTTCTGACTGCTAAATGTTTTAATTCCACAAAATCACCCCAGTGTAATATTCGGGTGTTTTTGGTCCTCTTTATATGAGCTACATTTCAATAGCATTATTCGGCATATTATGTTAGACCACAATGACAAGTTAAAGGTTGTGTTGTGAGTTTGATCAACCAAAAAACTCTTTCTATGGTCCCCTGAAACCTCCAAATACCGTAAACTGCCGCTTATAACCCTGGGCTTATACAACTTGGTAAGGGGTTTTGGGTGGGCTTATAAACGGAGGGGCTTATCAGTCCGAGAGGGCTTAAAGGCGGAATAAAAAAACCGTTTCGAAATGAGCCCAACAGTGTTGATCAAAGTACGTTTTTAATTTACTAGTTTTTAATAAACCTTCAAAACGGCATAAATAAATCGAATTCATTTCAATTTTAGCAACAAAATCAAAACTGTAACAACACGAACGTAACTGGAACATAACAAAACAGAGGCTCAGAGTTCATCTTCAGTGTTCTGTAGGCTAAGGAAACAAGGAAAACTAGAGGGGGGCTTATATCCGGTAGGGGGCTTATAACCGGATGTATTTTTTTGTTTACAGGTAGATGGACCTATAACCGGGGGGGGCTTATAAGCAGCAGTTTACGGTATAAGCCAGTGGGTGGATTACAAAAAACTGTAAATGACCAATAACATCACGAGACCGTCGATCAATCAGAACAACGACCAGAGACTTATAACATCTACTGACGATTCACAATTCACTTGACCCTGAAGGTGACTTCCTCTCAGGTTGTCGAAACGTCAGTCAATGTCACAACAAACAGTTCTTCTTAGGACTGCACTCACCCGGACGATCAGACTTTACCGACCTAGGATTACAAAAACTATAAGCCATATCCCCACGACAACAAAGGTCAAAACATAAGCCCTCGTTCATCCCCACCATCACAGGATATCATGACCTTCAGAATACCCTACTTTGACAAAACCTTTCAAGATTTAACGTTCGGCAAAGTCGAGCCCCACCCCCACCCCCACCTCCAAGGTCTCAGCCCTTCTAACAAGCCTGTAACAGTAATATATAGATTTAGCCAAGCCTAAAAGCGGAGCCGCGAAGGAATAAACTGGTGTTCGTTTCTCAAAAATAGTCCTGAAACTTTTCGGTCTGAAATACATTTCGGGGCTTTTTTTTGGCTCGTTCGCTTTCGAAAAGTGTTTCTCAAAAAGCCTGAAAGTGTTCCGAATTGTCCTTTAATATTTTGGGGATCTGTTCTGTAAAAGCAAGCTCGAAAGGTCGTTCTAGAGGCTGAGCACAGCTTGATTATTTTACTCACGAGCCGTCTAGCTTGGTGTTTGCAATGTTTCCATATCCTGTCATTAACTGTGAAGGCTTGTCAAATCTCCTTGGTTTATTGGCTGTTCGCTTGAATGAACTTGAAACGGCACTCATTTACAAAAACAAAATAAAAATTATTCGACTGTTTAAATGGGTTATCTTCATCGCGTTCGGATGTTAACAAGTAACATGAACTGCCACTAAATAAAAATATTAATCTGGTCAAAAATTTATACTGACATTTCACCGGCATTTTACTGGGATTACCCGAAATAAAGGATCTGGGGAGCTTCGAGGCACTTGTAATAAACTTATCGAAGAAATGTCGCCTAGGTTTTAGCAGCCGCGAAAAAATCCAAGCACTTTGAGGAACACACATTACTTACGGGATAAAATAGCTTTAAACTCAAAACTGCTTCGCTTATATTTCGTTCTCTAACTTGAGACCATCGAGATTGAAAACAAACGAACAAACATCGTCCAAACATTCTTAACTCTGTTGCATAAGTTTTGCGGCTGCAAATTGTCTGAAATTCGAGCGCTTTAAAAAATGCACCGAACTGTTTTTGGAAGCTTTTCGGGCATAATAGGTTTAAACCGACAACTGCTTCGCTTATAGTTTTTCAAATAACTGTTATATTTCGTTCTCTAACTAGAGACAATCAAGATTCAAAACAAAGAAACGCCAAACACGCTTTAATTAAATTGTTATTATGCCGCCATAAGTTTTGCGGATGCGAAGTAAGCCTATATAAAGTTAGGCGCTTTGAGGAACGCACAAAACTGTTTTCGGAAGCTTTTCGGATAAAATAGCTTTAAACCGACAACTGCTTCGCTTAAAAGATTATTACTATTGAAAACTTCTAGGACAAGAAAATCGACAGTTGCGCAAAGAGATGGACCGGACGGTGAAAATTGAAAGCAAAGCTTGTGCAGTTGTCTTGCGGCTGTGCTTAGACCTACTGTTATGAATAAACAAACACAAAATAATGGACAGAGAAATCATTTTTGAAAAACATTTATTCGAAAACCCCTATAATTATACTTAAATGCAATTCGCGTTACACTTCCAAAATCGTAGGTCGGTCCACGCGAGTGAAATCGGCTCAGCATGGCAAAATATTCAAGAATCTGTCACAAATCTGAGCGCGTTTTCTAATATTTTTTTTAAAGTCAAAAGTAAATAACACATTTCTAATGGCATAAATCAAATTTACATTTCAAAACGTAATTTCTTTCATCGTAATACTCGAAATCATGTACCTTAGACCTTTTAAAAACTTCACTTACTCGGTTGTGTTTCAGAACAGGGCAAACTCTCCGCCGTGAAGAAAACAAAGCGATGAAGTCCTTTGAATGCAGCTTTCGTAACTTGAACTTTTCGCCTTCTACCAGTATTCTTTTGAACTTTTTCTTTCCATTTATATATATTAGATGTTTTTTTGTCAAGTATAAAACTTCATTACTCTCGAGCAATCGTTAAATGCTAAAGAAGCTTTTAAAAGCTTTTAAGGGCCCATTACAGTATCTTTTTAGGCCGTTGCTAGGGGAAAATGAGTTTGCTGTAACTCAACACATGCATGCTTTCATTGGACCAAATTTGGACAACATTCATTGAGGGCAAGTATGGTTCAGTTTATGACGTCATCGGACCACGCCCCATGTCACGTGATCAGAAACAGAAAAATGCGTTTTTACTTCAAGACTTACCTTTTTGTCCATAATTTCTTGTACCGTACCATTTCATAAGCCGTCGTGAGGAAATTTAAGCATGCGTTTTGGTTTACGAAGAAAAATAAACAAATAAGAATGAAAAATGTGCTTCTTTGACCACTCTTTTGGGTATAATTTTTTTGTTTTCTGTTTTTTCGCAAAAAGGATGCTTAAATTTCGAGAAAAAAAGATGTTTTTTCGAATTCTTTTAAAATGCAGCAGCCACGTTTACTTGTCGACGAGAAAAGTACATTTTTCGCGGCACCGGAAGCGACGCTACTTTTTTCAATGGCCAGGTGCCTAAGCGTTAAATGGCTAGGTCGCTAAGGCGATAATTTTCCCATTCTTGACATCGTGGACGGTAGCTGAGCTGAGCTGAGCTGTTGTTGGAATAATGGCCGCGAGTCAGATAAAAGCTGTCGAACTGGATGTGTAATGATGATTGGTTTTTCCGTTGGATTGCTTCAGTTCTCGCTTCTTTCACGCTCCAGTCGGCGATCTGTTTTACGAACGGCGCAAGCCATTCAACAATGTGGATCCACGGAGTCGAATTGACTTGGTTCAGACTTAGAGTCCAGAGAATTTTATGATAATCTTTGAAATACTACCCACTGACAAGGAATGAAAGAGCAACGATTACGTTACGTATTGCAGACCTTGGACGAGTTGTGGCTTTCACGGCAGAGGTATCACTCTTCAAGCTGAATTTCTGTCCACATCGACTGCCCTCGAACTCAAACTCTTCAACTGTGTTTTGTTTTACCGAACAAAATTCGTATTTCTCAGTCCTTTCTACAGTCACAGTCTTTTGGATCGCTTAAATTACTTTTTGCTAATTTCTCAAGTGATGTTGTTAGCAGACGTTGCCCATCAGATGTATCGAGCTCACCATTATTTGTCAGGTTTTCTATCGTGTGCTTTAATAATAGCATTGTCAATGTGGGCATGAAATTCGCGCGATAGAGCTGCTTTCAAGGACAATTTTAATACAAGCTTCCTTTCTTGCTGTATGCTGCTCCACGCTGTCTTGCGACAGTGGCTGCAAGTCAGTGGCCTCGAGAACTTCGTTTCTTGAAGAGCTGTCTAAACACTGGAGTTACTCAGGTTCGGAAGGACAGTTCACAGGTTCGCACATCGATTACAGTTTTCTAGCAAGCGACGTCAGGTAGCTTGGGAGCAGTCGAAGTCACGGCCGCGGACACAGGGATTTCTTTATGGGTTCGGGATGATGGCACAGTACTTATTTCGGTTTGCCTTCACATCGCTGACATTTCTATCCCCAACCTGACACTGAAAATCTTTGAATGTCGGCTTTTCGCGATCTGCATTTCCCCATCGACTTGCAGCCATCGCTGCGCTTTCTGTTTACGTGCGTACGTGGATAGCTTCGAGCTCATTTTCAACTGAAACACCCAGTTTAAGAAATAAAGGCACAACTCACATGTTGTAAACGTAAAGCAAAAAATTAAAATCAACTTAAAAAGTAAACAAAAAAGTTTCTTTTGTGTTTGTCGTAACGAAATAAAAAATTATCGGCGACTTGAACCGGCGACGGGCCGGCGCCGGGAGGCCAGAAAGCGCGCGAAAAATTTGCGGACGACCGGAAGTAAAATTGCACGTGCATGGCAACCGCGTATCATAGCAACGAGATACTTTAATGGGCCCTTAAAGAAACCTCTTTTTCAAAAGCGACGATGGTCATGCGATTTCCCGCCAAGAAAAATGCCGGTTGCCCTAAAGCACCGTGCGATTTCCCGCCAAGAAGACAGGTCTCAAAAACCGCTGAGCATGCGCGAGCTGTTCCCGCCATCAATGATACAAAATGGCGGACAACAAATAAGGTTTTGCCACGTAGTTTCGCGTCCCGCCAGCCTGGTCGCGGAGAACTTCTCGTTAAAAACATGGGCTCAGTGAAACGAACAACTCTTCTTGTTTGTCTAGGAGTAAGTTCAGAGAAATCGGTAGTCATTATCCACATGATAATTCCATTTATCTTGCTCCTTTTGGTGAAAATGTTTGCAACTACTCGAAAGAGAAGTGGGCTTAGTTTTTCGTGTTGGTTAAGGTCAGCAGTCGCTGGATAAGCTTGAGATTTGGACTACGTTCTCGTCGTTTCTTCCACGAAGAAATATCAAAAATGACTTTTTTTTCGTTCAAATGGTCTTGAGGAAATGCTGTACGAAGGTTTATTATCATTATCGAGCAAAGGAAGCCACCCTTTATGACGCTGTGAGAGCTGGCGAGTATAAAATAGGACTCCGAAGAGAAACGTGTGAGTACCTTGATTCGTCCCTTTACTCGTATTCTCGACAGGAAATTAAGCTTACCTTAAGAATCTTACGAGATCTTTTGCAAAATTGTAATTTCCAGTAATTTACTTCATATAAGACGTTGTATTAAAGCAGTAATATTGTATGTCTCTTCGTAAATGCTAATAAACAGTTTAGTTATTTTTATAATTTGAGTCTAGGTCTATTGTACTGTCTTGTAATCGTTCTCTTAGCGCTGTGGTCGACACCGACAAGGCCCGCGAAAATTTCCCCGACAGCGGCTTGAAAACATTTACGTGACTTGAAACAAAACGGGGAAAAGCCATCTCACGTTAACACCAAGTTTCACTTTGTGTGTTCATCACAAAAATGTTATGCGCCAAAGAACAACGGCTGCTCCGAAGCCGGAAAAAACAAGAATGATTTCCACAATACATGTGCTGAAAAACAAACAGCACCACACGATCAGCAGATTTATAAACCAGCTTCTATTTCAATGGTCACACCTATCTCGAGGTTGTAACTCTGGGAGTGAAAGGGCTGAAGAATAGCGAAGTGAACTTAAATTCTAAACCGTTTAATGTGTTCCCTTCGAGAGCACCTCGCATAGGAAATAAACGACCTCCACATATTGAAGTTAATTGGCATTTTTGGTGAAAGAGCTTGAAATCGCTTCCCATTGAATATTTTTAAGTGATAAGATTTCTAATCAATATTTTTCAGAAAATGCTATGTTAGAACAACTCCATCTCAAGTCACTTCATCTGGAATCAACCAAACAAGAACGTCTGTTTTTATCACTGATGGCAGTCATGGGAATTGTGATGGAGCATGAACAAAAAAATCTGTCGAACTGAGCTACTGAATACACGAACAGCACAAACACCAAAAACACCTAAATGTATTTCGTTAATGCATAAAACGTGGAAAACTCATGGAAAATGCCCTGATTTTAATAGATCTGGAACAGGACAAAATAGTATCTTTCAAACACAAAGTACACCCCCCTTAGCAACAAAATTGTCAGTGCAGCATAACTTCATTTAAAACACACTCGAAAATGTAAAATTATAATAGCAAAGCAAAGTGCATTTCCTTGCCAATACAAGTGTACTCATTGTTTCTGCAGCCACCTTCTTTAGCTTGTGACATAGAGGTGGATCTTGAAGAACCCCTATTAGTTAAAAATTAATGGAAACACACATTTAGGAATGTATCAGATGAACCCTTCATTTATATTCCAACAGCAGACAGGTGCAATGCTTTGTTTTTTTAGAGAACTAGGCTGGCAGTTGTCAGATGAATCAAAATTCAGCAACTTTAGGCTAATCCTCAATTGTTGAGTAGAAAATTAACCAAATAATCTAAAATAATGATATCACACAGAATTTAAATTTGAATTTAAAAAAAATGTTTAGAAACACAAAACACTGAGGTAAGTTGCTTCAGAATTAAGTTCACTAAGTAGGAGCATATGCTGCATCAATCAATGTTCAATGCTTCTGAAAAGTGCAGATAGAGCAAAAAATGGTTATGATCATCATTCATGCCCCTCTCACACAACTGCTTCTAACTCCCTTCCAAAGAAAGGTTGGCGACAAAATTAATGTAGGATGGCTTGCAAGATGGCTTACAAAGATGCTGGCCTTTATTTCTCAAATCTTTATACACATGCTTTTCACGCCACCTTTCATCAGGAGCATTATAAAGGCGTCTATCTCAACACAGACCTCAAAACATCAGTACACTCCACTGGACTGTTTCAGTATCAATGTTATACAGCCAAAGAGTGTAGGGCAAACAGACATATGAAAGATCAATTAGAATAAATATTTGAACTGAACAGTAGTGACTTTTATGGCTGCCACTCTCTGCTTTCTACCAAGAACTTAACAGGCTGGATAAGAACATATCACTGAAGTCAAAAGCTGTGATAACCTGGAGAAAAAAATGTAAAACATAAATTTTACCTCATGTACAATTGATTAAAAAAACTTCTTGGCAAGAAATGTATCATGATGCTGGCACTCAACAAATTTAAACATGACATTTTAAAAAACATTCTGCAAATAGATTAAATCTATTTTGCCCACACGACCTGGTTTGGTCACACAGGCCTTGAAAGTACAATGTAAAGGTGAAACCCTGTCTTACCAACCACTTTTTTAACTGCAAATATTTTATGACACTTCTTTTTCAGGGCCGTAGCTAGCGGGGGGGGGGGGCTGGGGGGCAGCTGCCCCCCCCTGGACCAGTTGAGCTAGACAGATCAAGTCTGTGGACTGAGGATTTTCATTATTCAAAGGATTTGTTTTCTTTAGACTCAGTTATTTTGATTGTAGTGACTTGCACTTGTTTGCCATTTTCATGGCCGGGAAATCGGAAATAATGTTCTAAGCACTGAAAACACCTGCCTTTTCACACTTATTCGAGGTCGATTTTTCGGAGACATATCTCATGACAAGTGCTGAAAATAGAGTTTCGGAGCCTCCAAATTTGAAAATTTTCTGGGGGAGGATACCCCAGACCCCTCCACCAAGGCTACGGCCCTGTTTTTAAGCCCAGAAATTAACTCATCCAGTTATTCTCTGACTGAAATACTTGCTGAATGCAACAACCATTTTTTAATTAATCATTTAACATCAGGCCCATTGATCAGAGATCATATTAGTGGAATTCCCCTGTAAACATCAATCAACACTCTGATCCAGCTATTTGCAAAAGGTTTTTTGCCCAAAAACTAATAAAGTTGTTTCCTATTACTAGAATACCTCCCAAACGCAAAAACCAGTTGAAGCATAAATATTTTATCCACCATTAGCAATCATACTAGGGTTTTACTTTGAAAATTGGGGAGCTGTATACTGGTTCAAGTGTACAAACAAATTTATTCCAAAACAAGTAAAATGCTGACAAAGAGATGGAATGGATCTTCGTGGGAACAAAGTATATGGGTAAAGCTAACAATACACAAATCAATGAGCAGAAGCAAAGCTTAATAAAAATTGTCATCACGTATTGATCAACAAGTGTGTTGATTAAATTTGTTAACCAATTAATAAAGCAAATAAACATGTTCGGTGTTGCTGATCTAAAAAGACTAATTGCAATTAACAAAATTCAAAATAATTATTTGATTTGCTTTCTTCAGAATTCAACACACGACAAAAGGCAGCATTTGTCAGTTAACAAAATTATGCATCACAGTGTTGACTTAAAGTATCAAAAATTCCAAGCACAAAAGGCTTTTAACTGATGCCAAAAAAGGGCACTTTTGAAGACGGTTTATAGCATTATTTGAGCATCAGGTAACACTCTCTTCCGGCTATTAAAGCAATTGTCAGTTTTTACAAGAGCAGCACTCCACGTCAACATACTCGTACATTAAATGTGCAAAAACTTGATCAGCAAAGGAAAACATAAAAACCATTGAGTGAATTCAGTACGTTTTACGATGATCAGTAATGAAATAGTACATCAATAGATTACTGACCTGCAACCATGAGATCACCCCCTTCTGCATGCCTTGTCCACGACAAAGTATTGACGGAAGATAAAATTTTAATGAAATAACGAGATCAATCCTTAACGCCGTCAGAAGATGCAGTTTGATCCAAAATTGGACTGCCGATAAGTATATTCAGTTTCTGAAGTGTACCGCGGCCAAAATGGCTTCTTTGAAACCCACTGAAGTCAATGTTCGATTCAGACAGCATTTCCAATTAAAAAACTGTCTAACGTAACTTCGATCATCCGTTCAAAGTGAAATAATATTGCAGTTCCCGTGCATAAACAACAACAGCCCGTCCGCCATATTGAATTTTTCAAGCGTGAAAAAGCAACACGCATGCTCAGTAACAATTCCGTGACGCTTTTGACGTAATATCTTTAAACCAATCAGCGGTTTTTGAGACCTGTCCGCCAAGAAAAGATGGCATTTTCTGCCCCCGTCGGGTTGTCTTGGGACTCCCCTCCCCCTCCCACAGAGTGTGCGGACGGACGGACGTACGGATGTACGGACGGACGGACGGACGTACGGATGTACGGACGGACGGTCACGTGACTATTGCGTCACAACCAAAATTTCTCGGATATATAGGTTACCATATTTCCTTAGCAATGGAGCTCCGCTGGCGGGCTTTGCCCGCAGGCTCCGCTATTACCCTGTCACTGTCTCGTAATTTCTTTGGATGGCATTTTAATTGTACCTTACTCCATCGTAGGCAACATTCACACGCTAACGGTTAATTTCTTTCTGTTACGGTTAGCAGAAATCTTGAGCTGTCAAGACGTCTGCCGTACGAAAAGTAAACACGTGCAGTTTGCCGAATAAGACTACCGGGTAACGAGTCTAAAAGGGCATGGGCCTGGGCCTGGGCCTGGGCTAACTTTTCTTTTCGGTACAAGGGCAGAATGTGTGTAGCTGTAGGACATAACAGTCTTAACAAAAGATCTCGGCACTTTCAAATTGACAAATCGAGGCTATAATTTATTTACTGTTAACTTTTTTGCGACTAAGGGTTAAAATTTTTCAATTTCTACGCCTAACGACTAATTTGTTTACGGATAACGTTTAATCCGCCACGGAAATGTTGGTCTCTCTGACAATTTGCGGCCATTTTGTCGCCTCAGTCCTCGTCCACGCGGGCAGAATCTACTCTGCTGGCAACTGAGACTTCCTAATGGATGCCAGTCACTTCCTCGATTTAGGTTAAACATCCACTGAGGCGGGTTGTTTAGGGCTGTCGTGTACTTTTGCTCCGTCAGGCGTCTTGTCAATGTCCATTTTTTGCTGGATTTTGTTTTGTCTTGAACAAATTTTCTTAGCTAGTTGCCCCTTGCACTTTGCACGAAACCTGCAAAACGCAACAGTTACCGCTACTGATCTCATGATCAACTGTTAAGGTTGAAACGCGGAGACAATCTTTCGAATTTACTTACCCTAGCTCAGTAGTAAAGAGCAGGTTGAATTGGATCTGTTCAGAAACGGCAAACAGAACCTCATCAGAAATTTGCGCAAATGATTTTTTAGATAATATTGCTTCTGATCTCGTCATGGAGCTCAAAAACCTTGGAGAAAAATTTCATTATTGTAACCTTTACTACTAAGACGAACTGTGGTACTTCAAGTATTTCAATGCATGTTTCCGAATTGTTTAGAACTGAAAAGGCAATAACAATGCTTTCAACAATTGAATCCATACATATAAAAGGGAAAGGCTTTCACTGTCCGTCTACTCGAACCGGGCCAGTTGGAAGAAAAGTGGCCAATCGCGACGCTAACTGAGAACAAAAGATAGCAAAGTTTTTACGTAAACAATAAATAACGTTCAAGCATCCGGACAATACGTCTTCGAAAAAAAAGTGAAATATTTAATTCTGCGTACCTCTCCGGAAATAGTCTGATCTTTTCATTGGTGATCTTCAATGGTGACTTTTGAACATTATTTTTTGAAACTGTGCGGTGTTCACTCAAAGTGTTTGAAATCTCCAGCGTGCATTGGTATGCATCACAAAATTAAGCTAAATTGAAAGCTTACAGTAACTGTAAATGTTTCCAAAGTGGCTTTTGCCCTGAATAATAATATATAGCTTTAGCCAAGCCTAAAAGTGGAGCTCCACGTCTCTCTTTCATGCTAATTGGCCCGTAAAATACAGTAAATTTTAGTTGTGCAGTAATTCCCCAAGAGGTGAAAAACAGCAAGGTAAAACATGCGCACCGCTGAGGAAACTGTGAGTTGGCTTATTTTTCATCAAAGAGAAGACTTCAGTACGACTTTCACCGACAGCTCTTCTTGTAGCATTCTTTCGAAAGCTAGTTTATAGAGTTCAAGAAGAGTACCTGTAAAACTACAATTGCTAAAAAAACCCATTTGAAGACTTTTCCGTGCAAATACACATTCTCACTGATTCCAATGCATCCCTCTGGCTGTTTTAATAGCTGTTAACCATAAAACATTTCTCGAAATCTATCTTGCTAAAATAAATAATATTTTCCCGGCATCAAACCGTTTACTGACAAAAATTCTCCAAAAAATGTTTTCGCAAACTTTCAAGAGAAAATGGCACAAGTTTTTCAACCGCGAAGTATTAATCGGGCGCTTTCAAGAATACACCCTGAACTATTAAATTTTAGGAAGCTTTTAGAGTCTCATTTTAGACAAAATACATGTAGACTTAAACCGAGAAATGCTTTGCTTATAGTTACTTAAATAAAGATTTCATTTCGATCTGTAACTAAAGACACACTGAAATGGCGTAGCGGTTTAACAAAAAACAAAACGAACACGAAAACATGCTGCATTGAACTCACTCACTGAAACGGCGAGTCTAAGTTTAGTCGCTAAATTGGGACAGAAATGTCATTCACTTCAATTGGAGAAACTAAAAAATATAACAATATAAGGAAGATAAAATATATCAAAACTGAACAAAAAACATAAGGAACTTTACACTAAGACTATAAACTTAAAAATGACGACAGAGCGACTCAGGTGTTGAATACTAAATAAATACGATAAATACGAATTAGCGTCGCCGAAGAAAAACAATCTACATTGAAAAAAACAACACAGACTCAGTCTAGAATAGTCACGATTTCCACTTTTCGAATAAAATACAGTAGAATTCCTCTAAGAAAAATATTGAAAATTACGCACTAAAGTTCAAAAGGAAATTGAGCTTAATTAAGCTTAAGCTTAAGTTACTGAAACCTAAATATCAGATTGCTCACTAATGAAAATTCCTTTAATGCATAAACACAGAAAAGGACAAGAAACCTTCAAAAACATGAAATGTCATTCACATACGAAGCATTTGTTTGCCTAGCAAACTGCATACAAATTTCCCCTCGAGAGAAGTTACTCGCAAGCTGGCAAACGGCCGACTACATTTCAAGAGAATTACCGTAATTTACTAAACATGTAAAGTCGCTCAATTAAACAATTTTTACAATGTAAATCCACACTAAAATCTGTAATTTACTTTACCACTGATCTGAAAGAAGGCCTTGAAAATCTAAAGGAAAGTTGCCGGGTTCTTTCCAGATCTCCTTAGCTTTGGAAAAAAAAAAACAAGTATGTCCTCGAGCAAGGATTTCTTGCCTTCAAGCTCTCCAGTATTCTCTATATGCGCCATCGAGATTATAGCAATCCTTTTCCTTTTCTTGATGAACTGCTACAAGTCTTCATTCCAAGAATGTATTACAATTATCGTTTTTACAATAACTGAGCGAATTCTCGCGCGCTGATTGGCTAATTTTTATCGTCAATAAGAGGACAGAGACAGAGCTGAATAACGATGAACGGTCAGCGGTGCGAAACGCGGGCGACCGCGCGCGAACCCGACTTGGCGACTTGGCAGGCCTGGCGGGTCGTGTCTAAAAGTACACACGAGTGACCACGAGTGACCACGAGTGACCACGAATGACCACGAGTGACCACGAGTGACCACGAGTGACCACGAGTTGACCACGAGTGACCACGAGTGACCACGAGTGACCACGAGTGAGAATGCATCAAAAAATTTTGTTGACGTCATGATGACGTCAGCATTACATCATTTTTATCAAATAATCACTATTTAACGGCAAACGGACCGTTTCTTCAGACCTTAGCAGCGGAAATCGACATTTACGCCATGTCTGAATGGGGAGGGGGCCTAGGGGACAGACAGGGAGGGGGGAGAAACCTCCCGCCACCCGCACCCTTTAATCTCGGTTCCCGCCACTTTTCTCTCACTTTCCGCACACTTAAAGCAACGCTTCCTGCGCTTCCGCCTCCCGTACGCTTCCCGCCCTCTTTTCTACCCGGGCTGCAAGCTCTGTCCACCTCCCTTCCCACCCACACTTCCGAAGGGCGAAAAAAGAAAGAAAGAAAGGTAAAATGAGAAATAATAATATACGAGTGGATATGCATCAAAATAGTTAGCAGACGTCATCATGACGTCATCATTGCATCATTTTATCAAGTTATTAATGTTTAGTCTCGAATAGATCGTTTGTGGAGAATTAAATAAATACAAAGAATACCTTACATTTTCCAAGACCACAAGTGAATGGATGAAAGAAAGAATGATTTCCTACATTTGTTCAAAATATCATTAAATTGCAACAAAAAATTAGGAAATCGACGAAACCGTGTGTTCTTACTGCTTATTTTTCTACAAAAATAAAACAAGGTCCATATTCAATTACAAACGAAACAAACAAACAAACACACAATGCCACTGACCACCTATTTTTTTCTCAAATCGTGAAAATATAGCCTTGCCAAACATGCCAAATGCCGGTCTCTCAATTTCTCGAAGATAAATCTTTGCGAAACTAGATTAAGAGAAATTTGTGACAGAAATAAATATTCGCGCTATAACAGCGAATACGGAAGGGAACGCCTGGGCGGCACCAGGCTAGTTTGAGATAAGCACTTACAGTCTTCTGAGTCTCGGTATAACTACCCCCGTGGAATTTCCCACGCTATGAAATTGACCAAATTTTTTCTTTCGCACGAGCCGGCACATTCTTACTACTCGTCACATATTTTTTTATCACCGCCGCTGCTGCCGCTGTTGTATGTCCTCGATCAGCCTTTTTAAGAGAAACATTCTCTCAGAAGATTTCACGCCTATACATCAACACAATGGACTGCATTTGCGAAATATCATTTTCCTGGAGATTTGTAGCTGCTTGCATTTGGTAAGTAGGATTACGCGACAATGCACGTAACTACATTGGAGAACCCCCGCAACCTTGGAATACAGACGCCAATTTCAGAACACCTCAAGCGCAAGTTTGCGTCTCAACGACTCCATCACCCGTCCCCTACCAGAGTCTTCATCAGCCAATCACACTGCAGTGGCATTCTGGTTTTTCTGCACACCAGTATACACTCTGCGAGTTACCACCAGCAGTAAAAAAGTGCTATGGATGTGGTGAAGAATTCTCCCAGAATTACCGTATGCCACCAAACAATGTTATCGTCAAACATGTTGACAGGAGGCTAAGAGGACGCGATGAGAAAGGCCAACTTGTCTACAGTCCCGATTTACCAATACCTACTACCACCCTATAAGCAGTCACATTACCAGGAAAAATCCTGTGTTTGGTGGTTCCGTGCAGGTGGATCGCACATTTTATGAAAGACTAACGTATGGCCAGCAGCTTGAAATCAGCTCCTTTGACTTTAACCTTAACATTGTTTAACTCCTATGATCACTATGGTTGACCGGTGTACATGTAGTTTATTAAGTAGTTTGTAACTAAAGACCTCTTCTGATGGTGTTGAAATTGGCCTGGAAGCAATAATGCTTTGAGGGCTCTTCGTGTTACGTAAAGCAATGCAATCCAAACAATTTCGGGAGTGACATAAATCGGACAAAATTGTTAATATAGAAAAATGCTAACTGCTTTTCTCTAAATCTTTTCACTTTTGCTTCTGCTAAAATCTTGCATGGAATTAAACGATTCATATCAATTACAATCCTAACAGCCACGACAAATTTCTCAGGTTTTTGTCCAAAGGTGTGTTTAACAGTGTCTAGGACTTGTCACTCGAGCGTCAGTTTGGTTTCTATAGTACTCCTAAAAAAGTAGTTCAGTTTGACAAATTTGCCAGTTCCAGTTAATTATAGGCGGAAAAATCCCATCGTCGGCCTAGTTGCTATAACATCTTTTTTCTACCAGTAGCAGTGTTTAGCGTCGCGCGGGATTTGCCCGACTTGAAAGCGATTTGGACGTACTCACTTCCTTGTTTTCCTCTTTGTAGACTGTTGTAGTTGTAGGTATTATTATGCTGATATAAGAAATTTATATCGTTTTGTAAACCACTACATATATTCGTTAAACAATTAAAGGCCAAAAACTTGATGTCATATTACAGGAGCAACTGGGCTCCGGCATATAATAATCATTAACGATGGTTGAAATTGTCACTCCCTGTCAATTCTATGTTTTTCTCCATGCTTGTTTTTTTTTTGGTGGAAAAGTTCTCGCTAAAATATTTCCTGCGTACTTTCACAGAAAACGTTTTTATTTTTATTTTTGTATTCGTGATTTCCATCTTCTTTCTTTCTTTCTTTCTTTCTTTCTTTCTTTCTTTCAATCATGCATTCACTTGTGGTCTTGGAAAATGTAAGGTATTCTTTCTATTTAATTAATTCTCCACAAACGATCAATTCGAGGCTAAACATTAATAGCTTGATAAAATGATGTAATGATGACGTCACAATGACTTTTGCTAACTATTTTGATGCATATCCACTCGTATATTATTATTTCTCATTTTACCTTTCTTTCTTTCTTTTTTCGCCCTTCGGAAGTGTGGGTGGGAAGGGAGGTGGACAGAGCTTGCAGCCCGGGTAGAAAAGAGGGCGGGAAGCGTACGGGAGGCGGAAGCGCAGGAAACGTTGCTTTAAGTGTGCGGAAAGTGAGAGAAAAGTGGCGGGAACCGAGATTAAAGGGTGCGGGTGGCGGGAGGTTTCTCCCCCCTCCCTGTCTGTCCCCTAGGCCCCCTCCCCATTCAGACATGGCGTAAATGTCGATTTCCGCTGCTAAGGTCTGAAGAAACGGTCCGTTTGCCGTTAAATAGTGATTATTTGATAAAAATGATGTAATGCTGACGTCATCATGACGTCAACAAAATTTTTTGATGCATTCTCACTCGTGGTCACTCGTGGTCACTCGTGGTCACTCGTGGTCAACTCGTGGTCACTCGTGGTCACTCGTGGTCACTCGTGGTCATTCGTGGTCACTCGTGGTCACTCGTGGTCACTCGTGTGTACTTTTAGACACGACCGGCCTGGCGGGCTATTTAAAATGGCCGGTATTTGTGGGATTTTCCCGTACGGTAAACAAACCCGTTGGTTAAAGGATCCTAGTCAGGCACGCCTTTGTTATTGTTTTGATCTGAAATTTGCGATCAAATTACTCGTCGAACGTACCTGAAGCTGAAATTTCTTCGCTTGTTTTTGATCTTAGTGCCAGTAAAAGGGCTTTTGATTATTTTCATCGCATTTTGGCGGCTGTCTAAAAACCAAGAACTCAAAGGATGTTTGTGTTCGTAGGCCGGCCAGCCTCCCAGTTCGCCAGCTACCCAAAAGCAAACTATATTCAGCGAGCGCTCGTGGAATATGATTTCCAAGCGAATCTAGAATCATAAAGGTTTGGAATCTTGTTTAATTGGGCATTCTTGACTTTCCCATCGCCACAAAACACAAAAGGCGAATGCATCGAGGGCAGAAATGTTTCCAAAACTCACTCGATCACGCCGCTGTGATCATCGCCCCGAACCGCATTTAGTTTTATTTAGCGCTAGATAAAGCGAATAACATTTCACATTCCTTTCAAATAGAAGAAACTCTTTTATTAATAGCTTTTATTTTCTTTGTTATCATGGCACAGGGTGGATATTCATTTCAATTTTTAAAATACACGAATTGCCATGAAAACAAAACGTACTGCAGCTAGCTATTGGAAGGTGTCGCCTGCGGCTAACGGATCTGATTTACAAAGTTTCTGTTCGCAAACCATTCTTTCTCCTCCTTCTCTGCAATTCCAGGGACAGTTTATGGAAAAAATCGAAGTGTTATTCTTAGGCATCGAAGGCTTTGAAGCGTTCGCATTTTTTTTTTTTTTTTTTTTTTTTTTTTTTTTTTTTTTTTTTTTTTTACTTTTCAACACAATACACTTAACAATACTCGAAAAGAAAAATACAAAGGATAAATGAATAAAAAATACAGAGGTAACACTGCGATACACGTTTTACATAACTATTGTAACTAAATTATTGTCAGTAAAGGCTTCCATAAATTCAAAAAATTTTCTTTTTGTCCTTTCGCATGTGCGATTGTTCTTTGAATTAACATTTTTCCTTTTACTAACTCAAGAAAGAGAAGGAGATTAGGTAATTTGTGCTCATATTTTTGTAGAAAGACATGTCTTTTGCTAAGTAGTATATAATAATTAAAGATATAAGAGCCAGAACTTCCGGGATTATAGCCGTACATTATTCCTAATTCATCAAAATTGTAATTGTCGTCATTTTGACTATTCCACCGAAATAAGACTGAATTCCAAAAGTCGCGTATACGGGAGCAGTTAACTAGCATGTGCGACAGTGTTTCTAATTCGTTACAAAATTCGCAAAGGGGAGATTCTGATATGTTCATTTTATATAGGAGGTTTCTGCACGGTAAAATATTATGAATTATCTTAAACTGAAATATACTTAGTTTCGTTTCCCGTGTTATTCTAAATGGTAGTTTATAAATTGCGCTAATCTTCATCTCTTCTACACCTAACCTTTGTAGCCTAGAACTAGCTAAAGGTTCTTTAAATTTCTTTTGAATAAGAATATTCCGGGCACTTTTGCTGGTGAGTATTTGACCAGGAAGGAAAGTCGATTTTCTTTCTTGTCGATTCTCACCATTCGTAGATTGTAATTCACGTTTCCACCCTAATGGTATTGCTGCTATTAAACCCCAGAGGTTGGTAAATGGCGTAGCAAGGCCAAATTTTCTAAGAAAATTGTCATATGAGAGGAATTTGCCGTCTTCTTCTAATAAATCTTTGATTCTAAGAATTCCAGCAACGTGCCAGTTTTCCCAGTATACAGATTTGCCTGCTATGGTTATGTTTTTATTATTCCAAATAA
The DNA here is from genome assembly GCA_964017195.1 of Siderastrea radians. Classification (NCBI taxonomy): domain Eukaryota; kingdom Metazoa; phylum Cnidaria; class Anthozoa; order Scleractinia; family Rhizangiidae; genus Siderastrea; species Siderastrea radians. Next base: position 22,328,197 of record OZ024890.1, read on the forward strand.
TGGCTTCCCTAATGTCATGTTTATCTAGAGGGGCGGATTTAACATCATGAACTTCTGCCCAAGTTTTTAAGATGTCAATGTAGAAAGCTGGTATATTTTTTAGTTCTAAAAGACTTAGATCATAGCTACAGTCGAAAATGAGAGGGCCTCCAACATTTTTCAGATACCAGGATGGAATTATCATCCAATCCTCATCATTTGCACCATCTTGCATTCTCTTTACCCAGGCACATAGTAATGATTTTGTGATTATTTCATATTCTGGCAAATCTAAACCTCCTTTTTCTTTTGCTCCGATAAGCGTGTCTCTTTTTATTTTCGGTTTCTTACCGTTCCAAACGAAGTCTGCTATCAATTTGTTAACGGCGTCAATAACATAAGGTGGGGTGTGAAGACAAGCGCTAGAAGAAATGAGTTTGGATAAACCTAACGTTTTAGCTATTGTTATTTTTCCATACAGGGATAAATCCCTTTGTGACCATAAATTAAATAACTTCTTAACTTTGATTAGCTTGTCTACAAAATTTACTTGGTCGCACAAATTAAACTTATACGAGAAAGCGGTTCCTAAAGCTACTATTGGCCTTTGTGGCCACATAAACTCAAATGGCGTATCCTTGTTTTGCACGTTTTTCCCCAACCATAAAGCTTCTGTTTTAGAAGAATTGAGTTTAAGTCCACTGCATTCCTCAAACAAGTTAAGCACCTCGAGCAGCTTCTCAAGGGAAGCCTCGTCTTTACAGAAGGCGGTTGTGTCATCAGCATACTGTGATAATTTGATTTCTTTGTTAGCAACTAGGATCCCTCTTATATCAGAGCGAGACCTTATCGCGCAAGATAATACTTCAGCAGCCAGTATGAAAAGGAGACCGGATAACGGACAGCCTTGCCTAACTCCTCTCTTGAGTGTGAAGGGTTTGGAAGCGTAACCATTGTTTATCGTACAGCTGGAGATATTGTTGTAAAGTGTTCTAATCCACACCTTGAAATCGAGTCCGAAATTAAAGGCATCTAAGGCTTTGTCTAGATACTCCCACTCTAAGCTGTCGAAAGCCTTTTCGAAATCTATGAACAGAGCGATACCTTCTAAATTTTGATCTGCCGTGTAATGGAGAATGTCCGATATGAGCCGAATATTTTCCCCAATGAATCTGCCTGGTAAATATCCAGTTTGTGCATTATTAATAATATTTGGCAGGACCTTTTTTAAACGCATTGCTAAGGCTTTTGTGGCGATCTTGTAATCAGTATTTAGAAGCGATATGGGTCTCCAGTTTTTGAGGTACGATAGATTTTTATCTTTCTTGGGAATTAGGCGTATAATTCCTTGTCTCTGTGATATGGATAACTCGCCTTTTCGAAATGCGTAATTAAAGCTATCTACCATAATTTTACCCAACGAGTTCCAAAAAAAAGTGTAAAATTCTGCAGTCAGACCGTCTGTACCAGGTGTTTTGTCTTTGTGGAAACTTTTTAAAGCATTCTTACATTCGTTTTCTGTTAATAAACCCTCACACAATTCTTTTTGGTGTTCGTCTAGCTTTTTAATACTCTCGTTCTCAAAAAATAAGTTGAACTTAGGGTCCTCAACTTGTGGATTTAGTGACGAGTACAAATTTTCATAATAACGTCTTTGCTCCTCGAGGATTTCTTCCGGGTCGGTTATAGTGGAATTGTCATCTTTGGTCAGACTGGTAATACATTTATTTTCATAGTTTCTCTTCTCAAGATTGAGAAAATATTTGGAACTTCGTTCTCCAAACTCGTGCCAACGCGCTTTTGAGCGAATACATGCTCCTCGAGTGCGGTCGAAAGATAGTTTATCTAGTTTATTCTTGATGATATCGTACTCCTTGATTGCTTCCGGCGTTGTGCGATTCTCGCTTGTTTTTTGTAAACGTTGGGCTTCTTGCAAAAGATTTTTCTCGTAATTTTTCTGTTTTTTGGCTTTTTGTTTTGAATAGTATATTGTGAACATCCTAATTTCCATTTTTATCATTTCCCATAAAAGGCCTTTGTCTTCGACGTGTATATATTTTTTAATAAACAATGGGATGTTTTCGGATAATTTATCTGTATATTCATTGTCTTCCAAAAGTGAATTGTTAAGTTTCCAGAAACCCGGTCCCCTTGGGTGTTGTAGTCGAGTTTGAATATCCATTGTAACTAAAGAGTGGTCGCAGTGCGGTGCGTATTTTATCTCACAACTCTGCACGAGGGATTTTTGCATAAAATCTTTTGTAATCAACCATAAGTCTAGTCTGCATTTTATTTTCAAATCTCGAGTTCGCCAAGTGAATTCTTTTTCTTTTGGATGCAATGATCTCCACACGTCCTCTAAATTTAGAAGACTAATCAAATTCTTGATCTCTTCAATTACATTTTTTTTGAAAGATGTGTCACGGCCTCCCTCTTTGTCATTCTCGGATAGAGGGCAATTGAAATCACCTCCCATAATAATGTTGTTTTCGCTGTGCAACCGCTCCAAATGCTCTTTTAATTTGCTGAAAAATTTAATCTGTGCCTGGGTATCATTCGGTGCGTAAACATTTGTGCATAAAAACGTGAGCTCTTCAATAACGACTTTGAGAATTAGTATTCTGCCGTCTTTACTCTGTAATATAGTTTCAGCTGAAACGTGTAATTTGGGATTGAAAAGAATAGCGACACCTTTGCTATGTTTACTTCCATGACTGAAATAAATTTTGGAACCCCATTCATTACTCCAGATTTTTTCTTGATCGGGGGAGCTATAAGTCTCCTGCAGAAAAATGACGGAGGCTCTCCTATTATGTAATTGTCTAAAAATAGCTCTTCTCTTTCTAGAAGCGTTTAGACCTCTTACATTAAGTGAAACAAAACTTAATTTGTGCATTTTACAAACGATAAATTGGTCATCCTATATTGAAAAGCCTAGATCGCAAAATTTGCTTGCCATGTGTATCGCTAACAAAACATACAAACATAAACTACAGAAACTACTAACAGTTTACCTCCAACGAGGTGTGAACTACTCGTAGACGTTGCCGTTCGGAGTTCCAACAACTTCGGGATGAATATTGAGCTTCTGTTGAGCTTCGACAAAACAGTAGACTTCTGTTCTTTATCTTTTTGCATTTCGTCAGCTTCTAGTCCTTCAAGTTTATCGCAGACTTTGGTTTGCAGGTATCACGTTCCTACTTGTGTGTGGATTCTTTATCTTTCTCCATTTCTTCTTTCAATCTTTTTTGCTCTTTCTCAGAGATGACTTTCGCTCTTCCGTTGCTGTCAACGCATTTCAAGATAGCTGGATACGCGATGAAGACTTTGGAGCCCGCACCTAGCTTCTTCTGTAAATATTTCCTTACTGGGGCGATCGCTTTTCGTTCACCTTGGGTTTTCTTTCCGAAATCTTCGCTTATGCCGATTAGCTTCTCGCCGAATGGGTTGTCTTTTAGTCTTGCAGCAGCATTCGAGAACACTTTCATTTTATCCGAGTAGCGCAAGAAGGCCACATGTATCGGTCTCGGTCTTTGTTTACCATCAATATCGCTCCGTGGCTTCGTTGGCGTTCGGTGAGCACGCTCGATTTCTAGCTCCCCGCAGAGCGTTTCCAAACCCATGTGCGTTGATATAAAATTCTGAATAAAGCTTATGCAGTCCTCTCCTTCGGCCTTCTCTGGTATATTGTAAAACACCAGGTTGTTCCTCCGTGACCTGTTTCGAAGGTCTTCAACCTCCTTTTCTAGCGCTTCGACTCTGCTTTTATCGGCTTTCTGTTCCGTGGCTATCTTTACTTCTTCAACATCTTTCGTGATAGAATTTAAGCCGTTTTCAATTTGGGCGACTGTATCTTTAAGTTCTTTATAATCACTTTCAATTTTCTTTAGCCTCTCGTGTATTTGCTCCAGCAAGTCGAGCTTCTCTAGTTTCTCTAGGATGGACTTCAGCATCATGGCGTCGCCCGCTTCGTCGCCCACGTGCATCACTTCTTCGTCTTCGCTGCTTGGAACGCGAAACCGCTTTTCGCTTGGTTTCTTTAAGCTCATTGACCTTGTGCTTAAGCTTATTAAACTTTTGCTTTATACTAGCCTAACGATGTTGACGAAATTGGCTAGTAAAACGACATATCGCCGGAGCTCAATCAAAATACGTCTAATCCATCGGGCCGCGCATGACAATTAGTGTCGCTACCGGCACTGCAGAGCGAGTCCTGTCGTCACATTTAAAGACCAAAACATTTCAGCGCGTGAAGAACGCGCTCCGTAATGAAGTAAAATGTCGGCGAATAAGCTTGACCAGCATTTCAATCTATTGGATATCTTTTGCTTGACTAGTATGATAACCAAGAAGGTCCTTGATGTCCCCGGGGGGGTTCCCGGGGGGGTACTTCCTTATATACGCTTTATAGGTATGTGCCGCCCGATAGGGTAGGGTTTTTGAGGTGCTCAGTCCTTAAATAGGGTATCTTTTTCGGTGTTTTTTGATATTGTGATCCTTAGATGTTCCTTAGATAGGGTCACTAAATTGCAGTATCCACCTCAAGGCGCAAAAGGAAAAAGATATGGTCTGTTAAAACTGTACTAGACGTTATAAAGTTTAACAAAGCGATTTTAAAAGGACGTTTATAGCTTGTGTTGGCGCTCCTCACCACCTAGTTACAGAATTATGAGTTATCTTTTTCCCTTAAATAGGGTGCCATTTCTTGGTTTTGGGCCTTTAAAAGGGTATCAATTCTCGATTTTCTACCCTTAAATAGGGTCAGGGTTTGAGAACACACCTATCCTAAATTGACGGGAGTACCCCACCCGGGGCGATGTCTCGCACATTTCACGAAAAAAATAGCAAACAACACCAAAATAACCAGCCAGATGTAACCGCTGTTAATTTTTTAAGGCCAAGAAAGTAAATGAAGGCCCAGATTGGCCGTATTGGCGCGGATGTAGCCGGATTTCAATTCACTGTGAAAAAGTCCTGCTTTTAGATGGCATAGAAAATGGCGGATTTCTCACTCGATGCGCGCAAAGCACTGTGGGTGACTAGGATCCTTTAAGCACAGTATTGCGTGGTTAAGAAAAGTCTGTGTGTTTTTGGACAGCCAATACCATACTGTATCTTATTTCAGTTTGAAAAAAAATTGTTTTCATCGGTAAAATTGTGAAATTTTGGCTTAAACGAGATTTTACGAATTGTGCTTACATGTCCCAGTCGCTTTATTTTATCCCGAAAGTTGCAAGTGGTGTTTTATTGGTTGTGGGACTTTTATTTTTTCCTCTGTTTTCGTGTCGGCCCAAGAAAATTGTTTTAAATGTGGAAGTCCACGGGCAAGTGAATTCCAAGGCGATTTATAACGACTTTCTCCCAGAAAGCCTGATACTCAGGCTAGACTTTGTCGTGTTGGTCAAGTAAATGCTGAATCGCTCGCTTCTCAGCGCCACAGAAAACAACTCGAGAAAGACAACAACAGGTGTTCGTGTCATATGCATGGCACCGCTTCAGACAAGAGTAAACTGTCAAAAATTCCAATAACATTATTATCACTGAGGTAAGCAAAGCTTTCGTTCAATAGAAACATCTTAAATTAAGATTTTGGTTTTTACGGAGCAACACCGCCATTGAACAAAAATTATGGTCGGTGTTAGTTGAATTAAAATTAAGCACACGTTTGTATTAGTGTAACTTTCAACTTGCTTCATTACAAGTTTAAAAATTTCCAATTATAAAATTTTAAAAGTTCATTGTAAGAGAATAGGGTATCTTTATGAACCGTGACACAGCCGCTTTACGACACTTCGACTTGCTGCAATACGAGCTTTAAATAAAAAGCTTTTCAACCACAATTTCGGCTTTCGTTACTTTTAGGGGACTCGCGCTATATAGAGAAAAAATTGTCTGAATGCACGCGCAAAAGAGCGCAAAAATGACGAATTTAATTCACTCGCAAAAATGACGAATTCAATTAATTGTACAAAGTTTAGAAATAACTAAACTCAACAATAACAAAGCTAACCGTCGTAGAATCAGTGCTTAACCCTAAACAGAAGTATAGATGAGTTCTTAGGCCTAATCACTATCGATCAGTGCTTAACCCTAAATACTGTAGATGAGTGTTTAACCGTTTTTCATTTTGTTTTCATTTGTTTTTCTCGCTAATAAACGCTCGTCGTCAAATTTGTCACTCGTCATTTTTGCGCGTGCATTCAAACAGTGCTTCACTGGTTTTTTTCCTATGTAGCGCGAGTCCCCTAAAAGTAACGATAGCCACAATTTCTATTGAACGAAAACTTTACTTACCTTAATGATATCGCCAAAGACACCGAATTCTTCTTTTAACATCTCCCAGCTCTAAATCGGCATTAAGAACAAAATATTCAACACTTTATTGTCCGTTTCGAACTACCCTGCAAGCAGAGGTTTCTTGGTCGCCCTATGTTCCGGGGGGCGAATAAGTAACCTCTGCGCAAAACCGTCTGATTTCCTGTCGTGCATGCGCAAAATTCGTCATGCGCGTCGTCACTTACCTTTTGCACGCGCGTTCATTCGTGAAATAAACAAAACTTGTGAACTCCATAAAAACGTTACTTGCACCCGGTTTATTTGAGCGTTACTTTCAACTCCGGATAAACATCAGTAAAGCAAAGGTTTAACAATTGCTGCCTTATCTTTCTGAGTATTTTCTGAGCTAGGAGAAATGACAAAAGAATTTTGTAACAAAAAAAGCAAATCTGTCGCGTACAACAACCTTGCAAGCGTATCACAGCGCGCGCACTTTTTGACAGCATTTACAGCATGCGTCAGCTTCAAAACCGGTTGAGAGCCGGTTAGAATCAAGTATTTTTAATTAATTCGTCCAAAATCCTGGACGGCGGCAGATCAAAGAATCAGACGGTTTTGCGCAGAGGTTACTTATTCGCCCGCCGGAACATAGGGCGACCAAGAAACCTCTGCTTGCAGGGTAGTTTCGAACACAAATTTTCCACAATCCAGAGCTGCGATCCGTGGCGCTGGCCGAAAGGATCGCAGCTCGGGGACGAGAGTGAGGGAGAGCAGTGACGTAACGAACATGCGCAGTGCGTTATTCAGCTCTGTCGGACAGAGAGGACAGACGGATGAAACACGTAAAGCTGACGCAATCAGCAAAAGTTTTGTCAAACTTTTTAGTGCTGAGTTCTTGATGAGGCGAGAATTGTACCACAAATCTAGTGGTGGTCAATGAGAAATCATCTAAGATTTATGGGTTAAAACTGAAGAAACCATTGCAACCTTAGAGCGAAAAGATGAGGATGTTTATTGTGGATTCAGACCTGAAAATCGGCGGTGAGCGGGAATTTGTGCTGTCGATGAAATTAAGCTGAACCGTGTTTTAACGGATTATTTTGTGAACAGTTTTCACTGGATTAAAGGTTAGTTGAGCAATTCGAATTTGTCCTTGTATTTCTGACCTATTCTTACTAATGTTTTAATTTACAAGCCTGTGATTCTCCGAATTACAGCGATGAAATTCAGATTCTGCGGCAATCGCATCTTCCATTGACTCTAGACAGCATTTCTTTCCTTCGTTTGAAAATCAGTTTTACAACAACAACAACACTAACAACACTAACATTGTAAGTTGTAGATCCAATCGCCTGCGGCTCGTGAATCTACAACACTTTGACAATGTTATGACGAAATTTATCATCAATAAGAGACAGACGCATAAAAAACTGACGTCAATTTGTTAAATTGAAAGTCGAGCGTACGAGGAACCAGCCGCCATATTGTTTACTTCAGCTACAAGAAAAAATGGCATTCCACCTCCCCCGGTCAGGCTGTCTTGGGACTCCCGTCACCCTCCCCCAGAGTCTGTACGGACGGACGGACGTACGCTGTCGTCAGAACCAAAATTTTTCGGATCAACGGGTTACCAAATTTTCTTACCTATGGTGGTCCGCGAGCTCCGCTACAAGTAAGACTGAATCGAGAGGGTGGCATATACGGCAATAGTCGACGACATTCCCAGCTATGGCGACTGATTACGTTTCAGACTTGCGCCTTGCTGAAATGTAACTAAAAGCTCTCACAAGTGATTTAGATTTCCTTGCAGTATTGAGACCACGGCTGCAAAATGCTGCAGAAGCCAGAATCAAACCGTTAACGCTAAGCATCTGTTGATGCAAAAAGTACTAAATGAATAATGAGATTTGGGAGCTCCGTTCGTTATTGAACGACTAAAGCTCGCAAATTTCGATATTTATCTTTAGATATGTGTAATTGTTCATACTCGCTGCGATGAACGAACGCATCTTAGAATAAAGCAAGTTTCAGTCGTGCTTTACCGAATTTCGTTTCGGAAAAGGTTTGCTGTACAAATAAACTTGTGGAACGTTGTGAGCTGTGAGTTGTGTAACCGCCCCTTTAGTAGTTTTCCAGAGATCGGTTCGGATGAAACACGTTGTCAGTCATGTCGCTAGAATTAAAAAGGAATTGCATTCTCGAACTTTGGCTGGGTTATTTGGCTCAGAATATTACAAAACTCAAGCATTAGCTGCATTGCTGAGGTGAAAGTATTGTTTAAGGTTTGTTTATGAGCGAAAGTTTTACTATCAATTACGAAATGTATCCACATCTAAAAGTTTTGCTCAAAATTTATGTCGAAAGTAACCAATCGTAGACGTGACAGTTTCCCAAGCGGTCATGATCAGACTGTCAGGGTGTCAAATGTTTTCCGCCGAACATATATTGTCTGGATGCTTCAACGTTATTGGTTGTTTACGAAAACTTTTGCTATGTTAAGTTCTCAGTTAGCGTCGTGATTGGACACTTTTCTTCCAGCTGGCCCGGTTCGAGTAGCTGGAAAGTAAGACAACAATTATCACACCAATTAGAATGAGAAACTGCTAAAGGATGTATGTCAGAGCGTCATTTTTGTTCCTTCAGTACCGAAGAACGAATATTTAAATCGTCGATCGAGAATAACTTAGCGTACCGTAATATATTAATATCTCTGTACTCTTGATATATTACTAATCTCCAGCATACGCGAGCACACATTAATGTAAGACCAGAGCAGAAAATAATTATGCTGGCTATTCGACAATAGTTGTCTAAGCTTTGCAAGTCACTCATGAGAATGACTGCTGGGCGGTAGTAATCCATGCGCAAATATCTGCTCCTTATGTAATTTCGTGCATGTCCATTCAAATAAGAGCATGCATTCTTGGAAACTGATTTTTCAAGTTTAACAAAATGAATTAAGTTGCACAACAAAATGCCTCGTTGAGTTAAGTTCACATTTTCAGCAGCATTTTTACCCTCAGTGTAAACCGAACTGTACGTTCATCTACATTTAAAAGTCTTACAAAAAAACTCAAGTCTGGCCGGAAAATAAATTCTGTTATCCCGTTTATATCATCATCGTGTTGAGCTCATGATGTCATTAAATTGTTTGTTCAAAACAAAATAACGAACAGAATTGCCTTGTGTTTTGACGGCCAAATTTTTGCTTTTTTTGTTATTGTTTTAACTGAATTTGCGCGGATACGCTCTCTAAGCTAGTAGTATATTATTTTTCATGTTCCTCTACACTAGTAGTGATGTGTTTTCAACACTCAGTTTTACTCATGTTGTAAAATTAAGACGGACAACGGCAAATAAAATTGCCAGGTTGACAAACAGTTCGTGTTTTGTAAAGTTCAGTGAAAAGTCAAACTAACACTGGCCCAGACGCCAAGATTTTTCACCAATAGCTAGTATATTTATTTTGCTTGCATTTTACCTTCAAATAACAGTCATTTACCCAGTTCTCAGTATGCGTTGCAGGCCCTCCTCTGCTGATCTCAACAATGAGCACTTCTTTTTTTTCAAGTTAATGCAATTCCACGTCAGATTACAGTGTAAACAAAATACTAAAGTTCTTGAGTCGTGCGGGCCAATTAAAAACTTTCTTATCCTTTTTTTCTTTCGTTCAAGCGGAAAGTCCCGGGGAAGGCGAATCCTCCTAGAAATAAGAATTATAATAGATTAATTTGGGCAATTTTGTTTAATTAAGCAGTGAAATTTTCTGAGCGAAATCGCGCGTTGGGAGAAAATGGTCTTGATATGGATAGTTAACTGTTCGAAACCTCAATCTGCTTGTTACGTTTAAATAGGCCCTGTCAACTTTTGTCTGTGAAATCTCGGTTCAGAGAATAGGCTACTCGCGAAAGATATCGGCCGCGCCCCATTACTCTACATCACCTTCATGATACTTCGTCTTATGTTCTTCTGATTAATAGTAACTTTCTCCTAAACCAGCATTATTCGATGAAAATGTAGATACTACTCTCCATGGCATATCGATCCAGTTATTATCCATGTTTTAATTTTTCAACATTATTCTCGTTCAATCACTATTACTTATTGTACAAGAGGCGTGCAAATTACCTTATTATTTAATAAGCTTTGCTTTTTCGGCATTTTTTAAGACGTCAAGGTTATTTTAATTTACGACGTTATTGTCAGACTGTAAGATTGTTTTACTGCCATAAGCATAACACTAGCATTTCATTGCTGGTCATACATTTTTCGATATTAAGTAATTAAGGTACCTCTCGATCAAGGCTGGGTTAATTGCCGTCACAATTTAACGAAAGCAGACGTGACCCCCCATCTTTTTCATTTTTTATTCGTTTTTTCCTGTGAACTAGAAGTTAACAAAATCATGACTTCTTTTTTTCTAAGAAGTTATCTTAAGTTCAAGCCACGAGTGCTAATATTAGCTCCCAATATGTTTTGATCATGTCTCAGCACTCTTAATAATACTAATATTGCACTAAGAGTGAGTTGATAGCAGAGATATCGATTAAAATTGCACGGCTTCACAGAGCACCACAGGTTCGGATAACTGCAAATGATTTACACCGTTAGCTGTACAAGCATAGCAACAGGCTCAATCGAAGTTTTTTAGACATATTGTTTGATCAATTAACCGAGTCGTGCATGCTGTCAGGCAGTGTGTCGTGTTAAGTCAGATATTGGTGTTTTTTTTCTCGTCAATGGTAAGAGAAGCACCTCCCAACTTACTTTCTCTGATATTATTAACCTGACAATTGTGAGGATTATGATATGTTTAAAATAAATGAAATGTGAGAGTGATCCAAACGTGGTTCCATTGGCATTTTTTCTTCATCCACCCTTGTAAATCTTTCCAGTGTCCTCAACTTTTGTCACTATTGTGGCGCTCTCGGGCTAACTGTACAGTGGTGTACCCACTCTTGCCAGTAAATGAAAAATTGCAGAGATAAAAGCCTACTTAAGTGGCTGTCTCCCTAAGATCCTCATAATCCAAATTGGTCACAAAATAGATTTCCTTCACATCTTGTATGTGAATTGCACTTTGTCTGGGTACTTTAAAAACACTTTTCGTTTGGGCTCTAAATGCTTTCTTCGACAGTTTACAGGGGGGGGGGAGGGGCGGTTGACCAAAAATGGACATTTTATTGGTACAGAAATGCCAATTTTCAATAACTTTGGTAACTCCTCACAACACTTAAAATTTGATGCAGGACAAAATTCTACTGTTGGTTGTTAACTACAACTCCTCCTTATCCTACAGTGTTACTGACATTTCCATGTAGTTGTTTTGAGTGGTTAAAACAGTTCCTTTTAACAACCCAATTTCACAACTTTTAAAAAAGTAGGAAAAATGGGTAAACAAAAATACATGTTAACAAAAAGTGAGACCTCGTATAGCAAATTCCTTGCAGTCATGGATAGTTTAAGACCTGGTCTTAATTATAATAAAATAAAATCGTGCGGCCAGATGGATTAAAGAACGTGGCGCCGCTTTGAAACACCAGTATTTCTAAATTATGCAAATTACGAACAACATCCAATGCGTGGAATTTAAGAGCAAATGTGATGCCAGCAATGCTCCCTTACATCAGATAAACACAAAAATAGTTTCAAACTACAGTAGGACACAAATGTAAGCTGGTAATATTTCGCATATAGCTTTAATTAAGTTGTACAGCATTCAAATAACTCATTAACTATGCTCAATCCACAAGATAAACAAGTTATAAAGTACATGCCACTCGATGATTGCTAACTGCGCTAAGCAAGTAACTTTACAAAACAGCCTTGATCTAGAACTATTAATCTGAGAATAAAGCAATAAAAGCAAGTCATATTGGGTATATCACAGCCTGTGTTTTGCAAACTTATTTAGCGAACACTTAGTGCCTTGCAAAATAGTGAAAACAACGAAGGGCATCTTGGTCTGTTTACATTTGCACCTATTACCTCAATTTTCTGTCATCTTCGATCAAATATAGATCCGTGCGTTTCAGAGATCATCGTCGAAGCTACAAATAGTCGATTTTTGAGAAAATTCTTCGTTCAAAAGCCCTCATTTAGACCAAGCTTTCCATGCATTTAGTTTTCTCGTGTTATATTATTCAGGCAGTAGCCGCTGATCAGTAACTAATGTCAACAACAACACCTGGTACTGCTCCGTTTGCACTCGCGTTTTGGCTCTCAGCTATCTACCTAATTTGAATTCATGATCCTTCACCAATTAGTAGTGAATTTGTCTGAAAATAAGGGCTGGAGCTCATGGGAGAAGAAACAAATGTTTGTCCTCAATTTAGATCTACAAGCACACAACCACAATGAGGGCCATGGTTTCGAATTTTTTGTTTTTTCAGCTAGGTAAAATCACTCGGCGTACAGCTGGGCACGTCTTCATAGATTTGAAAATAACCTTCCTGTTTTCGACTCCTGGGGCATTGAAAGGTTCCTTCAGTTTTGAGAAAGTAATCAGCTGCAGTTAAGAGACAACCTTAACCCTATCTAGACCGGGCCTTCTTTGGCCTTCTGTGGCCGTTGTGGGGCAGGCCTCCATTAAACTCCGATTGCAATAAAGCAATGAAACTGAAACTTAGTGAGTCAAAAGTACGTCCAAGAATTTTGTCCAAGAATGTTTTCTTTGAAATCGCCAAGGGATACTGATGACGCCACACGACGTCAGACTTACGTCATAATTTCCAATTGGATCCACCGTATTGGAAATCGTGATTTCCCTACGACTTTGGAAAGCCACCCAATTGACCAAAAAGTGGGCAAAAATAATAAAAGAACTCTTAAGTTATCTAATAACATAACACCTACTGGCTACAGTAAGAACGTCATTTTTGTTTTCAGTTAAAACAGTAACGTACCAAATAATTTCAGAAAAACACGCCGGTCAAAGTCTGATTGCCTAAGCAACGTGAATCTCACTGTAGATTGACCTACCACACTAATTTGTTCCCAAATAATTGTTTTTAAATAAACGTTTGGCGGTGCTTGTTCACACATTAAAAAATGATAGAAAAGTTTCAAGTCCGCAAAGGTAGAATCCGTGCACCCCCCGCATTGTAGGGTTAATTTGAAATAAAGCAGCCTTTCAAGGAAATCAAAAATTCCTTCGGCAAAGCCAGTTGTAAATGACTGAAAACAGTATTCAAGAGGAAACGAGTTTCTGTCTTAGGTAACGGGCGTCTACTGTACAGTTAGATTAAGAGTAGTCTAGTAGAGATAGTACTTATAGTAAAGTAATTTTTGCGCGAGCTCGCGTATCTCACCCGCTATTCAATCCCTGACAAAAATCTGAGGATACTCGTAATTTCCACGATTAAACCTTGTTCTCATACTACCCAGGCTAGTCTATGATCAACTCCAGAAGTGACATTCACTATGTTTGGCGGTATATTGCTAATCTAGAGAAAGCGCAGCAAAACTAAGTCGAGGCGAAATTTCAAAAGCAAGACGTTTTTTTCTTGCGTATCGTAGGTTCACATTTGGTAGAGCAGTACCCCACGATCAGGTGGTTCTGGGGGCTCCATATTGCAAACTGGATCACAACCATTAAGTCGCCATGGACCAAGCTCCCACAAATGTTTTACCAAACAGAAAGTATTCAACGGAGGATATTTCTATCAAGTAGTAATATTTTTGCTATACTGACGTTTCGCCAGGGTCAGATTCCAGAATTTAACAGCTTGGATGAAACGACAAGTTTATTTTCAAACATGTTAGGATGCGTCCCCAAAGCCCGAGTTATCACGTTATTTCACCTTGCTAAGATTACAAAAAATTAGCAACCACGTCACACACTGTAGTTATGTGCTTGCAACTCTAAATTAAAGGCAAAAATTTTGCGTTTTCCCTCGTGAGCTCTGACCCTTATTTTCAAATGAATTCACCTTTCATTGGTGAGCGATCATGCATTCAAATAGAAACGCGAGTGCAAAATGGAACAGTACCAGGATTTTTTGTTGACATTAGCTACTGGTCAGCAGCTACTGCCTGAAAAATTTTAACACGAGAGAAGTGATGCATGGAAAGCTTGTTCTAAATGAAGGCTTAATTAGTTTTGAACGAAGAATTTTCCCAAAACCAACTATTTTGACGCTTCTAAGATGACCTCTGAAACGCACTGATCTGTTTTTGATCGAAGATGACAGAATAAGCGCAATTAGCAATCATCGAGTGGCATGTACTTTATAACTTGTTTATCTTATGAATTGAGCATAGTTAATGAGCTATTTGAATACTGTACAATTTAATTAAAGCTATATGTGAAATATTACCAGCTTACATTTGTGTCCTGCTGTAGTTTGAAACTATTTTTGTGTTTACCTGATGTAAGGGAGCATTGCTCGCATCACATTTGCTCTTAAATTCCACGCATAGGTTGTTGTTCGTAATTTGCATAATTTAGAAATACTGGTGTTTCAAAGCGGCGCCACGTTCTTTAATCCATCTGGCCGCACGATTTTATTTTATTATAATTAAGACCAAGTCTTTAACCTTCCATGACTGCAAGGAATTTGCTATACGAGGTCTCACTTTTTGTTAACATGTATTTTGTTTACCCATTTTTCCTACTTTTTTAAAAGTTGTGAAATTGGGTTGTTAAAAGGAACTGTTTTAACTACTCAAAACAACTACATGGAAATGTCAGTAACACTGTAGGATAAGGAAGAGTTGTAGTTAACAACCAACAGTAGAATTTTGTCCTGCATCAAATTTTAAGTGTTGTGAGGAGTTACCAAAATTATTGAGAATTGGCATTCTTGTACCAATAAAATGTCCATTTTTTTCCTCCAGGAGACCTCCCTTGTAAACTGTCGAAGAAAGCATTAGAGCCCAAACGAAAAGTGTTTTTAAAGTACCCAGACGAAGTGTAATTCACATACAAAATTTGAAGGAAATCTATTTTGTGACCAATTTGGGTTATGAGGATCTTAGGGAGACAGCCACTTAAAACCCTTGCTCTCAATATCACGCTGTGCCTCAATGCTGATATATCGAATGCCCAATACAATTACCTTTCGTTGGAGAGAAAAGTTGTGTTTTTCTTGGCGGCAACATCATGGCACTTTGGTGTGTAAAAAGTCCACTCCTAGGCTCCACAATGAAATTATTCCGAGAAGTACCAACCCGTCTCGGTCTGCCCTGTTTCTTGGCTGTGTTATTGATGTTATCCGTCGTAGTGCCTTATATCTGTGGAAGAACCAGGTAGAGAAAACCAAGTGAACACTGAATCGTTTGGAGAAGAGTCTTTGTTGTATCAAGATTGAGGGTCTTACCAGCCCCCGGACATGAAAAAGCTACTAAAATCGATGGAAGAAAGGTAATTTCTGAGACGAAGTTATCTAAACTAAAAGTTAATGGCGGCTTGTACAAATTACTTTCTTACATCAATCATATCACTGTTCAGTTTCTATAAAAATTGTCTCAGAGGAAAACATTTCCCACAAACACAACATCGAAACAGTGCAACTACCTACTTATTTAAAACAGCGAATGGATTTAAAGAAAAGGGATTGAGCTGATCGACGTTTCACAAAAATACATGAATGCGTGACAAGTCATCTCATTTCGAAAGCAAAAGTGCAAGCAGTCCAGAAGTGAGGCATAAATATTATAAAAGGGGACTTATAAGGAGCCGAATAAGAGATTAAAAGAAATCGATGCTGAAAAAGGCGATATTTGAAAAATTCAAGAAAATAATCGGTTTGACCTCTTAAAAGGCAGCTTCCACCAAATCAGTTCAGCCCTTTCCTCCTGAGTGTCATAATACGATATTGTTTGTTTTCTATTTCCCCTGCTACACACAGTCGCAGAAATATGTAGTCTTATTCCCAGTTCCTTTTTCGTTCAAGATAGCCCGGGTTCTCTTCTTCCTTTGTCTCTATCTACTTTTGAACTGAACTTACGATAATCTGCAGAGGGCACCCTGCATGTAGCTAGTGTCCATTCATTTATTAGTTCATAAAGCTACATTATAATTGCCCTGCTAGCTGGGGGAGGAAAGTTTTCCTAAAACTATGTCTTGTATGTCTTTTTTTCCACTCAGGCTCATGAACAAAACTGCGAGCTTGATGAAGGAACAACTGCAAGAACTGGAAAAGAAGTATGGGAAATGTTTGAGCAGCCTATAGCTATTGATTACAAAGGGCCACTTTTCTAAGATAACTATCTAAAACAACTATATTGCTTATATCACTATCACATTTTCAAACACGAAACTTTGAGCTTTTCGACAGCTCTATTTCTAAACCTTCTGTAATCAACCTCCGCAAACTTAAGTCTTCAGCCGCCCGATCAATTCAATGCAATTGAGTGTGCTCAAAAAAACTGTTGAGTATATACTACAATCTGACGTACAGCAATCTAAGAAACTCAGTAATTATTCCGGAGAACAGTTTAAAGGAAAAATCGTTTCCTAAACAATACAGGAATATTTCCTAACCAGAAGAACAAGAATATTCTTCAAATCTGTTTGAATTTTGGTGAATTGTACCCCCCCGAAAAACAAAACAAAACAAAACAGCAAACTAGCAACGGCGAGCTAGGGACCTGCAAGTTGATCTGCTGGGTCCCAAAGGTCCTGAATAGTTAAACAGTTCCATTTTGAAATTTAGCTCGCTTACCTGGGTTCAGTTTGACTTGCATAAAACTAGAGGTGTGTGCAACTTTCTTATGCTTCACTTATGCTCTCCAAACATTACGCGTGCATCCATAACTTAATTCATTCAAAGAAATCCACTCCTTTCTTATTTGTTATTTCAAACAAATAATAGTGCCATGTACCGATAATATAGTCAATTAATTCAATAATCCTTTTCACAGTATGGTTTGCTTCTACCTGAGATGTCGTCAACTTCCATGTAGACAAGTTCACATTGTGGCCTCTAAAGCATTTTAGTGTTTTGGGGGCTATGTGACGTCATTCAAGATGACAACGCTTCGTTTTTTTCTGCAAAAGTGTCTTTTAAGCGTCAAAATAGCATTTTTTGAATGCCCAACATCTACACTATCACTGATTTAAACAATAAGTTACCTTGATTTAGCCATATATAGTTTTGAGTGAAAAAAGTTTTACTTGATTTGTAAAACACTCCTTGACCTCACTCTACTTTTTAACATTCTACATCTCGGATATTTATCAACTGATTCCTGCAAAGTCTTTTTCGAAATGTAGAGATCAGCAAATAACTACTGAAAAAAAGTAGGCGCTGACAGAAATATGTAGCCATTCTCCGAGACCTGGACCTCCGAGGACGAAAATTTCCTTCACAAAATCAGAAAAAAAAACAGCTTGCGTCAACCTCCGAAGACAAAAGACTGGCTACCATGCATCTCCAAACACTGCTGAGCTCAGCTGGTAGAGCCTCTGCAAAGGTATCGCAAAGGTCACAGGTTCCATGCCACCACTGAAGCCTGCGGAATTTTTATTTTCAGGTGCCATTTGCTATTAAATTACTAATGTGATTAATGCTAACACTGATTATTAACTGGTGATCACAAAGGTCTACCCGTATAGTCAAATACATTCCTAGTCCCCTCCAGGGACTCCAGTCTCTCCAGGAAGGAACCTTCGTCACAATAATAGTTTTTTTTTACAGGCATTTTTCTATCGCCGTTTTTGGTCTCTTCCCGAAATCATTGTTTTTTAGTTATTTACATTATGAAACCTCAAATTGTCATGAACTGCTCTGCAGAATTAATGTAGCTCTTACGTTTTTCCAGACTAAAGTTAACGCTCCGGCCCGCATGAATAAAATTGAGCGCGTCCGCTGTATTGGAGGCAAGAAGTGTTCCATGTTTCGACTCAAGAGTGTAATTATTAATATTAACGAACCTAGACTTCTCACCCACTGGAAGTTACTAGAAACCTTAGCACCCAGGTTGATTATGTTTCAGGAAATCTAGGAAAGCCGGGAATGCCTGATACCAAGGGAGATGCTGGGAGGACTGGAAACAAGGGAGCCCAGGGACCTAAAGGCGAAACAGGACAAACAGGAGCTGGAGCGTCTGGAGTGAAGTATGTGCGCTGGGGAAGAACCACGTGTCCTAATGATACTGAGGTACTTTACAAAGGTAGAAATAAGCAAGTTATAATTATACAAAAGCAAGAACTCACTGAAGATTGCTTAATTTACTTCTTTACAGATATGATTCGCCGACATCAACAGAAGCACTTGGATACAGCAGCTGCGCCCGCGGTACGAGCAGCAGTCAAAACCGTGGTGTCCTGTCAGAGTCCTTTGAAACGCGCTGGGTCCTTTTTCCTGTTACGATTCAGAATGCTATTAAAACAAAGATAACTACAGTTTTTTGAGGGTTGTTAACAAAGGCAAGGATTTATACCGACTGAAGCGTAGATTGAGTTTACCTCGTTCAGAAAGGTTTTTTAAGTCCCTTGTTCTACTCATACACTTTTGCATTAGGAGGTTTGGTGCCCTTGCAGCAAAAGTAAAAATTAGTATGGGTGTGGCTTATGTTGGATTAACACTGTGCATCTATTAAAGGGTATGAAGAGCAACAAGACGATGACTAAAACCGTAACAAAACCAGAGTTTATTTCTTAGATCAGAAGAGTTTACTCGAGCAGTTCAATTTCCAGCGGGCCCCACTGGGATCATGATCAAATTCAATGAAACAACAACGCCATCACAAGAGCTACAAAAACAGCCGATTCCAGCAAGACTTTTTTCCATTTTGCGTGATCTGGAAAACAGAAGTTGAAGTGACATTAGCATCGTTACAAGTTGGATGGTCTTACGAGAGCTTGCTAAGAAAGAAAAAAATATCTCACACACACCCGTCTTCCGATTTGAAGTTTAATAACTCACTACCACCCAACCCAAGAGATAAGCTTTTTCTAAGCAACCGGATCAAAAATTTGTTAATCATTTTCTGATCATGAAGAACAACTACATCTCTTAGAGTCGCCTGTGATTATAGGTTGTTGTTGTTGTTGTTTTTTTTTTTGCAACGAATCCGCTCGTGGAAAATTGTACAAGCTAGCCTATTTCCAATTTGAAGCATAAGCTGAGTTAGCACAGCCATGCAACGATGTCAAAAATTGATGATACGTCTCAATCTGAGGAACAGAAAGTTTTTCTTCAACTTAAAAAAAGATTCATCCTGGTAAGACCAAAGGCTAAAAAGAAAACACATTTCGTAAGTATAAACTTTGTTGATCACGCAGAAATCTTAAGGGAGAGCACAAACCTGCGTGACGTCAGGACACCACAGTTTTTCCCGCCGACAAAACTCTGATTGGTTGATTTAAATTTCACCGTATGCAAGGCAAATTGTGTATTAAAGTATTTGCACCAGAACACTTTTAACTGCTGATTGTTTCTCTGATAGGTGTAATTGGTGGAGAAAATTACGGAAACCCAGGTGGTGGAGCCAACTACCTCTGCCTTCCAAACAGACCAAAGTATGGCAACTACAAAGGCGGTTATCAGAGCTCGGGGTGCATGCATGGCACTGAATATGAAGTCAAAAGTGTCAACCCTTTTAAGAAAAATCTCCATGACCATGATGCACCCTGCGTTGCTTGCTACGTCAATTCACGTGGTTCAATGCTGATGATGCCCGCACGGAATGATTGTCCATCTGGATGGACTGAGGAGTATCATGGGTACCTGATCACTGCGTCTTACAACCACCAGAACCAGAAAGATTTCATCTGTGTTGATGAGGATGCAGAGTTTGTTCCTGGAAGTGGTGCCAACCAGAATGGTGCCTTGCTGTACGTTGTGGAGGGAGTCTGTGGTTCACTCCCGTGTCTTCCGTATGTCGCCGGTCGTGAGCTGACTTCGCCGTGTGCACCAAGTGACGTGATCAGAAGGCTTAAGGCTTTCACCAACTTCAGCGACTGCAGACACTAAAAACTCTTAGTCGTGCATTAACTAGCTTAAAGACTGCCTGTATTTAAATCTGAAGAAATTAGATAAAATACAACAGTCACATAATTGATTGACCAGTTTAACAAGCAAAGCACGAAGTTTGTCACTGTTTTCCGTTATATAATGCACGAATGTGGAGCCAGGGTACAAGTAACAGCAATAAACGTAAAGTGAAATCAAATAATAAGCCTTTGTCAGCTTTCATCATTGCCCCCAGTACTTACTTTTGACAAGATGCGAGAATCGAGATCTTAATCTCAGTCGCAGTAGCTCAAATTCACCCTTAAAATGGGAAAAAACATACGGAATAATGTTGTGAATTAAAGCGTCCATTTACCTCGAGCTCAGAATCAGTACAGCACATCTGATTACGCGCAACGGACCATCGTCATTATATTTCTAGAACGTTGGAAACACGTCGCGAGCGAGTAGTTGATATATAAAGTCCCTACCGTGGGGCTTTGAGAAAAGTGCCATTGGAGCGTAACCCTGTTTCTGTAGCATAAAGCAACTGAAAGAATTGCCACTCCTTCTGGATGGGATGCTAGTCCATCGCAGGGTTTTCCGCAGGGGCATGTTGCTGGAACCGATTTAAACACCTGGTTAAAGAGAGACTGAGTGTTGGGGGATGTTGCTTGCCTAAGAAAACAACACGATATGGCAACTGACCAGGCCTTGAATCACCGACCTTCAGTTCTGAGGTCCAACGCGTACACTATTGACCAAATCTCAACTATAACAAGAACATATGAGAACGAATCAGTAATTTTCGCAAATATGCAGATCTTATATGCTAAAATTTCCACCTCTAAAAGAGCTACCTGGCTTAAAACCATATCTCGCAGACTTTTACGAGACGTGCCGGTTAATTGTGTTTAAAGGAAAGAAAGGCGGAAAATGAGTTTCGTGTCCTTTCAGTAGAAAAAAGATGATTGTTATTTGTAGAACATTTATATAAACCAAAATTAGAGAGTGGCAAGACATTAAACAACATTTTTAATCATCGGATGTCTTTTGGGTCTTTTCTTCTCTATTTTTGGACGCCGTTTTTCATGTTTTGGGCGGATTTGAAGGTGCGCCATCGTTTAGAATCCCACTGAGGTGATCGAAATTTCTTTCCTTTACCTTGTGCGGTCTTTATTTCCTTACTAGAGCAACGCTCAGTAAGAAGGTTCATGGGCTCACTACAATGTCAATTTTATCAAATTTTCACTTTTTTTTCGGCAAGCTTGGCAGCTGTTTTTTATAAATAGGATTATCATTTACATGTAGCCTAATAACTCACCAGTTGCGTAAAAAATGCCCGGAAAGGTACAAGGATCCTGGAAGATTGGACGACGACTAGAAAAATTGGGAATCCAAGTTCCGGGGGAGCATATTTCGTTTTGATTAAGGGTTATATGTTAAAGCATCTACAATGTGCGGCCATATATACAACTTGGTCACTGATATCATCACTATGCCAGTAGACCTAACGACAAAACTGTCCTTGTATTTCCATTTCAGAGCTAAATTGTCGCTGGAGAATACTGAGATGCAAGTTGACTGATTTAAAATCGTTCACGGGCCGAAGGAGGCCGCGTGGTCATAAGCTTAGCTCCGGTTTCCATAGCCTGAATCGAGGAAGGGTATTATTACTCCCTCCTGAATGGGGTGCTAGTCTATCACAAGGTTGCCCTCCAAAATTTATACATAAAAGGGTACAGGGGGACAAAGTAGAGTAACTTTTTTTTTCTAAACGCGACGCGTTGCAGACCGATCGACCTTCCGGTCTAATCCGATCGATGCAGACAAATGGACCTTCCCATCTAATCCGATCGAGAGTTTGACGCGCTTTCAATTACACCATCATTCCTTTGGGAATGTTGAGTAAATACAGTAGAAAAAGTGTTTTTTCTTCAGTCTTTAGCTGCTTAGCCCATCAATGATAAGTTTTAAAATGCAGACTTTTTCTCAAAAGAACACCTGTCAAAACTACTGTCAAAAACTACTGTCAAGAACTTTAGTCAAAAGGACGTCAAAAGACAGTTTTTCATGGCGTCAGTTTTGAAGCAAACAGAACAAACTTACTTTTCTATCTATATGCACTTAGGGAAATGGATAACTTCCAATCACAATTTGAGGGAGGTGAGAATGAATTAGGCGTTTTGGTAGATTTCAGTAATAAACTATTAGTCCGGTTTCATAGTTGTGTGGAAAGATAAAAAATGATATTGAATCGGAGAGCGAGCTAGCAATCAAATTATTTCACATTTTGAACCACTTTTTGTGAAGTTGATTTATCAGCTATAGAAATTCAGCCATATGTACAGGCGAAGGCATAATCACTCTTTGCTTACGCATACTGTTTCGTGATTTTTGTAAGAATGACATCTGTACCTTCCTCTACCTCTGGCAGCGCTTTACAGGCCCCCAAGATAGTAGGAACGGCAGAGAAAGCGGAATCGAAAATAAAACGCATGGTGGCTGGGGACAGCTAGCGCTTTTCAGCCGTCATGTTTATTTTCGCGTTTACTCCCCCCTCCTTTCGTACTCCTTCTTCATGCGTTTTATTTGTGCGTTTTCTTTCCCACTATCTCACTGACAACTTTTGTCAGATGTTTCGGGATAATGATGGTGCTTGTAGACGTAGTTACATGGTGTACGGACCTGAAGGACTCCTTGGTTGAATGAAAGTTTCATTAATGTGCGATCCAGATATACCGTGGGACTTCAAGTACTTCGATGCGTGTTTTCAAATTGTTTAGAATTGAAAGGCGGATAATAGAGTTCAAAAATACTGAATCTATACTTTTCCATAATTTCCAAAGTTCTAAAACGTAAGGAAGGAGGTGAATAGGGGTATGCAAATCCGCCGATCCGTGCTATTTTTTGGCCCGATCTGTCGATCCGACGTTATTTTCGTTCAAATCCGGATCCGCATTACTAAAAAAATCTCCGTGGTTTAAATATACTGCATATGGGTGTATATATATTCGTTTTCTTTTTCTTCTACAGTATTTACATCTTACCCGAAGTTTTCTGTCTTTCTAGTGTTTGAGAAAGTAGCATTGCAGCATTAGAAAATGAATTAATAAATACTTACACAATTTGTTCTGCAATCGCAACTACTTCGGGACTTAGGTGTTCAGAAGTTTTCGCAACAGCTTCGTCAATTCTAGCATAAAAAAAGTTGGACATTGCGGTGTGTTTCTCCGCACAATTCAGGTTTCAATTATCAAATTACTGCGAGCATGAAATAAAACCAAATCGAAAGCGTAATATGGAATGCAAGTGTCTGGTATGGCGTGTAAAGATTTTGTAACCTCGTAGTTACATCACTTTGGCCAATCTTCTAGCTTACAGCCCGTTTTAAAGTGCTAGTGGGCAGTACTCAGCTTTCTTTAAGAATTACTTTGCTTTCCGGCAAGTATTTTCCACGGTATCATCTTGGACCTCTTGATTCCATGATCTTCAACGTACTTTTTTATCACAATTACATTTTGTTCTCGATAAAATGGTCACTACAATCTATATGTAGTCATGGGCTTTCTGACCTTTCCACTTGCCAAAAAAGACGGGTAAGTGGCTTGCCTATCTCCATTTCAAATTGCATTTGTTTTCCGGCTTAGATATAGTGTTTCAGTCGCAGTTAATCCTAGCATTAAATATGAGGGGGCAAAATATGTAAGCTGCGTCCAGTTTATCGAGTCCCCGATCACTTTGTACTCTGGCGCTCGGTCCAGCAGATGTGATTGCATAAAATTTATGCCGAGAAAAAAAAACTGAAACTGAAAAAATTAGTCCACGAAACACCAAAATACCGACCAAGGCCGACCGAAAATTAATGATCCTATCCACAATCCGAACTTCTAGACATACAGAGTCCGGAATCCGGGCCAAAATTTTCAGCTGATCCGCGATCCACAATATTTTTTAAATCCGCCAATCCGCTTAATTTATCGCTAAAATCCTCAATCCGCGCGCAAAAAAAGTCCAAATCCGCCGATCCGCAAACCTATTCACCCCCTCCGTAAGAGAGAGGACGTTTCTAAGATAAAAATATCCCAGAGGAAAATGAGAACCTTTAACAATAAAACTATCTTGAAATGATGACGACCATCGCAGTTAGAGATATCGACTTAAGCAGTCAATAAAAGAATATATTCAGTCTCACCAAAATCATCAGAGCGTCAATTCAGGAATAACCGAGAATAAACAATATCCTAGTAGTGTTTTGACAAGTTTTGGCCCTTAAATGTCAAAGCACTCTTAATATGTTATAATTAGGCTCTGGGTGGATAACGCATGGTTTAAAATTGCACGATATCACAAGTGATATCAAACGTTTTCAATGTTTCTTGGATATTGCGAAAGCACCTAGAACCTAGACAGAAGAAATAGGGGGATGATCTCTAAGATTGCTCTTCCGGTTATAGGGAAAGGTTTCAAGATTGTTTGATTGATTGTTTGTTTGTTTGTTTAGTATGTCAGGCTGGGATCGAATTCATAAAAACTTGTCGCCCTGCCCACCGCCCCCCCACCACCCCCAAAAATAGACAAAGATCATTACGGCCTGTTGTCGTATTAGCGAAGTCCGCTTAGGGTCAAGTCTGCCAAGGACACTAAGGTCAGGAGTCGGTTTCGTTCGCTCCGAAATCGAGTCGGTTCGCTTACCGTCGATTCACTGCAAATGTGAGGCCTGTGTGGTTGATTCGCTCCACGTATGGAATTGTTTCGCTCCCTTTTCCGTCTATCGCTCCTTCAGCCAACCCAAACCTCCCCTTCCCAAACTGTCCCTCTTCTTAAATTAAATTAGTCCACGCCCGATTGGTCGACCTTCCGGTCGCCATGTTTTTGGGGCTATGTCAGAGTATTTTTATGTCTTTGGGTCAAAATTCAGGTTTAATCAAAACTAAGTGCATTTTCTTATAAACCAAATGGCCTCCAAAAGGAATATCCGTAGTGAACTCTCTAAAGGATAACAAGACATAATGAGTTTATATTGGTTATGGCTAGACATGAGGGAAAAATTTCTCGAAAATAACGTCTAATGTCCTCGATTCTAACCCACCGATTAATTTTCGCTAGCACACATTGGACAAGATACATCACGTGCGTGGTACAAAGACCAGGCGATGCCTGCCGTCCGATTTAAAATCTGTTGCCTGATTTTATTGATGAGAGAAAAACGAGAAAGGGAGTCACTTTTCCAGGTAATTATTTATCATTATTTATTAATTTATACACAGGAAATCATCAGTTACAAATTGCTAAAAACTGTTATAAAAAATTTCCTAATATAAGCTACAAAAATCAACTGGTTTACATGATTGCCGTCTGGGAGCCTAAGGAAGAACAGTAAGCTTTCACCTTCTTTTTAAAAACTCTAGAGAGTTACATTCCCTAGGATCCTGTGGAAGAGAACTCCATAAAGTGGCACCACTTTAGGGGAAGCTGCCCTTCAGGTACTCTGTTTAGGCGTACGCAATATAAGTTTGTTTATCGAGTTTCTTAAGCCATAATTAGTATTGAATTTGCAAAACATATTGTCACCTCACCGAAGTGAGGTTATGTAAAGACTTGAAAACCATGATGGCCTTGTGCTTTTGTCGGTTGGAGATCAACTTTTCCCACACAAGTGCGTCCAGAAGAGAAAATGAACTAACTTCATAGTTAGATTTTGTTATGACCCTGCCAGCACGATTTGAAAGGTATTTTTTGTCTTCTCAAATCTAATCACAGCGTAATAAAATCGAATAGACTAACCAACTTGGATTTATTTGTATATGTAATGGCATGTCAGACCGAGTAGAAATAACCCTATTCTGCCTAGGATTTTTTTGAGTTTCTTCAATAAATCTCGAAAAGTATTAATAAAAGCTCTTGCAATGAAACTTGGCACGTTTATAGCACGTCATTAGCTTACCAGATTAGGCTTATGACGTGTCAATTATGAAGTGTCATGACGTCACGATAACGTCATAAACCCGCCATTTTGAATTTGAGGACGCCATCTTGAATCCCAAACCTGCAGTCATTCAGCTGACAATAATGTCACCAAAAAATATATGATTTTGTTCTAGGAAACATACTTAGTCAAAACAAGCACAAAAAGAAAAAACTTATCTTCTTAATCTTAAAAACGAAGGGGGGAACCTGAAAAAAGACTGAAAAAAGACAGAAAATAGTAAAAATACACTTCTGAGTAGACGGTTGCTATGGAAACGTCAATCATCATAGACACGTCATTGACACAGGAAAATTTTCTCTGATAAATTTTAGGAAAGGTCACGAGATTTGGTGATTTTCGTCTAGCCGTTTAAAAGTTATAATTCGTTAAAGTCAGCGCGGGCACAATGTGCCCCCCGCCCCCCCCCCCCCACCCCAAGGCAGAATAGGTTAAGGATTTCACGCGTATTTTCTTAAAATCGCCCGAGTCGTGCAGCAACGAGGGCAATTTGTGAAAACTTTGAGAATACAAGTGAAAATTTATCCTTAATTCTACGAGGACTCAATGCGATGGTGTTTATAACACAGAGGGCAAAATGTTCCGAAAACTTTCAATGCATGCGCGTCGAAACACAATCAGCCGGCCCTCAGAATAAACAATTCTCCACACAAGCAGTTTATTAAACTGCAGCTCAGCGTATACAGAACCAAAAAACTGTCTATTATGGATATATTCACCTTATGAGATAATTACAATTCTTAATTACAAAACACACTTAAAACTCAAACTAAGTAAATTAATTTACTTGAGATGCGAAGCTTCCTTCCGCTCGCTGAATCTTGAACCAAGCAAGGTTTTCGGTAGTTTTAAAACAAATAAACATTTGCTGTTTCCCTAAAGCATTCAGGTTCTGACCTTCTGGGATTTCTCTTCGAGCTATCACCCGATTTCCATACCATTTTTGCCAAACAACTCGGCTAAATTAAAACTCTGAGGTGATATCCTTGTGTTGAACAACTCAAAATCCAATTCAAAATCTCCTTTTCGTTTCAAGACGCTTACAAAATGCAAAAGGCGCGCTCTTGCGCTTAGCCAATCAAATGCGAGTATTTTTGACGATTGGCCAATGAGGAGTCAGTAATTTTGCCCTCGTTGGAAAGAAAATTACAAAAAAATTCCCTCTGTCTCAACCAATCAGCAATCAGTAATTTTGCCCTTTATGTTATAAAGCGACAAATGTGCTATGTCCTTCCCTGACTGTTCTCTTTACCCAGGCTCCCGCTCGGCCACAATAAAGGGCACGCGATGATCATGAAGAAATTAATCGGTGGGTCAGAACCTAACTGATCACTCGAGCTCCAAAGCAGGCCAAACTGAGCGACATCGTGCGTTGGAAGAAAGTGGTCTTAATATGGATACTTAAGTATTCGATACCTCGACCTGCTTGTTAATCGGCTCTGTCAATTTTTGCCTGTGAAATCTCGGTTCAGAAAATGGACTGCTCGCGAGAGAGATCAGGGTTGAGCTGCGTAATCTCTAACGTCGGGCGTAACTGCTACCGTCAGACGTTGAAATAGTAACTTTGACTGGAGTGAACGTTAGGAGTTACGCCGGTCGTTAAGTTTTATGCAACTTGCCCCAGCCGCGCCCCATTACTACATCACGTTGATAATACTTCGTCTTATGTTCTCCAGATTAATAGTAATTTTCTCCTTAACCATCATTGTTCAGTGAAAATGAAAATACGACTCTCCATGTTATTTCGACCATTAATTATTAATTTTTTTTAATTTTGCATTATTATTCTCATTCAATCACTATTACTTATAACCTGTTTTAAGGCGCTTGCACAGGAGGTGGTGCAGATGCTAAACTTGCCCTAGTATTTAATAAGTTTTCTTTTTTCGGCATTGTTATGAAGACGTTAATCACTGTTAGGTTGTTTTACTGCTATAGGAATAATACTAACATTTTATTGCTGGTAATACATTTCTCGATATTAAGCAATGGGCACCTCTCGATCAAGGTAAGGTTTTGCAATGTTGCCGTCACAATGTAGCGAAAAAGTTATATATGTATATACACTAAATCTCTATTACGCGAACGCAGACATGGTGAGCTCCTCTTTTTATTTTATTTATTTGGTTTATTTTTCTTTTTTTTTTTTGTGAAGTGGAAGTTAACATATCATAACTTTTTCCTTTTTTCCAAGGAGTCATTTTGCGTTAAAGCCACGAGTGCTGATCGGTGCTAATATTATCTCATAATATGCTTTGATCATGCCTCAGCACTCAATAATATTGCACTAAGAGCGGACTGATAGCAGAGATATCGATTAAAATTGCACGACTGCGTGCATGTACTTCACAGAGCACCACAGGTTCGGATCACTAAAAAGATATGCACCTTTACAGTGTCGTTAGCTGTACAAGGCTTAGCAACTGACTCAATCAAAGTTTTTTTAGACGTGTTTTGCTCTATAAACCGAGCCGTGCGTGCTAACACGCACACTGTTTCGTGCAAAGTCAGATATTGGTATTTTTCTCGTCAATGGTACGATAAGCACCTCTCTTTTAACGTTACTTTCCGAAATGATTAACCTGACCATTGTAAGGGTTATGGTAAGTTTAAAACAAATGGAACTTGAAGTGATCAGAACGTGGTTCCACTGGTATTTTTCTTACTCCACCCTTGTAAATCTTTTGCAATGACCTCAACATTTGTCACGGTGTTCCCGGGCTAACCGCACAGTGGTGTACCTACTCGTGCCACTTAATGAAAAATTGCAGAGATAAAAGCCTACGTAATACCCTTGCTCTCAATATCACGCTGTGCCTGAATGCTAAACAATTATCTTTCGTTGGAGAGAGAAAGGTTGTCTTTTTGGGGTCAACATCAAAGCGTTTTGGTGTACAAGAAGTCCACTCCCACTCTCCACAATGAAATGGTCGCAAGAAGTACCAACTCGTCTCGGTCTGCCCAAGTGTTTTTTGGCTGTGTTATTGATGTTATCCGTCTTAGTGGCCCATATCTCTGCAATGGACGGAACTTTGGAAGAACCAGGTAAAGAAAGCCAAGTTGGAGAAGAGACTTTGTCGTATCAAGATCGAGGATCTGACCTGCCTCCGGACATCAAAAAACTTCTGAAATCGATGGAAGAAAGGTAATTTTTGATAGATCAAGAGGAAGTTACTAAAATAAAAGTTCATAGCGGGTTAAACATTATATGCTCTTACATCAATCATATCACTGTTCAGTTTGTATAAAAATTGTCTCAGAGGAAAACAGTTTCCACAAACAGAACATCGAATAAGTGCAACTACTTACCCATTAGTCTAAATTAAAAAAAAACAGTAAACGAATTTAAAGAAAAGGGATTGAGCTGATCGATGTCACACTAAAATACACGAAATACGTGACAAGTCATTTCACTTTGGAGGCGCAAGCCAGCAGTACTGAGGTGATGCATAAAAATTGTCCAAGGGGACCAATGAAGAGCCAAATAATAAATTAAAAGAAATCGATGCTGAAAAGGGTGATATTTGAATAATTCAGGAATTAATATTTGACCTCGTAAAAGGCGACTTCTGCCAAATTCAGCCCTTTCCTCTTGTCACAATACAACGTTATTTGTTTTCTATTTCCCCTACACACAGTCGCAGAAATATAGTCTCATTCCCGGTTCCCTTTCCGTTCAAGATTAGCCGGGTTCCTTTGCTCCCTTGTCTCTATCTACTTTCGAACTGAACTTTTGATAATCTGCAGAGGGCACCCTGCGTGTAGCGTCCTTTTATATATTAGTTCATAAAGCTACGTTATAATAAGCATTCTGGGGGAGTTAAGTTTTCCTAAAACTATGTCTTATATGTCTTTTTTCCACTCAGGCTCATGAACAAAACTGCGAGCTTGATGAAGGAACAATTGCAAGAACTGGAAAAGAAGTATGGAAACTGTTTCAGCAACCTATGGCTATTGATTACAAGGCCCACCTTTCTGAGATAACTATCTAAACACCTATATTACTCATTTCTCTATTACGTTTTCAAACATGAAATAAATTCGAAGACTTCTGTTCTCATTTTGAAAGAGAAATATTAAAAAAACATTTTGACAATTCTATTTCTAAACCTTCTTTGATCGAACTCTGTAAACTAGTTTTTTGCCGCGCGATCAATTCAATACACTTGACGTGCTCAATATATAACACTGACTGTTGAGTATTTACGGGTGCTACAATCTGACGTGCAGAAATCTAAAAGCTAAACTCACAGAAACTCACACATGAAGGTCCTGAAAAGGTAAGCATTTCCGTTTAGAAATCAAGCTCGGTTACGACGCGTTGAATTTGACTTCCATAAAGCTAGAGGTACTCGCAGGTTTGGCCTCATGGATTTCTCATGCTTCATTCCTTCAAAGAAGCCTACATCAGGTTAATATTTGTTCTTCCAAAAAAATAAAAGTATTATTGCTTCATATACTGATAACACGTTCCTTGAATTTAATAATCCGTTTCACAGTACGGTTTGCGTCTACCTGAGATGTCGTCTACTTCCATGTAGACAAGTTTACATTGTAGCGTATAAGGTATTCAAGTGTTTTGGGGGCTCTGTGACGTTATTCAAGATGGCGGCCCTTTGTTTTTTTTTCTGCAAAAGTATTTCTTTAGCGTCCAAATAGCATTTTTTTTTTAATATCTGACATCTAGACTATCACTGATTTGAACACTCCTTGACCTCACTCTGCTTATTAACATTCTATATCTCGGACATTTTTCCCACACAGACTTCTACAAAATGTAGCTAACTAAAATAAGAGAAACAAATAACTATTGAAAAGAGGAGGTGCTGACAGAAACATTTGCCATTCTCGGAGACCTGGATCTCCGAAGAAAAAAATTTTCTTTACAGAGTCACACACACAAAAAACGGTTGGCATCGACCTCCCCCTCAGGCTCCTCCGTTATTTTGACCTAATAAATACATAAGATCAACTGGTATTTTCGGCCGTGAATATGCTTAATGTTAATGGCAATTGTGTCTGGTTTGATCGAATTTTTTTCGACCTCAACAAAACCAAAAAAAGAAAAGTTCCCAATTTGTGGATTAATCATATCTTCTAGTGACTTTCATTTTCCTCTTTATGTAGACTTCACACGATTCTGCAGTTACCATCCAAACCAATTGGTTCGCAGCTTTTGGTCTACCTTCTAGGTGAGTAAAGAACAAATATTAGTATCATAACGTCCTTTGTTAAAACTGAGTTCACGACAAATCCAGCACTTACTGAATATTAAAAATTCTCAATGTTAATTTAAATACTTTATATGGGTCCACCGAATAGTTCTCATGTTGCTGTGATAGATTTAGCACTCAGTCAGCTGATTACCATCGATTAAACCAAGATTATCCCTCTCTCGTGAAACGAAACTTGTGTTGGAAACTGTGAGCCGATTTGTGTTACATATATTCTCATTTATTCAGAGTGACGGAGGTATACGTAATGAGTGAAAAGTTGGTATTTCAAGATATGACGTTTATTATCAATTGGCTCTAGTCCACAGAAGTCATAGAACAATTTGAGCTATGATAATGAGTACCCTTGAACGCGTGTGCGTGTGCGACTGGCTATGATCGGGAGAGGATAGAGACATAGTGACTACGGGAAAAAGGGGAATAAAACATTTTCAAACCAGAGTGAACTTGTCGTGGATACCTTTGGAGGCGAATTCACGACACCTGGAATAAGATGTGTAAGTCAGAATTTATGTCACACGAGTTAGAAAATTTTTGTTTTTGATCTTCACCGAATTTTATTATTTTTTTAAGGTAAAAATCGTAGAACTAAAATAAGACATTCACTATTGGTCTTAAGCCTAGTTTTCAAAGGGAGTCCTGGTGCTCATCCTTTCACGTGAAAATGAGTTTTAATTGCCTGTGAATGAAAATTCTTTTTCATCTATACATTATGTCATATTATTCAGATTACATTAGGTCAAAGGATGTGCATAGTCCTCGCCTTGTAAAAGAACCTGGAGGCAATTAAATTTATGAGGGCCTCTCAAAGTCTCTTGGCCAGTTGCAAACCCTTTTTTTCTTACCGCATAATTCAGGGCAAAAAACTGTAAAAAAAAAGTTGCAAACCCGTTTTTTTTACCGCATATTACAGGGCAAAAAAGTGGAAAGCAAGCGATGGGGCCGCCAGGACCCCCAGGACCACGTGGAAACAATGGACCAAAAGGTACATCAATGAAAGCCGTTATGGCCAATTACATATATATAAAGCAAGTCCCTCCATTTAATACTGAAAAGACTGTCATAAAGTTTAAATTAAACCAAGTTAAACGATACCACGAAGAGTAGCCAACGCTGTCATACTTTTGCTTTTGTTGGAGCCAAAATATGGAATTCCATTCCATTCAACATCAGAATGAGATCTGAATCTTCATTCATTCATTCTCTCTCTCTCTCTCTCTCTCTCTCTCTCTCTCTCTCTGTCTCCCTTTTTTTTCTGTCTTCAGTTCCTTTAACCGCAGTTCACATCAGTTATATTTATATACACACATCAATGTTAATGTTAACCCCTATTATTAACGGGTCATCACAAAAGTCTATCCGTAAAGTCAAATACATTCTTAGTCCGCTTGAGGGCTGGACCTTCGTTTATAGCCATTTTTCTGTTGCTCTTTTTGTCTCCTTGCCAAATTCATTTCATTTTAGTAAGTTACATAGTGGAGACTTAAATTGTCATAAACTGCTCTCCGCTTGAATAAAATTCGGCGCCTCAGTGTATCAGATGCAAGACATGCAGGTTCCATCTTTCGATCTTAGAGTGTAATTATATAAATATTAACCAACTTAGAATTCTCACCCACTGAAAGTTACTGGTGGAAACTTAGCATCGATTTTGACGCGTATTTTTTTTTCAAGAAACCTTAACATCCAAGGTGATTATGTTTCAGGCGATCCAGGAAACCCGGGAAAGCCTGCTACCAATGTTCCTGTTCCAGGCCCTCCGGGTCCTAAGGGAGACCAGGGAGATGCTGGGAGGACTGGAGACAAGGGAGCTGAGGGGCTTAAAGGCGAAAAAGGGCAAAGAGGAGCTGGAGCTTCTGGAGTGAAGTATGTGCACTGGGGAAGGACCACGTGTCCTAATGATACTGAGGTAGTTTACAAAGGTAGGGACAAGCAAGTTATTATAATTCAACAGCAAGATCTCACTGAAAAACTCTAAGCACTTTCTCATGCTAGCTACATGTTCGCAGATATGATTCCCCGACATCAACAGAAGCAAATCGCGTTATTAAAGTATTTGCACAAGAGCACTTTTAAGCTGACTGTTTCTCTAATAGGTGTAATTGGTGGAGAACATTACACTCATCAAGGAGGTGGAGTCAACTATCTTTGCCTTCCAAACAGACCAAAGTATGGCAACTACAAAAACGGTTATCAGAGCTCGGGGCGCATGTATAGCACTGAATATGAAGTCAATAGTGTCCCCAATCTGTTCAAGAAGCAAAATCTCCATGACCATGATGCACCTTGCGTTGTTTGCTACGTCAGCTCACGTGGTTCAATGCTGATGATGCCCGCAAGGAATGACTGTCCAACTGGATGGACGCAGGAATATCATGGGTACCTGATGACTGAGTATTATGGCCACAGGAAGCAGCGTGACTTCATCTGTGTTGATGAGGATGCAGAGTACGTTCCCGGTAGCGGAGCCAACCAGAATGGTGCCTTGCTGTACGTTGTGGAAGGAATCTGTGGTTCCCTTCCCTGCCTTCCGTATGTCGCTGGTCGTGAGCTGACTTGCGCTGTGTGCACCAAGTGACGTGATCAGAAGGCTTAAGGTTTTCACCAAATGTAACGGCCAGACACTAAAAACTTTAAATCGTGCATTAACTAGCTTAAAGACCGACCTGTATTTAAATCTGACGAAATTAGATGAAACACAACAACCACATGATTGATTGACCAGTTAAACGAGCAAAGCATGAACTTTGTCACTGTTTTTCGTTAGATAATGTATGAATGCAGAGTCGGGTACAACAGCAATAAGCGTAAAGTGAACTCAAATAATAAACCTTTCGTTTGTCAGCTTACTTCGTTGCCCCAAGAATTACTTTTGACAAGATTCGAGAATCGAGATCTTAATCTCAGACGCTGGTTGCAGTAGGTGAAATTCACCCTTTAAATGGGAAAAAAGCAAACGGAATATATAATGTTGTGATTTAAAGCGTCCATGCACCTCAGACGCAAAGACGATCGTCAAGGAGCATTTGTCGGACATTCGTCACTATATTTCTAGAACGTTGGAAACACCCCACGGTGGAGTACATTCATATAAAATCTCTTCTTTGAGGTTTTGAGAAAGGAGCATATTCCCCACCCATGGTAAGTAAAGTCGCACACGAACGACAGGAGCCCACACGGCCGGCGCTTATCCCGATTTCTGTAGCATGAAACAACTAAAAGTATTACTACTCCCCCTGGATGGGATCCTAGTCCATCGCAGGGCTACCTCCAGGACTGTATCGCTTGAACCCATTTATACACCTGGGTAAAGAGAGACAGTGTGCTGTAAAGTTTCTTGTCTAAAGAAAAAAAAAACACGATGGCAAGGACCGCGCCTCAAACAGCCACTTTAAGATCAGAAGTCCAACGCACTAACCACTTATGACGTACCCCACCGCACCCCCACCCAGGAGACAAGAGAAAAATTATTTTCTCTCTTGGTCAATTTAAAAATCTAAGCTGTAACGTTAAATTACAGCAATCATTTTTAGAATGAATCCGTAATTTCTGCGTGCTACGTGGCCCTTCGTCAAGCGTTAGCCTTTCCTTATTCTCTCTGATGAAGGGCTAACGCTTGAAACGTCAGCTTTCAATTTCTTTACGGTGACCAATTTACCTCATCAACTTAGTTGATTAATCCAAAGCGTTGATACGTATAATGTAGGTCACGAAATAAAACAGTTAAGAAAATTCCGAATCCAAAGTTTTTGGGGACAATATTTCGTTTAAATTAGAGGATTATATGTTACAAAGCGTCCACAATGTTCGTGCATGTACAGCTTAGCCACTGATATCATCTGACTACGCCAGTAGGCCTAACAATAAAACTGTTATTGTACTTCCATTTCAGATCTAAATTCTCACTACAAATAAAATGCAAGTTGATTTATGTAAAATCGCTCACGGGCCGAAGGTGGCCGCGTGGTCCTGAGCTGGTCCGGTTTCTATAACACGAATCGAGAAGGGGTATTACTACAGTCCCTCCTGGAGGGGGTGCTAGTCTTTTACAGAGTTACCCTCACAAGGGTACAGTAGGACAAAGTGGAGTAAAGTTTCTTCTCTTAAGGTGATTCCATAGAAATAGAAGGAATATTTAAAATTTTCTAAGACTTGGTCCAAATGGTAATTATGTTTAGAACATTTGAAAATACAATAAAAAGTAGGGGTCACCGAGCTTGTTTTGACACAACATGGATAGCCATTAATAGCAACTATACGACCTGCAAGGTTTTCCTGAGAAACCCTAGTAATCAGAAATGAGAGCTATAATTCCTTTAAAAAGTCGCTACTTGTTTTGAAATATTGCAGCAGTTCAACAAAATAGACATTTATCTTGCATTGTGTACTGTTTTAGTCGAACAGGAATTAAGGATATGAAAAAAAAAATTTAAAGAATTTGCCGCGTGCGTACATACCCTGCTGTACCTAAAGACGTGTTCTTTTCGGCATTTAAATAAAAATATCTCAAAGCAGAATTATTAACTTTTCTTGAAATCGCCATATATTGCACTCGACCGTGTGCCATTTGAATTTACGTATTAAAAAAAATGGGGGTCACCGAGCTCGTTTAGGAGAGAACGACCTGTTATTTCTCTGAACTGCTCAGTTTTCATAGAAATCCTACCAAGTTCCGAAGGTGCGCGCGCTCGTGCACGCGCTAATCACGTAATTAAATGATGCGCAGAAAGGATGCGCAATGCAATTGAAGGGAATCACCTTAACACGACGAGATGCACAACAATCGACCTTCCGATCGGAAGTCTGACGCGCTTTCAATTACACCATCATACTCCGGAAATGTTGAATAAATAGAGTACAAAAAATTTCTTTTCTTCAGCCTGAGCTGCTTAGCCCATCAAAAGAACATTTTAAAACGCCGAGTGACCATTTCTAAAAAGATAACTTAGCCTTTACTACTTCTCTTAAGAGATCCCCAAAAAATAGCTTTTAAATCAAGTCAATTTTGAAAGCAAGGAGAGGAAATTTCAGAACTCGCTATATGTACTTAGGGGAATGGATAGCGTCCAATTAGAATTTGAGGGAGGTAAGGCGGCTTGGTAGGAATTTCAGCGATAAACTATTACTCGCCGTTCCATAGTTGTGTCGAAAGATCAAATAACATAGTGAAGAAATGAGAGAACAATAAATTTTTTTCAGATTTTGATCTAATTTTTGTGAAGTTGCTTTATCAGCTATAGAAATTCAGTCATATGTACGGGCAAATGCATGACCTCTCTTCGCGTACCGTTTCGTGATTTTTTTTAATGAGATTTTGTATTTTGGTCCATATTAGGCAGACCTTTTTTCTAAGATAGTAGGCTCTAAGATAGTAGGAATTGCAGAGAAAGTAGAATAGAAAATAAAACGCATGGGGGCTGAGGACAGATTTTCACGCATTTTTATGTTCGCGTTTACTTTCCCCTCCCTCCATGATACAGGAAATGCATCATGTTTTGGTTCCTGGTTGTAGCAATTAAAATTTAACTCTAATAAAACGGCATCTTACATGACCTTGACTAAATACCTCCCACCACTATGTTCTATCTATCATTCAGTACTACTCAAAGTAACTAAGTTTCTGTACATGTCTTAACTACATGCATCGTGCAGTTATTTAATTTGCCTTATAATAGTTGCAAATTTATCAGCCACCCTTGCAATATTTGTGAGAGTTATTGACGTTTGGAACTGTTGTTGTGTTGACTGTCTAATGTTGTAGGTAAAAAATTCTTGCTCAACTCTTAAAGGGACACTGTCACGGGGATTTTTACGTTTTGGGGTGAAAATGTGCTGAAATTTGAATTAAATGCTTTTTTCACGTACACAGAATACTCCTAGAACGTCAAGAAAAGGAAATCAAATGGATTTCCTCAAAGGAAGAACAAACCGTAGCCAGTTACTGGCGATTTTTCCACGAAACAAAGGGAAAACTTGAAAACATCAGCCTGATGTTTTCAAGTTGCAACCATATCCATCCTAGCAATCCGCAGCAAAACACACCCAATTATAGTCTCAGAGAACTGGTAGAGTAATTTTAAACGAAATTCAACCAGTATTTTTTGGATTTGCGCTGATTATAATATATCCTTTTGCTTTTCAAAGTTATCTAGATATTGGTGACAGTGTCCCTTTAATATATTGTAACAATTTGTATCGACTGTTATTGCACCGTTTTGCTCGTGGAGAACAAGAATACTTTAAATTGCATGCTCTACTTTCCATCTCCTTTTTATCCTGCAATGAAATTGCCCCCAGCAGCAGTACCCGGTGTCGGCTCTCGTTTTATGGCTGTGTTAGTGATGTTATCTTTCCTTGTGGTTCACACATCTGCCATGAAAGACACTCTGAAAGAACCGCGTAGAGAAGATAAGCCAAAGTTGAACGGGATACCTTTTGATGGCGCTCAACTCAGAAGCTGCTGAGAAACAGTTCTTACTGCATCGTGAACGAAGCGACGTGGAGAATAATTCGGTCCCAAGCCTGCCGAACATTGCAAAACGGTTGCAAGCCCTAGAACAGAGTTACGCTTCTTTTGCAGCTATGTAAGTGGGTCAACGTTTTAAATTTCTAACCTTAAAACGTGATGACATGTTTTATCAGTAAAACTGATTTTTTGACGAAACCATTATCATGCATGGTGAGGAATGAGAGTCCATCGTTCTTCAGGTTTTCCAAATAACATAGTAGCACCAAATAACATACTGAGTAGCACACTTACTTGGCCCGAAAATGAAAATTTCCAGCCAACTTAACATAATGGAAGGGTAAATAAATACCAGGGCTTTTGCTGTTTCCTTCCTCGAGGCATCACGGAAGAAATTATAAATTATCTTCATTATCTTCTAGTTCCATCGCTTTTCATTTCATACAAAAATTTGTATTAAAAAAAATCCCACCAACAAAACGTTACGTCACTGGAAAATAGGAATCACCGAAGACTTTACGAAATTTTAGTTCTGTAAATCTAGACTTACCAGACTTTTTATCAGTAAAGCAAGAAGTCATGGCTTTTTATGTGTATTAGTGCTTCACATCATAGTTTTAGGACAGTGAATGAATTCATGACGTCACACTACTATAAAAAATACTAGACAATCTTGTATTGGAACACTTAAATAAAGTCAAGAACTGATACATAAAAAAGTTAACCAGCGGACTGATGAGGACCCGAAAAAACGTTAAAAAAAACTGGGAAAGCTAAGAGGTCTATGTTGAAAGATGTAACAGAATCAATGTGTGATTTGCTGGTTAAAGAAGCAGACTTGATGTCAATTCCAAATTTTAGCACAATAGCAGAAGGTGACTGGGGGCAGTTGTGGGTTGGGGAAGAGAGAGGGTGCTGTGGGTTTTAAAGTTATATTACTCTTCTTACCCCTAACAAGCTCAGGTTCCTGTCACGTTGCTTGCCAGCTCCTGTCACTTTTGGTCCTTTATTGTAATATTTTGCCATTAGTTTTTGTCCTCCATCTTCACCCCGTCTCACAGAAGGAGTTTTATTCCCTGCTCCCTCCTCGTATTTAACTCTCAAAGTTTTCCCTGATCCTTGACTCAGACCCCAACCCGATCTCTTTTACCCTCCCCTCCGCTTCCATATTTTCTATAATCTGTAAAAGGTAACCCGATATATGTAGTGTTAGATCATTTGTAAGTTTATCATTGAACTGCATTTCAATTCCCCTGCTGGAGAAGTTAAAGAATAGTTTCACTAAAAGTATGCCTCTTTATTTGCAAGCATAACAAAACAGCGAGCTTGATGAACAAACAACTGCAAGAACTGGAAAAGAAGTATGGAAATGTATCAACATCCAACCTATTTTAAGGCCACTAGCTTTCATGAGAACAAATATTCTTAAAAACAAGCACACTATCTAGAAATACCTATATTTCCATGATATATACTTATATTTTAGTTCTGGATCAACCACAGCCAACAGCTATTAATTATTTAAATGTCAGCCGCTTTGAGTGTGTGCTCTTTTTCGTTTCATAGAATTGTTTAGCTGTTTTATTGTTTAAGGGATTTGTAAGCCTACGACACTTTAAATTCTTAGGAAGATCTTTTAAAGTGCTAACATTTCAACAGCCAATATTGTAACCCAAAACCACTTATTTTCACCTTCTCAGGTCGGATAATTTTTTCTAACTACAAAATACAAAAGACTGATTGGTGTTGATTGTTGGCCATTAATAATGTCGAAAAGTGTTAATGGAAGTTTTATCAGCTTTGATCGAATCATCGCTGATCTCAACAGAAAGGTTTACTCATCATTTCTTTTACTGTACCTTCATTTACTCTTCTTGCTTGTAGTCTTGATGCGTTGTTGCAGTTACCATCCAAACCAGTTGTCTGGCCCCTTTTGGTCTACCTTTTGGGTTAGTAAAGAACAAATCTTCAAATCACAACTTTCTATGTTTAATACTGACTGAGATCATGGCAAAACTAGCAGCTGTATAGTTGTCCTCGATTTAATTTATCATTTGAAATCATTCATGATCCCTTTTATGAGTCCACTCTTCCTGTGATATAACATGTGTTTTCATTTGATTACTCAGTCATACATCTTCATCACAAAAATCATTTCGATTGGCGACAAGCAATATTGTCTTCTTTATTTGTAACTTTTGAAAGGTGTGTTGTAAATTAAAGATATGGGATTTTTGTTTATGATCGCCCTTTCAAGAATGGTGTATCATATCTTTATGTCTCGTGCTTAGAAAACTATATGAGGTTTGCTTGCAGTGACTGAACAACTCCAGCCATCAAACAACACATACTTTGAAACAAGGTTATAAAAAACATCAGTGACCATAAATAGTGAGTTAAAAAATGGAAATGAGAAAAAAAAATCAAGTTTAAGGGACACTATTTTTTGGACAGACTTTAATTTGTTACATTTATTTCTAAGTAGCTTGCTGCTCGTACATGAATTGTTTCTAGACAATCAAGAAGACGATAACGAAGTACTGAAATTTTCAAAACAAGAATGAGTCAAAATCAGTTTCTTTTTCTTATAGACGCAAGAGAAAAACTTAAAAAAGGCTCGAAGTTAAAATCCATTTTATCTGTAGCCAGTTTTTGTGCACTATCAAAGCTATTTTTAACAAAACTGGACCAATACGTTTAGGCTCCAATTACGCACATATGATGTCTTGGATTTTCAAATTAAGAATAGGTGACAGAGTCCCTTCATTATAAGCCTTCTCAAAGTCCGTTACACAGCCACAATCGTCAAAAAGGACACTCAGTAATTGATTAAAAGTGATCTCGTTTTTGTTTCTGTATTTTAGGGCAAAATAACGGAAAGAAAATGATGGGACCACCCGGGCCTCCAGGACCTTCTGGAAAAACTGGAGTGCGAGGAAGAACTGGGAAAACTGGACCAAAAGGTATATAAATGGGTGTCGTTATGATCAGTTATTCGTAAAGAACGGCCCTTCATTCAATAAGATAAATCGAGGTAACTGGATGACACTATCAAAATGAACCAGCCAGAATTATAAACTCGAGTTACACATAACCTATAGTAAATACCAGGCTTTTTGGTAGGGAGGGGAAAATGTTTCTTTCACTTCCTCCCTCCCCTAATGAGGACTTGACTGTCAGGTTAAGTATCATGTAATTACGAGAGGTAAGAGCAGAATAAGCACAGATGACTTCCTGCAGGCTTCTATTTATTGGCCCTATTTCGATTACTCCCCAGTAAACGTGAAACCAATGTTAACACTGGTTATTAACAAGGCAAGTTTTTCAAGAAACGTAAGCGGCCAGGATGATTTTGTTTCAGGAGATCCAGAAAATCCCGGAAAGCCTGCTACCAATGTTGCTGTTCCAAGCCCTCCTGGTCCTAAAGGAGACCAGGGAGATGCTGGGAAGACTGGAGACAAGGGAGCCCAGAGACCTAAAGGAGAAAAAGGACAAACAGGAGCTGGGGCGTCTGGAGTAAAGTATGTGCGCTGGGGAAGAACCACATGTCCTAATGACACTGAGGTAGTTTACAAAGGTAAGGGGTAAACAAATGAGCGCGCGGATCCACGCTCTTTCATTTATAGACAGACACAAAAAACACCCTAAAATGAAAGCATTAAGGTGGTCTTATACTCAAAAAAGGTGATGTTAGGTTGCAAAAGTCGCTTTTTCTAAAAAGGGCAAAATTGTAACCTTTAAACGCTTGGGAATGCTGTCCTGAAATAATCTCACTCGATTTCCAGCATTAAAGCAGCGAGATTTAAGAAATCTAATCAGCAGTATGCGACTTTTTCTATAGCAACGGCCATAGCAACAATTGTTTACATTTATTAAATGCTCATAAACAAGCCTCAATAAGAACATTACCCCCTCCCCCGCCTCTCTGTAAAATGACATCTGGTAGTACTGTGGAGAGACACCTGACTGAGGAGAGAGTCCTGAGGTCCGAGTTTCAACCGACAAAACATGACCCAAATCTCACAGAAACGATGGTTTTTGCATCAAATTACCGTTCAGCTTGTATTTTAGTGTGACGTGGCAACTTGAATTTGTTTCAGGATAATAAGCGACGGATAAGCTGCCTAGAATCCGTTCCCTCATCTTTAAGACTGTTTTTCTCCAATCACAGAATTTATCGAACTGAATGAACTTTTGAGCACGATATCTCCGGCGCATTGTAACCTAGTGCTCTGAAATTTTCAGCAAGATTAAAGGACTTAATTTCCTAGGTCGTAAACCTAAAAAATGCTCACGATCTTGAACTGCTTCTCAGTAAGTGGATCCTTGCCCTCTTTTTTGTTTCCTTCTACCTTACTTTCTGAAAAAAAAGAATAAAAATAAATTATAAAGAGGCCAGGCTGCTTTTAAATTTTCGAGGTTTATCCCCTAAAGAATTCATCTGTGGACAGATCTAAGTTGATTTCATACTTATCCAACAGTGCGTTAGTTAGATATCGTGCTTACAATGAACACCCTACTTTTTACTTAGAAGGCTGGTTAATCATATACTATTATGACATGTGACCTGAAAAGACTTATTTTAAAGTCAGGGCGTGAATCCCTATAAAATGGTGGTAAAAGTTTCCCGCAAAGTTCTTTTCTAAAGAAATTCACTATTTGGGTATAGGACCACCTTGACCTCAATTCTAGATTGCTTCGTTCTCCAACCCGTTTCTCAATATGCATATTTTCTACGTATGTATTTCATTTTCTTCGTTAAAAACTAGTAGTAAGTCAGCAGCAGCAGCAGCAGCAGCAGCAGCAGCAGTAGTAGTAGTAGTAGTAGTAGTAGTAGTAGTCAGCCTGGGATGGCTTCCGAGGCTAGTCTGGTCTGTTTATTGTGCGCAAGCCAATTTGATAATGCTTCTACGTTGAAGGGGGTTAATTATTAAACGGAAAAATCTATCAACAAAGCAAACATGCAGTCGGTGAATAAAGGACGCCGACTGAGATATGTGGTTGTGGTATGAAAAGCTAAATAGTACATTGGACCAACCAATGATTACCGTCTGTAGGCATTAATTGTTCGCTGAAACTTAACGCAGCTGCAGTTCACGGCCCTTATCCAGTTTCTTAACCTATTCGACACTATTGTAAAAACGCATACTGAGAGATGCTAATATAAATGGACGTTTAAATTTATTTTAGATGGTTACTTTCATTTTTTTTACATCAGAGAAACTTGACTGACGTAAGCTTAAGTTTTCGATACTTATCTATTCGGAACCAGACCACTGTACAAGAATACCTCGTTTGAACCGATTATTTCTCTTTCAGGTATAATGGGTGGAGACATTTACAAGCATCGTGGTGGTGGAGTAAACTACCTTTGTCTTCCACACAGTCCAAAGTATGACAAGTTCAAAGATGGCTATCAGAATTCGGGACGCATGTACGGCTCTGAGTACGAAGTCATTACTGTCAACCCTTTTAAGAAAAATCTTCATGACCATGATGCACCCTGCGTTGTCTGTTACGTCAGCTCACGTGGTTCAATGCTGATGATGCCCGCACGGAATGACTGTCCATCTGGATGGACCGAGGAGTATCATGGGTACCTGATGACTGAATTTTACAACCACCCGAAGCAACGTGACTTCATCTGTGTTGATGAGGATGCAGAGTATGTTCCCAGTAGCGGTGCAGACAAGGACGGAGCCTTGCTGTACGTTGTGGAGGGAGTCTGTGGTTCACTCCCGTGTCTTCCGTATATCGCTGGTCGTGAGCTGACTTGCGCGGTGTGCACCAACTGGCGATGATAAATTATCAGCTATAACGGGAGGTGACTATAAAAGAATCCAATTCGTTAGAATTTTGAGACTGTAGCCAGTTTTTAAATTTGAGCAATAACTAGATAAAAATACAATAGTTGCATTTTTTCTTCACTTAACTGAGTAAAGGATGAAGGTTGCCACTGCTTTTTTTAGAAGTACCGTAGTACCACAGTGATAGTTAACAGATGGATGAAGAGCCACGCTGACAAGTAACAACAATAAACTTAAACTGAAATCAGCCATAAACATTTCTCTTCTCAGCCGGCTTTTTTTTGTTATATTGTGCCTAGTCCTCTTGGCAAGAATCGAGAATATCAGGAGCCCATACTTGAAAATATAAATCCCTTTCGCAGACGGCGATCGGCGAAGACAACTAAAATGCACCCTTTAGCTGGCCAAACACGTTAGACGGTGAGGTGAATTCATGTAGCTTGTTACGCTCCTTACCTTACTCAGAAATCAGACCCTGGAAACTGCCCTAATTTTCTACGATTTCAAGTCATTTACTTGATATGCCAAGATAACATCGACAGTTTGTAAAATTCGCAGGTTAAATTATATGGAACAACAGTGAAACGAAAAAATAGCACATATGTTGAACAAAACCAAAATTAGCTGTTTAACACTCACAGAGTAAATCAGTACATTTTCACGCCATT
Organism: Siderastrea radians; assembly: GCA_964017195.1. Classification (NCBI taxonomy): domain Eukaryota; kingdom Metazoa; phylum Cnidaria; class Anthozoa; order Scleractinia; family Rhizangiidae; genus Siderastrea; species Siderastrea radians. The sequence continues at coordinate 22,372,517 of OZ024890.1, forward strand.
CTCTGCCGACACGTGCCATTTAAATCCCAAGTCTCAGTGTAAACAGCTTGTTAAAGGCACTACTTAATCAATACTAAAGTTTGAAGGTAATTTCCCTTTATTCAGCCAACAAGGAATGAAAGAAAACGTTATCTCCAAGTTTATAGAAACTCTAAACAAAATGGACTCCTTTTGAACATACAGACAATCAAACATTTTCATTGAAGAAACACATCGATGGCGATAAAAATACGAATGGCATATAAATTCAATGGAATGTGAGTGCGGTTGATGTTGACTTGGTTATTATACCTAATGACCCAGTTTAGCTCAGTTTAGCATACTCCGGCGATATATCAGTCTCTTCTCGGCTTGGCCTGCGGGTATTTTGACTCGACAAGAGTTCCATGGTTCCACTAAACTCGCCTGATACGCAAACGAGGCGTACCAATATTGTATGATTAGATATATATTACAACTAACTTCAGAAAGCATTTGTCGGGCTTTCCGGTCGACCGGTTTCAGCGTTGCAAATGTCCCATTGCTGGGTAAGCCGTTCAAAATGGCTTTAAGGAGAATTCAAATGCCCTGACCAAGAGACGAAATAAAAATTACATTTTCTCTTAAACAACATTAAAAATTAAGCTGAAACAAGAATAAGATAAAAGTAGTAATTTTCACAAATATGCAGCCTAAAGTAACACCATCCACGAAACTCGTTTTTAGTCAAGTATTTCCACCAAAAAAAAAAGATCGACTTGCCTCTTTCTCTTCTAAAGAAAATTTTCAACTCTGCCATGTCGTGAAATCCAATCACAGGTGCTAAGGTGAAATGAAACAGTTTCTCACTGGTGCCAAGGCCTTACTTTTTCCCTCGCGCCTTAACACGAAACGGATCGACAGCGGCGAAAGCATTCGCGCAAACCCAAGGGAAGATAGGCGGGGCAAGGGAAAATCAAAACGGGTTGTTTCACGGTCTTCCTGACAACGTGACTGGGTATTTATTTTTCGTTTTTCAGTTGTATCATTCTGCTGATCTTCAAGGACATTTTGTTGGAATTTTGTCATTTTATTCCTGGAACGTAGGAAACACCCCACGGTGGAGTAAGTTCATATAAAATTCCTTCTGCTTTGAGAAAAGTGCATACGCCCAACCCATCATGTGGTAAGTAAAGTCGCACACAAACGACAGAAGCCCTCACAGCCGGCGCTTATCCCGTTTTCTGAAGCATGAAGCAACTGAAAAGTATTCATTTTGCCTCTCCCCAGAGGTGGGATGCTAGACCATCCCAGGACTACCCCAAGGAGTGTATCGCTGGAACCCATTTTATACACCTGGGGAAAGACAGCCAAAAGATCTACCTAAAAATGAGCATGGACTCTACGATAGATGGAGGTAAACCAGCTCTGGTATCACAAATTCTTCAGTACATTCATGTTGTAGAAACCAAAGGAGGCAAGGGGACTGGGGCCGGTCCAGTTGAAGTGCAGGATGGATAGAAAAGAAGGCTACATACGGAGATGTATATCACGTCGGAAATCATTCTAGGCCAACACCTCGTTCAGCTTACGTTACTTTTAATTTTAACCCTCAGGCGTACAAGGAGGAGGGGAGGTGGATACCACCCCCATAAGGTTTTCTGGAATTTGTCCAAAATAAATTTTTATCTAGACCCACTGTTTTCAGTAGCTGTGCGCATATCCCTGAGACACATTTTGACACAAGTTTGGTGAGAATCAGTTGCTAAGGTTACGAGTATGGTGTCATAAGTAGCAGGTGGTCAAGCCATTTTTGAAGAGAAATGCATGTTGTTTTACCCATTTTAGGTGAAAAATGCAAAAAATGTCAAAAAAGCAGCAAAATGTCCTATTCTACATGTCCAGCATAAAAATTTCCAAATTTTTAACGTTTACACTAAACACTTACAACAATCTGAAAGTTGCCGCAATTTTTTTGGCCAATTGTTTCAGTATTATAGACTACACCACTACTAGCTTTCAACTCAAGATCAAAGAATCTTTACGTATCCACTGGGAAGAACCCACGTTATATCCACAGTAGTATAACAGTAGTTGTAGTATAACTTACTGTTATAATTCCCGCTGCTTGGCCGAAACCGCCAAAATAAATGTAATGGTGGTTTTTGTTCTGATGTGTAATTAAGTACTGAGTAGTGGAGCTGAAATCACAGGTTCGTCCAGAGGGAGGGAATGGTATTGGAGGCGGTGTGGTCGTACGTAATTTCTGACAATTCAGGAGAGGGGCAAAAGCTTAACTCTCTCCTTTAGGAAGGGGCTGTATTACCCAACATTTCCCTACATGAAGCCCATTTTTCAGCCCCTCCTCCTCGTGATAATTATTGTGCGGTCCCTGATTTAGAGCAGCTGGAAGAATTTTATCAGGGCAGATCTGAAGACAATTTAACTTCTATTTAGTGTTGTTTGCTTTGGATTTCAAAGGGTCTGCGTCACGTGGAAGTTCACAGTATGGGGTGAAAAAGTGTTGAAATTCAAATTAAATACCTTGAACAAAAATGTCCTTCTCCGTAGATGCGTGGCACTTACAACGGCACTTATTCCACTGTTGACGCGTGACCGCCTTGTAAAGTGCAAAAAAGGGTACAAGTAGTAGAAAGCGTCTCTGTGGGAAAATTTCAAACGTTTCATGCCTACTAAGCTCTTCGTCATTAAAGTTGAATGAAGCAATTTTCTACATGTATTATCACTCTTTCAGGGAAAACGACTTTGGCCATATTCTTTCAAAACTCTCTGTAATATTAGTGAAATGCAGTTTTGTCTGCTAATATTGCTCTTACACACTTGTCTCAATGTTGATTGTGTCCGGAATTAAAGGGTTTATTTATACTGAATGCAACATATTCAACACAACACTTTTCCATAAATGGAAAGGAGTATTTAGGAAAAACAGACTCATAGTTGTGGCGTAAATTTTGTTCTCTGGTTAAAATCTGTGCAGCCTCCTTTTCGAGAATCTCATGTACAACATAAAAACAAAAAAAACCAGAGCATCAGTCGAGGTTCAGTTATTAGTCCAAAATCAATTTATTTGGGGGTGTATACCGAGATATATGCAACCATATTTTAACTGGCTCGCACAACCTTTCATCTTGATCTTTTCTTATAACGTAAGGGACCAGAGAGAAATATAAGTCCTTATCAATCGTATGTATTGGAACTCCATATTGGAACTGAGAGCTTTAGGAAAAAACAGATTCAACAAGTTTTGGCACTCACGACACTAGACACTAGTAATTTGAATAACCGTAAAACGGCGATTTAATTTAAACACCAATATGTTTTGATGATTGTACTAACGTCCAATATCCCAGAACTCTTTTTATAGCTTGATATATTGGCTTGGCGTAAAAGAGATTGAAACTGCACGACAGCTAAATGCAGACTTGTCCGAAAACTGAATCAGTATGAAGATAATTTCTAATAATTTGCACTGATAGCTGTGTTAGACTGGTCAGTTTAACAAAGTTAACATCTTGTTGCTGGAGATATTTAAAACCGTTAAAGTGTATATGACACGAAATTTTTTTCTTCGGTTTTCGAGAGTCTGATGTGTATAAAAAGCGATTCTAAACTTAAAACCTGTCTAAAATTTTTTAAAACCTCTTTTTTCGCGGGCAAAAGACTCTATTTTTCACTTAAAAACTGTCCCGGGGACTGGGACCGAATTTACCGCATTATGACGTCAATTGACTTGATTGCGTTCCCGCGAACGGAATCTTTTTGTTACAAATCGCCTCAAAATGTTGACATTGTTCAGCAGTATCGGTGATCTTTTTGAAACTTCCAAGACCTACGGTGAGAAAGAACAAGTAGGAGGAAAAAATAGCGCTGTTTTAGGTCTTATTAAACCAGACGACGACGAACATTTGTGATGTCTTCTCTTCTTTCGTACCGTGGTGAGGATGTTGATCAAAGTCCATGATTTATCCCGACTGTACATCAGTGGAAGCACCTCAGTTGTGAGATTTCTTTATTAAGTTCTTTTAGGGTTTATTAAGAACATCAAAGCCCTTGTGTTCACATAAACAGCTTACTGTTTCCATCAAGGAGAACCGAAAGTGCCGATTGTTTTGATGTTTTAATACCGCAATAATGTCGTCGTTCTTATAGAGAGTGCGCTGGATTTTCGATTCATTTCGATTTAAGAACGAGTTCCCAGAGTTTATTCCAAGCCTGGCATTAGTTTCAGTGGTTTCTGCAGCAAGCAAAAGTGTTTTTACAGAGTGTAGAGAAAAGCCAATGACAAAATCGTTTGGTTGATATTATGGCCGTACGCAATGTACTTCCAGGCCAGAAAAGACATTTATTTCCACTGTCGTGTTATCCTGCAATTAGAATCTATATACGCTTTACTTTACAAACGGCACTGAAACTGACTTCAGCTCCCATGCTACTTGCCATATCACTGGCTGATTCAGCAAATATAGCAGCTTAAGACTGTTGCTATCTAGAGTATCAATATTAGGGTATTAACACTAATCTTGGCTCAGTAAATTTTTCAAACAACTCAGTACCATGAAGCTAAGGCAATGTCACATTTCGCATTAAAATACAGTTAATTTTGTTTTGTTTTGCAGTGGGTATGGTTTTCCAACATTGTTATTGAATCATAACCATAATCATTAGCTTTTAAAATAACTGGTGTCCTTGAGCTTCTTAAATAGCTTTTGGTGTTTCTAATACCACAGAAGGGGAGCGCAGCACATCAAACACTTCTAAAACTAACAGTTAATTATGAATAAACCAACAAGAATTGACAGTTGATGACTAAATTTGCAAATCAACAGTGGGTCTCCATATTGACTCCTTCTCAAACAATTTTCCTATGAACAATGGGAATCAAATCGATCTTCATCAATAATAATCATTATTAAGTGGTCAATTACCAAAGCATATGTATCACTCAGACACAGTGATGAGGATCCATACATCCCTTGTAGATACTTGTAGATATTATTTACAGCAGCTCACCCCCACCCCCCCTCCCACACACACACACAATACAGGTTCCTGACACAGGGCCGGCGCCGCAACCTTAATCTGCTTAAGCCTGATGCTGATGGAGAGAGGTGGAAGCCCTGTATGGAGCACCTAAATTAATACCATAGTTCCTAATAAGTGGAGATGGAGTTAAGGCTTGGGGCATTTGTGGCATCCTTAACAACATTGTAAATCACCAGTCAATTTTTACTTAGGAATGATTATTGTGTTTGTAACATCATGTCATAGTGTACCTGTCTCGTCACAGCCAACAAAGAGTGGCAGCACAACGACAACGACAATTTATCTAAGTATTCCTATGTGGGAAGTTTCTAAAATAGTAAATTAAATACAATGTAATGTATCATTCTTGTTGACAATAGGTCACAATCATTGCAACAGAAGGAATGTCCTTCTGTCATCATCACTTGATCTTCAATTTTGATAGCTGACATTTATTGATCTATCAGAACCACCGTCAGGTCAGGTCTTGGTCATCAGTGAAAAGGCAGGGAATTTATTTCAGCCTGATTGGTAATAACCTTGATATGTACACACAGGTTTAAACAAACTCCTAGAAAATGTTTGTCTTTATAAACAAATATAGCCGAGTGAGACATTTTCCTGGAATTCTTTCAGCAACCTCTTGATTTCAGTTCTTTCTATTTTCACTCTCTAACAACGAGGCATTTACAGCCTCCTGACAGGAAGAGTAAAACAAAATCCTGAACTCTTGTCTTGCTAAAAAGGTGATTTATTTAAGTTAAAATCCTTTATCCAGTGCAGTCAGGTTAAGACAGTGTATGCACAGTCCAGTGTAAAAATGTTATCAGTAGGCGGTCGTCGTTGAAATTATAGATATCATAATGTCTTACTGAAGTCCAGAGAAGAATAAAAACAAATTTCATTTAAGACCGTACTGGTAGCTCTGTTCGCCTGTACAATCGAAAGTCAGACCACGCTATCGTACCTGTCCTGCTTTGCGAATGAAAAGCATCTCTGGGCTTTGCAGTAAAACTTCTTTGCTTACCGAGACAGATCCTTATAAAACAATGCTCGTTCGTAACCATATCTTCAAGTTAAAAACATACCAAACATCAAAATCTCGAGTAGCCTGAGTGCTTCGACCTTGCATCTGTTTCAACACAATTATTTCGATACCCTTGTCCCAAAATGCTGGATCCGAGGAATGCTGAGTACTTCCCCTCCACTTCGTCAAAAGGAATACACAACCCACCGCTTATTAGGCGCTTCAGCTACGAGAAACGTTTGCCAACTTTCCACTTTGACGCCACGTTGGATTTGTTGTCAAGTCGATTGACGTCACATTAGCTAATCACGTGATATTTTGGCCGCGCGAGACGGCTACACTTTTGAAGTCAAATTTGCGCTATTTTCACCGCGAAAAAAGTACGTTTGAAAAGTTTGATGCCGGTTTAAAGCTTAGAATCGTTTTTTATACACATAAAACAATCAAAAACCGAAGAAAACATTTTCGTGTCATACACTTTAAACCTCACCTTAGGTGCTTGTCACTGCTCAGTAGTCATAAAAATTTATAGATAACGTCGCGTTTTTCGTGCAAATGGTCACGAAAAGCCCTCTTGTCACAACTCTATCAGTGTCTGAGACTGATCGATTTGATAATGATAATATGTATATTGCCCCTGTGATCTTATCGTAAACGTATCAAACTTTTGTATATCGGTCCCCCACCTGTCACAACTTTCACGCGTTGGAGACAAAGAAGGGTGTTATTTTATTTGGTGTTGCCGAGTGAAAGGGTCCGATTCCATTGACTGGCCGGCGCCGATTCAGACTACCATGAAATTCGTCCTGCGTGTTCTGGTTGTGTTAGTGACGTTCTCTGCCTTTCTGGTCCACATATCTGCTATGGATGAAACTCTGAAGGAACTGCTTCGAGAAGAATATTACAACTCCAATCGAGAGTTCCCTGAGGATGATGAAAAACAAACCGTGTTAAACCAAAACCAAAGACCTGTTAAAACGCTGCTTGACAATGAAGAACAGCTGCAAGGCAGGGAATGGCGATATCGCCCCTCTGTTATTGGGATGTAAGTTCCTACCGTAGGAAATCATGACCATTGACGGCAAAACTTTAGTTCTTTATTAAAACATATTATAATTCCATATTTTTTGATGGGCGCAGTCCATTTCTATAGTTACCGAGTTAATTTTTCAATTATTACTGCCGTTTTGCAAGTGTACGCTTGGGAAAAAGTTTCAATACTTAGCCAACGTCACACGATGACATATTGATGCTGGGCTCGTCCATTTTCAGTTGACTATACTCAATCTTTTAAACAAGAAATAGAAAACCTATTACAAGGGAAGGTATTTAGCTGGGTGGAAAACACAATTTTTCCCCGCCCTTCAAAGCTTTTGAAAATTGAGGAATGAGCAGATAAAATTTGGGAAACCAAGACCTACTGACAGTTACTTCTTTTAAAAGCAAAACTTGAAAATAACGACAAAATGCCCATATAAAAGCAGATTGTCTAATACATGTTTCAGCTCGTACTCTGTCTGTAATCATCTGCTTTACTTGGAATTTTGATTTTCTCAATCCCTAAGCGTTCTTCTTATATATTTCGTTTTCTTGCAGGCTTAAGAGAAGTATGGTCTTGATCAACAAAAGATTACAAGCATTGGAAAAGAGGTTTGGAAAAAAATTAACAATGCACTGAGTGAGAGCTTAAAGAGACATTTCGAGAGAGAGTAATACAATATTATTCAATTGCAAAACGCATATCATACCCCCCTTTCAACAACCATTTGCAAGCCATGTCGTAGAGTCGGTGTCCAAGACCGCACTGGGCAAGCGCTGATTGGTTACTTCAAGAGACCACTTCAGGGGGTAAGTCTTATAACTCTTTCACAATTTAGCTCCACTGGATGCATTGCACAAAACGAAAAAAAAAAAAAACCGTGTGCTCAAGGGATAACGTGTTGTGCTAAATTGGAACGATTTGAAACTTTTTCACAATTTGCTACTGAGGTGATTCCTGAGAATCACTTAAAAATGGTTTGGAATTATTTAACTGAATTTGATATTGATTGTCCACTAATTGATCCTTCTGTAGGCTTGATGCCTTGCTGCGCATACCACGTGGATCACGCAATTCCTTGTTTTTGGCCCTTCTGCTAGGTTGGTATGCTTAAAAGAAAAGTGAAAATGACCTATTCAAAATAAGTTCTCTCACAGTAACTATTGTGTCATCCTAGATCTGTGAATCAAATTCGTACAAACTCAAGAATACATCTATCCACCTTTAACAGTAGTGTTGTAAATTTTTAAAATGCCGTTACTTATCAAATTCAACAAGGCTTAAGACCCAGAACGTTGAATACTGAGGTCAAGTGCGTGTAAAATCGTATTTAAACAGAAAGGCTTTGAGATGTCTAACCGTTAAAATAAACCCAGTCTCTGAGGCAGCAAATGAAAAGCTGTACTATCGCTAAGATGCTGTATGAGCCCTAGACTAGCCTAAGTCACTTGTTATATTTTGGGGACAAAAAAAAACGTTCAGATTACAGAACACGCGCGCGGAAAATGTGCGTGCGTTGCGTGCGATGCGATGCGATGCAAATGGATTGTTAGGGAGACAAGCGACTTGTGTAAACTGCAGGCAATCAATTCTGGCTAACATTTTTTGCCGCCCAAATTTGCACTGACTGGCTTTCTTTTCTGACGCATCAGATCAAAGATGACAACCAACTTTACTGTAACGTGAAAAGCGTACGGATCTCTTGGTTGCAATTGAAGGTTTAAAGTCGTTTCGCTCAGTGATCAATCTTTTCAAAACGTTTCGGCCACTAAGCAGTCAAAAATGCTGTCGAGATCGGCTGCCAAGAACCTCTAGCCTGAGATGTTAGAGGTTATTTGGAACCAAAATGTAAGTAATATCTTTGGAAAGTTCCTTGGTTTTTTTATTAAATGGCTCACGTAGTTTTCTCGCTTAAACAAATAGTCAGCTTTTTAAAGGTCTCGCTTAATTTTTGTATCAACAAAATTCGGTAGATTTGTATGATTTTATTGAAGAATGAATAAAAAACTCTTTTCTAGCGAAGTTAACTTTGTAATTTGATAGAATTTTGGAGTGAAAGAAAAGTATGTTATTAGTTTATTATCACAGCTTTTGGTATCAATTAAAGAGTACTTGGCAAGATGCTTTCAAAAAGCTCAAGCATGTTGACAAGAATTCAATTTCCATTTCAATCAATTATAACTGACAGCTGAAGTGAGACTTCAAAGTCTGGTCAAGTAAGACAGACAATAAACAGTTCATTGCAAAAAATTGTGTTGATGTATATTGATACCAAGGATTTAAAAAATCGAGATTCGATGGCTTGTTTGTTGACTTGTTGAACTTGTGGTACAGTAGTAAAACGCGATCTTCTTGGAAACTGTACTTTAGTATAAAAAGAATGTTGTTCGCCTTTTCTGAGCTCTGTGTAAAAGAATACTTGTTGTGTTGTTCTTTTTTTACGGCGTTATATGGCCAAAAAAGCCGTTAACAAAAGAAAAGTCTCGAAGGTTTAGGGCGACAACATATGAAACAAAAAATAAAGTCTACTGGGCTTTAAGTTTGGCTACACGTAGGATATACTCACATACCAAAACGATCAACGGGTCTGTCAAAAGAGAAAATGGGACCTCCACTGTGTGCCTTGGAGACCTTTTGTAATTCTAGATGATGAATTCAGAATCAGAAGTAAGTAAGCTTAATTTTCACATGAAAAGTAGAAAGTTTTTTGCCGTACAAACAAGCCGGCAAAATAGAAGTGGTTAGCGGCATGCGCTTGTAAGAAAAGTGATTGATAAATGTACAAAATACTCGGCATTTATTGGCCAGTAATTGTCACTTACTTACTTTGACTGTATATTCCTACTTGCCCTGTTGTCAAAGTAAGGTGTTATATTGTTTCAGTTGTAATTAAGTCCTTCTTTTGTAAGTGTTTGTATTAGTTCTGTAAATTAGCTCCTGTGTTTATGCTTTGTATTAGTCTTGTAAACTAGCTCTTTTGTTAAGTTGAGTATATTAAAAAAAACAACAACAAAAAAATTGTCACTTCATCGGTCGAATAATTCAACGGTGTCGTCATAATTCCGGAATAGCGCGCTAGAAGTGAAACAAGTCGCTCGTTCCGCAGAACCAGCCGTTGTTTTTATTCATGCACGTGCACCACGCGCGCGTCCTCCGCTATCAGAAGGAACGATGTGGAGCAAGTCTATATCAGTATCAGCTAAATTTGATATTACGAGATTCCTGTTTTGCTTTGTATATTTCAGGTCAGCATGGTCGCATTGACGGAAACGGACGAATGGGACCACCTGGTCCCCCTGGAAAGGCAGGACCAAAAGGAAGCACTGGGTCAGCCGGACCAGCAGGACCAAAAGGAAACACTGGAGCAACAGGACCAAGTGGACCAGCAGGACCAGCTGGACCAATAGGACCAGCAGGTCCAAAAGGAGCAGTAGGAGCAGCTGGAACAAAAGGAAACGCTGGAAAAGACGGAGCAGCTGGACCACCAGGAAAAATTGGAGCACCTGGGCCTGCTGGACCGGCTGGGCCTGCCGGACCTTCTGGACCAACTGGAAAAACTGGAGCCACTGGACCGGCAGGACCAGCTGGACCAGCAGGACCAGCGGGACCATCTGGGCCAACTGGAAAAACTGGAGCAACTGGACCGGCAGGACCAGCTGGACCGGCGGGACCAACAGGACCACCTGGACCCCCTGGACCAAAAGGAAATGCTGGAAAAGCCGGAGCAGTTGGACCAACTGGAAAAACTGGACCAGTTGGACCAGCCGGACCAACTGGACCTGCTGGACCAGCTGGACCAGCTGGACCAGCCGGGCCAACTGGAAAAACTGGAGCGACAGGACCAACAGGACCAGCAGGACCAACTGGAAAAACTGGGCCGAAAGGAGAAAAGGGAGAAGCTGGACGAAAAGGAGAAGCTGGTGACGTTGGGCCACCTGGACCGCCTGGACCACCTGGAGCTAAAGGTACGAGCAACTCATTACTGTTTTTCCATAGAGCGCGGCTAAATGGCGACTAGCTTTTGTAAAACGTAAGTCGAAGTAATTTGAAAGCTTAGTTTTTACTTAGTGTTAGGAAATGTGATTACTCAACCGCTGACGAGCACTTGCAATTGCTCGTGATTCCAAGCATATAATTGCAGTTTTGTCTGCAAACGAACATCGCTTGCGAAACCATGCAATGGCTTCAAACTGATCGCAAACTAAATAGATCTGTCGAAGTAAAACGGTAACTAGAAAGGTACAGGCGAGAAAAGTGCTGTTGACGTTTGCCTTAGGCCTTTCCGGGTCACGAAAATAACATTTCTCTTTTACGAAGGACTTGGGATAGATCTGCTGAGAAGGAGTGCACAAAAATGTGATGACTTCATCATATTATCCGTTCTCATTGGCGTCTTACGTCAAGAAGCTGTTGAATGTTAGTTATTTGTCAGAAAAACAAGAATAGCTAAATAAAGGCTGTTGTTCCATGAGAAAACATTTTTCCAAGAAAACTATTAAGGCGCCTAGATTAATCATATTGCAGGGGCAAAGGGGAAGCCTGGAAATGCTAGCTCTACTCCAGGTCCTCGTGGCCTAAAAGGAGAAAAAGGTGCTGCGGGCAGAAACGGAACAAATGGACCACAAGGAATTCAAGGCCCTAAAGGTGAAAAAGGACAACAAGGAGCTGGGGCGTTTGGAGTGAAGTATGTGCGCTGGGGAAGGACCACCTGTCCTAGTGGTGCGGAGTTAGTTTACAAAGGTATGGACTAGAAATAGTGATGACTCAAGAACATGGCTTATTTTATAGACTAACATTAGCACTGTCATAATTCACGAATAACATTTTCATTGTATGGTAAGTATTCATCATTTGCGGCCTTTTTAGATATTGATGGCTCATAAAATTAGTGGTAATGAAAAGAAGGTTTCGTGAATTTGCTATGGTGACCCAGCCCTCTGTAAACTCGAGGAAATTCACTGCATGTGGAATTGTTTAATCCCGTCTATTAAGAGGCTGTCTCCCTAAGAGCGGTCTGGTTGATCTGGGTTGAAAAATAGGTTTCGCTCATTCGTGTTTGTTGAAAGACTTTCATGTACCTATACTAAAACCACAATCCGCTTGATCGGATCTTTTAAATTTTTGGAGTTTTAAGGGATTTTCGATTCACCCGAGGGAACGCTGTGACGGCTCATATCGAGGCTAAAATTTTATCCAACTTTGAAGATCAATTTAACAAGAACTAACAAACCCTGTACAAAACAAACATCAGAGCCAGTTATAATAAGTCTTTTTAATTCACTAAAGCGACTTTTGTGACCGTTGAGTTTGAATCCAGCTAGCGGTGAGACTTTAACGACACCTCCATTACACAGCTTAACCAAGCACGCGGAGACCGACCAATTTCAAAACGTATTTTTGAAAAAGTGAAGCGGCCTATTTCAACCAAACTAACACAGTTGAAAAGTAGGCACCATAGGTAGGAAATGTCATCACCGAGAAAAACCTTGCGGCCAGTCCTTGATGAAAAATAGATAACTCTGTGAACTTGCCTAATTTCGACGATCTCCAAGTTTTGCCTCGATTTTGAGAGACTTGTCAAAATGAAGGGTGGCATCAAATTCCCTGGTAGTTAGATCTAAAACCATCAGAAATAAAGGAAACACCAGTTTGATTGTCTTAAAGTTCAAGTGGAAGCGAAGAAATTGTTTTTAAACGACTAAAGCTTGACTTACTTGCGTCCATTTTCCAGAGGAAAGCTCGTTAGCTTTCGAATTTCGCTTGATGATTCCACCAGAAGAAAACATTTTGCCACCCAGACTTTGGCTTATTGTAGTGTATGAAGCAGATCGAGGTGATTACTTTGTACTTTCCGTTTAATGTTGGTCGTACATCGAAGTTTTTTGACGACGAAACGATGCACATCGAGTGCCGATAACGTAACCGCCATGTTTACCTCTCCACGGCAACCGCTGACCATCCTACTGAATGGGGCTGGCTCACTGATCGGGATTACATTGACATTTTCATTAAATATTTTTGGGGGATGGCGAGGAGATACTGGTATGTTGGGGGGAGGGGGGAGGGGGAATTTCTAAAGTTCCTAAAAATTCTTAAATTAGAATTCGTCGACATTATACTACCGGCCTTTAATGAGAATTTCGGAATATGCAGGACTCTTAGGGGCTAACACTGGAATGTAATTTGCAGTTACATCTGCAACTGAAATTGCTGTCAGTATAGTTTGCAGATAACTTTTCATGGAAAAAAACCTCAACGACAACAATTCAATGAAACAAAAATTGTCGCACAAAAGGCCTCTCCGATTACCTCACTTACTTCACAGGTGTCACGTTCTTTTGGTTCACGCACGTGATTTAGCTCAGCATTTGCGAGATATCACTACTGGTATCATTGTTATATTACTTTTAACATTCGTAGAGAGTCAATAATCAGAGTAGATATGAGACAGCCATGCGTGTTTACACTTTTCTACTTTTTTGACATCTTTTTTCTATGAAAGAAGGCTTGTTTGTTTTTCTCTATTCGATTCATACACGTGTCAATTGTACAGATTGATCTCCCGCACCTGCGCGCACCTCTTCAAAACGGTTTGTTTGTTTTTCTCTATTCGATTCATACAAGTGTCAAGTGTACAGATTGATCTCCCGCACCTGCGCGCACCTCTTCAAAACAGCCAGGTCGTGTATCAGGATTCGTTGTGTCTGTTGACTGCTTCTTGAGGAGCAAAGATGGAAAAAAACTGCGGTCCCTCGCATGGTGCAAGTGGTGTTGTTCGGTTGGCAGACTGCAATGATTAAGTAGAAAATCATCTGACCAGCTGTCATCGTTCCAAAGAGGCCCTTAGTAAAAAGGAGGTAATGCTTGCAAGAGCTGGCCTATTTAACTTCCCTCAAGAGGGTTTACATAGAATGTAGATATGCTACAGGCATCGCCATATGTTAGGCAGGTTTTGGAGGAGTTCTAAAGTGACATGCTAGTACCCTGAGCATAGCAGCAATAAGAAGTATGTGCGAGGTAGAGCTGGGGTTAATTTGGAGCCCAGGGGGATAGTGCCCGAAAATTTGGGTGGGAGTTTGCAGCGCCCTCTTTAAAACCCTTACCCTATTGCAGACCAAAATATGTGATTTTCCCTAGCTACCATATTTCAGACCTGACCCAAAATTTAGACCTGACCAAGAACAGCTACAGTTTGTGTAGGCGTTTGAGAAGGACTTCAAATTTCCTAAATTACTCGAAACAAACTTCGCAAGAGAAGATTATATTAAGAAAGTAGCTTCTTCTGAAAACCATACCCCGAGTTCCAGACCAGATCGTAGAAACCTTACCCTATTTCAGACCAAATTGGTCCAAATCTACACCCTATTTCAGACTAAAACGGCTCGAAAACCATACCCTTTGGCGCCGCACATACCTATCTAGCTTATATAAGGGAGTACCTTCCCCCCCCAGAAATTTGGAGATGGCTCAGGACATTTGGAAACTATTTGAAGAAGTCGTTCCTATAGGATCAGGTAGTTTTGTGATTATTTTAATAAATACTGTTCTTTCTTCTTTTTTTTTTCTCGGATAACTTTTTTTCCTGTGAATGGAAAGAACATAATTCAACATTTAAACATCTTTTTATTTTAGCCTTTGTTCTTTCCGGTGTCATACAGTGCCTGACACTTTGTAACGGTATTTTTATCAGACAGTACCAAACACCTTCTTTTATAACGGTATTGGTTATCGTAAGGGGTGGGGGGGGGGGGGGGACTTAAAATGAAGATGGCATATGTAATGCCGAAAATGATGTCTTTAAAAAGTTGGCTCGTAAACACTCTTATTCTTCGGCCATCTCAACTTCAATAGGAATAAAAAGCAAACTGCGGTGATGAACTTGACAAGACAAAGACATGTAAAGAAAAAGTTTAGTAGCTAGGTTTTGTTTTGTTTTGCAGGTTTCTCACTGAAGTCTGTTTGTTAATAATTTTTCACTTTCCTGATTACGTACAAGTTTTTCACTTTGCGTTTAAATTTATTTGTAATGTTCCCAACGGTCACTTCTGAAGATGTATGTTGAAGCATCCGAAACGTTAAGTTCATAAATCAATGCTTTTACAACATGTGTTGTCTTCTCATGTGTTGTCTTCGTCACCGCAGTTTGCTTTTTATTCCTATTAAAGTTGTCTCGTGATTTTTTTGATTCGTTAGTTAAGCTTAACGCTTAACAAATCTAAATTCGAAAACTCTCCTCGGCAAAATTAAATCGTCTCCAAATCCTGCTCCACCTACCTAGCCACCCCCCTATGGCCTAAACCCCCTCGTTGCCGCCAAAATCCCACGTCCCCTCTGAGCCTACGCTTTGAGTTGGCCAGCGGCTGCCGTAAAGAGGTAAACATGGCCGTTCGTCGTTGGGTTTTCATAGCATGTTCATCGTTTCTCCGTGGAAGAAATCCAATTTACGACTAATAGGGAACAGAAAATATAAAGAAATCACCTTAATCTAGTTCATATGCAACAGCAAGCGAAAGTATGGCGTCAGAATTTTTTCTTCTTGCGGAACTGATCGAGCGAAATTCGAAGCCAACAAGCTTAACCCCTGGAAAATGGACGCCCTAGGTAAATCAAGCTTTAGTCGCTTAAAACCAATTTATTCGCTTCCACTTGAGCTTCAAGACAATCAGATTGGTGTTTCCTTTATTTCTGATGGTTTTAGATCTAACTACCAGGGAATTTGATGCCACGCTTCATGTTGACAAGTCTCTCAAAATCGAGGCAAACTTTGGAGGTCGTCGAAATTAGGCAAGTTCACAGAGTTATATATTTTTAACCGGCCGTCGCTATGGCGACCGCTGGTTTATAACATGGGCACGGTTTTGTCGTGATGGTCAGTTGGCTTAACATAAGAACAAAGTGCTGTAAAGCTTGTGGTACGGGTACTCAAGAGCGGTACTGTCTTATATCAGACGCATGCGTATATTAGTCTGCTGAATGTTACCTTCGTGTGTTCTTGTCTTTTAATTTACAGTATTTAAGATATCAACGACGAAGGGTTGTTAAGTTTGGGGTTTTTTGTATTTGTCTTGTACAACGCATGCGCAATTGAGCAAAGCAGCTAATAGGATTGAATACGAAATTGGCTGTGTTGTCTGATCTAGTTAGTGGTCATGGTGAAAATTTTTTTAGCGCAGGAGTTCTTTTATTGGGATTGACATTTTGAGGGTGTAAAAATGTGAGTCCGAAGGATTTGTGAATGTCAGGAGCATATCACGCTTCTGTGAATGTGATTTGCTTTGAAAGTTGCGTTTTGTATAGGAGTGGTGTAATATTGTGCTGCGTGAGAGGGGGTTTCCCTTGGCGTTTTATGGGGGGGGGGGGGGTGGATTGCGAAGTGGTTTGTAAGGTTTCTGATTGGCTAACTTGTATTTCGCAGCGGACAAAAAGGACAGTTGCGTTTTGCCGGCGTGGGCTAGGAAGAGAAGGAATTGGTAATAGTATGATGATGCAGTATTAGTGGATTGCACCATCAGTACATGATAGTTCTGACTTGTGAAAGGAGAGAGATCAGTGTTTATTTGAGGCGAGAAGTTGATACGAAGGAATCGTCATTAATAAGGAGATCAATTAATAGGGTAGGTGTTACGAGTCTTTTTGCATTGAAAGAACGAAAATATCTGAATATTATCGACGGATTTGTGTGGTTTGCGTGTGATGTTCGCTAAAGGCTACGAGCAGTCTCTCTTTCCGTTCAGAGATAGTGAAGGAAAAGAAAAACAAGCGAGTGAGCGCGAAATCGATTGCAGCTCGACAGGCGCGTTAGCTTTCAAAGACGCGGGCGACTTTCGTCCCCGCTCGCTTGTTTACTTTGGCAAGGGGATTCTCGGGTTAGCAAACCGGATTTAAACATCACCTCATGAGATATGCCTTGACGTGCCCCATACTCTGACGATCTGCTCGAGCTCGTGTTTATCAAGCGTTATATTTTGATTCTACTGCTATGTTCACTGTTTGTATTTAAGGTCTAGGCACAACAGTAAATACTCCGTCGTCCCTGTGTGAGCATTCTCAGTTGTGGGCGAATTTATATCGACATTCAACGTTTGAGTGAATTTGCGTTTTTCAGCACAAATAAAAGCGATAAGAAAGATAAGCTGAGTCATCAGAGTTTAAACATTACGTCATCCAGTAGCGCTATAGTCAAAATACTGTGTCACACAATCACACTTTTCGTCACGCCGGTTCGTATAAATAGAGGATCGCGCTAACATTTGTGAAACCTAGGGGTGGGGAGGGTCAGAATGGCCGGTTAAAATGCCCAATCGGCTTTCTTGTTCATCAAGGACTGTCCGCAAGGTTTTTCTCGGTGATGACATTTCCTATGGTGCCTACTTTTCAGCTGTGTTAGTTTGGTTGAAATAGGCCGCCTCACTTTCTCAAAAATACGTTTTGAAATTGGTCGGTCTCCGCGTGTTTGATTAAGCTATGCAATGGAGGTGTCGTTAAAGTCTCACCGCTAGCTGGATTCAAACTCAACGGTCACAAAAGTCGCTTTAGTGAATTAAAAAGACTTATTATAACTGGCTGTGATGTTTGTTTTGTACAGGGTTTGTTAGTTCTTGTTAAATTGATCTTCAAAGTTGGGTAAAATTTTAGCCTCGATATGAGCCGTCACAAGTGTTTCCTCGGGTGAACCGAAAATCCCTTAAAACTCCAAAAATTTAAAAGATCCGATCAAGCGGATTGTGGTTTTAGTATAGGTACATGAAAGTCTTTCAACAAACACGAAATGAGCGAAATCCATTTTTCAACCCAGATCGACCAGACCACTCTTAGGGAGACAGCCTTTTAAAAAAGGTGAACTTTGAAACAGTCTTCGTTGTCACATAACCAAGCATGCAGATAAATGTTTCATTGACATGTGTTATCTGAGAGTAAGAAAGTTATGTTCAACTCAAATTTACTTTTTTCCTAATTGTGTCTTCGCGCTAGATTTCAAAGAATCTCGATCATAAATTTCCAATCAAAGAATTGCTGGAGCTACCACAGCAATCAGTTTCATTCCATAACCCTATAGTTAATTCATTCGTCAAAAAGCGTCGGGCAAACTTGTCTGTTGTTTGTACCTTGATCAGTGAATGTATCAAATGCAATGTAAAACTTACAAGACTGAGAGGTGAAAGTGAAATTTAACAACTGCTACTCGAGTAAAAAACCAAAAGGGATTTATCATTGTCGTGATGAGAGGAGCGCGAGCTACAAAAGTTGCATGAGACAGCAGTAAGTGAAACGCTGACGCGGTAGCGTCTGCTGCGGCCCGTAGCCCATCTGCCATTCTTTCATTAAGTCTCGAGCGCCTTATCGCATCACGTTTTGTTCTCTAGCCGTGGTGTCAAGGTTTTTAATCTTTTCTCCTCGCGAAAATGTTTACCATTTGCTTACCCGGGGACTGTCAATTCCGTTACTTTTTTGAAGCCCCTGTAACTGGCCATTTGTACTAAGTTTTTGTTTAACGGTTTATCAGTGTAGCGTGAAATCAGGAGCCATAATCGGGGACGGAGACCGCAACTAAGTACCATTTTCATTTGTGGCGTTGGCCCCATCAAAAAAGACAAATGCGCTATTTTTAGAAAAAAATTGCGCCATCGCGCGTGACACACGCGCGTACATGTTGCGAGGACTCCGTGCAAAGAAAAGCAAACAAAATGGCGTCGGAAATTACCTTCGTTGCGGAGATGAAGAAATTCAGTTTCTATCATCACTGTCACTTCCAAATTTGAGGCAAGCCCTTGGGAAGAACTTTCTGCATAGTGACTCTGAATATGAGGATTATACAAGTGATTCCGACGATGGCAGTGAGAATATTTTAGACAAATCCTGTGGCAAAGATGCGTCGGGCGAGGATTTTCCGGTTAGACGGATGAAACGTTTTGCGGGCAAAAAAGGCGTCGAACTACCAAAAAAATTTGAAGGCAAATCAGGTAGGAAAAGGGGAAAGACGTCCCGAAATATTTAAATGTATTATGTAACATTTTTATAGAGGGCCACAGGTTTGTCAGTTTTTTAACTGTAATATGTTTTACCCTCACGAAATAAAGCTGTTATTATTATTATGATTATTATGCTTATTATTATTATAATTATTATTATAATTATTATTATTAATGTTATTATTATATATTTCCTCTGAGGACGTACAGAGATTGAAGGGTAGCCGCAAAGACTGCAAAGTGAATGTCCAAGCACGATGTGAAGGAAAGTTACTCACTGATCATTTACCACTGCAAAAGAAAATAGTAACATAGATTCAAGGTACCGAATCAGGAAAGAAAACGTTTGCCAAGATTTTTCAGTGTATGTTTTCTGAAATAGTGTCCGCCTTTACCGAAGTGAAAACAAAAAATGTGAAAAGCGCGCTTTATTTTCAATCAAATGCTCTTGCTGTGCGTTTACTTATCAATTGTCGACAAAATAGAGAACTGGAAAAACATCAAGGAAAAACAACTACTTCCGTCGATGAGAAGGAGAAAGTTGAAGTTAAACTACATGCCGCCGTAGTGCTGAATATTACTGACTGGGCAATTTACGAACCTAGAAGGGATACATAGCGCAGGCAGTGGACGTGGCAAGGGTTCACCGACAGAGTGAGCTTAACTCCAGCAACCCGGCGAGAAAAATCCATTTGTATCAAAGTTAAATTAATGCAGGGTTCAATTCTACCTGTTACCATCCCCTCGGGCACTCCCCCGGGGATTTGCAATTTTTTTCTTACTTGGCGGTCTATTCCCCACCCCCGGGCACGCAGAAAGAGACAATTCCCGACCCCCGGGACTCCTCATCGACCACAAATACGTTGTTTTGTGTTCAAAATTGATTTCCGTACAATAGCACAACCAGACGTTTTGACAAGAACTTAAACGCTTTTCTAGAGTTTACTGAACGAAGGATATTACATAGTATTAAAAAACCTGGACACCACATTGAAAAAGGAAACTGAAGAAAAAGTCTAACCGCTCTGGCATTCGGCTGGCGAGTAAAGAAATGTTTTTCACCGCGTGTTTTATTCTAAATATAGCACATGCACAAAAGAGGTCCGGTGAGCAAATTGATGACAGCATTTTAAAGGAGTTTTTCTTAGCTTGTTTCGCAAGAACACTGGACTGAGATCTCTGTTTAATATAAAGCCGTGCATTTGTTTCATACAAATACGCTGAAGAAATATTTCTATGTTTGTGATGAACGCCATCCATTCGAGTACGCATCAAACGCACCTTCGTTTAACAATTTATAATAAACGTGCCTTTGAATACAGATTATAATCTTCTCCAACCAGTCTGCTACAAATTCTAGAGATTTCCCCTGGAAATAGGCAGTCTTCTCTACGCGGTCCGGCACCACTGTGTCAACTGAGAAGTGATAAGCTACTGACGTGCTTCACGAGAAAAACGAGAAGTTATTTTCGATTTGCCCCGCCCCCCTACCCCCGGGACAAAACCGTTTCAGACAATTCCCCACCCCCGGGCCCGAAGGGCTGGACTTGTCCCGGGGGTTGCCCGGGGGGATATGGTAACAGGTAAAATTGAACCATGCATAAGGAGAAATTACAATTGAACGTCACTGACACACGAATCTAAGTTCTTTCAGAGTGCTTGATTTCTTAGGACGAAAAGAAACTATAGAAATAGAAATTTAAGCATTTACCGCTGTGTTTACAAAATTATTTCTTTCGCATCGTCAAATCAATCACCTGTTCTTAAAATTTCACCATCAGTAGGTTTTATACAGAAGGCTTTGACTCCGAAACATCGAGACAAGACAAAGTAAAGCACAGTAAAATGGGAGCAGCATTTAATAAAATTGTCACACTTTTATGGCGAGTCAGTACAAAAATCATGCAGCAGTCTGAACAACAAGCATTGAACAAATTCAGTGCCAGAAAGGGCGACACTTTTTGGCTATACCAATCAAAATTGACACTGGTTTACCTGTTCTCGTTGTAGCTCTATCTATGTTCCAGCAGTTCCAAATGTTTAGATACAAATCGGATGCCATGTAAAACACGTTGAATCGCTTTCACAGTTGATGAGAGTTGCTTTTACCATTCCGTCCGCGGGCTCTAAACCGGAGAACAAAATGCGTTTTGTGATTGGCGTTTAAAAAAGTAAGATGGTGAATTCTAATGTTCCTCACCTACGTACGGCTTGTTTCAGTGAGCTGCATAGAAATTACGTTCAAGTTAAAATATTAAATTCTGTCTTCAGTTCTATCAAACAAACACATGATGGCTCCGTTGCCAGCGTTGTGCGAACGGAGTGATTACAAACTCGTTCGCTTGAACTCTCGCAGCTATAACGGTGAGATCGTACAGCTTCAATCCGTTTTGAACGACGATTACAACAATTTTTTCAGGAAAAACCAAACACGTACCACATTTCAGAGCCCATAATTGGAAGTTTTTTCCCAAACCTTGTCAACTTTGTGCTTGTACGTTCACTTCGGAGCAGTTTCATTGATTCATTCAGCTCCCCAAACAAACGCTGCAACACTTCGCAAGGATTTGGCGCCTTTTTCGGTCAGTCATGTGATCGCGATCGATTCTTGTTCCTTTTATCTCGGAGTTTCTCTCCCTTTTTTTCTCTTTCTTGATTTTACAGCAATTAGTGATTGCGTTTTTAATGATAAAAACAATCATTCTCCTCGGGCTTGCTGGATATCAAATAATTATAACCATTTTGGCGCTACTATCATATCCAGTGCGCCCTCGTTGTACGCAAATTTGCATGTACCCACGCGCGTTTATGACGTTGAGGGTGGCGCAATTTTCTCTAAAAATAGCACATTTGTCTTTTTCGATGGGGCCGCGTGGACCCCACGCTTACGGTCTCCGTCCCCGATTATGGCTCCTGGTGAAATTAAAGAATTCACCCGTTAAGTCGAAAATCAACCATTAAACTACAATAGAGAGGCATGCACAGTAAAGGGTATTTATAGTCCATACTCGCGGTGCAGTTTATAACCCCAGGTCGGTTGTTTCTTTCTGTTTATTTTCAGGTATAATGGGCGGTGAAGGGTACAACCACCCTGGTGGGGGAGCGAACTACCTTTGCCTTTCACCCAGTCCCAAGTACGGCAAGTACCAAAATGGCCACCAGAACGCGGCATACATGTACGGCACTGAATACGAAGTATCCAGCTACAACGGAAACCCTTTCAAGAGAAATCTCCATAACCATGATGCACCTTGTGTTGTCTGCCTTGTCAAGACACGTGGGTCAATGCTGATGATGCCTGCACGGAATGACTGTCCATCTGGATGGACCGAGGAGTATCATGGGTATCTGATGACTAACTATTACGGCTACAACAGCCAAAAAGATTTCGTCTGTGTTGATGAGGATGCAGAGTATGTTCCCGGTAGCGGTGCCAACCGTGATGGTGCCATGCTGTACCCTGTGGAGGGACGGTGTGGCTCTCTGCCGTGTCTTCCATATGTCGACGGACGAGAGTTGACATGCGCTGTGTGCACCAAGTGATTGGCCATTTGCACAAGCGATATCAGTAGCTATCAGTGTCTTGCTACTCAGGAGATGCATGGTCGTAATGTTTAGTGAAAAACAAAAAATAAACAGACTTAACCCAGATGTAACTCAATGAGGCACCCTGTCGTGTAAACCTCGAAGAAAAACTTTTTGCCAGTTAGAATACTAAAAGTGATCATTTGCTAACATCCCAATGCACATCAAAAGAAATAAAGATAAACCTAAAATTAAATTATTTATAGACTTCTTACAGTGTCAGCTTTACTGTTTCTATTTCCTTCAGTAAAAAGACGCAATAGCATCCACCGATCGAAGGGAACTGCGCCCTTAATTAATATATAGATTTAGCCACGCCTAATAGCGGCGCTCCACATTTTTTGGTTGGTACTTAAATACTCTCATTCATGATGTAGGATTAAAAAAAAAAAGAAAGAAAGAGGAAAACACTATGTCCCCTCAAAGAATCGTACCCGGGCCACCGGCAACACATGTCGGGCACGAAGACCCTTACGTCACGCTAACACTAACTACTAATCTCTGTTCCCCAACAAACTACCGATCGAGATAAACACACGGGTGTTTTTCCTGAGAAAATGTGCTTCGACCGCCGCAAAGACTTTGGTCGTGGACAGAAAAAACAGAAGGCGCTAGCTCTGTTATGTTTGGCGACGGGACCGCTGCCAAATGCTGCGAACTCAAGCGATGTGCCGACCTAGCTCGCAGAAGAACATAGCAAAGATGAAGTCAAAGACGAGGGCAAATTTCGTAACTTGATCTTTTCGCCTTCTACCAAAAAGGCAACTGAGTATTCTTTTGAATTCTTTCTATTCATTTATAGATATTTTATATTTTTCTCAAGTTCTTAACTTCACTTCACTTCACTTCACTTCACTTCACTTCACTTCACTTCTGTCGAGCTGAATCTTTTTGCTAAACAAGCTAAGCGACGGTGTTATGCGATTTCCCGCCAAGAAAAACCCCGGTTGCCCAAAAGCACCGCGCGATTTCCCGCCAAAGAGAAGATGAATGTTGCACTGTATGAAGTCTCTGTAGTTCGCTCCTAATGGAACTGGCAGATTAAAGACATACGCTCGTTGCGCACAAGAATTGTTTCATTGAAGTCCTGTAATGTGATGATCTCCTCATGAAGTTTTGGTCTGATATTTCGGTGAACTCTTTACAGTGTTGTACCGTAAATGAAAAGCAGGAGCATGTTTGCGTTCATGTGTTCATTTTGAGTGGCCTCATCACACCGGGTTAATAGGAACAAAAGAAATACTGTAGTTACTTAAACTTTAACGTAGCCGTTAGGCACATTAAGCGTATGAAACAAGTTAATGCATTAGAAAATGACTTCACTTTTGTTTGCATGGGCCAAAAAATAGCAATGGCCATAACACGGTGGCAGTATTAATGGGGTGGCGGTAAGTCAGGGTTTTACTGTGCAACTGTTTCATCTGCACAAACTCGTTTACTGTATTTGAGAGCCTCTATATCTTCACTTGAACGCCGGATCTCCGTCCAGACTGAAGAAAAGAAAGTCCAGATGTTGAATGAAGTTTCAAACCAGTATTAAGAGTAAAAGTGAGACACAAGACAAATTAGGGCTGATATTGACTCTAAATGGTAACGAGACTTACGTGTTTCTTTCGCAACTGGTTATTTTCGGCAATTTGAAAGTTTATGCCAAGTGTTTAGAACAACTCAAAGAGGACATTGGGAAAACAAACTTTAATTTCTTTTGATCACTTATGTCCCCTAGGGATAATCGAGCGAAAAGAAATACATGCGAACGAACGTAAAAGTCTGCTGCGAGGAAACGTAACGCACGTGCGTGTAGTGAGCCTCTTTCCAGCGCACCGCACGCGTGCCAGGCGATTTTCAGACTAGCTTACGTGACTTCTTTTCCTTCATCTGTCCTTGAATGGAAAGAGAACCTGCTCGTAATCTAGCTCGCTATCCATCCACATACCACTGAGCTAGTTTTGAGCAGCACGTTTAGGTACATATCACTAAGGCAAGCACTTTTGTAGTGATAAGTATTCTCTTCAGAGCAAAAATGCTCGCTGTGACATTCATGACACTAGGCACGTTTCCTTTTAACTGCAAATACAGCGGGCGCAATATTAAAACACCGATGCGTTTTGATAATAACATTGACATACCTCAGCATCTTTGAAATATTGGGCTGAAAATTGTACAACCCAAAATATAAACTCCAAGACAGTCAGGCACGTGTATAAAATGTGGTCGTATCACCGGTGTTGTCGGATTAATGGTGTTTTCTAGATAACAAAATGACTCGAATGAGCTTTTGCTTAACCCCCAAGGAAATTCGCCGTTGTAGTCGTAAGGCCGGATTTCCACTGTAGGCTAACTAATTGGAAATGCCAATTAGAAGTAATATACACTCATTAGCAAATCTAACGGGAAGTATTTTGGGGACTACACTTGGCTTGCATGATGTCTGCTGAGATACAATTACAGCTAACACTTCCTTAATTTCTCCAATTATTGGCCAAAATAGACATCTTTTGTGCCTGTTCTCTTCACTGATTCATTAAGCGATGGTAATGTATTGCTTGAATAAATCACGGATTCTGACATCGCACGCTCATTGCTCACGACTTTCTTGTGGTGGAAAAAAGGGTATTTTTATTTGGGCACTGAATTCAAAGTTCCTCTTCGATTGACGTAGTTTTAGTCAGTCCACTACACAAATGTCCTCAGCAATAACATCCCGCGTCGGCCTGCGTTTTGTGGTTGTGTTATTGATGTGCTCTGCTTATCTACTTCACATTTCTGCAAAGGATGAATCTCTGGAAGAAACAGGTCTAGAAGAGGAGGAGCAAAACTTCAATCGAATGTCCGCAGAAGCAGCTAGGCAACAGGCCTTGCTGGATCAGAAACGACGACAATTTAAAGATCATTCGAGCTCCAACATGACAGATTTTGAAAAAATGACTACAAGCCATGAAAGCGAGGTAAACGTATGGCGTAATCAATTTGCATCGCTTTGACCATCGTTGAAAACATTAAAAAAGACAATGACCAACACATTGACTAGCTAGAAATAAATTGTTTATTTCCTACTCCTCACAAATGAACAAAGATGCTAAGAAAATATTAGTCGACTTGTACATACTCGGCACTGAATTGAACGGAACCAGATTCCACCCTTCAGTCCGAAAAAAATGATTCAAGAGGTAACCAGAATGTAAGCCTTGTGAGCACGCGCTCTCTCGTTTAATCCTTTTGCACCCAGAGTTGTCATCAGACAACATTTGGAGAAGTAGACAAAGAACCACTTGTGACGTCATCAATTTCTACGACAGCAGATGGTTTCTATAACCAACTAACACGGGAGGATCAAAGCTTTCCATACGTGTGCCCATTTTGAATATAGACTAAATGCTGACAGAGTTACTGGAAAAAAACATGTTCAACTATTGGTGCAAAATTTGTGGTAAAATAGGCCATTACCCTCATAATTGATCAACGTCTCATTTCCAGGTTTTTTGAACAGTTAATACCAAACCTTTTCCAGTTGATAGAAAGGCAATAACAAGTAGAAGATAGCGAGAAGAGAAAGAGAGAAAAAAAAGGAAAGGAAAAGGAGGCAGGAGAAAAATCGATATGTATCAGCAAAAAGAAAAAACTTTTGGCTTATGCGCATGCGCTTAAGTGAAATATTGCTCATTTCAACATAGAAACCAGTGGAAAATTTACCTGAAATGTAAACTATCGCTTTTCTAGCAAAACGTAGTCCAATTTAGCAACACAGCACCCAAGAAAAACATTTAACGGTAAAAATGAAGGGTTTTCCTGGAAAAAAATATGCGCGGAAGGGTTAATCGCCTACTACCCACTTGATGTTAATTTCTCTCTGTCTTTCTAAATTGTAGAAGTAACATAATTAATTTCAAAACAGTCTACTTCGTTTCTCACATACCCAGGCTAAGAAGAAGCTGTGTGGTCATGATGAATAAACGATTACAAGCATTGGAAAAGAGGTTCGGAAAGAACTTTTAACTCTGACGTACTAAATGGATGTTCCAAAAAACATTTCGATTAAAAAACCCATCGTTATTAAATTACACAACACATTTGAATATACCACTTATACAGCCGATCTGTCTATCGTGGAGGCAGAACCAGGCAACGTAGTGGGTGTGCGCTGATTGACTACTTGAAGACGCCACTTTACTC
Organism: Siderastrea radians; assembly: GCA_964017195.1. Classification (NCBI taxonomy): domain Eukaryota; kingdom Metazoa; phylum Cnidaria; class Anthozoa; order Scleractinia; family Rhizangiidae; genus Siderastrea; species Siderastrea radians. The sequence goes on from OZ024890.1 coordinate 22,399,311, forward strand.
ATCTGCCTCGTTTAACCTTTTGGCGTAGGATGCACAAAAATGATCACCACCATTTCCCTTCGAATTCAAAATGCACTGGAAATAGACTTCCGTCAGTCAAACACCACCAATACCTTGTATGGAAACTGGGCTGACGAAGCACAACTTCACGGTGGACTCGCGGAGCAAATGTCGGTCGAGAACAGCGAAGATACAATATGAAGATGTAGATATTGACTTACCATCAGTGGACGAAAGTGAGGTATGGGATAGTCCAGATGGAAAAGTAATTAAGCTGCTGATTTATGAATTTTTGCTTGTATTCAATGACAGTGCAGTTGTAGTCGGCGGCCATTGGGTGAAGTGGAAAACGCGGAGTGCGGAGTATGGAAAATGTGGAGTGTAGAGAATGCGGAGTGTGGAAAAGGCAGAGTGTAGAAAATGCGGAGTGTAGAAAATGCGGAGTGTGGAAAATGCGGAGTGTTAAAGAAAAATATATAAAAAGCTTAAAAGAAAAAAAAAAAGGTAATATTGCCACACGTAGGTATAACACCCAATATAACTCCTCCCGTCCCATGCCCTCTGTGCGGACCATGGAAAAGCACAATACTCTTAACGAAATGAAATTTTTTGTTTATTTTCAAAACTGCGAAATTTAGTGCTCGTAAAACACGTCTTTCGAATTCTAGAGAAATAAATGAAGTTGTGTAGTTTTTATTTCCGGTTAAGCCATAGTAGTTGTTTCCGGTTTAGAAAAAAAATGTGAAGAAGTGCTACGGATGTGGTGACAATTTTGCAGAAAAATTTCGTCAGCCACCACACAACATCGTGGTCAAGCACGTCGAACGTCAGCAGGTACGCAGGGACGACAACACAGGGGTGTTGGTGTGCATCACAGACTTTACCAATACCTATTACCATCCCAGCCCTGCGCCTATCATACGAGAAAACCCTGTTTTCGACGGACGTGTACATATCAACCTCAGCACCTACCACTCACTTGATGAAAGCCAGAAGGAAATGCTAAAAGAACATGGACTGATTTTTAATATCGTTAATTAACAGTAATGCTACACGCGTGGATTTGTTTTATTTACCTCAGTATTCGTTACTGTTTTTCATGGCTACGAAAAAATAATGTACGTTTAGCTATGAAACTCAATGATGCAGCGCTTTTTCAAAGAACATGGACTAATTGTTAATATCGTTAATTCACAATAATTCTACGCGCGTTAAAATGCAATGATGCATGAAGGAGTTTTATAGAGTGTTGTACCTTGTTACCCGTGTCCGTGTGAAGATCACACCTTTAATTAAACATTTAAAACGATCTTACCAACAATGGGTTCCTGCCAAGAATATAGCGGAATTAAAGATTATTTTTTAATTTCCTTTTCCATACAAGCTTTTTATATTCATTACTTTTCGTTAATTTTCACGTGTACTTTATTTCTATAGAATTCGAAAGACGTGTTTTACGAGTACTTAATTTCGCGATTTTGAAAATAAGCAAAAAATAAGTTTTGTGATTTTTCATTTTGTTAAGAGTCGGTTGCCTTTTCCAGGGTCTGCACAGTGGGCAGGGGAGCTATGTAGGGTGTTATACCTTATATAATTGAGTACGTGTGGCGATATTACCTTATTTTTTCTTTTGACCTTTTTATATATTTTTTTTAACACTCGGCATTTTCCACACTCCGCATTTTCTACACTCCGCATTTTCCACACTCCGCATATTCCACACTCCGCATATTCTACACTCCGCATTATCTACACTCCGCCTTTTCCACACTCCGCACTCCGCACTCCGCACTCCGCACTCCGCACTCCGCACTCCGTATTTTCCACTTAACCCGGCCATTGGCCGATTTATACCAGTGATGATACCAACATTTTCGATCATTTCCCATCACTTGTAGAGAGAAGTCGTGTTGTTGTACCTTCGCGTGCGCGAATTTGTTGCTTATCTCCTCTTTGCGTAGACTAATTCAGACTTGCACCAAGTCGCCCTCTCTTAGGAGAGCAAAGCAAGCCAAAATGCGTCGCGAAGCCACGCGAAGCGACGAGCGCGAGCGACGAAGTCGCGAGAGGGCGACTTGCACCGCTTAAAGGATTTTAAAACGTTTCCCTCCAAAAGCGAAAGGTATCAATTACCAGGGGGCGGTCCTTCTGTGAGCGCGTGACCTTACTAGTGGGTGTCAAGTTTTAAGACTACTTGTTTGTAGCGCGGGGTCAACTCCGACCAAAACTATCACGCGAGTTGCCGTTTCTTCAGGCTCAAAAGAGCAAATTTGTTTCTTTTGCGCCAAAGAAGTGGTTAACAACGATTACAGGCGTAGACTGATCATCGGCTCAGGTGGGAGAAAAAACAAGGCTTGCTTGGATCTAGAAATCCTCGCTGGACGACAGTTCACACAAGCTGAACTGACGACTAACATGGGACCTGACAAACTGCGAGCCAGCGAGCCATGCGAGGCAAATATTAGTTCCCAGTCTATTTCCCTTCCTTCGGCTGTTCGCATTATTCGTACGAGTGTTCGCTCTCTTTGCTTTCCTTCGATTATTGTACTCTTATCTTTCATTGCAGTTCATATCAGCCTAATTCAGTGGCTTACTGCGTGTATTAAAAATTGAAAAATAAATCAAAATTGAAAGTAATCCGCAAGTTCATATGTAATTAGAGAAGTTTCTAACAAACAAATATTGACTTCAATGGCATGCAAGCATTCTTGTCATGAAAGCAACGTTGGGGACGCTAATTAGTTTGGTAAATTGTGCAGAGTTTTAAACCTTTAAGCCCCAGCAGTAATCAGCATCAAATTTCCCCGCACAGTATCCTGACTAATTACTTTGAAAAGAAAGACGGGGAAAGGGCTAGCTTTCAATACAGCTTTCATTCCCGGAGTCAAAGGTTTGGTTCCAACTTTTAATTCTGTAAATTCAAAGCGAAAGCTATTGAAAACCATCCCCACGCGGTATAACCAGTTAGCATACAGTAAAGGGTGGTTCTAACTTTTGAGTCATTAACAAAACTAATACTACTCCATAGCTTAATTAATGATGCAAATCGTCACATTTTAGGATTTACTCCAGCAATTAGTAATGGTTATTGGACTGATTGGAGTACAATTCAGGGAGTGATCGGGCCAGTAACTTTAAAGTCCAGTTGCCAATTAATCGTATCTATAACAAAATGCGAGATTAGAAATCTATGTGCCCTTCGGGGATATGTTTTTAATTATCAGTTTTTCAAGCAGCTGAGAAACAGCTATAAAAAGAACCCATTTCAGAGCACCTGATTGCACGTGCGCGAGGTGTTCAGTGCGGTGTTGTTTCTCCATACATGATACACGTAGAGAAACGTCCAAAGTACATTAAAAAGACAACCCATGTTTCTTTTGTAATTTAGTATTTTGTATTATCTATATCCAAAAATGAAAATACAAAAATTATGCGTTACAACAACAACAAGCTTTATTTGCATGACTACATAGAAATTTGGTAGTATTGCAAAAGCTACTTAAATTTAATTACATATTATTTCATTAACTAAGATAATTAGTAAAGTAGAAAATAACATAACATAACAAAGAAAAAAAAATTATATATAATATATGAAACAATTACTAACAATAATTGTTCATTTAACTGTTCGAAGTGGTGATCATTGTAACGAGATTGTCTCTCCATTCAAAGCATGCCGAGATAAATGAGATTAGCTTAATGCTTACAAAGTAGTCAGTGGAATTCATAAGATGTGATAATAGAGTTTCGCGTGGTAGTAGTCGTAGTAATGGAAGTTTGGATTCTATTTTAGAAAGGAATTACAGCTAACATCACCTACAATTACAAAACAGAAAAAGATTACATTCACAGGTACCGAAAAAAGTTACAGTTTTATACAAAAAAGGAAAAAAAGCATTACGTACACAATCATTACTACTTAAAGACAACCCCATGTTGAAGTAGGTTATGTTTAGTTACACATTCATTATTTGACTTAAGCTTCCGTAAATCAAACGATTGTCCTCGCTTGACAGCAGCGCATCGATTTCATTCCTCCTGGTGCTAACAGTGGAGTTGGCTAGATATTGCATTCTTGAACCGGAGACGTTTTTCGTAGAAAACGCAGCCTTCTTGAACAAGTGTTTTACTCTTCGAGCAGGTACTAACACGATCGTCAGATTCCTCGGGCCACATCGCCGTCCGCGTCCGTTGAATACTCACTCGTAACTCAAACAGTTTTAAACAATGCTACCGCCGTCTGCGACTTTTATTGATCTCCCGTACGTTCACGGCTGGGGTGCTTGTCGTACATGTACCTCTTTGGATTAAAGTTCTTGGTTTGGTGCCGTTTTAGGGTGTAATGTTAAAATCTGACTTGACCGTCATTAGAATTACTCTCGTACATTTGAGGGTAGAAGCTTTAAAACATTTGTCACCCGAATACCGGGTAGTTACTACTCAGTTGCCAGAACTGTTATACTCACAAAAGCTCACAAAGCAAGATTCTGGTAGTTTGAGGTCAATTTTACATGGAGTTTTCCTGTTTTGCACCGGATCACTGATTCAGTGTAATTCAAATGCGGTGATGCAGTTTATTCCTTTAAATTGTAAATCAGATCCAGTGTACTCCCCAGTCCGGCTTCCTTCTCTTCCAAGGCCATCCCCAGGTACATGTATTTGATTTTTTAAAAACATATGAAGATTGCACTTTTCGTGGGCTCAGGGACGAAAGTCAAGACAGTAGAAGGGGAGTCAAAGAATACGTACAGTGGAATCAGGAGAGGATGAAGGGGTAAGAGAGTTACTCCCATAAACATATCTTATTCATTTTTTCAGTTGTGAGATCTGTGTAACAAATAAAAGGTCATTCAGAAACCGATATAACATATCCCATAATACTAAAAGTAAAATTTGGCGCCACCTCTGTGACGTCATTTTACCGGTGAGAAATGTCAAAATTGGATAAAATTAACACCGCAAAATTTACAGAATGACGAGTTCTATACTGCTGCGAAACTTCAGGGTAATTGCTTTAAAATGCAATAAGTTTTTTTTTTAATTTCCCACCATTTGTTACTAAAAATAACCTTGAGAGGGATTAGGATGGGAATAGGGCCTATGTGGGGGAGTAGCTCTCTTACCCCTTTATCCTCTCTTGGTGGAATCCAAATGTTACAAGCCCCTTTATAGCAAAGTCCTCAGTCAGAAAAGTGGTACTTCCAGCCTCACCAAAGTTACAGCAAAATGAATCAAACAGAACCCAAATGAAATATAATATATCCCGCTATTATCGAAACCAAGTTGTAATGAACGCAATCCAGAAGCGCAAACTTAAGTATTACTCTGTTATAAAGAAAAAATGTTATCATGCACGTGAATGAAGTTAGAAGCGAAACCGTCAGCGGCACAGGACGGGATGGATGGAAACCCTGCATCTGTTTAATATTTGGAGATTAAACCAAATGTTGAAAATATTTGGATCCGCCTCTGGTTGTTGTTGTTTTTTAAATTGCTTTCCACTTTAAACTGCCTTGAACTTGCACTAATTATCTGGTCCTCTGATGAAAAGTTCAATCAAGGTCGCCGATCATGCAGATTTTTCTGTTTTACAAATGTAATGTCGTTTCAAATCGCAAGGTGCATCATTCCATGCGCCATCACTGATCATCAAGCAATTTTCATTCTCTTGGCCATTTGGGTTTGATCCTCCCCAGAATTCGAATCTGCCCCAGTCTTCGCCGTCCAGCCAGACCCAGTTCCCTTCACTGGTAGTGTCACTTACTCCAATCCATGTCCTCTGACCATCATTCATGAGAGGCAGCACAAAGTTGTTTTCTTCTTTTGAATGAATCGTCGCCAAGATGGAGCCAAGGTCTTCGCAATGCTGCCTGGCCTCCTCCCAAGTCTTTTGGGTGCTAACAACCTTGAAGTACGAACTGTGGAATTTTTGCCATCCATGTTTGGTGTCACAATCTGTGAACAAATCGGATCAGTACAAAAATCAACAACTATATTATAACAGCGCGAAAGGTTTTGAAAATTTCTTAATTAAGAAAAGAGGGATAAGACAGAACGTCGAGTAACTGGCGATTAAGTTTGCAAACATATCGAAACAGTGCTTAGGGTTGTGTAGTTTTCCATCAATGCATGGGCGCCTTTTTTGGTAACGGTCAGATTTAGTGAGGCAAAGAAGGACATAATCTCATGTCAGATTCCTGAAAAGAGTATTGAAAGTATCTGTAAGAGATCATTTTAGACTTTAGCTCAGTTTCCTTTTTCAAGTGATATGCATCATTGATCATTAAATTCTTCATTCGCGGTACCTTGGCAATTTTCCCCTGCAAAACCGACCAGACACTGACATTCGTATTTTCCGGTGTTGTAGTTTGGTCTGCATGTTCCACCGTTCAGAGAAGGTTCATTCAAACATGGAGACCGAGAACAGAAAAGAATCAGAATCAATATCTGAATTAATTACATAAAAAACCGTTAAAAGTGACATAACTTGGTCATTTCATTGCCCCTTTTATTTCAGCTTTTATACCGCTAAAATGGTCTTGGAAAGATATGTCCATTCAGGACATAAAATTGCACCCCTGTGATATGGCTGACCGGTGACCACCTTTCATTCCCCCTTTCGTCATTCTATGTTACAGCTAGGAATTTAAAAAGAAGCGATAAATAAATTCAGCGTTCTAACATATGTGTAGTTACTTAACGCGGTTTTAACTTAGTTGTTACGTTTCAAATCTATTACAGTCAATCTACGACACGCGTGAACCATATCTTTTTGTAATTCCAGCCAAGTTCTCAAATTTGCATTTCAATTTTGATCACTTAGTCAGGAGATTCAGAATTCCCGTGAGAACTTTGTTGGTTTAGTTATGAAATATCATTTTTCTATAAAATATGAGGCATTTAAAATTTTTTTAATCTGAATGGTGATAGTATTTTGCAGTTCGTGACTTTCTGATGCAAATTTTTCAACATTCCGTTCAGTTCTTGGAATTCACAAGGAGGAATTTTGGATGCTCGTTTCAAATGCGCAAATGTTGTTCACGCGTGACATAGATTGTAGCATCACACTCTGACGTCTTTCATTTATATTGATATATACGGGTACTGAGTTACACTTAGCTTATCAAAACCTTTTTGAAAACGACTTAGAAGACATTGACATTGGAGACACCGATTAATTGCTTTGAAAAGAATGGGTGGGATGGAGTCAAAAGTTTGCTTCCAATTTTGAAGTCTGTAAATTCAACATTGAAATGAAAGCTATTGAAAACCACCCCCACCAGGTATCATTCTCGAACCAGTTAGTATGTATAGTAAATGGTGGTTCTAACTTTTCAGCCGTTCAGTAGCTATGCTGTGAATCGTCACACTTTAGTATTTATTATTCTTGACTCAATTTTATTTGGCAAGACTCACCTAGCTTGTATGGCGCGACAGTTAGCACTATAACAGCTAGGTTCAGGGCCGTAGCCAGAAAAAAATGCTGACTAAGGCAATGTCCATGATTAAATTCTCTTCCTGGGTATTTAGGGTGTTAAAGGAAAAAAGGACTAAGAAAACGAAAAAAATGACTGAGGCAAGTGCCTCGGTTTGCCTCATCCTGGCTACGGCCCTGTAGGTCTCGTTTGAATGGACACCCTTAAAATAAAATAAAATAAAGTAAAATAAAATAAAATAAAATAAAATAAAACAAAATATAATTAAATTAAATTAAATTAAATTAAATTAAACAAAATAAAATAAAATAGGAGAGCCATCCAGCTTGTATAACATAATTATCAGCATCACAGCGAAGTACCCTTTGTAGCTTTCCTTTGAAAGATTTGGAGGCTCATACCTCGGGATTTCACTCACACAGTTAAAAGATAGAGCCCCTTGTACAGATAATACCAAATTTGAAGCACTATGAGGGGGTGTGTACAAACATTTTATCCCTCTTTTATTTTTTCTCTTAAATCTTATCCTATTTCCTAAAAAATTGACCAGACTAACCCCTTAAAACGCTATCTAAAAGTACCCATGAGTTACTTACCATTACGGAGAAGTGATGTGAAGATGCATTTTCTTTAAATCTTGTTGGACTGCTGTATTTGTCACAAGGCATTAGCTCACACCAGAACTTTTTGTTGTCGTCTGGCGACGCAGCCATATTAATAGAAACACAGGCCGGAGTTTGAACGCATTTAAAAGCACATCCTTCAAAACTGTCAGCAAATATTGGGCTGGTGGCTTTTGATGCGTTTAAATAGTGAAAAGGTTTAATTTGACAAAATTGCGAAATTGCATTAGGTTACGACCAAACTGTAGATTATCAGCTGCCTCTCCTTGTGCAATTACTGTTTTGATAAAAAATACACAGATTGTAAAACAAGTCACTTTGTAGGTCATTATTTTCACTGAACTAGGCGTGAGGCAATTAATTGCAACTAAGTTTATGCGAATCTCGAACCTTCAGTTTTAAAAGGCCGCTAACACCCGCCAAATGCCGCAAATAATTCGGTCTTAATTCCAAGACACCTACACCAGCATTTGATTTTTACCGCCAGGCCTACTAGGGCGATTTTTAACTGGGTGTCGTAAAACCAGAAACAAAGTAATTAATCTAACCAGTAACAACATGCAGAAAGAAGCAACACAAAGAAGCAATCAGAACTAGAAGGAAATGCAAGTGAAATACGCCTGAAAAGGCGAGGAAGAAGTCACGATTGGTTTTGAGTTTACTTCTGATTTGTCGAAAAAGTGGCGCAAGATTTCTTAACCAATCACAGAGTAGGAAAACCAAAGCAATCCAAAATTACTTTTGACACTCAATTTTGCAGTCACTCTAATTAAAGTCAGAAAATCCACAGTGAAATGCAGGGTCGTCTTTCGCAACTGCTACGGAGGATAAACATGAAAAGTGTAAAATGGAGACCAGCTGAAGATATTTTTATGCCTGTTCAGTCTGATAACAGATTTCGAATGTTCTGCTTAGGAGGTTCTGGTTAAAAACAGGTAGCAGACATAATCAATAATAACCAATTAAATATTTCTGAAAGTCATGTACTTGTGGTAATAAGTACTGGGGATTACATAAGTAACCACTGAGAAATTAGCCAATTAAATAAAATAAATACCATTAGTATGTGTAATCAAATGGTGACGAGTGAAATTAGGAAATAATTTCACGCGCGTTTTGTCAAAATTCTAATAATTTCCCGAGCCTTTAGGCGAGGGAAATTATTAGAATTTTGACAAAACGCAAGTGAAATTATTTCCTAATTTCACGAGTATACCATTTGATTACCTATTAATATCATGGGTAACAAATTACGCTCACAATCGTCAGGGTTTTGACTTGTTTAATTTATCGTGTCGAGAACTCCAAAGTTCACATTTTTCTGAGTGAAATAATGAATAAATCTTGTGGGAAGTTTTTACCACGCTTTGACGATTTCGTGTAGTTGTAACCAACAGCAAAATACACCAGACTCTGAATTTTTACTTGAAAAGTACCAAAGCAAATCGCTTGGCAAAGGTTATCCGCGTTTTATCCGGCAAATTCACTGAATCGAGCACCATGTTGCTCCATCGAGCAAGGCTCAGAAGGCTTCACAAATGCATTCAAAATACGCACAGAAAACTTGTTTTAACGAAAGTAAACTTCGGAAGCAAATTTGTATTTAAAACTGACCTTTATTTCATTCGAAGAAGTGCCCAAATCCACGGAATTACTTCTCTGAGTTCGCGGTCAATCACTCGATCAGCAACTGCCTCGCCGTTCAAAAATTTTCGCTGTCACACTGTCACAAATAATCTCTTCTTTTTGACTCGCAGTTGATTTCTGAGAAGTTCAGTCAATTAAAAGTCAAAATTTACAGATTACCGATTGAGTCCTCAATGAATATTTCCAGAATAGCTTTAGTTCTGCACAGAAAAACATCTTTATCAACCTCGACGCCATCTTGGCGCTGAGCTATAGACCCGTTGCCATAGCAATTTTGTAATTTCACATGTGAAATTATAAATTAACGCTGAAATTTCGCGCCAAAATTAAGGAGTAATTTGTCACCCATGATATTAATCACTAAACACTCCAGGCTCAGGCTTTTCTGTACACTAAAATGAAAGACAACTGAGTGGGGATTTATACAAGTGAAAGAGAAACTCTCGTTTTTCAGAAGTGGATTTGGCGAGTTCAAGGCCTTCTCTAGATCATAGTCACGATTGTCATGTTATCCATGACGTATTTAGTTTCATAATTTTTTTCTCCATGATATAAAGGATTTTAGATCCAAAGTTTAGCTGACAGCGTAGCCCACTAGTTTCTTTACCCTTGTAGAATATGATACGTTAAGAAAGTTCAGTCTTCTTATAATGATACTTTCGTCTGCACCATGCATAATAATCTTTATTAGATACTCCCAGTGGGTTTGTCAGACCTTGTTAACAAGCTAAGTTCGACTAAGTACATGGGAAGCAATAGACAAATATTTAAAATATCTACGGATAAGAGTAACACATCTAATTAAAAGCTTAACTAAAAAGCATTATTGTTTCATATTCAACCATGATAATGAGTTAAAAGATGAGCCTTCAATCACATATGAATATTTGTTTTCTTGTTAAGTGTTAATCCCTTAATGAATAGTAATTATTGACCTTTGTTTAATTCTGTCGATTCGATAAATGACTCTTTTAAGACAGCCCTATATTCTAGAAGCTGTTAACTGATATATTACTGCAATCCAGAAAAATTTCGAAAACATGGTATTACCACATAAACCAGAGTAAGTGCCAAATAAAACTTAATTTATCATCCTCTGCAAAACCTTGGTCAAAGTAAATTAAAGTGATTTTTGTACTTATGAACTGAGTTGGTAACGGTAAAGTGGCCACTGTAAAAAAAAAAAAAATTCAAAAGCTGATATTTCCAGCGTTAGCCCTTCGTTAGAGCGAATCCAGCTGAACTAAAAGGGCCAGACTTACGGAGGATCAAGCACGGTTTTACCGTTTGGATCAGTTCAGGCGATGACTTTAAACCAACCAGCTGTTCACCTCTGTCTGGTTTCAAAGCCTTTGAGGTTGGAAGCAACTTCGGGTTTGTCGTTTTGAACTTCTCTTTCTTTTTGAAATAGCTCAAATCAGCATCCATCGCTTATAACAAAAGAACAAAGGGAAATTTATAGACTTTGTATTGGAAATCCACTTATGTTCTCAAAATGCTAAAATAAAGTTATAAATGTGGAAATCAACTTAACTTGCCTCAACATGATCTTGCCTTTGTGTCTTGTGTGTAATTTGGGCGCAATTCGTGGCCGTTTTATAATTGGCGAGTTTTTGGTTCGGTGTTGTTCGCGGTGTTGTTTCTTCATACATGTGGAAAAACGCCCAAATTACACAAAAGATACAAGTTATCTTTTAGTTAGGAGAGCAGTTTTATATGGGAATTCAGTTTCCCCCTATTGCTTTTCTTTACCTACTATACTTTTATTTATTTATTTATTTATTTTTGTCATGTATTATATTATTGTACAGTTGGTATAAAGTATCATTTAACTTAAAATAAACTTACAAATTACACACAACTAAACCCCATGTTGAAGTAAGTTATTTTTATTTCCACATTCATCGGAGAACCAAGAGTGATTTTCCCATACAAAGTCTATAAATCAAGAACTACACGTGAACTGATTTGGCAAATACTAGAGAATGGTTAATAGCTATCTAACAATTAGTGTCTATTAGTCAAATTAAACAAAAGATAACAAATGGACTGATTTATGTGTAATCGTGCCTATAAGTTTCGTATCTATTTCACTCTAATACTAGTTAACCCTCAATGTTCAGAAAGACTGAGTAGATGTTCATTGGATCTGACCGTAATTTAATGAAGATAACCCAAAGAAATTGTTGTATCCGTATTTACGGCCAACCAGTCGATAGGGTGTCATCAAGTAAAGCCCTCGGAGTTGTCACTCATGAGCATAAATTGAACCATATTGATTACATTTGTAAAACGGTCTCTTCAGCCGTTGGTGGACTTCCGCAAATTAGAGATTTTATTTCCAAAAACACAGCCGGCTGTTACTGTTTACAGTGGATTGATTCAACCATGGTTCAATTATTGTAATTTACTGCTAACCACCTCAGCCGAAAGACTTCAAAGTCTTCAAAAGCTGCAGAACCGTGCGGCACGTATTATAACTAGATAATTCAGTTTATTAACCTTGGTAGCAATAATTATGAGCTCACACCGGCTCTTGGTAAGCCACGAACTAAATACCTAAGGAGAATTTCGTATACTTTGCCGGGGCAAAAATTTGGAAAGGCAATGTAAAAGCCTGGGGACCTTTAAACGAGAGCTTTCATCTGTCAGGCCATAGCCTGTCATTTATTTTATGTTATTGCTGGTTGTGTTGATCGTGATGGAATTCCAAGTATAAATAAAGTTGACACTCACTCTCTCTCTCTCCATCTCTCTCTATTTCAGCTCCTGACGGTCAAGGCATTCACACGCTATGCGGACCTATTTTCGGATCGGCGATCGGGTAACCGATCGTACCATTTCCGTAACCAATCGGAGAATTGTCACCGATCAGTTATCAAATATGGCGGGCATCATTTGACTTGACGTTCTTCACATGTGTTTCTGCCTTTAAATTCCACATTCTAGGCTAGCTTGTCGTATCTCGAATGAAGCATGGCATCTTTTGTTCGAACTTCTGTTCGTCCGTTTTGTCGGCTGATTGATCGAAGGTTGCTTCTTCCAGCATGCTATCCTGTTCGGTGGAGATCGGCCTTAGCACAACCCCAGGTACGTACGCAAATGAGAGCCCTGCTTTTGCACGACCGTACAAGACGCTTATGTTTCTGATTACTGACAACTTTGAAGTACGTTTGAACTTCTCCTTACGTACATCCCCATTTTACGGACACTAACACATCCCTGATCCCCCTCGGTATCCGTAACAAGAGGTCGGATGAGAAGCTGCTTGCACTATGGGGAAGACCTAAAGAAAATTAATTATAACAGGGGTATTTGTCGTACATGTACATCTTTGGATTAAAGTTCTTGGTTTGGTACCATTTTAGGGTGTAATGTTAAAATCTGAAGTGAACACCATTAGAATTACTCTTGTGCATTTTTGGGTAAAAGCTTCAAAACATTTGTCACTCGAATAGTAACTACTTGCTAGAATTGTTATGCTCACAAAACAAGATTCTGGTTATTTTTCAGGGCGCCTTTTCAAATTTCACACGATCATCCTGGCCAATTTTACATGGAGTTTTCCTGTTCTGCACTGGGTCACTGATTCAGTATGCGGTTTATTTCTTTTGTCCCAACCCCCTAAACTCCCCAGTCCCTCCCCTCTCTTCCCAGGTGATCTATACCCAGGTACATGTATTTGATTTTTCAAAACATATAAATTGCAATTGCACTTTTCGTGGGTTGAAGCAAGAAGGTCAAGACTCTAAAAGTGGTGTTCAAGAATGTGGAGGGGGACATGGGGGAAGGACGTGTGTGAGAGGCGGGAGTAGAGGTTGCAGAAAGTGGGATTCCCAAGGTGGTAGGAAGCGGGAGAAATAGGGGGAAATTATGCAACATTGTGTAATATTGAAATTATGAATATATGAAATTCATATATTTGAACTGCGGAATGAAGAAATAAATGTAAAGAAGATCCTTGCAGTTATTAACACAACTTATGCAGTTCCGAAAAGAAAGCCTGAAAAAATCAGGCTTGTTGGGATTCGAACCCTGATCTCTGCGATACCGGTGCAGCGCTCTAACCAATTGAACTAACAAGCCAACTGGGAGCTGGTCATTAAATTGGTTTTTCAGGCTTTCTTTTTGCAACTGCATAAGTTGCGTTAATAACTGCGAGGATCTTCTTTACATTTATTGTGTAATAATCAAAAAAAGTGCAAAGAGGCTGGAGTCAACAAAAATAGGGTGGGAACCAGGATTAAGGGGTACGGGAAACAGAAAGTTTCCCCTTGTCCCCACCCCCCCCCCCCCAAGAATGAAGTACAGTGAAATCCTGATATAAGAGCCCCTTTATAACAAAGGCCTCACTATAACAAAAAAATTAATGATATTTTTCAGCCCAGCCAAAGTTACAGTAAAATGAATGAAACAGAGCCCAAATCGAATATATGTACCAATGAAATCCCAGTTGTAACGAGGAGAATCCAGAAGTCCTGAAGTCCAAATGAATAAATGTTATCACATCAATGATTTGAAAGCGAAACAGATCACAGGGATGCCTGGCAACCCTGCAAAAATTTTGTTTAACCCTTTACCGTCAGCGTTTTTCTCTTAGTGCTATGGTGCCAAATGCCACTAAACTTTGCTACAAAAGCATTTTCTTACATTCTAGCTCAATTTTGAGCCAGCTTTTGTTGAAAATTGTACATTATTTTGGTTTCACGCATGTGCATAAGCCAAAATTTGGACTTGTTTTTTTTTTTTTTGCTGATTCATTTCTAATTTTTTCTCGCTTCTTTTGCTTTCCTTTTTCTCTCCCTTTCTTTTCTCTTTATCTTCTACCCTTTATCACCTTTCTATCCACTGGAAAAGTTTTGGCCTCAGTCCTTCTAAAAACCTGGAAATCGAACATTGATCAACTAGGTGACTTGGCCTAGTTTTTTATTTATTATAGCTCTGCCAGAATTTGGTCGATATTCAAAATGGACACATGTATGGATGGATCTGTCCTTGCTGCGCTAGCTGCTTATCAAAACAATCTGGTGACGTCAAAAATGATGACGTCACAAGTGGCTCAATGGTTCCCGACTTCAACGTCGGGAAAATACAACTCTTGACGGAAAAGAGTTAATTGTTCAAATCTGAAGATTAAACCAAACACTGTGTGGTGCAACATAAATGCTATTATTTTTTATTGTCAGCCACAATCTCATCATAAGTGTGTTTCATCATTTATAACAAACCTCTGTTACCTGAACACATTGTTCCAACCCTAGGCATTTCATTATAATATAATAGGGTACCTGTGTAGAATGCTTCTCCCCCTCAGGCTGCTTGAGGTGAAGCAACACAGCTCAAATGAGGGGATATGAGTAACTAATTTAACCCCCCATCCCCTCTCCACCCCCAAACAGTAGCTCACGTCTGGGAATGTGCATTTCCAGAAAATATCCATACTCCCCCTGTGGAAGGTTTTTTGTTTTGCAACCCGTCTCCCCCCAAGAGATTCCAGTTTAGGTTCATACTTTGCTTCTAAAATTTTGGCTTTTAAGACCCCCTCCCCCCTAGGAATATTGGTGACCTCCCGTGGGGTAGGTATGGATTTTTTCTGGAACTACACAATATCCATTTGTGGCCCAAATTTTGTCTACATGTGTTTAACAATCGGAGTGCTACTAGACTAAGTTTATTGTGAGGAGATAGTCAACACGACAAAGCCAAAGCTGTGGGTATGGTAATTATATGTAGTCTAATCAGGTTATATGAAAAAAGGCATCAAAGCAAACTCATGTTCACAGCCATAAACTTGACTGGTGCCCAGCCCAAGGTTAATGAAACCCCTGTAAACCAACATAGTGAATATTTATTACTGTAAGTAGCATTTGATTATTTTGTGGCCCTATTCAGCTTGTCTTTCATTTCTAGAAGGTAACCTATTGTGCAATTACTGATGACATCAAGAAAGAATTTCAAGAAATAGTTGGGGAGAAAAATGTGTCATCTGCAATGGCTGTGAGAGAACAACATGGAAGAGATGAATCCCATCACAGGTGTCACCCTGCTGACCTTGTTGTGTGGCCCGCAGACAAGGAACAAGTCAGCCAAGTCGCAAAACTTTGTAACCATTATTGTATTCCACTGATTCCATTTGGATCCGGGACAGGGCTGGAAGGAGGTGTGGTGGCCAAAAAGGTGATTTCAGAAAATAATGTCCATGGTCACATTTTTGACAGACTTTAATACTTTATTACCCAATATCAAAATATAAAATTCTCCTTTCACATCCCTATAAAACTTTTCTCGTAGCAGTAGTGGAGAGAAGGTGTAAAAATAGCACAAGAATTCACCTTGAGTGATCACGTCCTTAATTTTCATGACCTTCCTACCGTTCAGGTTGTAATGTTTAAGCAATGACATATATTAAAAGGAAAAATTTGGTGGTGATCAGTATTGGGTGCTTAAAGGGTTAAAGAATCCAAATTTACAATGTATCTCTTAACGTGATCGTCAATTACATAAAATTAAATTAGTCATAAGAAATAACAATGTGAAAAGGTGCAAAGCAAGTCCACACTTAGAGTGAAATTTTTTGACATCTTGATAACATTATTTTAACCTAAATTACCTTCCAAAAGATGTCAGTAGAAAGCTTTAATTACAATGCTTGTAATGTGTGATTTGATGAAGCATTTTATGTGCTATATTGCAGATATAGCAAGCTTTAATTACAATTAAATATAGAAAGCTTTAATTACAATGCTTGTTATGTGTGATTGGATGTGGCATTTTATGTGCTCATATAGTGCAGATTGGGAAAGGGGTACTACTAGGGTTGTCCACATTATGCTCAATGTTTCACACTATTATGGTAATTCTTTGTGCTCAACAAATGTCACTATTATGCTCAAACAGCATCACTATTATGCTCCACTATAATTAACATAAAAATAAATAAAAGACCACAGAAGACAGGTTTATGTTGATTGCAAGTGTAATCCCCGTTTTTGTTGATAACTGGAAGTGTAAATAGAAACAGTTCGAGGAGGCAGCTGACAATGTTGCAGAACTGGAACTGCTGGAAGTGATGTTTTTGCTAATTTGTAACCAAGCCTCATCTTAAAATATGGTACCTGAGCCAGTGTCTTGTGTGGGAACCCCATGGTTTTGGCAAAGTTTTTTAAAAGCATCAAGAGTTGAAGAAACTTTGCACTATTATTCCAGCGTAATACTTGATTCTTTTGCCTCACTATTATGCTCAAAATTATGCTGGCATAATGTGGACAACCCTAGGTACTACATGTAGTTTTCATTCTCAAGTTATTGTTGGCAATGAGGTATGAAATGAAAACATGAATCATTATGGCAGTGTTCTGTCCATTTCAGTTGTTTTGTAGTTTCTCTATGCTCCAGTTGGATGTTGATCAAAGATGTAAATTACATAAAGTGATTTTTCTTCTTTGAGGCTTAGTAAAACAAAGAACTTTAAATTGCCAAAGGGAAAATCACATATGCCTTCTGCACCATGTGGAAAGACCTGAAAATGTCACTTAATTTACTTAATTTACCATTATTTTGTTGCACAATATCAGAAGTCCTGTCATAAGTATTCGAGAAATCTCTGGAAAAGAACTGAATACTGGGGTGCTCCAGGCAGAAACAGAGGTGTATTAATTTTTTGACATTGAAGGTGTCTCCCTGACTCTTTCCCCACCCCTGTACCCTTTGTTGAAGAAAAACATCTTTGATTTTCATACTCTATTGTTTTACGTGCGAATGAGCAAAGAAATGCGAGGAAACTCTTTTATTTAATGACTGAGAATCATCTCAGGACTATAGGTCTTAATTTTTTCGTTTTTTCATTTGCTTTCTAGGGTGGTGTCAGTGTAGACGTAACAAAAATGAATGAAATACTTGAATTTAATCCAGAAGATTTTGATGTCACAGTGCAAACAGGGGTGACCAGAAATCAGCTCAATAATTATGTTAAAGACTCAGGATTGTGGTTCCCAGTAGGTATGTACGTTAACACCTTTGTTTCATTTTATTCTGTTAACGGTACATGTACATTTATAAGCAGTGATCACCGAACAGCATTTTGTGTATAACAGAAAGTCTTGACTCAGTAACATAAACTGGAGATTCCTGTGATGTAGCCCATTAAAATGTTTGTTTTCTTGCTATAGACCCAGGAGCAGATGCCAGTTTGGGTGGCATGGCATCAACAAGTGCATCTGGAACAAATGCCGTCAGGTACATAAAAAAACAATATGAAAATTCTTCATCGTTGCAACTTCTTTCTCTGTCCTTCTGGCAGAAATCCAGGTCATTTGCATCAAGTTTATAATTATTTATCCCATGTACATGTACAGGTAGGGGCACGGTGGTGTAATGGCTGACATGTTGAACTTCTGATCTATCTGAAGGTCGGTGGTTTGACACCCACTGCAGTCCCTGCCATGATGTTGTTTCCTAAGACAAGAAACTTTACCCCGCAAAACACACTGTCTCTCTCCACCCAGGTGTACAAATGGTACCGGCGACGTACTGCTGGGGGAAACCCTGCGATGAACTAGTATCCCATCCAGTGGGAAGTAGCATTATACTCTCAGTTGCCTCATGCTACTGAAACTGGGATGAGCTGCTGCACCCGTGTGGGCCCCCTTGGCTCGTGTGTGACTTATTAATAACCATACTACTTTACTGTGCCATACTATACATGTACAGCCACATAATAAACTTAAGCAAGAGGTGCCTTTCTTTTCACAAAATGTACATTCACAATCACCGTTAAAGAAAAGCTGACCTAGTGAAACCTTTTACAAAACCTCTGCCATATTTTTATCAGGTATGGTACTATGAGAGAGAATGTGATGAATCTGGAAGTTGTCTTAGCAGATGGAAGGATAATCAATACTGCTGGTGAAGGACGACGGACAAGGTATACTGAAGTCACAGTACATTTGTGTATAAATACACGTTATATACAGTTCATGGGACAAATGTTAACTATTCTTGTGTGACAATAAATTGCCATCAGTGGGTCCTATCTGAATGACATCCATGTAAGGATAACCTCAACTGTGCCCAAAAAGAAAAATAAATTTGACTTTGATGTGCAGTAAATTTTTGTAGTTAGTATCCATTGAATAAGCTAAGAGCTCAACTGACAGGAAATAGTCAAATAGACAGTGATTGAGCCACTTGGCTATTGTTGTTGCCAGCAGTTAACCCTTCAAGTCCCAGTAGTGACAAGGTTCTAATATCTCCTTACAATATCACTAGTGGATCAAACATTCAGGTCATAAGAATAAAGAAAAGATCACCAAAGATATTAAAATGTCTTGATGTTTGTCAGGGAAATTCTTCCCACTAGCACCATAAGTGACATATAAAGAAAGCTAAGGAGAATATGCATATTGAAATTGGGGATTAAAGGGTTAATTGTCTGTTATAGTAATTTCAATTTATAGGTTAATACAAGTGTTGACAGTTTCGGTGTTTGCACGGTAAGAATGTTGCTGAAAAGTAAATGGCAGTGCATAAAATGTACATGAAATCCACTTTCAAAGTAGTATTAATAGTGCCCCATGTACAAGGTTGTGTTCCTTATTTCCTTATTTATCTTTGTACTTATTTTTCACAGAAAGACGTCAGCAGGATATAACCTGACAAACCTGTTTGTTGGTTCTGAAGGTACCTTGGGAATCATTACAAAAGTGACCCTGAGGTTGTATGGGATACCCGAATCGGTGTGTTCACAGATGTTGTTGTTGTTGTTTTTTTTTTAAAGTTAACCAGAGTTTTTGTTTTCTGAGTGATCAAAATGTGTGCAGCGTATGCCTAAGTTTCATCTATTTCCTGGCAAGCCCATTCCTTCATCGGAATTTATTAGAGTTGGTTTTGCAATGTCAACAAGTTTTCTGGTCAGGTGAAAGACTGTCAAGTGACCTGATCTTTTTGGCTTATTAGGAACCTTCAGATCGGATTTCCTCAACGAGGTTTTGTTGAACATGACTCTCAAACCTAGTGCATGTGCAGGCCTTTTTTAGATCATTATCTGTCACAACAGTTTCGTCCATCAGCTTTTTTCTCTAATGGTCAGAACAGGAAGACGCAGTGGCTCTTGGGGTGCGTTCTTTTGGGACTATTCCGGAATAGGAATACTCGGAATAGACGGTATTTGTGTTCTTTTGGGAGCTATTCCGTTTTCGGAATGAACGGAATATCATTCCGTTCATTCTGCTCCCGATAGCAGAATAAACAGAATGAAAGGAATACGGTTTACTCGGAATAGACAGAATACGCGTTCTTTTGGGAAATTTTTGGCGGGAAATCCGACGCGGCCGCCCGCGCGTGTGCAGACATAGTGGTTCTCAGGTCACCTCCGCCATGGGTATTCCGTTTCCAGAATTGGCGTTCTTTTCGAAATTGAAATTCCGTGTATTCTGTTATTCCTAAACCGGAATAAGAATGACCAGAATAGTCCCAAAAGAATGCACCCTTGGTATGCGTAGCTGATTTAAAAGTCATACTCGTAACTCATTCTCGTAACTGTAGCATTATCTGAAGGTCGCTGATACATACTAATCCCCATCCAGAAGATAAACTAGTTCTGTTAGCAAAATGCCATCTGGCCAAAAGTACAACTACCCCTCCTCCCTGGGTGAAATGCTATCTCATCACAGGGGCCCCAGAATAAATTTATGTTACGTTTTATACGAAAGATGTATGAAACCATTGGTTAACCTGAGCTATAAGTAAAAATAAATCCTCCAATAAAGTTACAAATGGGGAAGAAAACTTGGTAAACCTGCACGGGTGCAAATAAACAATCTTCACAATAACGCCTGGGTTGCCTCAATCAACTGAGAGGATGTATTCTTCATGTACAAGTGCACGTGACATTCAAAGACATTAAATGTGTTTCTTTAGCAATAACTTAGTAAGCAGTTACTGACCAATGATTCGTCTTCTCTGGCGTTTAGACAGCATCTGGGGTGTCTTCATTTCCTGATGTCAAGTCAGCTGTTGACGCTGTGGTGGAAATCCTACAGTGTGGGTTGCCCATGGCTCGGATTGGTAAGTAGAAAATAGATATTGCAACCCAAGAAGTTTTAAGGGGGATTACATGTGGAAGATTACGTGAGATCCTTAGGAGGACATCCTCTGGCTGTTAACAACAATAATAACAACGACAACATGTAGGAAGGGCAATTTAGTGCTACAGGAACCTGAACCCTGTCTTACGCTCGAGAGATCCGTCATGTAAAAGTGAACGAAAGGGAATCAACTGCGTTAGTGGTTAAAAAGCAACCATGGCGACTCTCCCTGTCCTTGGCCAGGAAAAAATAGGCACCTAGGGTAAGGAGTAAGGAGTAAGGAGTTTCAGGAAGCTGCTAAGATTTTAACCTCATCATCATTCTTTTTTTTTTGTCTGTAGAGTTTCTTGATGATGTTCAGATTGATGCTTGTAACAAGTTTTCTGATTTGAATTATCCTGTGACACCGACCCTGTTTTTGGAATTCCAAGGATCAGAAAACAGCGTCAAAGAACAGGCATCCGTTGCAGGTTAGGGACCAGTATTAGTTAAATCGGCTAGGTTATACGACATTATTCGTAATTGTTTTAATTTTGATCAGTATAGACTTTCTTACATGTACATGATGGCTATGACGGACAAAGAGAACGACAATATCGGTGCTTACAGTATTTAGAGCGCTTTTCAAACGAGTGTCGTAAAACCAAGGTAAGTACTCAAACCAGTCACAACAGGAACAAAAAACAATATGAACCAATCAGAAGTCGAAGCAAATACAGGTAATTAGTGTCAAGCGCGTGCGGGCAAGTGAAGATTGGTTTTGGTTTAACTTCTGATTGGTTGAGAAAGCGGCGCGAACTTTTTTGTCCAATCAGACAGCGAATTTAAGCAAAAGCAAGGCAAACACAGCATTACTTTCGACACTCATTTGAAAACCGCTCTATCCCTTTACAAACAATTAAGAGAAGGCGAAAGATGTGTGTATCAGTGAGTGACACAGGCATACTCGGAAAAAGAAAACAAAGAAGAAATCCGAGTTCTCCCAACAGGAGTGGAACCTATGACCTTTCAATTACTCGTTCGGATGTTCTACCACTGAGCTACAGGAGACTCGTGGGAACGAGACCATTACGGTAGGTTCATGTGACAAACATTCTGCATACGTCAGCTTGTCAAGGCTCCTCAGCTGGCAGGTGTCTTGGAGATGGGTTTGAGATTTCGAGCAAGTCAACCAGGTAATGCTTGTTACTGAGTGGTATAGAATTATAGCTAATCATTCGGTGGCTCTATTATTGGTGACAGTGTTCCGCAGATGTGCCTTTCCAAGCCTGCGTGGCAAGCGTTTCCGTAGGGTTTTCTGCTCGTTTGAGGCATTTATCGCTTTCTAACCGCGCGAAAAATGGAGCGAGCGTAAGAAATGGAAGGAGTGGGGAGAGGGAGGGTGCGCTCGCCCCAATTTTCGCGCGGCCAAAAAGCGAAAAATGCTTCAAACCTGCGGAAACCCTACGGAAACGCTTGCTACACAGGCTATCCGTTTCCCAATGCAGAAATGAATCAGGGTGCTACACATGTATTTACATGTAAATACAAATAGTCTACAAGCTTCCTTTTCTCCACTTTCTTAGCGGAAGTCATTGAAAGTAATGGTGGCTCCAAATTCCAGTGGGCCACTGAACTGGAGGAACGAAACAAACTTTGGAAAGCCAGACACAACGCTTGGTATGCCGATATGGCCCTCAGACCTGGATGCAAGGTAATTACTACAGTGGATTAGATATATCTTCTTTCCTTGTCATAGGAAATCAATGGTTGTCTTTATTGATGTATTTGAAATTAACGTTGTGACCCAATCTAAGGCGAACTCCAAATGAAGAAAAATAACGCCAGTGCGGAGGTCTGCTATTCTATCAAGAAAGAGTATGTCGATCATTGTAAAGGTAGTTTGTCTGACATATGCTGAATCATGTGTTGAGAGATAGTTCTCAATGCAAGAGTGAACTTCACTTATCGTGCACAATCTATCAAAAGATTTGAGAATACCATGCATACGAAGAAAGCTGTTGTTTGTTATCAAATTGTTTATAGTTACTTGCGGACAGGACAGGAGAAATTAAAGTTGTGGAACTTAACGGATCGCTTTATTGAGGTCGCGGAAAGTAACGCTGCTAGAAATCATCGTTACTTAAACGGTTGATTTTGTATTGCGTTTTTCTTTGATTTCAACTCATGCACAAGTAAACTGTTATTTTGCCATTTTTAGGGGGTGTCAACAGATGTTTGTGTACCGATTTCCAGGCTGCCAGAAATCATTGTGGAAACCAAAGAAGATATTATAGCTTCAAACTTAGTTGGTGAGTACTTGCAAAGAAGTAACAAACGAACAAACAAACAATTTTTTTCTCACTGGGGTATGCCTTACAAGAGCAATACTGAGGGGGAATTAATTCACTGATATTTTTTTGTGTTAACACGCTGTAAACTGAAATAGTAATTGCGTATACTGTACAAATTTTCCAGGCTCCAGGAGCTTGTGAACGAGAAAACAACTAACGCGAGGTAAAAAAGAAAACAAACTACATCGAGCTACAAGCAGTTGCGGAAAAAAAATGGACTTCCATCTGAAAACGCACTCTTGAAAATGGAAACCTTACATACATGTAACTCCCCCCCCCCACCCTCCTTTCAATGTTGTTGTTGTTTACTTTGAATGTCAGTACTAAATCCATAACAACATTGATAAGGGGGAAGGGGGTAAATGTGTATAGTCTATGAGAATGTCAGAAATGGCCCGAAATAAAGCCAGTGTCTCACGTTTTTTGCAACTGCTTGTAGCGCTCGAGTGCACTATGGAAGAAACGTTGCGGCATTGCTCCAACAACTCCATGACCCTAGTTACCACGGTGCCTACAGTTTTTGAATACAGCCAAAGCCCTTATCTTTTACCCTTTCATCGCTACATCGAGCGCAAACGTGTTTCTGTTGGTTTAGTGTTAAGCGGCCTTCACCCGTCAAACTAATGTTGGCCAACTCTCAAAGTGGTGTGTGAACGGCAAAACAACATGTTGGCAAACTGTTGGCGAGAATACGGCGACAAGTTCTATTTGTCGCCAACAGTTTGCCAACATGTTGTTGTGTCGTTCACACACACCAATTTTGAGTTTGCCAACACGAGTTGGCCAACATTAGTTTGACGTGTGAAGGCCGCTTTACACAGTGTAGCTGTAAAATAATTTACTATCATGAAATTGCGTGACAGACCCATCTAGGAACTGCGTGACGAACTCAAAGATCGTTTCTTAAGAAGGTATTTTGACGGGAGATTGTTGCGTGTGCTAAAACGTGGTGTTTCTTACAAGAAACGTTGGTCTGCATGTTCGTAGACTACAAAGGAACATACCTTTTGTTGCAACTGGTTGTCTGGACTAGTTACGGTTCGTAAATGGTATGCATCATTTTGAAAAATTGGCTCCAACAGCCTTAAAATGGTAAATTCCACTTATAATCTGACCGGTCCAGTCGACCATTACTAGCAAATGGTCAGCGCATTCGGATTCTGCTGATTTTTCGTTCGTTGCATGATGGTTAATATTACACTCGTTCATTTCCAGCCCCTATCGTTGGGCACGTGGGCGACGGGAATTTCCATTGTTTTATTCCAATAAAACCGGACGATGAGGAAGAACACCGGGCCGCAAAAGAATTCACTCTCAGATTGGGAAGGTAAGAGGACACGGTGGTTAATTATCTGTCTTGTCTTTTTTGGTTTAGCCCCTATTGTTGGGCATGTAGGAGATGGAAACTTTCACTGCGTCGTGGTTTTTGATTTGGAATGTGAAGATGAATTGAGAAAAGTGAAAGAATTTATAGAAAGGCTAGCAAGGTACGTTAACATTTGGAGCTCATAATTAAGTAAACTAGATGGGCAAGAATAATAGAAAATAGCGTAAGCCATCTGACTGCCCTCTGTCTCATTATTCAGCTGCTAGAGGTTGATAATAAACTGAACTGCGCTGAACTGATCTCTCTCAAGTAAAATAAATTAAAAAAACGTCTTGTGGATCGCGTTTTTTTTTGTTAGTGTGACGATTCAACAGCAATACCTGGTTGTCGCCTTGACCATCTTTTTTTTTTTCATTTTCCCAATAATAAAAATGTAGAAGTTTTTGTTCCAATTGGCTGTTTTTCTTTATGAACTCGATTTGTGTTTTTCTGTCACCTCAGACGCGCATTAGCTATGGGCGGTACCTGCACGGGGGAACATGGTATTGGGTGTGGCAAGCAAGCCTTATTACCTGAAGAGATCGGTCCTAGTGGATTATCAGTTATGAAGGATATCAAAACCTTGCTGGACCCCAAGTGGATCATGAATCCTGGAAAAGTGTTTCTGTGAAGAAAACCGACGTCTTGTAAACAAGACATGCCACCGACGACTGGCCTCTCACGCAGATGTAAAAGACAGCGTGAAAACATTTAGATGTAAGTTAGATGTAGATGGGATTTATAGGGACTATGTCACGGGGATTTTGCTGGCGTGTTGTCAAAACTGTGCTCAAGTTATGATTAAGCTCTTTTGCTCGCACACAAAATGCTCCTGTAAATTTTCACAAGGAGAGCAAACCATAATAAGTTTTCGGTGACTGAATTTTTCCAAGACGTACTGGATAAAGTTAAAACGTTCGCCCAACGTTTTGAAGTTGTAATCCGTTTCGATCCTGGCCATTCGTGGCCAAAATATATTTATTAATAGTTTCATTGCCCTAACAGTGTCTTATATTTGGGTTTTCTCTGAAGTCAATGTGACCCCAAGAGTGACAAGGTCTCCTTACAATATCACTACCTTATTAAATGTACAGGTCATTAGAATAAAGGGAAATGATCACCAGACGTGTTGATGTTGATCAGATTCTCCCAACTAGTAACATAACATAAAAAATATATGGAGAACAGTGAGGAGAATATGCATGTGGATATTGGGGCTTAAAAGCTGACATGGTCGCTGAGGTTAGAGAAGGTCGTGGTCTCTTTGTTGCACATCGTTTTCACGTAGTCTTCGTAGTTTGTCACTCGTCCAGTCCCTGTCAGTTTAATGAAGACCCACTTTGACGTGATTAATTGAACCCAAGTTAAAACATATCCAATCACAAACCCCATAGTTTACATCTCCCAGCATACGTCTTAGGACCTGAGGGCATACAATTCATGCTAAGGTTACTAAACATACAGTGTCCTGTGAATGGTAAGGAGGTGATACGGGAGCGAACACGGTGTAGGCCCAGTTGCGAGAGGTTTAACTGTATATAATAATAATAATTGCATATTTACCGTCATTGTTAATAATAATAGAAAAAATAACATTTTTGACACCTGCAACCTATTGCTTTACAAGGTTCTGGTAACACAGAACAACCACATACAGAAGAAGTGCTCTTTAAACGTAAATGAAATGTGGCTAAATAATATATGATATATAACTGGGGTACTTATCTTTGATTGGTACTGCTCTACAGTTGCAATTAACATATTGATTGTTGGCGATTAGCAACTTGTGGAGGAAGCAAGATAAAAAGGAACGAATTTTTAGTTCACATACCGGAAAATACTGTTTTCAGTAGCGTTAAAACTAAGTTTTTCTAGAGAATGATTTCGGTGAATACAGTAACTTTCAGAGATGCTTATTCCTAGGGTCAATCGGAAAGCATACAGATAAAAACATGTTTTTAGAGTGACTATTGACTTGAATTTGTTTGGCCCGTTTTAAACTTCGTACTACTGCCGTGCTAAGGTGGCTCGACTGTAGCACGACTTTAGCTGCTGCCGAAAACAAAACACTGAGCAGCGGTTGCAGGAATAAATCCAAAATGGCGGTTTAGCGTATTCTACCGTATTTATAATTTATCAATTGAGTTCGGCACGGCAGTAGCACGACGTATGAAACGTGCCTAATTAGAGATGGTATTTTAGTGTGAATAGAGCTGCTATTTTGAGCTTATTAATTTTTACCGGGTAGTAATGAAATAATGTGTAACTTTCGTTAAGACTTGAACTGAATAAATCTTTTCGTAAAGAAACTATTTTTTGGGCTATCGTGTGATTGATGGGAAAGTAGGAACGCATGTGGGAATGTGTACCGCTTGAAACCAGTGTCCGACGAAATAAAGTGAAAAGTGTCCGACGAAATAAAATTTTACCTTCTTTTCAATAAAATAAAGAAAATGTACTCACCTTTCTTGATTTCTGTTGTCCTTTTGGGCTATTTCATTTCTTTATTTTATTGAAAAGAAGGTAAAATTTTATTTCGTCGAGCGCTTTTATTCCACGTTATTTTAAACTCCATACAAAGTCTTATAGAGCGCTCAAATTTCCAACGGCCTAAATTGTAACACAACACCGCGCACTTCAAGTAGTCACGTCCCACTCGATACGCTTACATAAATCACTCATACGTTTACATAAATCATTCATACGCTTACATAAATCATTTATTCGATCGATTTCTCGAATCGTGAGTTTGGGACGCCTGTGGTTTCTTTTGGAGGATTCAAGGCCCATTGTCAAATGCAAATATTTTTTTGACCAGAAATTTTAGTAATAATCAATAACTTTGACAAAGAGCATTTAACAAAGTTACTTTAAAATAAGGACATCTAGTAACTTCTTACACAAATGGACGCCTAATACAGTATTAATGTTATCAAATGCGATTTACGTTCGCCTTCGTATTTTCTTTCCTGTTCGGACGAGGCATTGCTGATCGATAAAATAATTTGTTGCGCACGTAGCCGGCTTGAAGCTCTGATCTGGGAACGTTAATATAGCTGATAACTATAGCATTGGTACTCGCACATCGCAAGGGACGGGCCTGCCTCTGTTGAAGATTTAGAAGTTAGCTAAAGGTGTCTGGGATTGTAGCTATAAAAAATTAATTTCTGCGGGGCAGAAGGGGTCTTGAAGGTGCTGCAACCTGCAGTAATGAATGGAATGCACAAGATATCCGTTTCGAAGGTTATGTCATGTCTCGCAAGCTAGAAGGAGAGTAAAGCAGCCGGCCTCTGTTGCGCACCCGAGATTTTGCTGTCGCCTCAGTTAAACCAGCAAATGGCCAGCTAGAAATATCCAGTCGTTGGAGAGGGAGGATAAAATCCTGGCTGGACCAAATCTTGGGGTATGTGAATAACTGAGAAAGGTGCACGTGCTTCCATTGTTACGAGATGGGTACAACTTAACGTGGCTTAACCGCACGTAGACGAGGGGAACCCTGCTACATGCAACCAGTCTGTTAGGTTGCATTGAAAGCGTTTCCGTGATTCTCCTGGCGTTCTAAGCGTTTTTCGCCTTTGTCCCAGCTTTCGCGAGGCCAAAAAGCGAAAACACTTCAAACATGCTGAGACGGAAACGCTTGATACCTAGGCTACCAGTCAGTTGCACTCACTGGTTCATGCCTGTTGGGTGGGTGATATGAGATCAACATTGGAGCGACAGCTTGAACTGTCGAACGTGATCTAACCACACCCAGCTCAGGGGTCAGCAGTCTAAATAAGGAGCCTGAGAGTGTGGTACTAAGAAGCAGACAAAACTTGAACACGCTTTGATAACGGATCAGTTTTGAGAAATAGAAACCCCCATTCAAGTTCTGCCATTCGCACAAGTTCTGCTCGTCACCAGTCTAACGAGCCTGCAGGTGTAGTACCAAGAAGCAAGCTAAACCTGATCACCGCGTTCTGATAATGGCCCAGTCTTGACGAATCAGAAAGCCACAAGTTCTGCCAGGAGCATTAGGCAACGAAAGACCAGCCAGCTTTATGGCGCTGCCAAAGTTCGCTGGTTTTGTTGGCAATCATCGTCAACCATTTGCGAGTTTAGTAGTACATTCAAACCAATAAATTGGAGACGCAAATTGAAAAAAATTGCCTGATTTTTTTTTCTAACTTCATTTTGTATCACTGCAGCTTGATTCCAAGTGCAGAAGTGTAGACCAGCTCGTAGCTTTTCCCAATTCGGAGTCTCAGCTCGGAAAAAATCTACACTGCTGTAAATTTCATTATTTTATCTTGTCTTGAAGAGAGAACATAGGTAATTGAACTGTGAAAATTTTCGCAGATGTTGCTTCGCACAGTGGTACGCAAATCTTACATAGCAGGTACGCGGAAAGCGAACACGTAGACCATACAAACGTATCAAAGTTTTTAAATTCATTATCTAAATTTCTGCTTTAACGCAAGATATAAACATAGTTGTTTAAAAAAATAGGGAAAAATACGAGATGGGCTTTTATTTTGCGAAAGTCGGAGTGTGAATAACGACCCTCGTCACGAATAACAATTATGTACATCAGTGATAGAAAAGAAACTTCCTATTAAACAACTTGGTGTATTGAATCCCGGTAAATTTTGCTTATAAAGTCCAATATAAAGCTGTACATTTATGTATGAAACACTCATTTCATTTGTAACCAAAATGAAAAAATCAACTTATTACACTGTACGTACTTGTCCACATATATAGTTATCTACATTGCATGGCTTACCTAGAACAAAAGGTATCTTAATAGCTACCATTATTAATTGCTTTCTTTCCACAGTCACGAAACCAAAACGAACTTTATCTGGGGCAAAAACCAGGGAACCTAAGCGCAGACGCTCGTGAGTCACGGACGGCAACCGGAAGTCGAATGTTTCGTTTATTGGTTTGGTTTTACTTCTCATCAAAGGCACGAAATGTTCCGGTTGCTGTGCGTGGCTCACGGACATCTGTGCTTAAGTTCCCTAGTCTGCCTTAATATAATCGTTGAATTTCCCGTTCTGAATACAAGGCTGACATGCACCTATAACCAGTCAGAAAGAAAGTCCTAACACGCGATTGGTTTTCAGAGGTTAAGAAATTGTGTAACACTGATCAAATGAAGAAAACACCAAAGCAAAACGAAAACCATATCTTGACTTTGCTTACTCACTCTTGCACCGGTACCATGTTTTAAATGGAGTTATGATTCGTTCATTTTGCCACTATCTCAATATAGTATTTAAACACAGGTCACATGCACAGAGCACTCCACTATTGTTAGGTAAACAAGCAAGTCAGTGTGTCCTAGACCTAAACACTATCGCAGAAGTGTTTAGGGTTATGAGAAGCGGTCTAGCTTGTTTAGATAGGGACAACACTATGACCTGCTGTTGTGGCTTGTGACGTGTGTTTTGTACTAACTGTAGCATTTGCCATAATCGGCCTGAAGTGATCGGTTTAGTTTCGGTTTCTTGTCTGACGTTATAAAACCGCTCAATGAGAGAGAAACAAAAGCAAAAAGCAAACGCTAAATTGGGGTGCGCAATAGGTAGCAGAAACAGTAACGACGACGACGGTAACGAAGACGTTTCTTCAAAACAAAACTCCATGTCACTGAAGTTGTTCCATGGTTATTCCAACTTGTTCGACTAGAACAATGTGACCGAATTATTCAGGAACTGAAATTGGATAAGACGGTGTTGACAATAAGGCCCAGTTCAGACGCCGTACCTCTCATGTGCCGTACCAAATACATTTTCGCTCCTTGGTCGTATTAAGCGGCAAGCTTAGCGGTTCCCTGAGATTTTGGCTTGCCTAATTGAAATCTGTCAAAAAAAAAAAAAACTCATTTGGACACCGTACAACTGCCAAAAAACTACGTACTACTTGGTACGGCACATGAGAGGTACGGCGTCTGAACTGGGCCTAAGAGAACTAAGAAAAAATTCACTGTCGTGTGTTCACGTTCGCCATACTGAAAACTTTGAATTTGGTCATTTCACGCAGCTCTTACAAGGTCTTCTCTGATTTGCTGAGCAAACAATAGAACAAACAACAAAACAATGGACCCTAGCCCTGAAAACAATAGAACTGCGTTATACCAAGGTCCAGTGAAATTAAAGGTTGTTAAGAGCTGCGTGGTATCTGCGTTCTTTTGCAGAGGACGGCAAAGAAATGTACCAAAATGCTGAGCCACTGTTTTGCTAAGTTAAGCTTTGTTTAGTGGCGTTCTCGAGGCCGTCGTTGTCGTGCTTGCTTAAGCTCCCTTTTAATATTGGAAACTGCTCGTCTTTAGTGGGTGCTATCTAGATATCAGTGAGCGGATCAAGGCTTCTACGCTTTCAAGAAATAAGTCCGTATATCCGGCCCCTCTGTAGGCCTCAGTTAAAAGTTCCATGTCCGCACAAAACAACTGTTCCTTCCCTTGTTGTCTGTAGCTTTCCAGAAGCGATTTCATATCGTCTATAAATTTGTGGTTGTATTCTGGTATTTCCGCTGGTAACAGGGGCGCTGAAATCCTGTGCTCTCTGATTATAAATTGAGCAATGGATATTTCTACAGAGAAACAAAGATGATTTGTACTGTTGCTACAATTTTCTCTCTCAAGAAAACTATTATTCATCCTATCTACCTTGTATTTCGAAACTCAGCAGAAACTTGAGAAAAAGAGCAGGGGAAAGGGGGAGGGGGAGGGGATAGTGTTGTCCCAGTTTTCACTTGCCACAGTATAGATTGCAAGACGTTTGTATCAGTAGCAAGAACTAACATGACAGAAGTTGAAAGTTTACATTGGCGATTAAGGATTGTTTTTCCTAACTTGCAAGCATGAGATACGACACAAATGAACAACAACCCAAGTGTGATCACGCTGTGAATGGCAACTATCGAGCACTGCTTCCAAGTAGTCATGTTTATTATGTTGCAGAAGGTGTGACATTGTCATTGCACATTTAAAGTGAAACCATTCCAAAGAATGCTACTGAGTTGCATTTCCGCTGATTCTGTTCAACAGTTCTACACAATTTGGTACTAACTTCATGCCTGTGGATGAAAACCTAATTGTGGCCATTCTAATGAGAGCAGCCTGTCAAGTTTGCCTTCAGTATATGTTTATTTGTTTTTGGCATAACTTAACATAATTTATTAGTAGCAGGGTTGACCATGTGCTACGTTTGTATACTTACTTCTTAAGAGCCTGTCTTTAGCATCTCTACTCCCTCTCAGAGTGGCTCCAATCTCTCCTCTAAGTTCATTTACTAAACCCTGGAGTTTGCTATTAAAATCCAAGGTAACTGAAAGAACTAACCAAAAAACAAAAAAAAAAGGCCAATCAAATTAGAATTAATCAAATAATTAAGATTAATCCCAAAACTGGACGTTTTAGCCCTTTAAGCCCTGATGTAAAAATTCATATTCTCCTTACTGTTTTCTATACATTATTTTGTATGGAACTAGCAAGGAGAATTTGTCTAAATATCAAGACATCTTATCCCTGGTGATTGTTTCCTTTATTCTCATTACTTGAATGTTTGAACAAGCAGGTGGATCATGTAAGGAGAAATTTCATTTTTGGCACTGTTAGGGCTTAAAGGGTTAATACAGTCAGTGCAAATGGCTCTCTGTCTTTGAAACGAAGGCTGTCATTACAGGGATGTAACCTGTAAAACATGTTATAGCTATATACGTTTCAAGGGTCCTTGATGTAAACTGAAACTTCATGACCACTGTAAATAATTACCACTAGAATTTATTCTTTAATTATCACACTACAATACAACTGTTTGTTCAAAGAACATTCACCAAAGTTTTTTTCTCTGAGTTGTGCCAAGTCGAGTGAGCAGGAAGGGAACAACAGGCAAGCCCACATCCATCATGCATTGCAAGACTTCCAAGAACATTGCCCCAAAACCTTAATTTGGGCAATGTTCTGTAAATGATCTGGAGGTCCCCTGCAAAAATTCAGGCAGTTTGGAGCAAAAAAAAAAAAAAAAAAAAGGGGCGGATACTTGATGGTTATGCCCTCAGCCCTCCTATACCCAGGTGTATATCTAGACCTGTACTAGTGAGTGCTTCAGAAAACCTAACAAACTACTGGGATAACCCTGTAATGGACTGCACACAGCATCCTAACCAGAGGGCAGAAAGATAATTACGTTTGTTTTAGCTATGTGTTTTTTAATATCTTCAGAGTGGTCTGTAACACTCTTTTAGAGTGTAAACTTTACCAGTTTAATTACTGCTGTACAAACCATCTAGCTAAAAGCATGACTGAAAAATATCTAGGAGCCCTGTGAAAAGTTTGCGTACCTAGCGGATAATTAGGCACCCATGATGCTAGTTACGTGGGCACCCTAAGGGGCACTGAACTTCTATTCTGTTATGCAACAGCCTTGATGAGCAATCTGACTACCCTACCAGCAGAGTATCCATTGATCTTTGCAGAAAAAAGAAAGACAATTTGGGAAAAGACATTCCAAGATACAGTAGGATATAAGTGACTACCTACCTGATTTATCAAACCACATGCACTTGCCATCTGGAACATTAGCAACCATGGATGTAGCCTCGGTTAAATTCTTTCCCTTGTAGGTGCATTGTGGAAGTCTGTCATTCCCCAAAAAATGGCTATCTCCATTTTTCATTCCATTGCTACATGGAAGTCTAGCTTTCATTAAGCAACCTGGACATGTTTCTACCACAATACTGATAATGTTCTTGTCAATTCCAAAGTCCCTGTGTCCAACTGTATACTTTTCTTGGATCTAGAATTAGCAAATTGATACCATTACAGTCCCTTAAAAATTATTGAATATGAATGTAGCATTGACATGGATTGACAAAATACCAGTAACCTGCAATCAGGTGCCATTAAACAAGTTAATTTTCTCTTTTTGAGAGGGGATGTGGGGTAAATGATTAAGACATTACCATATTTACTCGAAAGAGCACCGCGGCGCTTATTAAATTTTTCTACTTGTCGGTGCGGCGCTTATTTGAGGGCGGTGCTTATTTAAAACTGTCTACGATCATTCTTAAACTTGATTTGTTTATAAGAATAGCATAGTAAGTATGAAATAAAAAGTTAGCTTTAAAGGTCTATATCCCTTTCCCATCCAAATAAATAACAATAATAGCAACAACAATATCAGCCATATTAGCATTTCAGCATTTGCCATATCCTAAATCAATAAGCGCCGCATTGTTGTTGGAACAATGCGGCGCTTATTTGGGGCGGGGCTCATTAACATTTTTGCTCCTAAATGCGGTGCTAATTCGGGGGGCGGTGCTTACTCGAGGGTGGCGCTCTTTCGAGTAAATACGGTATGTTAGGGAATGGATGTTGTGTTTAATGAGAATACCTGAGATGAAAATAAAATTATGTAAAATACCTAAACTGAATGGTATGTTTTACACAGTGTGTAACCCATACAGAGATCTCAAGGCTACAGTGGGAATTGAACCCATGGTTTCTGTGATACTGGTACATTGCTCTACCAGCCAAGCTAACAAGGCCTTGAAATGTTGATTTATTTACTATTGACACAATTGCTTTTCTGGAAAATAGATCATTTGTCAAATTCGCACGGAACTACATCCAGGAGCCAAGTGGTGTATTTTCCCTACCCTCGCTAGTGAGAATAATTAATTATCATTGACGGCATTTCCCACATTTTCTTGGGTTGTCTGCGCAAAGCTGCCAAATGTTGACCAGTTGAAAATGGCAAGCAATACCTTTATGAAGTAAAATCACTCACTGAGAAGCAGTAAAATGCTCACACAAAGAAGAAAACTTTATACAAGAAATGTAGAACTTAACATTATTCAAGGAGTTTTTTGCAAATGAAGACAAACAAAAGAAATTCAATGTAAATTGCAGCCACTGAGTTGCAGCAGTTTGCAATAAAGTTTGAGCAAAAAAGTGGTGAGGAATATGAACCTGCAATAATTTGATTCTGCAGTGATTTGGCCTTTGGCAAAACTGATAGTGGATGAAATTATGGCAACATGGACAGCTAGTTTAGCCCATGTAAGTGCAGGAAATTATTGTTGTAGGCTGTATGATGTAAAGCTGAATTGTCTTAATATTAGCCAACAGGATTACTTTTTGGTGAGTAAAATATCTTTTCACTGTGAACAACAAAACAATTCTCTCTCAAACAATTCTTGTGTTTAAAACAGTCGAAGCTCTAGTATTAGCAGCCACCTTGGGAATTCAGGAAAGTGGTTGCAACTAGAGCTGGTCGCTTATGAGAATGGGCTCTTGCAAGCGACCACAGAATGAAACAATAGAGGGTCGTTGTTTACCAAAAATTTTAGCATAAAACCTGAAAATGGTCATGGTTTCTAGCAATGTAACTATTGCAGCTGAATAATATGAAAAAAATTATTATTGCCTATCACTGAAGAGGTTCACAAATGTATTGCTCAAGCATCTACACTTCTTAGAATCTCTTATTCAGATGAGTAGCCACTTGCAAGAACTTAAAAACAAAGGAAAACACTAGTCAGTGATTCACACAAGTGATCACAGTCACTCACGGGAGCGTTTGCTTAATATTAGAGCTTTTAATTACAGGGTGAGGGACAATTTAAACTGCGGGTTTCACAATGCTGGTCGCAACCAGAGCTTCTCGCTTATGAGAGTCGTCACAAGGAGAGTTTTGACTGTAATACATTGTACATGTACCTTACTCACTTTCTACACTTGCTCACAAAATATTGTTTATTGTTTTAAACAATCCAGAAATAAAATAGGTTAGTTCATATCAGTCTTTGTGCTGCTGTTTATTGTCCTCTCCATGAGTGACAAATCTGATCTGAACACATGCTGCAAAAACACAACCTAAGAGGATACCCAACAATGGTACGATTGGTCACAAACCTTCACAGATGAATGTGTTCAGTGGAAACACAGTGTGTGAAGACAGAACCACTTAATTACATTCAACATTGGAAGAATGAAACCACATGTAATCCTGTCATGGTGTCCCTGTGCCTGTGGAAATCCTATGCTAAAAAGCAGAAGCAATCAACTTTTGGTGGAGTACAAGTTAAGCCCAATTTTGTGGAGTTGCAAATTTAGCTTGAAGTTTTTTTGGCAGGAGCCATATTGTAAATGTTCATGATGGGAGAAAGCCCTGGAGATGAGATTGAATTCTGCACCCAGTGACCGCGAGTCACCAAGAGTTGCCTGGCCAAGTGTCTGGCACTCTCAGCCAGCAAAGCCTGAGCAAGAGTTCAAACAGTATGATGACTATCAACGAAGGTGGTTTAAGGGATGTGAAAAGAAGCCCTAGCCTGTGACGCTGATGTCCTTAGTGTTCGTCACGTACTCCATTCCTCCCCTACCGACATCTACTTAACAGAGCCAAAAAATATGTTCACCAATCACAGACCGTTTACAGATTTTGGTAAAATCAAAATTAATTTGACCTTGTTGTCACCAAATTGAATCTTAGTATCTAAAATGTATCTCCATTGTTTTGTCAATTACACGGCTCGAAATTAACAGTTGCCTGCTTGCCCGGGGCAACTAAAAATTTTATCAGGGCAAGCAAGTTTGTGATCTTAGTTGCCTGGTCGGGCAACTGAGATTTCTGTGAAGATTGTAGATTAACGGATAAAGCATTTTGAAATTTACCATGATTTGCTCATCTGAAATCCACATTGCCAACTTAAAAATAGAAAACTTGTTTAAGTTTTTTCTATAAAGTGAAGAGCAACAATTTAAATTTACACACTTGTGTTGCAGCCTGCAAGCTGGAATGTTTCGTAAAATTTTGAAAATGCACTTGTGCAGAAATATTTGCAGTAATGAGTTGTCTGGACAAACTGGCATATTTCACACTTGGCAAATTTGGTAAAAAGTGAGCAGTTCGAAAATGGTTGGACTATTACAACTAATTTATTCATATTCCTTGCGTTTTACTTAAACAGTAGATAACTGATAAAATATACTTCTAATAGTATTTCGCAGATAAAGCTTTTATTTGGTTTGTCTGTGCTGAATGTTTTGGGCAACTAAAATTCTTTCTCGGGCAACTTAACTGTGATGCTTAGTTGCCCAAAGTTAATGTTGACCCCTGAGTCATGCAGTTTATCTCCATCTCCAGAATTTCATTTTGTTGAACCAACTAGATAACTACCTAAAGTGTAAGGTCTAAAAAGAACCATTTAGTTTTGAAATCACTTCACGCAAGGTCGGAAAGATATCCTTTTAACAAAAGAGCATTGTCTTTATTCGAAACTTGTGGGTGACCTATACTCACGGCAGGACTCAGTTTAAATTACATGACAATGATGACTGGTCCTTTGGGTTAACCACACAGCATGTTGCTGCATCCCCATGGAAAGCACTGGACGCTGGTCAAAAAATACTTGCATATTCAAACTTCTACGTGTGACTGCTTGCTCTTGCAAGAACTGTTCTATGTAATTTTGTTTAGATTATTCACTCCAGATTTGCCATAAGGTTTCACAGTTTTATTAGCTTGGTCAAGAAACATCATTTGAGTTAACTTTGTTTATAATTAATTGCCATTGTTAATGTTAGATTTTTGCTCTGTTTTGTATCAATTTTACCATAATGCTGTGTGTTTATTTTCCCGTCAAACCAGTAATTTCCCCATTGTTACCACACTTTTCTGCTAAGCTCAGTTAAAATAATATGTAATTCAAATACTTCACAACAAAACAAAGTAAACAAGAGGATACACTGTTAACTTTGTTTATAGTTAACGACTATTGTTAATGTTAGATATTTTTATAGTGCATCAATTTTGTCATAATGCCGTGCGTTTTATTTTCTCGTTAAACCAAT
This sequence comes from Siderastrea radians, assembly GCA_964017195.1. Classification (NCBI taxonomy): domain Eukaryota; kingdom Metazoa; phylum Cnidaria; class Anthozoa; order Scleractinia; family Rhizangiidae; genus Siderastrea; species Siderastrea radians. Next base: position 22,436,644 of record OZ024890.1, read on the forward strand.
AATTTCCCCATTGTTAGCATACTTTTCTGCTCAGCTCAATTAAAATAAATTACAAAAACGAAGTGAAAACAAGAGGATATACATGTACTGTTTCGAAATTCAGTGATCAAAGTACGTTCTTCGTCGCTTGTTTGCTCTGCCACAATTTAAGCTTAAGCTTAAGTCTCAACACAAGTAAGCTCGTGCCCAAATAATAAGCTTATTTTTAAAGGCATTTTTTGGATAAAAAATATTGACTCAAACCTTAAGTAATTGGGTTAATATAAGATTTCTTCCTTTAAAATACCCAAAATTATGCAAACAACCAACCACAATCTAGGCTTACAAGCCTACTTAAAGTACGCTACTAACTCATTAACTCACCAAGGAGAAAGTTTTCTTCGCATCGTAATGTCCCTCCGAATGCACTTTTCTAACAACAGGCTCCATTTCCTCGATGGGCACAATTATCTTTCCAGTTCTTTTGTAAACAAGTACTTCACAATTTTCTTCGTCATCGAACCGTACATCCATTCGTTCAGCCCAGTTCTTAAATTTCTCCCGTCTTGTTAGGCCTCCTTTCGGTTTTGGAAAACCCGCCGCTTTCAAATCGGGTCCGCTCGGCCATGGACATTGCCACCGAGGGAGGGTGGCTGAGGAGCGCGCGCGAAGGCAACTTAGAAACAGGTCATAAAGGGCCCTTGGCAATGGTCCTGCGTGATTTCTCCGCTTAATAGTGTTCTCATTTCCATCTTCAGCAAAGGTTTCATCCATTTGTTTTCCCTGACATACAAAGAGGAAACCACGATAGCAATTTGCTTCGAATACAAACTGACTTCCCACGTTTTCCGTGCGCGCGCATGTGACGTCACATGTTAAGAGTTCCCGTATGTTCATACACTTACTCTTTTAACTTACTGTAGTAGACTGATAGATAGGAGAACGGGGGTCGGGCCCAGCACCAAATTTTCTTTCTGTGTTCTCTGGTTCTTATGGTCAGGATCAGGAACCACATAATTAATTTTCCCACGCTGTCATTGATCAATCAATTTAAAGCCAATGAGGACAGAGACTCAGAGAGCTCAGAAGCCACGGCCATCAGTAAGCTTGAACTGTTTGAATTTTAAGGAAGTGTTTAGACAATGTTTTCGATCAGGTCCCATTTTCACTAAAGGAACCAAGCACGTACACGGCGAGGGGCAAACGGAAACTGCAGGAACTCGAGGGGAACCTGTGCCATGCGAAGTCGTCTCGAAACTTCTTTAACGATCCTAGATTAGGGAAAAAACGGGACCTGAACCCTCACAGTCTGAAGAGAATAATGTTTTGCAGAAAGGGAAGCCCACCAGTAGGTTAGCCAGCAACGCGTGGGGATAAATGGGAATTCAGAAAACCTTAACATCTTTCACACACAAACCTTAGCCTGAAGTAAGGTAAACTGCAACAACTACACTGGCACCCGAAAAGCTCCCCATAAATCCCATATATCCAGCATTCGATCATGCACTACGAATTTCATAAAGTGCTTCCGGGTCTATAGGTCATTTGCGTCCCAGTCATGGAAATCCAGGGGTCGTGAGCGCTAGCATGAAAGGGAATAAGCTCTCTTCACCCAGGAGAGATGACTTGAAGCTAAACGGACCGATGATGACACCAATGAAAGGAAATGCAGAACGAGCAAGGAGTGTGATAAAAATCTGTTTATGGAATACTCTACTGTAGTTACTTTTACGATTCATAACTCTAGCTAAATTCTCAAAGAACCTGTTAAGTACTAAATAACTTGTGATATTTAGGTTTCATTTAAATTTTGTCCCAATTCAAAAATGACTTCAATGTACCTGTCACGACTATCAATATATTGCCGGCTTTGGAACCACGATAAGCTATTCATTTCAATCACTATTTAAAAAAGATTTCCAGCATCTCTTTGGTGCCTTCTTGGCTTTCTGGCATGGAAGGTATTTTCTGCGAAACCGCGTCACCAGGAAAGCTGGATGGGAGTGTCAAGGGACTACCCGGTATCCCCTGAAATCGGTGAATTAAAATTTGCAACGTTGATGTAACGGTTTAATGAACATCACTGACCAGCGTAAATAGCACGGTAAAAAACAAAAAACAAAAACAAGACAAACACGAAAAACAATAAAATGCTCTCTTGTGACCTTCTTATGTACGAAGGACTCAGTCACAGTAATAAATACACATTTTATGGCAAGATTATATATCTTGCTTCACATACACGTCCTGAAAGGAACCTGGATTCGGCTCACAAATATCATGGCGAATAATTAACGGCTGCATTTATTGTAAACTAGCACTATGTTCTATTTGTAAAGGGCCTAGGTTGCACAATCAATAATTACTTATTCGATTATCCGCAACTGGCGACGGGATTTCTGGTCATCATGGACCAGAAATTAGCTTACACTTGATATCTATCAGTCACATAAACGGGCATCAGTTCAAAATGTCTGCAACACTGGTTTTCATGTTTTCACTAAAGATTTCCAAAAGAATCATTTGCTCCAAACCATATCATTGCAATCCTGTTATGGTTACATTTAAGACCAATGTGGAGGCAACAAACTCCACCTAGCTAGTTCCTTTGGCCTCATCTTACTGGTCCAAAGACCAGAAAAAAGAGGAAGGTCGAGCAAAAGGCTGATCACCTTCAGATTTCCCGTTTGGTCCAGTCAACCACAAAGACAACATAATATTTGAATCAACACCCTGCTATCGCAGAGTCATGAGTTCGAATCCCGTGCAAGCCTAAATTATTTCAGGTTTTTCTTTTTCATTATCGTTTCTTCTCACAAAGTCAAATTATGGTCAAAGTGGAGGAGCTCAAGCAACCTGTGTGGCCACCTAGGGTACAAAAATACTGTTTCTGCTGCTGCTGCTGTTGATGATGATGATGATGATGATGATGATGATGATGATGATGATGATGATGATGACGATGATGATGACTGAGAAGGAGGGGGAGGGGGAGGATGAGAAAGAGGACGATGATGATGATGATGATGATGATGGTGATGGTGATGATGATGATGACGATGATGATGATGGTTACTATGATGATGATGATCATCGTCGTCGTCATCATCATTATTTTAGGCAGCAGGATCGACTTAAACAGTGTGTCCTAGGCCCTTTTTAAGTAAGAGTCTAAGATATACATGGTATAGTGACTGCAGTGAGCTTAGTACCTAGGCGTTCCCATCTTTCACGGAGCTAAAAGCCTGGGCTGGACTAGTAACATAACGACTGTGACGTTATGAACTGTGAGGAGAAGGGAACACCTGAGTACTAGACTTGAACAGTA